>CAMZMU010000052.1:104218019-105418019 GCA_947311845.1 Poa pratensis
ACTTACAAGAATTAATATAACCTTTTTATATTAATTATGGAGCGTGTGGAAAAACATTTCGAGTTGCTGAATATTCGCATATACTGAAAACAGTAAATTCTAATTTACTACAGAAATATTCTTTGATATTTTCCCCACTATTATTATAGACATATTCTTTGAGATTTTCCCGACTGTATTATTCGAGTCTTCCCCAAACATTTTACGTCCAACCTATAAAATATTATTTCGATTTGAACCTTAATCATAACAACATTTACTCACAACGACACGGCGGTATTTCTTTTCCTAATGACAATTTGATCCTGACTGTATTATTCGAGTCTTTCCTAAACATTTTACGTCGAACCTGTAAAATATTATTTCGATTTGAAGCTTAATCAAAACAACGGTTACTCACAACGACAGTATTATTCGAGTCCTTCCCAAACATTTTACGTCCAACCTATAAAATATTATTTTGATTCGAAACTTAATCAAAACACCGGTTACTCACAACGTCACAGCGGTATTTCTTTTCCTAACAACAATTTGATCGTTAAATTTTCACGCTGGCGACCAAAACCAACAATCACGAGGTCGCGACGTCAAACTACAAACATATGTGAATACTTAAATTTGCTAAAAAATGTGTGAATACTTCAGACGACAAATTACAACGAATTTTAACATTTTGAATCACAACGTCTACGGTGGATTTTAATAGGTAACTGAATATAAAAGCTGCTTTTGTTTCATTTACACGACCATTTTTTCCTAACTTACAAAAGATAAGAGAAATGTCAAATCCTCCGAGTATTGTTTAAGCAAAAGACAAGGATAAAAACGGGGGTACTGTTTACGCAATGTTCCCACTCCTTAAACAAATGATAATGGAGTCATTTCTGTTACAAGCAGTCCAAACATTTCACATCTCTCTTAATAATGGAATCATTTGTCTAAGAACCATAAGCAATGTTCCAATTTATAATAACGAAGACATTTGTCTAGAAAAACCGCAAATATTTGCAGTGACCACAAAGTTTTGCAGTACTATTTGAGCAAAAGAAGAAAAAAACAGAAATGTGAAATGTGAGGTATAACAACAGCTTCAAGTTTATCCATCCGAAAAATATGACAAATATATCAACAAGAACAGAAAAATAGCCGTTTACTACCTACGACATATGAACAAATTTCAAATCTAAACATTCTTAAAACGTAAACTTTTTTTTGAATTACAGCCATTTTCAAGTTTGAGCAATCTCCAAAGTCCGGCCATTTTTAAGACGATTTTTTCCCACATTTCAACGATCTCCAAGCTTAGACAATTTAACAAGGCCGCCATTTTCAAATTAAAATTCAAAAAACACGGGCGCAACGTTTGCCGGGCGTTAGAGGTGGACCCAACCAGTCAGTTTTTTCCCTCTTTTCCCTTTCTCAAAACCATTTCCGGTGGAAAAAAATCACTGACGGGTGGGTCCGCTACATATAATTTTTTTCCAGAAAAAGGAAAACACCGAGAAAAAATGTTCTAACGTATCCATTTGAAAGTTATATCCATTTGGAAAATACGAGTACTACAGGAAAACAATCAGCAAGATACGTACAAACTAACTACGAAAAAAATTGACTTACCAAATTTTGTCAATTTTTCGAGATGATTCACATGCACTCTCCCATTTTTTTTTGAAAATACAAATTTCGTCAATATTTGAAGATGATTTACATACACTTTTCCTAATTTCAATTAAATGTTGACGTCGATATACAGACATGTTTGCAAATTCCAAGCTACTAAATATTTCAATATTGTACAAAACATATAAAAGATGCTCGAAAAAACGCTAGATACTCACAAGAAAATAAAAACATGATTGAACACTCTAATTTGGCCAACATCTAGGCAAATATTCCGATATTCCATAAAATATACCGGAAAATGCTACAAAGAAACCTATATTTACTTATATCAGAAATACAAATATATTAATTCAGCAAGAATTTTCTACTCGGATATACTCATCCAAAAAAAATGAAATCATATTAACATAACCACACAAAAAATGCTAAGATTACATGCCGCATTACCGAAATTCAAATTCGAAAATTTCAAAAAAAAACTTCAAAAACTTGACATCAAGGGCGCAGCGTGCGCCGCGCCAATTCCACTAGTACTATCTATACTACAATCTTATTCCTAGACTGCTGACCCTATCTCCCGCTCGCGTCGGTGTGCCATTGGTGAGAGCATCCAACGAGGCAAACTTCCAGGACGGGGTGATAAGAAGTACTCCCTCCATTCCAAATTAGATGTTTTTCATTTGTCCACATGTGGATGTATCTATACTTGTTGGACAAATGGAAGACATCTAATTTGGAACGGAGGGAGTAATAAATTATTTGATTCGCCGGCTGCCGGCTGGTAGCGACTGCTTAGAGCAAGAACAATAGTTTCGCCCGCTGCCGGCTACAAGCGTATGCCACGTCACATGAAGCCTTCACCAAATAAAAGAACTAATACATTATTTGATTACTCTGCAAAGCTTTAACCCATTTAGCCAAAATCTGGTTCATTCTACTCAGCCATGTTTACATCTGCCGCGTGAACCGTGTCCTTGTTGCCGGAGCTCAACTTGCATGTAAGATTGTCTCCACATTATCCATGGGTACAGTAACTGAAACATGTTTGATCCCCACATGTAGCTCTCATCAATGGGCAAAGTACCCATGAAAACATCTCTCTCGAACAAACCATGTGAAGAAAACTAAATGGCAATGTAAGGTCTTTGTGCTCTAGAAAACGCTTGGCCAGCAGTAGCTGTTTAAGCATTTGAAATTTCAATGGATGGCAGGTGCCCGCCGAGGGGTAAAATCTCCATGATTGCAATAGGCTAGCCAGAACTAGGAAGAGGAACTAACTATAACAACCAGTAACAATTATCGCTATCTAAATAATTCGTCAAACTTGATATCCAGCTCAGATAACCTACAAGAAAGCAATGGAAAGCTAAGTAGGTCAGCAAGAGTACATAATGTCAACAAATCATAACAACATTTGCAGCATCATGAAACATACATTACAAAATAGAAATACCAGATAAGAATTTGACAAGAGGTTTCTGGGAATTCATGATAAGACAGAAAAAGTAATGTAACCAGGAATGCAGAATATAAGTACAAAAATGGACTTCTAGTTTGCATCCAAAAATATTTTGCTTAAATGCCATCAGCAATCCTCACAGGCCTCCGAGAATTCAAAATGTACATATGTCAGTGTTAACAGTTAACACCCTTTTCCTGGTTCAACGTGGTGAAGCAATGGCTATGAAAGTTTAAACACGTGCAATCGTGTTTTGGCCCTAACTCTGTAGTGTTTTTAATCCTCACAAAATTCACACCTAGGGTGATTAAAGAAGGTGTTTTTACAGGTTTTATTTACATGTTTGTGAATCCTGCGACTACAGAAATATTAGTTCCCGTGGATACTTTGTGAACACAGCCCAATATGAGGACTCAGAATGACCCCCCACTGTCCCATGCCTGTGGATACTTTGTGGACACATCCCAGGTGCAGCAACGCCCAACATGCGATCTTTTATGATCTAAAGTATTTATCATTTCGGAAAAAAATTGTAAGAACATCTCATATGTTTGTATATGTGCTGCATAGGCTGTACCTGGCCACATCCTGGCATGTGCCCAACCCTACTTCAGTACGACCTACATCACCTTTTATGTTCAAGTACTTGACAAATGACAGGTACTCCTATGAATTATCCATTTCAATACTATCAATCAGTAGAACGTACAGACACAAAGCAAAAAAAAAGGCGAGAAAAGAACTCCCTCCGTTCCATATTAAGTTATTAACTGATGCAGATTTAGTACTTCGTCAATTAATTTGGAACGGAGGGAGTATGTCACATCTACTTGCACTATGGGCTATCGCATTTCAAGGCTGGCCTTTTTTCGCTTATAAAACTAACTGTAAAAAGAACTAAATACACAAAAGTTAGCATGCACCAGGTTCAAATAATTATGCATGAGTTGCATCTGGATGAGATGCAATGAACAAATATATGAAAAAACAAATACTGTCATGCTCTTTCAAAGCAAAGGCAGTCAACTGAAATTCCTGTCAGCTCATATAACAATGAACAGTAGAATTCCATAGCAAAGTTAGTAAGAATGAATGCTTTGAAACTAGCAGGAGGTCTTTCTGAAAGATTGACTCTGGTCGGTAATCCCTATGCTACCCTACATGAAGTTCAGATATGTTTAACTAGTTCTATTTAATTAGCAAATTAATTGAATGGCAAAATGAATGTTATTCATACAAAAAACACTTGTAACAGATTATATAGTATACTGCAAGAATAGCTACAGAATAGTAAAGCGTTTTCTGCATAAGGATACATAAAAGGATACAGCTGACGGTTAATAACCCAGATGCCTGTATTATATAGTATACTGCAAGATCATGTCAAACAGCTGCGTAAACTTAAGTGCCAAACACTAAAAAGAACCAAAATATATGCAAATGTGTAAACATACCTGACATCAAAGGTAAAATGCACTCCGTTTCTTTCACTGATTGTGATCACGCTTGCTTACATGATGTTCACGAGGATGAATCTCATCATGGTATATTTCATGCTTTCCATCAGACACATCATAGCACATGCTTGTTGGAGGATCTTCGTCAGAATACCTGCTTTGGGGATCATATCTATCATTGAACTGATCTTCATTCACAGGCATAAATCTATGTCGGTTCTGATTAGTTCTAGTTCTCTCATTGCTTCTATTTCCTGACATGCCACCATATTCTCTCTCTGATGATTTTGGTGTTCGTTTGGACCATGTTGAATGGTCACTTGATTCAGAATTGTAATCTGAGACATTCTTTTTATACTTATGATCATATTTGCTTTGGCCATTGGTGTTTCTTTTATGGCTGTCGTTCTCATGCTGGTCAGAATACCCCCGATTCATTGCACTTTCAGATTCTCTGATCCTTCCTTTCTCATGCTCAGATGCATTTTGGTACTGGTGTCTACTATTTTCATATCTCATGTTCCCACATGAATCCCTAGTGTCATGGCCCCTTGATGAAACTCTTCCAACAGAGTCAGTATGTGGTGAGTTCTCACGACTAGGTAATCGAAAACCCAAAACTGCCTTATCACCAGAGCTGCTAGTGGGATAAGAAATTCCTTGGTGTGCGTCCCCGTGAGAATTGGTCTTAAGCATATTTTGTTCAATCTCACCCGGAGCTTCCACAAGACAATCAACCCCACCTGCCTGTTTTATGTCCTCCATGTGCTCATCAATTATGTCTCTTAATATCTTCAAGAAAAAGAAAAACAAAGGAGATGTATCAAACATCAGACCCATAATTTGGTGCAGACAAGTGTCATAAATAAACTGAGCGAGTGGATGAAAAATGCACAAGGGTTGGATCAACTATATGAATGACATCAGATATTAGGTGTAGATAGTAAATAAAATAAAGTCACTTAACTTAAAATATAAAATAGGAAAAACAAATTATTTAGACCTAATCAGATTCAACAGGAAAAGTGTGTTTTCCTTTATCTTTTTATGCAACAAATGTGTGTTTGTGCGCTGCAGTACAGTGTGAAAGGTTGAGATGATCAGTAAGGTGCACATTGCATAGACTAGCAAATCCCTGATTGCTGCAGTGATTTCTTTAACGCAGATGGATTGCTATTCGCCTGATGGTCAGTGCTAACAGAAAAGAGGGAAAGCATATTTTTACTACTTCCCGTTCCTAAAGAACACTACGCCTCCCTGGTAAAATTGGTTGTGATTTGTCCTCCAAAATTCAATGCTTTGCTTCATTTTGACATCTTTCTCATGCATTGTTTTTCGGATCCTTATTGTGTCTATTTATATATATACAGTAAGCTACTTAATTTTTTACTCCTGATATGTTCCCTATTGTTTTTTCTTTTTACTTTATCATGAAACATGAGAGGACAGATGGGGTGTTTGGTTAGGCCTAATTTTGGCTTATAAGCCGCAAAATCGCCTAATAGGTCAAATAGGATATCTTTCATTTGGACAGAAGGTTAAAGACGATATACATATTGGGAGAGGTATTTATCTGATAATGACAGATACATTGAGTAGCATTCCACCTCCAAAACTTGCATATATACAATCTACTCAAAGATTTGATATCTCAGCATGATGAAGACAGATAAAATTATTTTCAAAATTAAAATTCACCTCCGTTGGATTTCGTTTCATTTTCTTGCCGCGGTAAGACATTCTTCTTCTCTTGTAATCTCGTTCTTCAGCTAAGAGCTCCTCTCTTGTCTTGGATCTACCAGATTCCTTTTCAAGTAATATAGAGAGAGGCAAGTTAGTAAAAATAATATATTGTCTTGAATTCTTGACATTGATTAAAATCTACTAAATTCAACAACCTTTATAGGAAAAGAAGTAAATTGAACAATATTGACAATGAAATTCAATCATTTATCAGCTCATTGTTCCTCATTCAAAAAAATTAGGTAAGATTGTCTTTATATCAGTGTGTACATACAGTTTAGCAATATGCCATGATAATATATTGTGTTTTGTGAATACTTGGCAAATGTTGATCTAGCAAAAATTAGTAAACGAAGAGAATACACACGCATATAACAATAATATAACCTCCATGACCTGACATAAATTTGAAATGCATAACGTCCACACAGTTTTTATCTATAGTAGATTAGTACATCTTGAGAAAACACTGAAAATGTAGAGAAATCAGAGTGGTATCTGAATTCTGAAAAGGTACTTTCTAGAAAGTGTGTGTCATTACATGGTTATCCGCTCGACGTTGTAGAATTCCATCATACTCCAGAACAGGTCTGTAATTTGGTCGCTTTAACCGCTCATCATGGCCTCGTTGCAGTACTTGTGAATATTCAAGTAAGCTGTTCAATAATCAAATATATCAGTCATGTTTGGAAATTTTTACCAAACAAAACAAAAACTAATACAAATCTGAAGAAATACATAGTGATAATAATTACTCATTGCCATCACCAATCAGTCTACGAGCATGGAACTACTTTAGCAATATCAATAATCTGATGTACTGATACAGGTGAATCGAGATAGACCCGCGGGATTCTACTGAATTTCTACTTCAAAAGTATTGCTTCAGTGTCAGACTTTGTTTTTTACTGAATAGCATAATCTTTATTTCATTAAGATTTGCATTAGTATATTCATTTGACCTTTCTAGTATCTTGCAATAAGCAATGCTGGATTGAGTGTAACACTAAGTTTCAAGAAAGCATACAGCTGATGTTTGAATGGCCGCGGTGCTTGCAGAGCTCTAATCTTCTCCTCCAGGGACAACCTCTCATGTAAGGCCGCAATGGCAGCCGCAACTTGGGAAACGAAAATACTGTCTGCCCTCAACTCACTTCCTTCTTCACCGGAACTTCCACCAACACCTTCTCCAACACCAACAGCCAAACAAGACCCCAATCGCAGGATTGCCTCCTTAACCACCGCAACCGCGAGGAACCAGCCATTGCCCTTCCCATACAGAACCTCGAGCTGCGCCGCCAACCACGATACGCCATCAGCCAGCCTGGGGCACTCGAACCTCGCAGCCCCCGGATCACCAATAAACTCCCCTGTCTGCTGCCCCTTGAGAGCGTGTTCCAGCGAGCGCTCCGCTTCCGCGGCGGCGGCGTTCAAACACAGCCTGACCAGCACAAACATGTGGTCCCGAGTGACCGCATCGATCACGACCCCGTACCGCGGCGAGCTCGCGAGCAGCCACCGCCGCAGGTCGGTCTCCCACTGCAGGGGGGCGATGCGCAGCGCCTTCACCGCGCGGGCGGCGGCGTAGGAGTAGGCCCTCGGGGGATGGGGGCTGCCCCAGGAGTCCACCTCCCGGCGCAGGAGGCAGAGCTCGGACGGGAGGATGCGGGGAGGGGAGGGGAGGGCTGGGACGGTGGTGGTGGAGGAGAAGTCTGCGCACTCGGCGGCGAGGAAGGTGGGGAGGGAGGAGAAGGCGGGGGGTGGGTTGGTGGTGCGGACGACGGCCGGGCAGTCGTGGTAGGGGGCGGGCGTGGCCGGGAGGGGGAGGGGGATTGCGGAGGTCGGGGAAGAGGGGAGGGGTGGGAGCGGGGTGGTCGGCGGTGGTGCGGGGAGAGTGGAGGTCGTGGTGGTGGTGGTGGTGGTGGTGGTGGACGGGAGGAGAGGGGAGGGAAGAGAGGATAGAGTGGAGGCGGCGGCGGAGAGGAGGGAACGCAGGTGGGCGAGAAGGGACGGCAGTGAGGGTGGCGGCGGCGGCGGCTCCATGGTGAGGCGGAGGAGGAAGGCGCGGTGCGGCGGAGACGGAATCTGATGCGATTGTGGCAGAACTGCAAGGCTCCTCAACTATCAGGGATCGACGACGGTGTGGACCGGTGGCGATTTTCGTTCGAAATTTTCACACGCCATTGTTCGTTGTCTTCGTGAGATTTTCATTGGAAATCAAAATTATCTTCGTTGTTTACAAGCCAAACCGTAGCATTTGCAGCAGATTTTAGGCAAACTGTAACGCGTCGACCCATTTTGGTCCCATCCGTTTGGTGTCCGACAGCACAGTCTCATGATCCAAATATGAATTGATGTACAAAATCATTAGGCTGGTGCCAGTGCACCGCCTCACTATCGCCCGCCACGTCAGCTTTTACCCACACTCTCACCCCACTCTCACCTCACTCTCACCTCACGGTGCCAGTGCACGGGCTGTAGTGGCAGGCTGTAGCAACGTCAGCTTCTCTCTCCTCCACGTCAGTATTTCTTTTTCACATTTAGTTATTTCACTCGCTTTTGTTTAGACATTCAAAATAATGCAATAGAATTATTTTATTCAACTAAAAATATTACCGATTACATAGTAAATAAAAAATTACATATAAATAAAAAAAATTACATAAAAAATTAAAAAATTACATAATCTAGGCATGACTATTTGCCCACACATGCTCAATCAAATCTTGCTGGAGCTGTGTATACATCGGTGAGTCCCTCATTTCGTTGTCCATCTGAATCCTGGCTGCTAGGCCTGGTGGTGCATTGTTGTGGATCGCCGGCCCGACATTGGACGCAACTGTCTCATAGATGTCGTCCAAATTGGTACCATGCTCATCGTCGATGATCATGTTGTGCAGAATGACACATGCACGCATGATCAACCCAAGAGTACGCTGCGAGTAGGAGCGTCCGGGAACTGTTATAATGTTGAACCTAGACTTGAGCACTCCAAAGGTACACTCGACATCTTTGCGCCAAGCTGATTGAGCAGTTGTGAATAGCCGATGCTTTTCACTTTGTGGAAGAGTAACACCTTTCATGAACACCGGCCAGGAGGGGTAGATGCCGTCGGCAAGGTAGTAACCCCTGTTGTACTCGTGTCCATTCACCGTGAAGTTCACTACGGGTGCTTCTCCCCTAAGCACTAAGCACATCAGTGAACAACGTCGACTGATTCAGTACGTTGATGTCGTTGTTGGACCCGGCCACTCCAAAATAGGCATGCCAGATCCAACGATCATACGATGCAACGGCTTCTAAGATTATGGTAGGGTGTTTGATGTCTCCCCTTGTGAATTGACCGGCATGCGCCACTGGGCAGTTCCTCCACTGCCAGTGCATGCAGTCGATGCTCCCTAGCATTCCCGGAAAGCCACGCTCCTCGGCTTTCGCTAGGAGACGCTGAGTATCCGCGACATTTGGTCGACGGCAATGAGTGAAACCAGGTGGGGGTATTTATAGGGGGTTGGGATGAAATTTGGAATTTTTTGCAATTTTTTTTCGAATTTTTTGAAGCTGCAACGGATACCTCAACGGCTAGCTGACGTGGATGAATCAGAGCTCGCCACGTCAGCTAGCCGTTGCTCTCGCTTTAACAGCCCAAAGTTGTGAACCTAAAAACCTGTTTAAAATTTTCGCTTTTGAGTTAATTGCATCATGGCATCCTTGCATAACCATGTCCCTCTCGAGTTAACATCAGTTGCTTTGAAATGTTGTTAAGTTGCTGAAACCATTTGCGCTATTGTTCTAACAAACTTCAGCAATGAAGTCACTCAACCTCGCTCACCAAAGTTACTTCGACATTTTGGAATCGTCAAGGAAGTTCCAAGAACTCAGGGAATCCGGTAGCAGATCCGGAATCATCCGGACCTGAACCCGGATCTCATCCGGTGCCAGAACCGGAAAATTCCGGAATCCATACCGGATGAACCAGACCAGCATCGTCTTCATCCTGTAGCGACCGAGCTCGTCGCTCGCGCCGCACCAGCTCGATGCCGGGCTCCTCGCTGCCCCCACCTGCAAGAGAGAAGAGCAAGCCCAGGAGGCCATGCCCACTCCATCCCCGACCTTATCCTCCCCGTTCTCCCTCGCTCTCTCCTCTCCAACGAGCTCGAACCCTAGCCGCCATGGCCGCCGAGCTCGACGCCGTCGATTGAGGAGCCCCCGAGCGAATCGAAGACCGCAGGGAGCTCCGCCGTGTCCTCCTCTCCGTCCCTGCCGAAGGAATCGAGCCGGGGCCGCCCGCATTGTCGCCGCCGTGCTCGTCTTCTCCAACTCCGGCCGCCGGACGTCGGTCACGATTCCGGCCATCTTCGCCCACCCCCGACCTCGCCAAGCCCTCCCACGAGCTCAGGGTGAGCACATGACCATCCCCAGTGCCCTCCGTTCCTCCTATTCGCTCTCGTTCGTCGAATCGCAGTAGGAGTAGCACGTTCCAGTTGAACTGGAAAACCCGGTGTCAATCCCGGAATTTTCCGGATTCTATACCGGATTAGTGAAATGGCTACTGGACTCGCACGTCTTCACCCGGATTATACCCGGTTTACACCCGGAAATATTTCCGGATGAATTAAATTCCGGTGCAAAACCCGGATTTCACCGGATCTGAAACCGGATCTGCACCCGGTGCCAGACCCGGAAATTTCCGGACTGGGATCCGGATACCCCAGTTTTTAACCTGTTTCAATTGTAATGCTTTCTAACCTGAATCCCCCTCCTAGTACCTGTTACAAGCATGTCTAATCACCCTAAACTTTGCACCTCTCACATGATCATGTCATATCATCTACAAGTTAAATCCTAGGGTCTCAACTACGTTAATCAACAAGTAAAGATGATTCCTTACTTAACTCCACGGTGTATTCAAAGTGTGTCCCCACTAAGCACCCAAACTCCGTTTAAATTGAATAGTTGAATCATCCTCCTCTCGGGGATTTAAATTGACATGTCATCATGTGTTTGTGCATTGCATTTGCTAAAGTTTGTGTGGTGATTGATTGTTCTTCCGTTGCTATGCCTCGATAGATCAAGCAGCCGGGGTTACACCGCAATACCCCGACGATCCGTACTACCAGCACGTTGAGCAAGGCAAGCGTAATCCCCCCTCTGAGCATGTCTTATCCTATTTTCCGCAAATATTTTCTCCACTATAATATTGCATGCGGTTCTAAATGTCTTTTTGCTTGGATTAGAGTATCCTATAGAATGCATTAAGATTCCGATGCCAATGCCTGTTTTCCCCTCCTATTACCATAGGTTTGCATTGTTGGCCTGATATAATTATTATGCTATGCAAGTGCTTAGCCATGCTTAGTGAATTGCCTAGTGGTACTATGGTGGTACATGCTGGAAACAGGTGTTGACTTGTGACAGCGATGTGGATGGTGGAGGAATTGTGGTGACAGGTAATAAGATGCTTAAAGGTGGGGATGAGAGGCCACTTCGGTATGGTGGTGTTTTGTCTCGCTCTCGCCGCCTAGGTGCGAGTTCTTTACCTCTTGAACCAAGAATGAGCGCGCTTCCATTCGGTGGGGTATATGGAGCCCTCGTCGACCGACTAACTTGAGCGGGACTAGCCAGGGTCCTCTAGTTTGGCTTTCCATTTGCGCGTGCGTGAAGATGGTGGTGTGAACTGGGATGAGGACGTGGAGTCTAGGAAAATGAGTGGCCACGGGGCAGGGTGTTGACGATCGCTGCTCCGTCCTCACTGATGATCCTGGGTTAGTCTTTAACAAGGTAAAGGTTGTAACCGTTCCCACTCAGCCGGCTTTCCCCGGAAGAGAGCTACGTGTAGGCAATGAGCCGGGCGGTACCGAAGGTAAACACAGTGCACCCCTGCAGGGTTAAATCTTTTCGAAAAGCCGTGTCCACGGTTACGGACAACTTGGGAAAGGACGATAAGATCATAGAATAACTTTAACGGAATGATTAAAAACTGGGTACTAGAGGTACCACTCACGATTGTAAGGTGAGCTTCCTCGAGGGTGATTCGGGGAGGTGCCTTTGATGAACAGGTACAGTGGTTGAGGTTGGTTGATGATGAAAGGTGATGAAAGAAAGAGTTACTCCTTACCTCTTTTGAAAATATTCTGATTAGTCGATGCCTTTGAGTTATGTTTTCCATAAATAAAATCAGCTTTATGCAAAACAGCCATAAAACCTTGAAAGCTAATCATCGAGCATATAATAGCTCCTAATCTTGCGAGTTCGTCGAACTCAACGTCTTTGCTTTTGTTTCAGAGGAGGACTTCACCGACCTCGAAGGTGGGTTCTTTGTGGACGTCGACGAGTAGTCTGGGGTTCCCAGGTGGCAGCTTGGGACATCCTGGAACAGCTGGCGTTGTGATGTTTATCTGTAGGCCTCTTAGGCCATATGTTGGATCTTGTTGTTTAGAACAACCTAATTCGCTTCCGCTTGATGTAATGTTGGGTCTGTGACCTCTGGTTGTCATTTGCTATCTTTCTCTTTATAAGAGTTGAATTATATGTTTTGTGTCGTAGAGTCTGTGATGTGCCAGTTGTTCCACAAGTCTTGATCTTACTATTATGCCTTGAGGGTTGCGCCCGTGTTAAGGCATCAATCGGGGTGTTGCGTTGTCTGGAGTGAGGTGTACCCAGCAACGCCTGCCAAAGGTTTTGGCCGGGGATTGGTAAACCCGTAACCTCCGCTTGTATCGCTTAACCGGTGACACGCAGCATCACTGTATAACAGTCGGGTCAGGGCGCCACAAGTTGGTATCAGAGCAGTACTGCCTGTAGGAAACCCTTCTACTGGTCGATGTTGAGTCTAGTGTTTGTGAAAATATTTTTAACCTAAAAATGAGTTGTGAAAACCATCTTAGGATTCTTTTTACTCCTTATCTGGTTACCTCTAATCTCGGAGCAATCTTACCTCAATTTGAGTTTAAAGGTTTTACTTCTCACCTGTTACTTCAAAATGATTAGAAACGGGGTGGGTTCGACTTTAGTGTTATGTGTCACGTTGCTCCCGCTGCGCTTCAATCCCAAATCAATTCGATGTTCCTACCGAGTTGAGTCAATTGATCCTTTCTTTGGGTGTTAACCACGGACTTGAACATAAGGTCCCGGATTGTGCCAACTAGAGTGTGTTAAGTTGTGATTTCTTAACTCTCACTAGTAGCACATGATGCTGATCTTTGACCCAAGTTCTATCTTGTTGTTTTCCTTCTCGCAAAGTATTATCGTCCCTAGTCTGTGTACTTGTGTAGACGCTAATGCTATTGTTCGACCATTCGGAGAAGGAGACTAACCGTGTCATTGTCAAATCTCCAGAATGGCTCGAGGAGGCCGTGGAGGCCGTGGTGGTCGCGGTAACCACAATGACGATGAGGATGATCTGCCGCCACCACCCACAATGGCTCAAGTCTTGATGGCCATTGAGGAGAACCGTGGGCGCAATGAGCGCTTGCTGGAACAGTTGGTGCAGCAGAATGCACGGAGGAACGACTGCAACACTCTCACCGAGTTCCTGCGCTCACAGCCACCCACCTTTGCTGATGCTAAGGAGCCACTGGAAGCTGATGATTGGCTTCGTGCTTTGGAGCGCAAGTTCTCCGCGCTGCATGTCCCAGTGGCTGAGCAAGTCAACTTTGCCACCTATCTCTTGGTTGGTGCTGCTGGCTGTTGGTGGGAAAGCCATGTGGCTTTGTTTCCAGCCAACCATGTCTTCACTTGGGAGGAATTCCGTACTGCCTTCCGTGCGGAGTACATTCCCCAGCCAATCATGGATCTGAAGAGGAGGGAGTTCCTGGATTTGCAACAGGGACGGATGGACCTTCGCACTTATGGTCGTGAGTTCAACCATCTTTCTCGTTACGCCCCAAGGGACGTGACCAATGATGCTGACAAGCAAGAGCTGTTCCGCAAGGGTCTGAATCCGCAGCTCCGCTATGAGCTATTGCCCTTCAGGTTCCAGACCTATCAGGAGCTGTTCAATCAGGCTTTCACTCTTGAGCAAGGAAGAAAGGAACTTGAAGCTTCCAAGAGGCCCGCACATGGGGATCACCAGAGTTCCTCGGGTTCTGAGAGCAAGAAGCGCAGGGTCTTTGTTCCCTACAGCGCCGTACCTCGTGCTCCCTTCATGCCGAGGGCAGCAGGATATAGGCCACCTCCTCCGCACCCCACTACTTCGACACTTGGGATAGGCGGAAGTGGGTACCGTCCTATGCTACCTGCTCCACCTGGAGTCACTTGCTACACATGTGGCCAGGCTGGTCACTACTCCAGGGAGTGCCCCCAGAAGACCCCTCTCGCGATAACTCCTGCACGAGCCCCTGCCACTCCAACTGGCAAGGCTGGACCTATGGTGCGTGGTCGCCTGAACCACGTCTCTATTGAAGAAGCTGAAGAGGACCCCGGCGTTCTCATGGGTGAGTTACGAATCAACGGCAATACAGCTACGGTCTTGTTTGACTCTGGAGCTTCGCATTCATTCATATCCATTGCGTTTGCGAAAGAGCACAAAATACCGTTCGAGAAAATGAGACGACCTTTGGAGATCTCCACTCCTGGCGCTAAATGGCAAACCGATGGCGTTACTCCTGAGGTTCAGATTATCATAGCATCCCTGTCCTTCCCTTTCCCGTTGATAGCCTTGAGGTCGAAGGGCCTTGATGCCATACTGGGCATGGACTGGTTAGCAAGATACCATGCTAATCTCGACTGTGCTGCTAAGTCCATCACCGTGACCCACCCTTCCGGTTACGATGTGCAGTTTTGGGCTACATATTCAGGACCTCCATCATCAGACAATCCCCTCTCCCCGGAGATCACCCTATGTTTCATGGAAGGCTTGTCCCCTCCTGAAATCCAGGACATACACGTGGTGTGTGACTTCCCGGATGTGTTCCCGGAAGAGTTACCCGGCATGCCTCCTGACCGAAGTGTGGAGTTTGTGATAGATCTACTTCCCGGTACTGCTCCAATTTCCAAGAAGCCCTACCGCATGCCGGTGGAAGAGTTGGCTCTGTTGAAGGAGCAAATTGATCAGCTGTTAGCTAAGGAGTTCATCCAGCCTAGCAGTTCACCATGGGGTTGTCCGGTACTCTTTGTCAAGAAGAGGGATTCTACCGTGCCTCGTCTTGTCTCTGACTATAGACCGTTGAATGCGGTGACAATCAAGAACAAGTACCCTATTCCTCGCATCAATGATCTGTTGGATCAGTTAGCTGGTGCAAGAGTATTCTCCAAGATGGATCTGAGGTCTGGGTACCATCAAATAAAGATCAGAAAGGAGGATATCCCAAAGACGGCATTTGTTACTCGCTATGGCTCATATGAGTATACCGTCATGTCCTTTGGTCTCACAAATGCTCCAGCTACTTTCATGAGGCTCATGAATTCCATTTTCATGGATTATCTTGATAAGTTTGTCGTCATTTACATCGATGACATCCTCATCTATTCTAAAACCGACGAAGAGCATGATGAACACCTTCGGTTGGTTCTGACACGGCTTCGTGAACACCGTCTTTATGCCAAGTTCTCCAAGTGTGAGTTTTGGTTGGATAAACTTGTCTTCCTTGGACATGTAATATCTGCCAATGGGTGGAAGTCATCCCCGACAAAATTCAAGCTATTCTAGACTGGAAAACTCCAATGTCAGTCAAGGACATTCGTAGCTTTCTCGGATTGGCGGGTTACTACCGCCGGTTCATCGAAGCTTTCTCCAAAATAGCCAAGGCACTGACTGACCTTCTCAAGAAGGATAAAAAGTTTGTATGGTCGGCCGAAGCTGAAGAGAGTTTCCAAACACTGAAAGCCAAGCTCACGTCCGCTCCTGTGCTTGTCCTGCCGGACACCAGCAAGGATTTCGTCGTCTTCTGTGACGCCTCTCTACAAGGCTTGGGTTGTGTATTGATGCAAGATGGCCATGTGGTGGCGTATGCTTCTCGCCAGTTGAAGCCGCATGAGCTCAACTACCCAACTCATGATCTAGAACTTGCCGCTGTGGTCTATGCTTTGAAGCAATGGAGACCATATCTGTTTGGTAACCGTTGTGAGATCTTCTCGGATCACAAGAGTCTGAAATACCTCTTCACCCAGCCGGATTTGAACCTCAGGCAAAGGCGTTGGTTGGAGTTAATCACGGACTACAATGTGAGTCTGAACTATCAACCCGGCAAAGCAAACGTCGTGGCTGACGCGCTAAGTCGGAAGTCCTATTGCAACAATCTGATGATTGAGAAAGCCCAACCCGCTCTTCATGAAGAGTTTGCCCGTTTGAATCTGGAAATTGTTCCCTCCGGCTACCTTGCAAATCTGGAGATCAAAGCTACTCTTGTAGACCAGATTAAGGATGCTCAGAAGCTGGATGAGGGTATTCTGAACATCAAGAGGAACATTGCTAGTGGCAAGGCAAACTGTTTCTCAGAAGATGAATCCGGAGTTGTTTATTTTGGTGACCGTCTAGTGGTGCCAAAGAACCGGAATTTGAGGGAGCTCATTCTCCAAGAAGCTCATGAATCACCTCTCTCTATCCATCCCGGTAGTACCAAAATGTACCAAGACCTTCGGCCACAATTCTGGTGGACTCGGATGAAGCGAGAAATCGCCAAGTATGTGCTGAATGTGACACATGTCGACGGGTAAAAGCTGAACATCAAAGACCTGCCGGCACTCTCCGCCCTATTGCTGTCCCGGAATGGAAATGGGATGAAATTGGTATGGACTTCATCACCGGGTTTCCCCGATCCCAAAAGGGCAACAATGCAATCTGGGTAATCATTGATCGTCTTTCCAAGGTTGCTCACTTCCTACCCGTCCGTGATGAGATTCGTGCTAGTCAACTCGCGGACTTATACTTGGCTCGTATTGTTCCATTGCACGGGGTCCCTTTGAGGATCATTTCTGACCGTGGAAGCATCTTTGTCTCCAAGTTCTGGCAGAGTTTCCAAACTGCTATGGGGTCCCGTCTCAACTTCAGTACCGCTTACCATCCCCAAACTGATGGTCAGACCGAAAGAGTGAACCAAGTGTTGGAAGACATGCTTAGGGCATGTGTGATCTCTTTTGGCCAGAGTTGGGAAAAGTATCTCCCTTTCGCGGAGTTCTCCTACAACAACAGCTATCAAGCTAGTCTGGGCATGGCTCCCTTTGAGGCTCTTTATGGAAGAAAATGCCGCACTCCTCTAAATTGGTCCGAGACCGGAGAGAGAGCACTCTTTGGTCCGGATGTGATCAATGAAGCTGAGGAGAAGGTTCGAATCATACGGGAAAATCTGAAGATTGCTCAGTCTAGGCAGAAGAGCTACTATGATAAGCACCATCAGGAAATCCACTATGAAATTGGTGATAAAGCTTATCTCCGCGTCTCTCCCCTTCGTGGCGTTCGCCGCTTCGGAATCAAAGGGAAATTGGCCCCTCGCTATGTTGGTCCTTTCACCGTTCTGGAAAAGCGAGGAGATCTTTCTTATAAGTTGGAGTTACCGGTCAAATTCCCAAATGTGCATGATGTGTTTCATGTCTCCCAACTTCGCCGTTGTTTCAAGGATCCTATCCATGGAGTTAATCATGAGGAGCTAGATCTACAAGAAGACCTCACTTATCGTGAGCATCCTATCCGTGTCTTGGATGAAGCTGAAAGAAAGACCCGGAGCAAGACTACCAAGTTTCTCAAGATTCAGTGGTCGCACCATTCCGAGGAGGAAGCGACTTGGGAACGAGAGTCTAGTCTACGTGAGGAGTATCCCGACTTCTTTCCACAATCTTAGAATCTCGGGGCGAGATTCCTGTAAGGAGGGTAGAATTGTAACAGCCCAAAGTTGTGAACCTAAAAACCTGTTTAAAATTTTCGCTTTTGAGTTAATTGCATCATGGCATCCTTGCATAACCATGTCCCTCTCGAGTTAACATCAGTTGCTTTGAAATGTTGTTAAGTTGCTGAAACCATTTGCGCTATTGTTCTAACAAACTTCAGCAATGAAGTCACTCAACCTCGCTCACCAAAGTTACTTCGACATTTTGGAATCGTCAAGGAAGTTCCAAGAACTCAGGGAATCCGGTAGCAGATCCGGAATCATCCGGACCTGAACCCGGATCTCATCCGGTGCCAGAACCGGAAAATTCCGGAATCCATACCGGATGAACCAGACCAGCATCGTCTTCATCCTGTAGCGACCGAGCTCGTCGCTCGCGCCGCACCAGCTCGATGCCGGGCTCCTCGCTGCCCCCACCTGCAAGAGAGAAGAGCAAGCCCAGGAGGCCATGCCCACTCCATCCCCGACCTTATCCTCCCCGTTCTCCCTCGCTCTCTCCTCTCCAACGAGCTCGAACCCTAGCCGCCATGGCCGCCGAGCTCGACGCCGTCGATTGAGGAGCCCCCGAGCGAATCGAAGACCGCAGGGAGCTCCGCCGTGTCCTCCTCTCCGTCCCTGCCGAAGGAATCGAGCCGGGGCCGCCCGCATTGTCGCCGCCGTGCTCGTCTTCTCCAACTCCGGCCGCCGGACGTCGGTCACGATTCCGGCCATCTCCGCCCACCCCCGACCTCGCCAAGCCCTCCCACGAGCTCAGGGTGAGCACATGACCATCCCCAGTGCCCTCCGTTCCTCCTATTCGCTCTCGTTCGTCGAATCGCAGTAGGAGTAGCACGTTCCAGTTGAACTGGAAAACCCGGTGTCAATCCCGGAATTTTCCGGATTCTATACCGGATTAGTGAAATGGCTACTGGACTCGCACGTCTTCACCCGGATTATACCCGGTTTACACCCGGAAATATTTCCGGATGAATTAAATTCCGGTGCAAAACCCGGATTTCACCGGATCTGAAACCGGATCTGCACCCGGTGCCAGACCCGGAAATTTCCGGACTGGGATCCGGATACCCCAGTTTTTAACCTGTTTCAATTGTAATGCTTTCTAACCTGAATCCCCCTCCTAGTACCTGTTACAAGCATGTCTAATCACCCTAAACTTTGCACCTCTCACATGATCATGTCATATCATCTACAAGTTAAATCCTAGGGTCTCAACTACGTTAATCAACAAGTAAAGATGATTCCTTACTTAACTCCACGGTGTATTCAAAGTGTGTCCCCACTAAGCACCCAAACTCCGTTTAAATTGAATAGTTGAATCATCCTCCTCTCGGGGATTTAAATTGACATGTCATCATGTGTTTGTGCATTGCATTTGCTAAAGTTTGTGTGGTGATTGATTGTTCTTCCGTTGCTATGCCTCGATAGATCAAGCAGCCGGGGTTACACCGCAATACCCCGACGATCCGTACTACCAGCACGTTGAGCAAGGCAAGCGTAATCCCCCCTCTGAGCATGTCTTATCCTATTTTCCGCAAATATTTTCTCCACTATAATATTGCATGCGGTTCTAAATGTCTTTTTGCTTGGATTAGAGTATCCTATAGAATGCATTAAGATTCCGATGCCAATGCCTGTTTTCCCCTCCTATTACCATAGGTTTGCATTGTTGGCCTGATATAATTATTATGCTATGCAAGTGCTTAGCCATGCTTAGTGAATTGCCTAGTGGTACTATGGTGGTACATGCTGGAAACAGGTGTTGACTTGTGACAGCGATGTGGATGGTGGAGGATTGTGGTGACAGGTAATAAGATGCTTAAAGGTGGGGATGAGAGGCCACTTCGGTATGGTGGTGTTTTGTCTCGCTCTCGCCGCCTAGGTGCGAGTTCTTTACCTCTTGAACCAAGAATGAGCGCGCTTCCATTCGGTGGGGTATATGGAGCCCTCGTCGACCGACTAACTTGAGCGGGACTAGCCAGGGTCCTCTAGTTTGGCTTTCCATTTGCGCGTGCGTGAAGATGGTGGTGTGAACTGGGATGAGGACGTGGAGTCTAGGAAAATGAGTGGCCACGGGGCAGGGTGTTGACGATCGCTGCTCCGTCCTCACTGATGATCCTGGGTTAGTCTTTAACAAGGTAAAGGTTGTAACCGTTCCCACTCAGCCGGCTTTCCCCGGAAGAGAGCTACGTGTAGGCAATGAGCCGGGCGGTACCGAAGGTAAACACAGTGCACCCCTGCAGGGTTAAATCTTTTCGAAAAGCCGTGTCCACGGTTACGGACAACTTGGGAAAGGACGATAAGATCATAGAATAACTTTAACGGAATGATTAAAAACTGGGTACTAGAGGTACCACTCACGATTGTAAGGTGAGCTTCCTCGAGGGTGATTCGGGGAGGTGCCTTTGATGAACAGGTACAGTGGTTGAGGTTGGTTGATGATGAAAGGTGATGAAAGAAAGAGTTACTCCTTACCTCTTTTGAAAATATTCTGATTAGTCGATGCCGTTGAGTTATGTTTTCCATAAATAAAATCAGCTTTATGCAAAACAGCCATAAAACCTTGAAAGCTAATCATCGAGCATATAATAGCTCCTAATCTTGCGAGTTCGTCGAACTCAACGTCTTTGCTTTTGTTTCAGAGGAGGACTTCACCGACCTCGAAGGTGGGTTCTTTGTGGACGTCGACGAGTAGTCTGGGGTTCTCAGGTGGCAGCTTGGGACATTCTGGAACAGCTGGCGTTGTGATGTTTATCTGCAGGCCTCTTAGGCCATATGTTGGATCTTGTTGTTTAGAACAACCTAATTCGCTTCCGCTTGATGTAATGTTGGGTCTGTGACCTCTGGTTGTCATTTGCTATCTTTCTCTTTTATAAGAGTTGAATTATATGTTTTTTGTCGTAGATTCTGTGATGTGCCAGTTGTTCCACAAGTCTTGATCTTACTATTATGCCTTGAGGGTTGCGCCCGTGTTAAGGCATCAATCGGGGTGTTGCGTTGTCTGGAGTGAGGTGTACCCAGCAACGCCTGCCAAAGGTTTTGGCCGGGGATTGGTAAACCCGTAACCTCCGCTTGTATCGCTTAACCGGTGACACGCAGCATCACTGTATAACAGTCGGGTCAGGGCGCCACACTCGCCCTGCTCTCGCCCCGACCCGCCATCGCGTCGCCCGCCTCCCGCCCGCTCCCGCCTCCCTCTCGCCGCCCTCTCGCCGCCAACGCGGGCGACAGCGGGGCGGTAGCGGCCCCCGTCGCCGGGCGATGGATCCGTCGCCCGCCGCTGCCGTCCCGCCCGCCTCTCGCCTCGCTCCCGCCCCGACCCGGGCGGTATCGCCCGCCCTACCGCCCCCACTGGCACCAGCCTTAGAAGGGGAAGGCGCGCTTTGCCATGCCACATGATTTTTGCTACGTCCTTTTTTAACTTCATTTCATACTTACCGATCTTTGTCAAAAAAAAACTGTATGTACGTGTAATGCTTGAAAATTTGCTAAAGATACAACGTCCATCAAATCATCATTCAATGTCTTCTTATTTTCTTCAAATCTTTTTTTTTTTTTAAGTTTCCGGCAATCCAACCGGAAACCACCCTCTCATTCGACCGGTGTCAGTTGCATTGCCACCCAAACCCCACCACATATGGTGCTTGTCACCTCGAGGATGTACCACCAAAAATATGAGTAACTCCATGTTGTCAGTAAACATCTCTTCCTTACTACTCTTAGTCGTATCCCATATATTATGGTTGCATTTTATTTGGAACTCTATTTTATTTACTTGTGCAACTTCATATCCGTTTGTACTTGACTGCTTGTATAATATAGAAGTGTGAACATCGAATATGTGTCCATCCGAAATGTATTGCTTGAACATCTCTTTACTTTCTTACTACATGTGTTCTACTAATTATATTTCTATTGTGTATGTATAATTAATACTAAACATTGCTTTCCTACTAGTTTATACCTGGATGGATGAAGGTGGCAACCCTCTAAAATGGTGCTCCGTTTTTTTTGGTTGATCGGGATGAGGAGAACAATGTTGAAATATAACTATATTGCCAAACCCTTTCCACTAGTTTGGGTTTTTGATTGAGTTGGATGGTGTATCGATTTTACAAGGTCTAATAGCCAAAATGTTTCAACTTTAAGATCCTGCTCACGCAGTATTAGATAATAACTTGTGAAGTACATTGAACCCACACCAAGGACTATAATAACGTGAAAAAGAGTGTTGTACTATAAATATATTTTCAAGCTCTTTCCATCAGTTGCGAATTTCAGTTAAGTCCCATGCTAATGTGAGTCATTGTTTTGTCTAGTAACTTATATGCATGTTCTTTCACTTTACTTCATTCCATCTCAAACTAGTAACTAGTTGTATGATAGCTGGTTGCAAGTTATATATATTGTGCTTCTTGAGCACTGCCGTTTAATTATTTCCACATGCAAAAGTGGGTGAGTTTTGCCAAGATGAATCACGCACTGGATATGTTGTTTGCCTGAATTAATTTAGGATTCACCAACAAATTGTGAGTCTTACTCAGAAAGCTGTCAGTTATGCGAAGAGATCCTAATGACGCACATGGAAAATGAAAGAAAAGTAATTCTAACATATACAAGCCCACAGGCCACTAATGTAGATGGGACGATGGACAACTAGGATTTTGATGTCCATTCGGCAGACCTCTTTGCATTTCCCTAGCCATATATACAACAACAACAACAACAACAACAAAGTCTTTTATTCCCAAACAAGTTGGGGTAGGCTAGAGTTGAAACCCATAAGATCTTGAAACCAAGTCATGGTTCTGGCACATGGATAGCTAACTTTCACGCAACTCTATCCATGGCTAATTCTTTGGTGATATTCCAATCATTCAGGTCTCTTTTAACCGACTCCTCCCATGTCAAGTTTGGCCTACCACGACCCCTCTTAACATTCTCATCCCGTTTTATCCGTCCGGTATGCAAAGGCGCTTCCGGAGGCCTACGTTCTATATGACCAAACCATCTTAAACGGTGTTGGACAACCTTCTCTTCAATCGGTGCTATCCCAACTCTCTCACGTATATCATCATTCCTAACCCGGTCCTTTCTTGTGTGGCCACACATCCATCTCAACATGCGCATCTCCGCTACACCTAACTGTTGGATATGTCGTTTCTTGGTCGGCCAATATTCTGCGCCATACAACATCGCAGGTCGAATCGCCGTCCTATAGAATTTTCCTTTTAACTTCTGTGGCACTCTCCTATCACAGAGGACGCCAGAAGCTTGGTGCCACTTCATCCAACTAGCTTTGATTCGATGAGTCACATCTTCATCGATATCACCATCCTTTTGGAGCATAGACCCCAAATATCGGAAGGTGTCTTTCTCAGGTACCACATGTCCATCAAGACTAACCTCTTCCTCCTCGTGCCTACTGGAACTGAAACTGCACCGCATGTACTCAGTTTTGGTTCTACTAAGCCTAAAACCTTTCGATTCTAGAGTCCGCCTCCACAGCTCTAACTTTCTATTAACCCCTGCCCGACTATCGTCAATTAGCACCACATCATCTGCAAAGAGCATACACCATGGGATATCTCCTTGTATATCCCCTGTGACCTCATCCATCACCAAAGTAAAGAGATAAGGGCTCAAAGCTGACCCCTGGTGCAGTCCTATTTTAATTGGAAAGTCATCGGTGTCGCCATCACTTGTTCGAACACTTGTCACAACATTATCATACATATCCTTAATGAGGGTAATGTACTTTATTGGGAGTTTGTGTTTCTCCAAGGCTCACCACATGACATTTCGTGGTATCTTATCATACGCCTTCTCCAAATCAATTAACACCATATGAAGATCCTTCTGCTTCTCCCTATATCTCTCCATAAGTTGTCGTACCAGGAAGATGGCTTGCATGGTAGACCTCCCAGGCATGAAACCAAATTGATTTTTGGTCAGACTTGTCAATCTTCTTAAACGGTGCTCAATGACTCTCTCCCATAGCTTCATTGTATGGCTCATCAACTTGATTCCACGGTAATTAGTGTAACTTTGAACATCCCCCTTGTTCTTGAAGATTGGCACCAATGTACTCCGCCTCCATTCTTCGGGCATCTTGTTTGACCGAAAAATGAGGTTGAAAAGTCTAGTTAGCCATACTATCGCTATGTCTCCAAGGCCTCTCCACACCTCGATGGGGATACCATCAGGGCCCATTACCTTGCCTCCTTTCATCCTCTTCAAAGCCTCCCTAACCTCAGCCTCCTAGATCCGTCGCACAAAGCGTCGGCTGGTATCATCGGAGGAATCGTCTAGCTCAATGGTAGAGCTCTCATTCTCTCAATTGAACAGGTTGTCGAAGTACTCGCGCCATCTACGCTTGATCTCTTCGTCCTTCACGAGGAGTTGATTCGCTCCGTCCTTTATGCATTTGACTTGGTTGACATCCTTCGTCTTCCTTTCTCTCATCTTCGCCATCTTATAGATGTCACTTTCACCTTCCTTCGTGTTAAGACGTTGGTAGAGATCCTCATACACCCGACCCCTTGCCTCACTCACCGCTCGCTTTGCGGCCTTCTTTGCCTCCTTATATATCTCCATGTTGGTTGCGCTCCTGTCCAGGTATAGGCGTCTGAAACAGTCCTTCTTCTCCTTAATAGCCTTCTGGACCTCAACGTTCCACCACCAGGTATCCTTAGCATCCCTTCTACTTCCCCTAGACACCCCAAACTCCTCTGAAGCAATCTTCTGAATGCAAGTCGCCATCCTCATCCACATAATGTTTGCATCGCCTCCTTCCTCCCAAGGGCCCTCCTTAAAAACCCTCTCCTTAAAAGCTTGAGTTGCATCTCCCTTTAACTTCCACCACTTTGTTCTAGCAACTTTTGGGCGTTGATCCCGCTGGACACGAATCCGAAAACGGAAGTTAGCCACCACCAGCTTATGCTGATGGACAACACTCTCTCCAGGTATCGCCTTACAATCAAGGCAAGCGCGTCTATCTTCTCTTCGAGAGAGGACAAAATCAATCTGGCTAGAGTGTTGGCCACTACTGAAAGTCACTAGGTGGGATTCTCTCTTTCTAAAGAGCGTGTTAGCTACGACCAAGTCGTAAGCTAGGGCGAAGCTTAAGACATCCTCACCTTCTTGGTTCCTGATGCCATAGCCAAAAACCCCATGCACCCCTTCAAAACATATGTTAGATGTACCCACGTGGCCATTGAGGTCTCCTCCTATGAAGAGCTTCTCACCAGTAGGTATTCTCCTAACCAAGTCCTCAAGACCTTCCCAGAACTCTCTCTTGGTGCTCTCGTTGTGGCCTACTTGCGGGGCATACGCGCTGATAACATTGAGAACTAAGTCCCCAACAACCAGCTTGACTAGGATAATCCGATCTCCTTGCCTCTTGACGTCCACTACTCCATCCTTGAGGCTCTTGTTGATCAAGATGCCTACCCCATTTTTGTTTGAAGTTGTCCCCGTGTACCACAGCTTAAAGCCGGTATCCTCCACCTCCTTCGCCTTCTGTCCCTTCCATTTGGTCTCTTGGACGCATAGGACATCAACACGCCTCCTTATCGCCGTATCAACTAACTCCCGTAACTTGCCCGTCAGGGATCCTACATTCCAGCTACCTAAGCGGATCCTCCTAGGCTCGGCTAACTTCCTTACCCTCCGCACTCGTCGAGTCAAATGCGAAGACCCTTGCTCATTTTTCACTACACCCGGGCGTCGATGCAGCGCGCCACTAAGGATGCGACGACCCGATCCTTGCTCACTTATCACCGTATCCAGACCAAGATACGGCGCGCCACCAAGGGGGTGGCGGCCCGGCCCTTGCCCATTTGACACCACACCCGGGTTCCGATATGGCGCGTCGCTAAGAGGGTTACGCCCCAACGAGATTCTTTTGGGTTTCATCTCCATAAGAGTGGCTGGGTTTTTTCCGTTGGCTTGCCAAGCCTATCACAACCCTCCTCCTTTATCCGGGCTTGGGACCGGCTATGTTGAGACAACATAGGCGGAGTTCCCTAGCCATATATATGGACAAATAATGTAGTTAGTTTTGTCGTCATCCCAACTTTTAAAATTTGAGATTAACAAACTATGGGTTGGAGCCACAATGTTGTTTTCTTACACCTCTTTATCTTTCCTAGCTATCTAAACCCTAGAGATATCAAGATTGTAGTTATACATATACACAACATTAAGATAGTACTAAATCTAAGATAGAAAGACTGCGCCGAAGAAAGAGTTGATGAAGACCGTGTTCTCGGTGCTTCTACTATGTATGCTCGTGGCAACATCCATAGGGGTCGAGTATGGAACATGGAGCGAAAACATTGGTCCATGGATGTGCGACCCGGGGTTTGCCTTCCGCTGAAACCGGTCCCCGGCTGCCAGGCACTGGTGAAGCTCTAGAATGGGCAGTCAAGTGCCTGACGCTCTCCTAAGGGAGTGATGTCAGCAGCTTATTAAAATCATCGACTGGAGGTGTCCAACCATCTTAACCATGATGTGTAGTATGTACTAGAAGAATAGGACGCGTGTTGCCGCGTCCATATGACGGAAAATAGATGAACAAACATTTTTAGTGAAACATATATATATGACGGTAACAGTAATGGGAATGTAGTACCATTGCCTCACTCTCTTGCAAAATAATCACTTAGATTTTCACATATACACATATAGGAATAGAGAAGGGTGCAGTTGTAGCAAGGTTAGTATTACACTACTAAACAAACAGAATATGGTGCCATAAAAAATCTTAAACTCTAGGATACACTCACAATTATGTCATATCATGTAAATAAGATTGTGTAGATCAACAAAGAATTGAGCAAACTTCCGAAAATTTGTATGCTACAATGTATGATATAACGAACATTGCATACTCGAGAGATATATTAGCAAAGATTTGTTTAGCTACCGAGATCCTACATTCAAGATCGAAATCAATTAGACCTATCTGACATAAATTATCCCAGAATCAGTAAAAGTGTCACTAGCTCCGAACTCACTACATATCTTTTTGAAAAATATCAAAAGGGTATGTCTAGGTTTCTTTTTTTTGAAATAAAGCACAGAACCATGTGTATGTTTTCTACGTACTCTGAAAGTTTGTAAAAAATATTTTGTATTTTGTGGTACACAAAAGAGAGAAATTTGAGGGGAAATGAAGTTATTTTTCCTTTTTTACAACCACAATTTTCTCTTTTCAGTAGCTGGGAATACCATTATTTCACCATAAATTTGGTAGGTATGTACAAAATATGTGTATATGTCCAAAAAAAATCATAATCAATTTTGATATTCAAATGTTGTGAACTATAAAATAAGAGCAAAGTGGGGTCCACCATGGTGTGGTAATGGTATTATTGCTCAACCGGAGTATATGTGAGAGCAAGGAGAGGAGACACCAATTATAGAGAGCTTTGTATTATATATTAAACTTAAATTTCTTCATACTTAATTTTAATATAGGGGAGTTGTGAACTATAAAGTAAGAGCTAAGTGGGGTCCATACTGGCGAGGTGTCGCTGCTCCATTGGAGAATGTGAGACCAAGGATAGGCTAGAGTGTTCAGTATTTTTTAAACATGTGTATATAGCAACCATAATTTTTTCATACTTAATTTTATTATTGAGAGTTGTGAACTATAAAGTAAAATCTAAATGAGTTCCATCATGATGAGGTGTCGCTGCTCCATTATTTTATTATTTGAGAGTTGTGATAAAGTAATATCTAAATAGGGTCCACCATGGTGAGGTGTTGCTGTTCTATTGGAGGACATGTGGGAGGAAGGAGAGGCCACCAACTCTAGGGAGCTATTTGTAGAGATTTTATTATTTGAGAGTTGTGATAAAGTAATATCTAAATAGGGTCCACCATGGTGAGGTGTCACTGTCCTATTGGAGGACATGTGGGAGCAAGTAGAGGCCACCAATTTTAGAGAGCTTAGTATTTGTAGAGATATATAAGGAGCTT
Source organism: Poa pratensis (assembly GCA_947311845.1). NCBI lineage: Eukaryota > Viridiplantae > Streptophyta > Magnoliopsida > Poales > Poaceae > Poa > Poa pratensis. The sequence continues at coordinate 104,246,105 of CAMZMU010000052.1, forward strand.
GGCGGGCATAAGGGACAGGAAACGACAGAGGTGTTGAGGGCTATCGGAGGGAGGTGATGGAGCTCACAGTGAGGAGCATGTCGACGGTCTGCAGGATGGCTGTCACCCATAGTGTAGGGGCACATGTAGAATATTCTATGTGTGGTGCCATGAATCTTCTTAATTGGTTGTCGCGACTCGCGTGCACAAGCTAAATAAAATGGTGTATGTGCCTAACCAAGATATTCATCATGAATAAAATGATTAATTATAGGGTTAAGTGCACTTTTGGTCCAGTGTTGCAAAAGTCATTTTGGTCGCTCACTTTATTCTGGTCTATACATGGTCCTCAAACACTAGGCACATCTGAGGCATGGATCCATTATGCAATTAGCATGCACGTTTCAACGGCAAATCTCAATCACTCTCCCATACAATCCTATATCAACCCAAGGGTTTTGTAATCAATCTCACAAATTAATTGTTTGAGGACCACATTTTGATCACAGTTGGACTTCTACGAAACTTGAGGACCAAATGTGCACTTAACCCTTAGTTATATTGCTTGGAAAAATCATTAATTGCTGCTTACTTGACCTAAGCAAACTGTACCATCAGGATAGGTCACATGTCTTAATGTGTGCTCCCCATCTCTGAGACCAGCTGTTCAATAAAAAGATAAGATTGGATGTGAGAGGAACCATCGTGTACCGTTAAACTGACGACAGAGAAAGCAGAGACACCGGAGTGTAAAGTTTATTCAAGGATGGCAAAACCACACAAAAATTTATTCCACAGAAATCTAATAGCCTCATTAAAGAAGCTTCTTTCAGGATAATGGAAGTCTAAAGTTACCGTCACATTGGTTGAAAGACAAAAAAAACCAGAGCAAAATGCCAAGAATTTACTAAGGAAACTAAGTTACCGTCATATACGTCGAAAGACAAAAGAATGACAGAAAATAATTTTAAGACAAAAGAATGACAGAAAATAATTTTAAGACAAAACAATGACAGAAAATAAACAGATAACAGGTAAGATATAATAAGCACGGTTACGACAGCACGCAAAATATTATCACTTGGTCCAAGCTAGAGTCGACTCATTTCAGAAAATAGTACTCAGCATGTCTGCAAACATAAATGGACGCAACAACTAACAAAATCCAGCGAATGACATGCAGGCTGCCATAAAGCAAACACGAAGTTGTGATCTAAGCTGCAGCACCCTTGCCCTTCTTCTTCTGGAGCTTCCTCGTGTAGAACTCCAGCTCCTTGCCCTCCAGAATGTACCTATGATTTGCAGACAAATATGTAAGGAACTCCCACAATTGAACTCATTGACCAGTCGCGATCATAGAGAGGATAAAGAACATTTGAAGAGTCCAGTGTTCCTTACCCATCAGCTCTGCCACACTGCCCAGGGCGGGATGAGATGCAGGCATACAGCCTTCCACTGCTGAACTGCTCTTCAATGTGGGAGTCCAGCTTACGACCCTCCTGGCGCTTCTCCAGCTTCCTCTGGACATTGTTGCTCTTCTTTGCTTCCTCTACGACAGCTGGGGCAGCCTCACTCTCTTGTCCCTGTGCATGGCAATATAAGACAACAAAGATATCATTAACAGTGATATATGGTAACAAAGAAAACAGACGTATATAAACAACTTTGCTTGCGGCACAAGATTGAGAACACGTAAAAAATAATGCCTAACATAAACCAATCTGTGTAAATTGAACAAACTAAACATTTCTAAACTATAACAGAACAATTGAAGGGATTTCTACAGTCATGAAATGAAATCCACTATGCAAAGAGGGATAAAACAAGTTTAACTACACAGAACCCATGAATAAAAGAACAGTATTGAAAATATAATAATAAAGAGGGAATACTACCTCAGCCACATCCTTCTTGGCAGCAGCGGGGTTTTTCTTCTTCCTGCCGATATCCACTCCGTAATGAGTTAGATACCAGCCCTTGAAGGGAGCTGCGTCAACTTGCACAATGGCGTTCTTCACAAGGGTCTGAGTCCTAACAAGCTCATTGTTTGATGCATTGTAAACCACATCCAAGAGACGGGTCTTGCGGGTCACAGCCTCACTTCCCCATGAGAAGTTACCAGTATCAAGGCGGAGAGCCCTCCACTTGACATTACCTCCACGAACACGGACCCTCCTCACTGTCTTGTTGCTTGACAGCTTGGTGTTGGCTGGCTGGCGCCCGAGCTCATACCTAATATATATGAGAAAAAGTAAGACTAGGAACAATGGATACATTCTTGCAAGACACATACTGCATAAAAGAGTACTAAACAAATATTAAAGCATAGACAAAAGTTATAAAACTGAGGGTTCTAAACAAAAAATTTTTTTTGAGGAAGGATCTGATACATAGATTAAGGAGGCTCAGCACTTTTACAAACAGGCCCAGAGGAAACAACGAAATTACAAAAAGGCCCAAAAAAAGTGCACAGAGCACCCTCAGCCAACGAAAAGAAGCGCAATCAGATCCTCAGCGCACCCCAGAACCCTAGACGACGCCGGAGCTGCCGTACCGCTCACCGGCGGGAAGAGGCAGCCGCCACACCTTGTAGTCATCCGCAGGAGCCGCCCGCCGCCGCGCGACGGGACTGAGAGGCGATGAACGCGCACGGGCACAGCAGCCTCTCTCCGCTTCCGCCCAAACCACCAGCCAGCTCGCCGTCGTCGAGGACCACCACCAACAGCCCCCAAACACCTCCAAGCGCCGCTCCCCTCGCCACCATGGCCGGACGGAGCAGAGACGTCGAAGGAGACCCACACCACCACCACCACCAAAACAGGAACCGAGCCACCACCAGCTTTTCCCCTCGCCGCCACGGCCGGCCGGAAAAGCGGAAGCAGAGACTCGCCCCCGACGGAACACCTTCACGTCCTCCCCAGCAACGAAGCCGGAACGGGGAAAGGAGGGGAAGGACCGACCCCAGCACGCCGACGCCATCGCCGCCGTCTTCGACAACGCCGGGAGGCACACACACCTAACTATAGAACCTATCTACACGCACGACGGAAACCGGAGCTCCCCCCCACCTCACGGTGCCTGGACGGCGACCGGAGGCAGAGGGGAGCGGCGGACCGCCAGCGAGACCTCGACGCTTTCTGGTCGCCCCCTTTTCGCCTCCTTTTCACTGTGGGTTCTAAACAAATTAGAAAGTAACAGTCCTAAATTTACATGCAGACACAATATCTGAACCAAAAATTAGAGATTATTATACACAGAGCATCTCTTTAGAACATTCAAATAGTTAAGAGACATTACTAGGCAGTTACAAAATTTTGTTCTTCAAAATTCCCAGCCTAAACAGTAAAGATTTTATCCATTTCATCATTACGGAGCGAGGGACCCAACTCTATTGCTAATATCAAGTTACAGTTGCCCAATTGTGGCGACTTAAATACCTTGAACTTAGACTAGCTGACAATAAAGTAATATCTCATAATAAACACATACACATTGTGAGCTTACATGAAACCGAAACCATCTAGCGGAGGAGAGTAAAAATTTCACTAGCGAGTAAAAGCATCATTCACTAACAATAACCACACTGCTAGCTAATTATCAAAGTTACCACAAAGATATCAGAGAAAACGTCAGAAACATGGCTAAGTCCAGAGATCCGCCGTAGAGAACACAATCTACTGACGGCTAATCTAAGTAAACAACAACTAATCTACACATCTAGACGAACTGTAAGGGAGAGGGAGAGGAAATCGCAATTACTTCCTCTTCTTGCGCCACGCCTTCATCTTCCCACCGGTGGCCCGGCGCTTGTGCATGGAGTCACGAGAGATACCTGCACAGATGCAACGGCGAGGATTAGCACCGCCGAAACCAAGCAGCCTTCGGCGCAACAACGAACAAGATCAAAGCAAGCACGGAGCGCGAAGGGGAGAGGAGCTGGAGAGGTGAGCGCCGGCGCTTACCATGGTGGCGTCGGTGGCTTGGCTCCGCCTTCTACGCCCGCCGCCGCAGCTTTGGTTAGGTCTCGCAGGAGGAAAGAGGCGGACCAAACTCTAGGGGTCGGCATTATATATAGCACGGCAGACGGGCTTAGGGTTTACTTGCGAGTGGGCCTCTGGTGATCCAACGGTGCAAGATGAGGCGATCGCCATTCGGTGAAGGATGCGGCCTGGTGGCCTACGTGACTTGCGCAGGCCCGAATAAGTAAGTTGGGCCATAACCAATCATTGAAGGGCACTGCCCAGTTAGCCCTCGTCTAGTTCTCAAAAAAAGAAAGTTAGCCCTCGTCTTCTTTCTCAAAAATAAAGTTGGCCCTCGTGATCCCGTCTGGAAAAAATGTTGGGCCTTTTCATTCCCCAGAAAAGTACCATCCTCACTAGACCAGCGAAACACAAAAAAATAAAAATAAAAATAGACCAGCGAAACTCAAAAAAAATACTAGACCAGCGAATTAATCTGAAAAAAAAACATGATGAGCGAATTAGTCTAAAGAAATAGATCAGCGTTTCTTCATATTATGTCCTATAGAATGCTATGGGCACGAAATGAAAATCTTTACTATTAATTGGCAGTTCGTACGTTGGTACGTCGCTGGCAGAAATTCTTCCGGACCACGCTTCCTCCATCGCCTGACTATCGGTAAAACTGGGCCGGCCCAGTAAAAAACCCACATGCATGCCCCCTTGCTCACAGGAACTCCCCTATCTTCATCACGCTTCCGCCTCCCCAAATCGTCTGTGCGCCGCCGCCCTGGAGTTGCTCTCTCGTGACTTCCCGTGCGCCGCCGCCCTGTGAAACTCCTCGCGCCGTCACCCAATCCAAATCCGCCGCGTCGCTATGGGGTTACCCTGGCCATAGCCGGAGCCTGTTCAGCCGGCCTTGACTGCCGTCCGTCGTCCTCCTCGAAGGTGACCAGCCCTGTCCTCTACTATCCAAGTCTGCTGGTCGACACCACGAGGTGCATGAGAAAGAGTTCCTCGAGGAAATACCCGTACCATCTGCTCCACTACCTAGCTCTCGATTTTAATGAGATCTATTTTTCTTCCACAATTATTGAAGCATACGTAATTTGCAAATTATTGAAGCATATGTAATTTGCAAATTGCAGGGATTGGCAGTGAAGGAGATGGAACAGCTAAACGATGACATGAAATGTCATCTTCATCTGGGCAGAGAAAGCCAAGTGAATGTAATGTACTGGGAGGTAGATGTCCATCTCACACGAATGTTACTGAAGAGCTACCAAAACTGTAATCCTCAATAGTAGTGCAACGCTCTCAGTTGACATTATTGGGATACTCTATCTGTCAGTTTCTATTTGGCTCGGAACATGTTCTTTACCTTGTTAGATAGGAGTACAATTTAACCCTGAATTCCTCACTGAAACTAAACCAAGATTCGAAAGAGGTTGTCATGATGCTAGGATATCTCTCAATAATATGTTGCAGCGAGATGCGACCCCGATCACCAATCATCAGTTTTAAATTATACTTTAATTCATAATATCTTTTTTTGTTATGGTCGATATGCGCTTGCAAGTTTAGATATCGCTGACTGTAATGTGGTGATTAATCAATCTTGTCAAATGTTGTAGGGTGTACGATGTAATGAGATTGTTGCTGCTTCAAGGATGGAAGACATAGTCGATCAACTTCTACCAGACCACCAGCCCTGCTGTGGCCAAGCTTTTGCAAATTGATCCTGAAGCCAGGCACGCCTCTGTAGTCTTGCTGAACAAAGAAGATGAGAAGTTGACTGTATAAGGTAATTTTATCACTAACTTGCTTCACCTTCTATCAGCTGAATTTTCGTGTATAAGATGAGGCGATAGTTGTTTCTTATTGCGTGCCGGTATGTGTTGCCTTGTCTCTTCTTGTGGTATATTCATTTCTTCTTGTGATGGAAACTGATTCATATGAAGTACATTTCCCATGCCTTTCTTGCCATTTCTTGATTCATCCTGAAGGATGATACTTTATAGACATGTGTTTTACTTTTCTCTTTGTTGGTTAGGCTTCTCCTTCCTGACATGAGAATGCGTGGCACTTTATTACTAACACGGCAATATTCTTATTCTTAGAATTGCACATATGGAGTAGCTTTTGGAGTGGTCAAAGAGACTGATTTTTTTTTGGAAGAGGAACCCCAAAGGGGATGTCGCCTAGAGTGATCCACATGATTACAGACAATGAGAAATGACATCAAAACAGGAAGCAAAACTTTGCTCCTGCTAAAACCTTAGAAAGTACAACTAAGTGGCGAGTTTAACTACCATTATAATTTGTCCACTGCGATTTTTCTGCTTCTCCAGTTAAAGGAGAGTTGTACAACACGAAGCTTTCATATTACTCCCTTATCTCTACTCTAGATGATATACTGCTAACGGATCACATGGAGTGAGCTAGGTTAATCAGTTGCTGACTATTTCAGTTCTTACAAGCAAATTAGGTCTCTCAATTGGATTATTTTGTTAGCAAGGCAACAAGTCTTGAGAAAAATATAACAAATGGATGCTGGCTATCTCACACGATTATAGAGAAACATACTATAGCGACCCCACCTTTTTCGATGTTTGTCCTACTATAGATAACCAAATTAGAATCATTGATAGACAGGTTTTTAGGCAATGTACATGTCTATTCCACTTTAGACTGGTGCATTGTGTCATACATTTATAATTCTATTTTGGGTGCTCCGGTATATGTTTATACCGATGTTGTGTATGACTCAAGCTCCAGTACCTGGTGCATCTCCGGGTGGTAATTATTGAGCTCCGACAACCGGAACTGCTCCAGTAGGCGGCTGATGAGCTTGTGATGCTGCGCAGACCGACGGATGAGCTTGACATAAAAATTGAAACGAGAGTATATTGCTCACGAGGTTTTTAACATTGATATGGTCTTACAATCTGGGGAAGATTGAGTGAGATGATGTTCATAATGTAACCCCAACAACTTAAGTGCAATCATGCATGGCCTGCTGATATAGAGAGCGCAAGACATGGACTTCAGTTCCTGAAACTGGTGAGGAAATCTTACCACCTTTTAATCATTCCCATCTACTGTTACATTAAGATCCAAATTATGAATTTTTACAGGTAATGATGGGTTATCCAAGTGGACATGATGTCCATGGGTTTGTGTTGGCGCGACCGCGCGAGATGGTGTGGTTCCATTGTGGCCATGTTGATAGGGAGGTAGGGTGGAGGCCACAGATGACATCGTGAAAAAATGTGGAGCAAGGCAATAGGTTTGCCCTCCGGAATGGCCGTGTTTGTTGTACAGATCTGATCGTCTTCGTCAGATTTGAAACAATCCTTGAGTTTACTGTCATTTTTTCGGTTGTAGCCAGCTGGATGTAATCTTGTATTTACCTTTTTATACAGTTGTAAGACCATATTTTTGTGTGAGAACAATCGTTAGCATGTTATTTTCTTGTGAACTAATAAATGGAAGCATGTTATTTTCTTTTATTTGATGTACATGGTGCACATAAACCATACAGTACAACGATTTTGATGGATGGAATCGTCAAATATTTTTATTCCGTAGCAACGCACGGGCATTCAGCTAATTTGTATACATGATCTGGTATGATTTATTTTAGACCCCTGGTCATACATATTTAAATTTTGAATTTTTGTATGAAGTAGGTGATAAACCGTGCACAAAATATTCTTGGAACTGAATATTAAGATGAATTGGTGAAAAATTATGTGATGATTGCAGGGAATAGGTGGAGGGGGGCAAACCTTGGCCAGATGAGCATTGGATTCATGTCCATTGCAATGGGGCCATCTACTATTTAAATAACAGTGGTAGGCACAACTTAGTTAAGGATTTTGCCGTTTTGTTGGAGAAATGCTCAATTTGCATGGGTTAACTTGAGGGCTTAAATATTTGTTGGTTGTCATTCCACATCATAATTGCACATTATATGCATGGTCATTCAGATTAAATGGTGGAAAGCCGTTGTGAAAATAATTTAGCTTGATTGAGTTAAGTACTGTCAATTTTGCTTAAGTTTGGTTTTGGTAACACAATTACCATACAAGTTTCTGACTCTGCGTACAAGAGAGAGAGAGAGAATCCAATTTTTTTATTGATATACTTTGATACGTACATACATGTATCCTTCCTTATCAACACACACGTGCACCAAATTATGCGAGTTGAGTTGATTTTTAATGTTTCTGGATGCTATGTGTTTATATTTAATACATAAGTGAATATTTAGGAGCAATTTGGTTTTACAACAAAATATGCGACGACAAAGGAATCCAAAACCCGTAGCAACGCACGGGCATTCACCTAGTAGTAGTAATAGCATTCTTCAAAGAATACACCTACAAGCTTAGCATTTTATGCCCTCCAATGTTGTTGCGCAAAAAGCCAGAAATCCAAACAAGACATTCAAGCACCATGTAGCAATTGTTAAATCCAAAAGTTAAAAGTACTCGTGTCTTGCCAAGGAACGATATTAATTGATCTATTAGAATACTTGGACACTTTTTTTAATTAAAACATTTACTTTCTAGCCTACGACCACATCATCATTATATTCACCATGCAAGTATACATCATCTACCGTCTTCCGAGTCCATTCCATTGTTATCGGTTAAGCTCACGCATACTCGAAGAAATCCTAGCCTCTAAATTTGGACATTTTCCTCCATCGAAGTATCTACCTGTCCATTAACTCTCTGTAAATGACACATAACGTTTCCCCTCAGCATGCCCAACCGCTCGGGCATAAATCTGCAATGTCGTTGCGGCAGAAGAATCTCTCATTAGAGCGGACGGATCAGGCAAGCGTCTATCAAGTCGGGGCTATGGTTGTCCATGTCTTGAACAGAGCCTTCGACGCACTCGCGGCACTCGTACACGATGGCATAAGAGTGACACTGCGCGAGTTTTTCTGCGGCCCTTCCTCTTCCGGACAGCCCACCCTCCTCCACGAGATATCAAATAAACTCGTATTAAAGGCTCTCGTGTTTTACCACCAAGAATGTACAAAGAGGTGCACATAACCATGACACGTTCAAAAGCGTGGACTCGGTGGACTCGACTGAATGCGTATCAACACTATGTCAATGCTTTGAAATTACAACCTTCGGCGCACCAGTAGTCGTATATGAGATTGCCTCCAAGATCATGTTGATGACAATCAATTTTCGTAATGGTATGAATCAATGTTGTAATGAAAGTATAAACAAGAAAAACTGATTACATTGCATGGTACACATCGGTCTGTTCCCCGTTCATCATCATTATTACAAGTCAAGAAAATTGCTCATGTAAAGAGAGAGACAGATTGATGGGGATTCACAACTCGTACTTTCCATGTGTGAGTGCCGCTTTCCTTTGCTCTTCTTCTTCTTCCTTCTGTCCTCACATGTCAAACTCCGCATGTGGTGGGTCTCACATGTCAATGACTCAAAGTCAGGGAAAGTCAGGAAATGTAAAGTTAGAGGATCCATCTCCGTCAAACTAACGGTAAGGAAGCAAGTCGACGTTTTTGATAGGGATACGGGTCCGGCAGAGAGGAAAGACCGCTAGCTGACCTTCGCTTTCTCTGTTCTCATGGTCCAAACTTGAAACTTGGTTGAGTGCACGGGTGAACATGGTGAGTGCAAAAAACGGCCGGACCCGATCACCCGAGCAAGTTGGATCGAGCAACGAACGAAGAATCAGTCAAAGTCAAAGGCGACTACCAGGTAGTAAAAGATTGCGTCGACCGGACGACAAATCAGCAAGCCACACCTCATGCTAATATATATGGTGCCAAGACTTCAACGGGCCTTAACTATCTTGGCTAGCATGATCACGTCAGATCTGATGGAAAGTTCAGTAGACAAACTCGGCTACCAGCTGACTTGATCACTGAAATTTCTCTAAGACGTTGAAATGCAAAATCTTCGCATGGTTAGCACTGCAGTACAGACTGTGGACTTCTGACAGGAGAAAGAGACATGGCCTACAGGATGAAGAATCAGCTTGCTATACATGCCTGCAGGAGATTGATTCAGTGCGGCATATTCTGACGGAGTGTGTCTATGCAAGACAAGTCTGGCTGAGCTGCTTTCTGAAGCTAGGGGTGCTGGCCGATACGCCGCAACTGACAGACTCTTGGCAAGGCTGGTGGATCAGGGAAAGAAAGAAATTTAGGAAGAAAGAAAAGAGGACGTTTGATACCCTGGTCATTTTGGTGGGGTGGAGGCTATGGAAGCAAAGGAATGCCAGAGCATTTCTTAACCGTAGGGGACAGTTTTCAGTGGATGGCTTGAGCTCTCAAATCGTTGAAGACTGGAAGCAATGGATGCTCGCTGGCTTAGGAGGGAGTAGTGACTTTGCGAGCGTAGTCCATTGACAGTATAGGTGTGTGTGGTGTGGTGTGGTGTGGTGTGGTGTGTGGTGTGGTGTGGAGTGTTTTGACAGTAGTTGGGTGCAACTCACTGTCAAGCTCTTGTACCAAAATTCTTCTTCTATAAAACTATGGTACGCAATTGCGTACTCGCTAAAAAAGAAATTTCTCTAAGATTGCAGGGAAATCAACGCTCAGCTGATATAGTAGTAGCCAGCAACACACCGCACACTAGATATATAGCTAACTAATTCGAAGGAAATATACAGAAGCAAGAGACAACTAAATTAAATAAGAGGTCACTTTGGATACATGAGCAGGCTTCAACCGGAAAATGGTTAGCCCCTGACCAGATCAAATTAACAAGCTACTAGAACTGGAGGATTCCTTGCATGAGGCGGGAAAAAACGCCTCCCATGCCTCCCATGGATGTACCAACACCTCCATAGCCTCCTCCCATGCCTCCCATGGAAGCACCAACCCCTCCCATGCCTCCCATGGTAGCACCAACCCCTCCATAGCCTCCTCCCTAGTGAGAATCGTTTTTCCCCTGTCCCTCGCGTCGTCCCTCCCGGGGCGACCCGAGGGAAACCCTAGCCGCCGCCGTGACTAGAGCCGCCCTCTGAGCATCCGCCCCGCCGCCGCTGCCGCCGGCTCGTCCGCGGTGGCGGCGGCCCCCAGCCTCCACAAAGGCGGCGCGGGGAGAGCAGCGGTGGACGCGTGCGCAGTGAGGCGCGGTGGTGCGGCGCCCTCGGTGGAGTGAGGTGCGCTGTCACTGGGCGAGGATGCAGGGGTGGTCTGCGGTGGTGCGACGGCGGAGCAGGGGCGGTGGGCAACGGCGAGGATGGGGCGGTGTCGTGGGGTCACTCTTCGACTACCCCACGGTGGGGATACCTGGGTCACGCCAAGCCCATCAGCCTTATGACGAGGGCCCAAGGAAGGCCCAAGGAGGACGACGTGCGGCCCAAGATAGTCGACGCTAGGTCATGCGACCCCGCCATGCTTGTAAGCGCCATCGGCACCGTTCACCTGAGACCTAGCCTACCATATAAAGGCTAGGAGGGTCCTTCGTCCAGGGTACGCTCATAGCCGCCACACAAACCCTAGCGAGATTGCCATCTCGCCATTGTAGCCACAGCTCACCATCAATAACCAGACAAGCAGGAAGTAGGGTGTTATCCTCCGGGAGCCTGAACCTGGGTAAACGCCTTGCTTGTCAGCCGTCGTGATCACCAGCGCTCATCTCTCTCCCCCTCAATCAACCCGGGGTACTCAACCCTAGGATTTGCCGAGTCCACACCTCGTCAATTGGCGCCGTCTGTGGGGAAGAACGAGCGCTGGAACCATGGTCGCACCGGCTCCATCAACTTTGAAGACCGACGTCTGCATCACCAAGGAGCCAATCTGCTTCGGCTCCTTCGAGTACACATTCCACCCGCCGGCCCACCGCTCGGTGTACGCCGATCTGCACGTAGGTATGTGCCTCACCTTCGGTACCATGCACTACTTCGTAGACAGCTGTGGAGTACTCAGATCCACGGCGATCGCACCGCCTGCGGCGTGGCACCCGCATCTGCCCGACCGCGCCAACCACGCCCCCACCTGCTGCGGAGATCGCATCTGCTGCGACTGCGGGAAGCATCTTCGACTGCTGAGAAGATCGCGTCCGCCCCGACTACTCCGACCGCCTCCGCCGCGGCAGAGATCGCGCCCAACGCGGCCGCGCCATCAGCGTCTCCGGCAACACGGAGATCGCATCTGCTACGACTACGTCGACCACCTCGTCGACCACCGCGCGGATCGAGTCTACTTCGACTACCTCGATCGCGTCGCTGGCAAGGCCAAGATCTACGTCAACTTCGACTACGTCGACCACACCCTCGCGCGCAACGGAGGTCGCGTCACTCTATACCGCGCACTCGCGTCTCCATCGACTTACAAGATCGTCAACAAGCCAATCGCGCCCACGTCGACAACAGCGACATCACTCCTCACGACCGCGGCGAAGATCGCGAAACTCCAGGAAAGAAGCCTCGGCGGCGACTGTGGTCCACCACGTTGCACCATTTTCGCTCCGAGCACGGCTCGGACGAAGGAAGCAGCAGTGGCAGCGTCCATCCCACTGCCCAGATCTACCCCGCGCAAGTCTTCATGATCGGCCAGAGGCCGCAGGGCAACGACGACGAACCCGCATACCCACTGGAGGTGGTCATGCCGGACCAGGTGACGCGACTCACCATCACCCGCGACATGGCAATCAAAGCCCTGAAGCACGTCGAGGAAGGCACGTACCCCCACCGGACACACCCCGGGAGGACCTTATGGCGGTCCAGTACCTGCTACGGAAGGAAGGCGAACGACTCCGCGCAGAGAAGGCCGAGCTCCTCCGACGCAAGGAGGAGGCCGACGCGTCGAGCGCCAGGAGGGCCGCTTACTCGTTCACTGCCTCAACAGAGGTCTCACAAGGAGCAAGGCGCCACAGAGCCCGCGTGCCCCTGATGACGGAGGCCGACCGCGCTAGAGTCACCCGCAACCTCGAGTCATCATACATAGAAGACGCAGACGGATACCCATCCCCAAGACACCCGGAGCCGCACTCATGGCAGTCGAAACATACCTGCGGCTGACACAGCCGCCTGAGGGCGACTCGCGCGCTCTCCTCCACAAGCAGCAGATCATGTCTATCAAGGCACTCGAAGACGCACTGGTAAACAAGGCGCCAACGAAAAAGCGCGAGAAGATCGAGATCGCCGCGACCACGAGCCCGCAGCACTCGCAGCCCCGGCGACAAGACAACTGCGACAACCGCAGCCAGGTGAAGACCTCCGCAACGTCATCACACAAAGGACGGTAGACCGCAGCCGCATCCAGCGGCCGGCCAGCACGTCCAACTTCGACTACGACCGCAACGACGGCGACTACGAGCCGTGCGGCGCCGCATGCTTCAGCTTCAACATACGCGACACAAGAATGCCCAAGGGCTTCAAGCTCACGGCAGAAGCAGTCAAGTACGACGGGAAGCAGGACCCGAGACTCTGGCTAGAAGACTACCTCATAGCCTGCAGCTGCCAGGGCGGTACTTCGACTACGGCCATGCAGTACATCCAGCTGATGCTCACGGGCTCTGCACGCGGGTGGCTCAACACTCAACCCAAGAACGCCTTCAGGACGTGGGACGAGTTCGCGGAGGCCTTCGTTAAATCCTTCCTGGGGACGTACTCGAGACCGACGACGTTCGTCGAACTACAAGCATGCAAGCAAGGACGAGACGAGCCGCTCCGGTCATACATCCAGCGTTGGACCTGCTCCGCAACACCATGGAGACCGCCTCGGAGGACCGAGTGATGGATGCCTTCATGCACGGCGTCTCCCGCCGCGACCTCCGCGAGGAGTTTGGTAGGCTCCGGCCGAAAAACATGATCGAGGTCATGAAGATAGCAAACCAGTGGGCAGACGGAGAGGACTCGGTCCGCAATAGTTCACACTACTCCCGAAGGACGAAGCCGGACCAAGCAACTGGCGAGAAGGCGCCACAAGAAGAAGCCACGTTACAACGGCAACGACTCAATCGAGCTAGTAGCGGCGGGATTCCAAACCCCCCGTGAGGATGAAGCGCGCGACAGCAGTCGCCAATACAGCCATGCACAGTACAGTCGAAGCGGCGGTGACCAGAGTCGCCAATACAGCCAGGGGCAGTACAACCGAAGCGGCGGCAGCAGCTACCGCAGCGACGGAGGCCATAAACGCGAGTGGCAGAAACGCACACTAAGCCCAGCAGAAGAGCTGGAACAACCCTGCAGGCACCACATGTTCAGGAACCCGGAAACGGGCAAGTGGGGATCCAACCACCTGTTGAAGGACTGTCGAAAGGCACGCAAAATATACGAAGCCATGCAGAAGATAGTCACTCCAGCACCCGCAGCGCAGCCAGCCGCGCAGCTAGCCATCCAGGCAGCACCCGCAGTCGCCAATCCAGCACAGGCGGCGGGAGCCTTTCTGCAGCAGCAGCAGCCGCAGCAAGATGCCCCACCGGTGATCCAGGACGCATATCCAGCGGCACGCGGACAACTCAACATGATACAGAAGGGACGCCCCTCAAACAGGACCAGAAGCTCATCACCCGCCAAGTCTTCCAAGCCATCACTGTCCACCCGCGTACCAGACTACCTGAGAGGGTCAGAAACACCAATCACCTTCTCCAGAGCAGATCACCCGCCTGCAGTACCACGACCCGGGCACGCCGCTCTGGTAGTCGAAGCTCTGATCGGAGATTACACCCTGAAAAAGGTGTTCATGGACGGAGGCAGTGGCATTAACATCATCTTTGCCGACACCCTCAGAAGGATAAACAGGCCAACGACGGACTTGGCAGCATCAGAGACTACCTTCCATGGCATAGTACCAGGGGGCAGTCACGCCCAGTCACGCCCATGGGAACGATCACACTCGATGTCATCTTCGGCACACCCGAAAACTTCAAGAGGGAGTCGATCGACTTCGAGGTAGTCGACTGGAAGTCGCAGTACCACGCGATACTCGGGCGCCCAACCTTCGCCAGATTCATGGCGATACCTCACTACGCCTACCTCATGCTCAAGATGCCTGGACCCAAGGGCGTCATCACGGTGCACGGCGACTTCGACCGCTCCAACAGCTGCGACCGCGAGTTCAGCAAGATCTCCGAATTCTTCGGAGTCGAAGAGCACTTCGAGGCAATGGCAGTCGACAACGACAAGACCATCTTCCCAGCCCGCAAGAAACCAGCCAAGGACGCTGCCTTCAACGCGGCTGACGACACAACGACCCATCAGGTCCACCCGACTGACGCCAGCAAGACGGTCAAAGTATCGTCGAGTCTGACTCCCGCATAGGAAGGCGCGCTCGTCGAGTTTCTACGTGAGAACTGGAGAATCTTCGCATGGCAACCCTCTGACATGCCAGGAATACCCAGGAACCTCGCCGAGCACTCCTTAAAAGTCCACAAGGACGCCAGACCCGTCAAACAGGCCATGCGACGCTTTTCCGGGCCCAAGCGAGACGAAATCAGCAGAGAAATCGATCGACTGCTGAATGCCAAGTTCATCCGAGAGATCAAGGACTCGGACTGGGTCGCCAACCCAGTCCTGGTGGAGAAGAAGAAGAAACTCCGCATGTGCGTCGACTTCACCGCCCTCAACAAATGCTGCCCCAAGGACCATTTCCCGCTCCCGCGGATAGATCAGATCATCGACTCGACTGCAGGCTGCGAACGCCTGTCCTTCCTGGACGCCTACTCAGGTTACCAGCAGATCAGACTGAACGTCGACGATGAGGAAAACAGCATTCATCACACCCGACGGCGTTTTCTGCTACCAGACGATGCCCTTCGGGTTGAAGAACGCTGGTGCCACGTACCAGCGCACAATGCAAGCATGCCTCAAAGGGCTCATCGGGCAGATCGTCCAAGTCTACGTCGACGACATCGTCGTCACCACCCGCAAGGAGGACACCCTCATCGCCGACCTCCGCAAGGTCTTCGCCGCCCTCGACGAGTATCAGATCAAGCTGAACCCAGACAAGTGTGTCTTCGGCGTGCCAGCCGGAGAACTGCTTGGGTACCTCGTCTCTGCAAGAGGAATCGAAGCCAACCCTGAGAAGGTGCAAAACATACTCGCAATGCCAGCACCGACCAAGCTTCACGAGGTGCAACGCCTAGCCGGCCGAGTCGCAGCTCTCAGCCGGTTCATAAGTAAGTTGGGAGAAAAGGCCCTGCCTTTCTACCAACTGATGAAAAAGACAGACAAGTTCGAGTGGACAGAAGAAGCGCAAGTCGCGTTCGACCAACTCAAGAAAACACTCACGACTTCCCCAGTACTGGTGGCTCCACTGGAGAACGAGCCGCTATACCTCTACGTGTCAGCCACAAACAGGGTGGTCAGCACGGTACTCGTAGTCGAACGAGAAGAAGAAGGACACAGTTACCCTGTTCAGCGACCCGTCTACTACCTTAGCGAGGTGTTGACCCTGTCCAAGCAGCGCTACCCGCACTACCAGAAGCTGGCCTACGGAGTTTTCATGACTTCAAGGAAAGTAATCCATTACTTCTCCGAGCACCCGATCACGGTGGTAAGCTCCTCCGGGCTCTCCGACATCCTGACCAACCAATGCGCGACAGGACGAGTCGCTAAGTGGGTCGTCGAGCTAGGACCCTGGGGGCTGAAATACGCTCACCCGAAGTCAATCAAGGCCCAAGTGCTCCCAGAATTCACCACCGAGTGGATAGAAGCCCAGCTGCCAGATGTCCCCGACCTGTCCAACGCATGGACAATGTACTTCGACGGCTCCAAAAAGTTCAGATCAGCCGGGGCAGGAGTCATCCTCATCTCCCCCAAAGGCGACAAGCTGAAGTACGTGCTACAGATGGACTTCCCAACACCCTCCAACAACGAGGCTGAGTACGAAGCCCTAATCCATGGCATGCGAATGGCCAAGAACTGCGGCGCCACTCACCTCATGATCTACGGCGACTCCTACCTCGTCGTGCAGCAAACCATGAAGGCCTGTGACGCCATCGCCGACAACATGATCGCCTACAGAGACCTGTACAACCAGCTGGAGGGCACCTTCGACGGCTGCGAGTTGCGGCACATCGGCCGCGAAAGCAACGAGGAAGCCGACGCCCTCGCCAACCTGGGCTCAGACAAGGCGCAGGTGCCACCCGGCGTCTTCCTTGAGCGCATCACGCAGCGGTCTGTCAAACTTCGACCCACGCCCGGATCCTCCACACCATCAACGAGCACCGCCGACCCGCCAGGCAAAGAGAAGGAGCCAATGGAGGTTCTGCTCATCGAGCCCACCTGGACGAGCCCATATCTGGCGTACATGCTGCACCAGAGACTGCCAGTCAACTCAGTCGAAGCCAAGCGCATTATTCGCCGTTCGAAAGGCTTCACCATCATCAAGGGGGAGCTATACAAGCGAAGCATCTCAGGAGTACTCCAAAGGTGCGTCGACCCAGTCGACGGTCAAGCCATCTTACTCGAGATCCACGCTGGCATCTGCGGGCACCACGCCAGCAGTCGAGCCTTAGTGGCCAAAGCTTTACGAGCCGGATTCTACTGGCCCACCGCAATGCAAGACGCAGAAGAACTCGTGAGGAAATGTCTCGGCTGCCAGGAGTTCGCCAACAAGCCGCACGCCCAGCTTCAGCACTAAAGACCATCCCACTTGCCTGGCCCTTCGCTCAATGGGGGCTCGACATGGTGGGTCCACTCAAGAAGTCCTCGCCAGGAGGACACACGCATCTCCTGGTGGCAGTCGACAAGTTCACGAAGTGGATCGAAGCCGTGCCTATCACAAGTTCGACTGCCTCCTCAGCAGTTAACTTCATCAGGTCGATCATCTTCAGGTTCGGAGTGCCACACAGCATCATCACCGACAACGGCACGAACTTCACAGCCGAAGAGTTCAAGGACTTCTGCTCCGAGCAAGGCATCAAACTCAACTACGCATCTGTCTCGCACCCGCAATCCAATGGGCAAGTCGAAAAGTCCAATGGTTTAGTCTGCAAGGGCATCAAGAAGCGCCTGCGAGTACCATTGAAGCGCGCCGCAGGCGCCTGGGTCGAAGCTGCCGTCTGTGCTTTGGAGCCTGCGCACACACCAAACAGATCCACTCAGTACACGCCATTCTTCATGGTCTACGGCGCAGAAGCAGTCATGCCATGCGACATCAAGTTCGATGCACCCGAGTGGTGGCCTACGACGAGTCCGACAGAAGAAGCACTCGAGGATGACATGGATACCCTGGACGAAGCACGCGACATCGCCCTTACCCGCACAGCCGTATCAGCAAGACTTACGCAACTATCACGGACGGCGACTGCGGCCCAGAGCGTTCGTCCCCGGAGACCTTGTCCTCGCCTCAAACAGAAGAAGGTGCACAAACTAGCCTCCCCGTGGGAGGTCCATACATCGTGACAGAGGCAATTGGCGGCGGAGCTTACCGCCTGAAGGACTCGAAGACAGGGACAGTCTGCACAACCCGTGGAATGTGCGCAACTGCGCCGCTTCTACGCCTAATCGACTCCCCTTGTAACAAAGTACATGTCAAGGCGGCAGGTTTCAGACGCACTCTTTCCCTTACCAGGGTACCTGAGGGGACTGGAAGGGTTTTAATGAGGCGGCCTGCTCGCAAAAATCAATGAAGTGATTTGTGGAACAAGCTCTCCCCTTTACTTTTTAGTCAAAAAGCAACATAAACCTAGGCCGTCACCCGACGCACTCGGGGGCTGCGCCATACAGGTTCAACTCAAAACCTAGGCCGCCACCCGAAGCACTCGGGGGCTGCGCCACACAGGTCTAAGTCAAACCTAGGCCGCACCCGACGCACTCGGGGGCTGCGCCATACAGGTTCAACTCAAAATCCTAGGCCGCCACCCGAAGCACTCGGGGGCTGCGCCACACAGGTCTAAGTCAAACCTAGGCCGCACCCGACGCACTCGGGGGCTGCGCCATACAGGTCACTCGCAAAATCCTAGGCCGCACCCGAAGCACTCGGGGGCTGCGCCGCACAGGTCTAAGTCAAACCTAGGCCGCACCCGACGCACTCGGGGGCTGCGCCATACAGGTCACTCGAAAATCCTTGGCCGTCACCCGAAGCACTCGGGGGCTGCGCCGCACAGGTCTAAGTCAAACCTAGGCCGCACCCGACGCACTCGGGGGCTGCGCCATACAGGTCAACTCGAAAACCTAGGCCGCACCCGAAGCACTCGGGGGCTGCGCCATACAGGTCACTCGCAAAACCTTTGGCCGTCACCCGAAGCACCCGGGGGCTGCGCCGCACAGGTCCAAGTCAAAGTACTAGGCCGCACCCGACGCACTCGGGGGCTGCGCCGCACAAGTCTGACTCGATACACCTCGGCCGCACTCGAAGCACTCGGGGGCTGCGCCGCACAGGTCTAATTCAAAATCCTAGGCCGCACTCGATCCGCTCGGGGGCTGCGCCATACAGGTTTACAGACGTCTACAAGATACAATTTACTAACTCGGGGGCTACCCCCACCTCGACATACATACACTCATATTTCCACTTGGAAAAATTTCTTTTACAAGCTAACGCTATGCAACAGCACTCTACTGCTCTTATTCTACAGGCTCGCCCTTTGGCGCATCAAGTGGCCCTACAAGGTGCTCGCTAAAGTTCTGGACCTGCTGAATCATCTGGCGCGCAGCCGCAAGAGTATCGGCATATCACCCTCTCCAGGCAAGCCGTCAAGCACCTTGTGCAATGGAAGATTAGGCCGGTGCAGTCGAACGTATGCCAACGCCACGTTCGCCCCGGCAACAAGTTGAGCGTGCACGACTTCCTTCAACGCACCGCCTTCACGGAACCTCTCCAGAAGCAGTCAGTCCATTCGGCTGCTCGTTGTGAGGAAAGTACACCTTGTTGATCTGCCAGAGGGTTTTTCTGCAACCTTCCAAGAGCACAGCAGCCCGCCAGGTGCGATCCAGCATTCGTGCCAGTACACTACCTCTGGATTTGTTCGACCAAAACTGGCGCGCTTCGGTGAGTCACCGGCGGCCTCTTTCTCTACTCGCTCGTCCACTCGAAGCTGCTCAGCCTTCAAGTCAGAGTTCACATCTGCATCAAGGCCAAGCATTAAGCATAGCAGGAAGACACAGAAGCCGAAGCAAAAACGCTAGAAGGCCAACCTTGCAGCTGTCGACTGATCAAGTCCATCTCGCCAAGCAGAAACTCTCACGCTGGGAGAACGGCGCAACGGGCCGCGACCTCAATCGCTCCAGCTCCAACTCAGCACTCTTCAGCTTCGACTCGAGCTCAACCACCTTGTTCCTCATGAAGGTGATCACTCTCTGGTCATTTACGCTTCGCACAGGAGCTGGAGGAGCTTGACGGCGGCGACGAGTAGGCGCAGCCGAAGTGGTGTCCTCCTCATCGTCCGCGCCAGTAGTTCCAGCAACGTCAGGAGCTTCGCCCATATCAGACTGCCAAGAATTGACAGCGTCAAGCCAGGAAAAGAATCAACATAATTCATCCAAGCAGATATCAAAAAAGACTCGGCGACTGCACCCCCGAGGGAGCGAATTCACATTTCATCATCAGCATGTTCACTCGCACAATATAAAGTGCATTACAGACTCAAGCCCAAAAGCAGAAGCATAGTCCTAAAGGAAAAAGTCTACACTACAGACTCCGACTGGGAACGGCTCTTCCTAGCAGCCAACTCTGCAGCTTTGGCAATCCTCTTCTCGAAGGTGGCGACCAACTTCGCAGCTAGCTGGCTCGCCTGCACCTTCACACCGCTAAGGGACGCGGTCCTGCCATCAGGCTTCCGAGGGAAGTCGCTGACAACCTTCTCAAAATCACCTACGACTTGGTGACCAAGAAGTAGCTGGAAAGTGAGCTCGAGCCGCGTACCGTCTGCGCGCGCGTGAAGTCCGCCAGGACATTCGAATTGCCTTCGAATGGAGCCGCGAGTGCGTCAACAGCAGCTGGTGGCGGCTTGCTGGGAAAGATACTCCGGTGCACAGTCGCTAAGGCCTCCGTCGACTTCTGCAGTGCCGCCGTCGACTGCTGCAGCGCTGCCGATGCATACGCGCAGACGCGGTCGACGAAGCCAACAGCCTCCGCCAAGCCGACACTCTCGCTGGAAGTCCCTTCTGGAGGAGCACCTCCGCAAGTCTCTGTTCAAAAGAAATCCACACCCGTAAGACGTCAGAAGTCGAAGAAAGGCAAAGTAGGCACTGAGCCGAAAAACTTACTTCCAACAACATCTGCGAGTGCGAGCAAGCGGTCGACCTGGGTCTTCTCCAGAGCATCCCGAGCTTGTTCCCGCTCTTGGGCTTCACCCAGCGACTTCTCCAGCTCCGCGACCCGCGTCTTCATGCTCTCCTTCTCGCCTACGGATCAACGGAGCAAAGTTAGCAATAAAGGCAGTCGAAGCACCCCTCGAACACAAGGGTTCACACTTACTATTCGCTTGCTCCAGAGCAGTGCGGAGCTGATCCCTCTCCTGCTCCATGCGAACGAAGGCTGCGGCTCCCTCCATCTGCTGGCGATAAAATGGCTGCAGGAAACACAAGACATTAATCTACGCCCGACTATTCTAGTCACGCGCATCTTCGGGGGCTACTCCCATCGGGAGCGCTGTACGCGCACCCGATACAGATCTTGCAGAAGGAGTCGAAGAACACTTACATGCTCAAGCAGCCCAGCGTCAACCGGAGTCGCATCAGCAGACCTCTCTGGCATGGCGGAGGTCGAAGCCTTCAAGGCCAAAACGTCACCCGCCAGAGCCTCCTCTCCGGTCGTCCTCGCAGTCTGCTCGATCATGGAGCAGAAGTGTGCTCCATCTCACGAGGGGAAGAAACAGCAGCGCCAGTACGGTCGCTGTGACAAGAAAACTCAATTCAAGGACCCGCAAGTGAAAAGCACACTCGACAAAAACAAAGCAATGGTTATGCGACTAACCTGACGACATCATCTTCACTTCCCAGGAGACGGAGGCCATCCTCGCGAACTCGGTCGGCGGTGCAGAGCCGAGTGGAGGCACGACCAAAGGTTCAGCCAGGTCGCTCGGGTGCCTAGCCCGAAGAGGACTCGCTCGTCTCTTCCTCGTTCACACCCGCCTCCTTCACAGGCGACGAGGCAGAACCAGAGTCGCCACCTTTCGCCTCTGCCGCTTCCGCAGCGGCTCCTCGTCTTCATCATCCTCCTCCAACTCTTCACTCGGAGAGGTGGCGGAGGGAACTTCATCGTCATCAACCTCGTCCTCAGGGAACTCTGCCTCTTCATGAGGTCCATTCTCCATCAACGGAGGAAGACTGACGTAGCTCGAACGACCCTGTCAGCAAATGAAGCATTCGAGTAAGGCAAAAGATTCGACAGAAGAAGATACAAGACAAACAAAGCAAACGAAGCTCACCTCAGGCACAGGATTATTAGGCCCATATGGCTCGACTGGGCACTTGACGTTGCACGGGTCAGCGGCTCGGAGACTAGTGATGCTCCTCACCTTCGACTCGACTGCGTCATCATCAAGCTCATTGCCAGCATCCTCACGCGCCCACATCGGGTGGACGCGACTGCGCAGCGGCTGCACCCGAAGCCTGAAGAAGGTGGCGATGAGGTGAATTCCACCCGTCTCGCGCCCGAGACTCTTCAGAAGGCCACGAAGTAGCGTCAACAAGGGCTGAGTCGCCTCCCTGTCCTCCTTCGACAGCGGGTGCGCCCACGCGTTCGTCTTCCGCAACTCGCGATCAGCGCGAATTCGGAAGCCCTGCTTGGTCGCACCTGATGTAGAACCACTTCTTCCGCCAGCCCTGGACGGAGTCGGACTTCTTCATCTGGAAGTAGGAGGTGTCGCCACGCACCTGGATGCCGAAGCCGCCGACTGGGTACACCTGCTTGCTCTTCCCCACGTTCCTCCTCACGAGGAATAGCGACTTCCACAGCAGCCAGTTGGGCGCGATTCCCAGGAAGCACTCGCAGAGCACGAAATAGCTCGCGATGCTCAAGACGCTATTGGGAGTCAGATCGTGGATCTGAATCCCATAAGCATACAAGAGACCACGGACGAAATCGTGGAGGGGGAACCCGAAACCCCGCGGAAGGAAATCCACGAAGCAAACGCGTTCCCCCTCGCGAGGGAGGGGAATACCTCTTTCCCGGGAGCGCGCACCGTCGCCTTATCCGCCGGCGGCAGCAGTCCCTGCGCGCGGAGGGCCTCGAGGTCGGCCTTCTTCACCGACGATTTGACCCAGTCGCCGTCGGGCTTCTTCATCACGCTCGCCTCGGCGGCGGCGACGGCGCCAGCAGCAGCCTTCCCCCTCTTCATCGCGGCCTTGCTCATGGAGGGTGGAGAAAAGAACTGACAGAGCACGCAGCACAACAATGGCGGAACAGAAGCAGTGGAGACGAAGGAATGGGGATGGATGAACTGTTCACCGCCGCGGTGAAAATTATATACCGCGCGGTCAGTCAATCCTGCCGTCCCTGCTGAAACCGCTCTCCGCAACATCATCTGGCCGTCCACGTGTTGCGCGGAGATAGCAACCGTCGACGGCCACGCCGCCCACTACGCGCGGGAATCAAGGCGCCATCATCACACCGCGAAATTTTCGCGCCCAACGGTCAGAAAAAAGCGGCAACCGCTGTCTCCAGTCAATACTGACAGTGGGCCCGCACTGTCACGTCCCGTCGGACACAGAGTGAGCCAGAAAACGTCAGCACTGACGTCAACTGCGCAGGCGTAGCAAGTACGCCAATGGGCTGATCGAGAACTCGAACAGCTCATTCGAGTGCAAAAATGTTCAGTAAGCTCTAAGAGCCGAATAAACTCGAACAGCTCATTCGAGTGCAAGAAGATACAGTAAGCTCCAAGAGCTGAAGAAACTTGTGCAGTAAGCTAAACAGGCCGAATACACAGTAAGTCACGCAAAGCCAGTCGCGACTCCAACATGTCGAGTCCCTTCTTTACTCCCATCGGGAGCGGGCTTTTCGACTGAAGAAAAATTGAGTTTAACCTCAATTGCAAGCAATTCAGCTTAATCTCGGGGGCTACTCCCATCGGGAGCGCTGTTCGCGCTCCCGAGTGACTCAGAACAATAGCAGTCGAAAATCACCGACTAAGGCTGTACTCACGGTATTTTACCCTGGAAGTGACAGTTCGACTAAGGAATCCTCCATAAGCCCTGAACGGCCGGAGTCGACCAATTTTACTCATCTCTTTCAGGAACCCGACGGCGTGCCCAGGAGGAAGGAGTCCTTTACCCGACTCTACGATTCGACTAAGCACTCGGGGGCTCCTGTCGTGGGGTCACTCTTCGACTACCCCACGGTGGGGATACCTGGGTCACGCCAAGCCCATCAGCCTTATGACGAGGGCCCAAGGAAGGCCCAAGGAGGACGACGTGCGGCCCAAGATAGTCGACGCTAGGTCATGCGACCCCGCCATGCTTGTAAGCGCCATCGGCACCGTTCACCTGAGACCTAGCCTACCATATAAAGGCTAGGAGGGTCCTTCGTCTAGGGTACGCTCATAGCCGCCACACAAACCCTAGCGAGATTGCCATCTCGCCATTGTAGCCACAGCTCACCATCAATAACCAGACAAGCAGAAGTAGGGTGTTATCCTCCGGGAGCCTGAACCTGGGTAAACGCCTTGCTTGTCAGCCGTCGTGATCACCAGCGCTCATCTCTCTCCCCCTCAATCAACCCAGGGTACTCAACCCTAGGATTTGCCGAGTCCACACCTCGTCAGGCGGTGGCGCACGCGCTCGGCCTCCCATGCCTCCCATGGATGTACCAACACCTCCATAGCCTCCTCCCATGCCTCCCATGGAAGCACCAACCCCTCCCATGCCTCCCATGGAAGCACCAACACCTCCATAGCTTCCCATGGTAGCACCAACCCCTCCATAGCCTCCTCCCTAGTGAGAATCGTTTTTCCCCCGTCCCTCGCGTCGTCCCTCCCGGGGCGACCCGAGGGAAACCCTAGCCGCTGCCGCGATTAGAGCCGCCCTCCGAGCATCCGCCCCGCCGCCGCTACCGCCGGCTCGTCCGCGGTGGCGGCGGCCCCCAGCCTCCACAAAGGTGGCGCGGTGGTGCGGCGCCCTCGGTGCAGTGAGGCGCGGTGGTGCGGCGCCCTCGGTGGAGTGAGGCTCGTCGTCGCTGGGCGAGGATGCAGGGGTGGTCTGCGGTGGTGCGACGGCGGAGCAGGGGCGGTGGGGCAACGGCGAGGATGGGGCGGCGGTGGCGCACGCGCTCGGGCTAGGTCCGGGCCTGGGCAGGCCAGATCTAACGGCGCCCTCGCGGGCCTTCCGGCCTTTTCTGGGCGCTGGCGGGCCGCGACGGAGATGCACGGTGGTGCAGGGCGCCGGCTCTCAGGCGGTGTGGTGGTCGTCGCGCCCTTCCTGCTCGCCCTAATCCCCTCCTGCGCCTTCCATCCGTGAAGGAGGCTGCTCCCGGCTCTAGGTATCATGCTCTACCTTCCTTGTTCGGGGATTTCGGTGGTGCGAAGTAGGGACACGGGAAACCCCGGCCGGCAAGTCCGGCACTGCCGCGGTGGCGCCTGCGGGTGTCGCCTTTCCTCGCTGGAGGGCGTCAGGTAGTCCCTTACGACAAACCGCATCTGTGTGCCGGGGGAAACCCCAGGACCTTTCGGTCCGAGCAGCAGCGGCGCCTAGGCGTCGCATTCCTTCTTGAAGGTGTAGTTAATGGTACTCAGATTCCCTTGGTACAAGAGGTGCAGCGGCGGTATGACGCCGACCTTCGTCTCGGACTAGGAGCTTCAAAGGGCGCAATGTACTTGCTTTGTGGCTTCGCGGAGGCGAACCCTACTCTCGACTCCGGTCTGGCATATCCCACTTGCCGGGGCTAGCCCCTCTTCGCCTGCCTTTTCTCCTTGGCTTATAGGTGCGATCTCGTCGGAGCGGTTCCGTGGTAGTGGTGAGTCTCGGGAGCCACCTCGCCGAGACGCGGCCATTAAAGCTTGGTGCTCTGCATCCTCGCCGTTTGGCTGGTTGCTCGGCATGGAGGGCTTTTATGAGGCTTGGTTGTGATGGTGTCCCTGCTGAGCTGTTGTAGTCGTTGTTGTGTTGCTGTGTTGTTGTTGTTTGCCGTGCTTCGGCATGTGCCGTTGTCCTATCTTTGCTAGGTGTTGTATGGTTTTCAGGCCTGGTTTCCCTTATAAACTGAGTCAATCGGCTATCACCCTTTCTTCTAATCATATTGAAAAACAGCTCTTGACTGGCTTTTCAGTCAAAAAAAAAAATTTGGGCTATACGCCGGCCAGTGCATCGTGGGTACCTAAGATGCATACGTACTCTGGCTACCGTCCAGTTTTGCCTCTCCTTCTCAGTCGCCGATCGAGGGTTTATCATAAGCTTTTCTGTCGATTTCTTGTTCACTGTCGATGATGACCTGGAATCGGTTAGGGTAATTAAAAGCAGCGTTGGCTTGATCTCTTCAAACGGCTAGTCTCTGTCTCTGCATGTGCATCGGATCTTCATTTATTTTGTCTACACATGGGAATGCCCTCGCAGTCAGGCAATGTCCCGCATTTGCTTCGGATAGGAATGTCCTGGTTGATTTTCTCCAGTACATGGATTTTGTTTGTGTCATCTTTTGAAGTTTTCCAGAGCATTCCTATCACAAATGGCATTGTTTTTTTGCGCGATCTGCAAGATTTTGATCATTAATATACACATAGTTATAGAATTATATGCTGATCGCATGTTCCGCTGCGCCGGAGTACCCAGCGGAAAGGATGTATCACAGCGCGTTTTTACCAATCTGTGTGGCCATTAATCAAGGATGTAGTGCTGAAGGCTGTGAGCTGGTTCGACACAGCGGACAACAGGGGATTTGCGAAGGTGAACGACACCCTGATTACTCTTTTGCCCAAGAAGGAAGGAGCGGTGGAAGTGAGCGACTTCAGGCCTATCAGCCTAATTCATAGGTTCGCCAAGATAGTGTCGAAAGCGATGGCAGCCAGGCTCGCGAAACCTCTCCCGCAGCTGGTGGACTCCAATCAGAGCGTTTTTGTGAAGGGAAGAACGATACAAGACAATTTCTTCATGGTCAAGCACTCGATCAGGAATCTCCGCAGACGAAGCTCCCCTGCACTAATGCTCAAGCTCGATATAGCGAAGGCCTTTGACTCCGTCGCCTGGCCCTTCCTCCTTGAAGTTTTGCAGCACAGAGGTTTCGGGCCACGGTGGATTGCTCGTCTTGTCGCTCTGCTTTCCACGGCGTCGACGCGAGTGTTAGTAAATGGCAATGCAGGCGACCAGTTCTGGCACGGCAAAGGGCTGTGACAAGGGGATTCGAGCTCGCCTATGTTCTTCATTCTTGTCATGGATGTGCTGAACGCCATGTTCAGATTGGCAGAGGAGCTCGGTCTGTTTGAATCAATGGCAGACTGTGGGGTTCGACACCGGCTATCGTTGTTTGCGGACGATGTTGTTCTTTTCATCAAGCCAACAATACATGAGGCGTCCGCATCAGTCCAGTTGCTTTGACTATTTGGGGGTGCGTCGGGCTTACATTGCAACTTGGGGAAGAACTCGGCATCGCCGATCAGGTGCCAGGGGATCGATCTGCTACCTATTCTGAACATCCTCGGCTGCCCGCAGAAGGAATTCCCCATCACATACCTCGGCTTGCCGCTGACGATTGGCGCCTGTCGAAGGCGGACCTTCAGCCATTGATCGATCGAATTGCAGGCCATGTGCCTACGTGGAAGGCTTCTCTGCTTCAGAAGAGTGGCAGGTTGGTGATGATCGACACGACCATGTCCGCCACCTCGGTGTATCACATGCTCTCTCTGGATCTCCCGCCGTGGTTCTTTACTTGCGCGGAGAAATTGCTGCGGTGTTTCTTTTGGTCAGCATCCACATAAGCCAAGCGCTGTCATTGTGTTGTGGCATGGCGCACAGTTTGTCTGCCCAAGCACAAGGGTGGTCTCGGCATAAAGAACATGCGCCTCATGAACCATGCCTTAAGAGCTAGATGGAGATGGCTGCAGATGACGGAAGCAGCAAAGCCGTGGCAAGGGCTGAAATTCAAACTGTCTCCGGAAGCGGAGGCCTTGTGCGAGGCTTGTATTCGATGTGAACTCGGTGATGGAAAGAAGCTGAAGTTCTGGACAAGTAAATGGCTGGGCAATCAGAGCATCGCGGACAGAGCGCCCAATCTGTTGCAGTTCGTCAGTCAGGCGGCGATGCAGCTGACAATAGCTGAGGCGCTCCCAAACCACAGGAGGGTGTTAGACATTCGAGGTGCTCCCTCAATCCCTACCATTGCTGAGTTCCTGGACATCTGGGAGCTAGTGGGTGCCGTTGAGCTAGGTGAGGAAGAAGACAAGCTCTCGTGGAAACTGACGGCCAACGGCGTATACTCATCCATGTCGGCATACTCGGCGTTCTTCGCAGGTAGGGAGGACTCCCCTTGCGCCAGCGAGCTCTGGTCCTCGGGAGCCCCATTACTCCTCAAACTTCATATGTGGTTCGCGCTGCGGGGCAGACTGTGGACGGCAGATAGGCTGGCGCGCCGTGGCCTCGAGCACCCGACAACCTGCCCTCTCTGTTGCCAGGAACAGGAAACAATCGAGCACCTGACGATGCAGTGCTCCTTTGCGCGGGAGGTTTGGTACTCAATGTTGTTGCCGCTGCGCCTCCATCGCTTCACACCATCGGCTCTTTCGACAATTGCAGATTGGTGGCAACATTTCATGGCCGCCATTCCTTCTTGGTCCAGAAAGGGAGTCAGTTCGCTGATCATCTTAGTGGCGCGCTGCCTATGGGTTGAAAGGAACAGCAGGGTGTTTGATAAGGTGGCGTCCATGCCGTGGGTTGTAACGAAATCGATCAAAGCCGAGCTACTGCTATGGAAGCAAGCGAAGCTCCGTGGAGTGGGTGAACTAGGGAGTGAGTAATCAATGTAAGGAATGTTGTGTGGAGCTGAGGTCGGGGTTCTTGTGATCCTAGACGTCGGCGTTCTTGTAATTGTCTTCTGCCTATCTTAATAAAGAAGACACGCAATTCTCTTGCGTGTTCTTGAAAAAGAATTATATGCATTGAAAATGTTTAAATGATATCGTTGCATTCTTTTGTCAAAAACTCCCATCTCATATATTTTATATTAGTTTTGTGGACATATCAAAAATACAAATTGCAATCAAAGTTGCAAGTTGGTGAACAACAAAAATTAAGGGTACTTTATGTATTGAGATGGAGGGAGTAGTAAATTGTAGATCAACACACTCTTGAGTGGAGTGGATGGACAGCCTTGTGCCATCGATCGTGATGGCGTGCGTCATGCAACCGGCGACCAAGCAGCGGACGAAACTAGGTAGTTATGCTAGGACATGTGAACCAGTAGGTTGGCTGAGCATCTCAGACTTGTAAGTCCCCGCACAAATACTTTCCACTGGAACTCTTCTCCTGAAAGAAAATGCAAGTGTTGATCTTTGACTTTCCGTTAAAACAACTTCATGATCAACTATTGTTTGAGCGGTATATATATGCTTAGTAAGAGCATCTCCAACCGCATCCCCCAAATCCGCCCCCCATAGTGTTCGCGGACGCGTCCGGACGCGTCCGCGGACAGTGACCGGACGACCCCCATAGTTGGGCTCCTACAACCACATCCCCCAAAAATTTGTCCCCAAACTCATGCAAGGCATGCAACGTCGATCCGATCTGATACATACCGGATCATATTACAAGACATAGAGTTCAAATTCAAATGAAATTACGAAAGTTCAACAAGTTGTCTGATACAAGTGTCGGATCAAGGGTCGGATGAAGGGGCGGATCCACCGGAGCCATCAACGCCGAGGTCACGGTTGGAGATCTTCTTCTTCATCATGAGGATCCACCTGGCACTTGGCTCATCCAAGAGGGAAGCGTCTTGGAACATGATCCTTTGTTCCTCCGTACTTCTTGCAATCATGTTTTTCTCGTGCTCCATTTCATTGGCATCCGCCATCTTCTTTTGCTCGATCTCATAAGCATCGGCCATCTTCTTTTGCTCCAATTGGAGCTTCAACCAAGCCTCCTCCTTCGCCACGGACAACCTCTCCCTCTCAATGTCCAACCTCTCCTTGAGCCGGAGGCGTTCAAAGTCCATTCTCTCCCTTTGCAAAGCCAAGAAGGCGTCATACCTCTCGGCCTTCTTGTCCTCCCTTTCTTTCTCCAACTTGTGCATGGATTCATCCTTCTTCGAGAAGATGTCCTTCCATGTGGTGGACATCTTCGTGGCGGCGCCTTCTCTTGCCACCCGATCCTTCTCCCACTTCCTCCCCATCATGGTCCTCTTCCGGCCACTTCCACCTTCGGATGGCCCATCTTCTTCATCAACTCCAATTGGGATGGAAGAAGTTGATCCATCGTTGGTCTTCCATTTCTTGGCCGGATTCTTGTGATCATCATATTGGAGCATCCACTTGGGCTTCCTGTTCAACTCTAGCCAACAATGTGAGAGGGTGAAGTGTTTCTTCTCCACTTGATGGTACAAAGTGGCGGCCAAACTTGTCTATCAAACACAAAAGTAAAGAAATGACCACCAATGAAGTGTGATGCAATGAAGAGATGTCAATGAACAAAGTACAAGCAATAGCTTACATAGGAAGTCACGGTGACGCCACTAGAATTCCGGTTCACCACTTGTGCATGGAAATCGCAATACTTGTTGACACTTTCTTGAATTGCGGCCCACATATGTTGGAGAGAGCCGGCATTGTGATCGGACACAATGGGGTGGGGTGTCACATATTCCTTTTGATGATGGAAGTGGGCATGTATCTTGTCCCACAACCTTGTGCCCTTTTGCTCGGTTCCACATATAGGATCCATGCTTGTGGCTAACCAAGCTCGGCAAAGCAAAACATCTTCAAAAGTTGTGTATGAAGAGTCTCTTGGCGTGTACGTCTTCCGCTTCGCCTTAGCCGCAACCCCCACCGGTTCGGACTCACCCACAACTGCGGTTGCCATCGGATCCTGTGATGCCGGATCCTCCCCATTTCGGATCAATTCCAGCATATAATCATTCTTATCATCCTAAACATGCTAAGAATTATACTACGGACCTAGATTGACTCGGAACTATGAAGTTCGGATAGAGATGCATACCGTATAGTCAATTTAACTTTCATCGAACAGGTTGTGGGCGACGTCGGTGGCGGTGACGCCGGAAGCAACCCGCGTCCGCTGGAGTGGCGGAGACTCCCCATCATCTCGTCCTCCTGCGGCGGCGGAACTTGCGACAGGTACTCATCCGCGATGTGGATGAGGCCCGGCTCCTCCGGGTTCGTCGTGGAGGATGTCGACCTTCTTGCCGGCATGACGACAGGCGGAACCTGCGTCGGACGACGGGCACGGGCGTGGACAACACCGGCTCCCCGTCCTGCGTATCCGCGTTGGCTATCCGTTCCGCCTCCGCCAGAGCATCCAGCGCCGCTTTCTCCGACGCGAGCTCGCGGAGGCGCTGCCTGCGGCGCCGCGTCCGCCGCGTGATGGTCTCCGCTTCAGCGTCGAGTCCCCCGCTTGCTCGATGGACTGGGAGGAGCCGCCGTTCTCGTTCAAATCGATGGCTTCTGTCGCCTCCATCGGATTTGCAGGTGGACGCGTCGGGAGGAATGAAATTTACCGGCGGGAAACGGATGCGGAGAAGGGGATAAGTGAAAGTGGCCGGCGCGCCGGAATTTTGGTTGAGAATTGGGTAGGCCCGCCTTGACAGATCCGACGTGGCGGAAGTGTCCGGGCGCGTCCGGGCGGCCCCAAACCCGCCCTACATATGGGCTGGCTTTTGGGGGAGCCGGATAGCCCGGACGTTTGTGGAGGCTTTGGGGGCGGCCGTTGGGTGGACCAATTCAGCCCAAAACGCATCCGGGCTGTCCGCCCGGACATATAGGGAGGGTTTGGCAACCATGGTTGTAGATGCTCTAAGAACACCTAAAAAGGGGAGTCCTTGTTCCATTTTATAGAACGATATCAAGTAGGTTGTAGTTTATTTGCAAAACAAAATGATTCTTAATAGTTTAGAGTATAGACTACTCCCTCTCTTTCAACTTTTTGATTTTAGTTTGAATTTAAACTAAAACTCGACAAGAATTATAGAATGAGAGTACAAGTCTAAAAGGGAAAAGCAGCTGAGCCACATGCATACAGTAGCATTCACCTATTAATGCTATCAAATGTAGGAATGTTTAAATATTTGATAACCAAACTTGGTTCTCTATTAAACTATATCTGATGGGTTTTAAAGAGCAATCTTTTTCTGAGATAATGGAAGAAATGACTCATCATGAAAACTCTCAAGAAATGGAGGTTTCCATTTAAAGAGACTATGATGGCACAAATCGATCTCTTCTCCCACATGGTTCTCCAGGTGATCAGGGTTCCCTATGCCTTTCAAGAAATTGTTAGGTGTGTATAGGTCCTTCTCCGTATATCCACATTGTATAATGGGTTTAGTGCACTTTACCACATGTACATGTATTGGCCTTTGGCCCCTGAGAATACTAGTTGCTCATTCCCAACATGGTATCAGAGCTTAGGTTCTGCTCTCCTCTTCCCCGCGCGTTGCAACTCCGCGTGTAGCTCACCGTCGCCGTCGTCACCGTTGCTCCAGCCGACCTGCGTTCTTCTTCCTCTTGCTTGTGCCCGTGGCCGATCTTCTTCTTCTCGTCGCGGCCGCCGTTCCGGCCTGCCGCACGACTGCCGTCGTCCTTCTCTGTCGCGGCCTGCCCCTGCCCGTCGCGGCCGCAGCCGCCTGCACCTACTCGTCGCGGCCGCAGCCGCCGCCCCTTCCCGTCACGGCCGCCACCGCTGTCCTGCTCGTGGCCGCCCTCCAGCCGCCTGCTCCGGCTGCCCCTCCCCAGCTCCCTCGCGGCCCCCGACCTCTCCCGTGGTCGCATCGAGCCAGAGCTCGGGGCTGGCCCCGATCTGTTTTCTCTCTCCTCTTGGTGTTCGTCCCATCACATGCAAGTGGGTCTATAAGATCAAGACTCGCTCCGATGGTTCTCTTGAGCATTACAAAGCTCGTCACTTTCAAAAAAAAAAAAACAGAGAGCTCGCGATGTCCTCTTCGGGCTATGTTGCTGTTCCTCGGTGCTCTATGATCTTTGATGGCACCAACTACGCCGAGTTTGTGGGCTTTATGCGTATCCACATGTGCGGCCTCATGCTGTGGGGTGTTCTATCCGGCGAGGTCTCCCGTCCGCCGGGCCTTGTTGCTCCTGTGGCTCCTCCTCCGCCGGTGCCACTTGTTCTTCCCGCAGATGCTTCTCAGGCTGATAAGGATGCAGCCAAGGATGCAGATGATCATGCAGTTGAAGTCTATGATCATCAGGTATCAGTTTATTTCGATGCTCTTTCCATCTATCGGGATGAGTTGGCTGCTTACACTCAGTGGTGTAATGATGATGCTCGTGATGCCGCTGTTCTCACTGCTAGTGTCTTGCCTCAGTTTGCTTCTGAGTTTATGGGATTAGGCACTGCTGCTGCTATGTGGACTTATCTTTGTCAGCGCTATCAGCCATCTGGTGATGCTCTCTACCTGTTTGTGGTGCGTCAGGAGCATGAGCTTCAGCAGGGTGACTCTACTGTTGATGAGTTCTACACACGGTGCTCTGCCATCTGGTGTCAGCTTGACTCTCTGAGGACAGTTGTTTGTGGTGCTTGTCGATGCTGTCAGACAGTAAGGTCAGACTTGGAGTTTCAGCGTGTTCATGAGTTCCTGTCTCCCTCCGTCCCGAGTTTGAGCCTTGACGTGCTCACGTACTTGCCCGTGGTCGTGTTCTTATATCAGAGGTGCTGGCAGAGCTTCGAGCTGAGGAGATACGCCTCCGTTCTACCGGTTTGCTTGTGACTCCCACTGTGTTTGCTGCCCAAGCTCCTGTGTCGTCTGCTCGACCGCTCCTACCCACTCCTTCACGAGGGGTGGGCGGGCGCCCTGCAGGAGCGGGTCGGCCTCGCATCTTCTGTGACTACTGCAAGAAGCCAGGTCACCTCGTGTCCTCCTATTTCAAGAAGGAGCGTGACTTGGGTCGCTCCTCTACAGTGGATCGTACGCCTTCACCGAGCTCGTCACTCACTGATCTGGACATTGTGCGGCTCAAGCGTCTGCTAGCTTCCTCGGGCTCTTCCTCAGGCTCTTCCTCGACAGGCACCGTTGCCTCGCTGACTGCTTCCACTACTGCTGCTCCGTCACCGTCGCCTACACAGTCAGATACATCTCCGTGGGTTCTGGATTCTGGAGCTTCCTTTCACATGTCTTCTGATTCTTCTGCTCTGTGTTCTATTCGACCCCTTGATTATCCTGTTAATGTTCTCACTGCCGATGGCACACCTCTTCCTGTTGCTAGCCGTGGCACTCTTTCTACCCGTCTTTCTCTGTTCCTAGTGTTTCTCATGTTCCCCGTCTTACTATGAATCTTTTCTCCGCTGCTCAACTTACTGATTTTGGTTGTCGTGTCATTCTTGATATCGACTCTTGCTCTATTCAGGACCGTCGCACCCAGGCTCTAGTTTGAGCTGGCCCTCGGCGCCGTGATGCTCAGGGCCTTTGGGAGGTTGACTGGCTTCGTGTTCCTTCCGCTGCTGCCACACCCGCCAGTCCACATGCTCTTGTTGCCTCCTCTTCCGCGTCCTTCCAACAGTGGCATCATCGACTTGGTCATATCTGTGGCTCTCGCTTATCTTCATTAGTGCGTCAAGGTGTTTTAGGGTCTGTCTCTGGTGATGTTTCTTTACATTGTAATGGTTGTAGACTTGGCAAACAGACTCAGTTACCTTATCCTACTAGCGAGTCGGTATCCCAGCGTCGTTTTGACTTAGTTCATTCTGATGTATGGGGTCATGCTCCCTTCGATTCGAAAGGGGGCCATCGCTACTATGTTTTTTCATTGATGATTTCTCTCGCTACACTTGGCTCTATTTTATGAAATCTCGCAGCGAGGTTCTCCCTATATACAAGCGATTTGCTGCCATGGTTCACACCCAGTTTTCCACGCCCATTCGTGTTTTTCGTGCTGACTCGGCTGGTGAGTACATCTCCCAGATGTTGCGTGGTTTTCTTGCCGAGCAGGGTACCCTTGCCCAGTTCTCTTGTCCTGGTGCCCACGCTCAGAATGGCGTTGCTGAGCGCAAGCATCGCCACCTTCTTGAGACGGCTCGTGCGATGATGATCGCTGCCTCTCTTCCTCCCCACTTTTGGGCTGAGGCTGTTTCTGCATGCACCTATCTCATCAACATCCAGCCTTCCGCGGCCTTGCAGGGTGGTATCCCTATGGAGCGTCTCTCTGGTCGTTCTCCTGACTACTCCGCTCTTCGTATGTTTGGGTGTGTGTGCTATGTCCTTCTTGCTCCACGAGAACGCACCAAACTGACTGCTCAGTCAGTCGAGTGTGTTTTTCTTGGATACAGCGATGAGCACAAGGGTTACCGGTGTTGGGATCATGTTGGTCGCCGGCTGCGTATTTCGCGCGATGTGACTTTTGATGAGTCTCGTTCATACTACTCGCGTCCTAGCTCCTCCACCTTTTCAGTTGAGGATATCTCCTTTCTTCTCCTTCCCGACACATCTCCTTCTGTGCCTCGTGTTCCTCCTCCACCACCTCCACCCCTAGTGAGTCCTCCTTTTCCTGATACACCACCGACACCACCCTCCTCTCCTCCTCCTTCATCCCCTACCGCTCCGGTGCGTCCTCCTCTTTCTCCCTTTCCTCTCCACTATACTCGTCGCTCTCATGCCGTCGATGATCCTTTCGATGAGCCTTCCACTTCCGGCGCGACTCCTTCCCCGCCTACACCGGTTCATAACCTTCGTGCTCGGCCTTCACTAAGGTCTCCTGGTCGCTATTCTCCTGCCCAGTATGGTCTTTCTGCTGTTGCTGAGCCCACTTCCTATCGGGATGCCATGGCTCAGTCTGAATGGCAGCTTGCGATGGCTGAGGAGATCGCTGCCCTTGAGCGCACTGGTACGTGGGATCTGGTTTCCCCTCCTCCTGGTGTTCGTCCCATCACATGCAAGTGGGTCTATAAGATCAAGACTCGCTCCGATGGTTCTCTTGAGCGTTACAAAGCTCGTCTTGTAGCTCGTGGCTTTCAGCAGGAGCAGGGACGTGATTATGATGAGACGTTCGCTCCTGTAGCCCACATGACCACTATTCGCACTCTTCTCGCCGTGGCCTCTGTTCGTCACTGGTCTGTGTCTCAGCTTGACGTCCAGAATGCTTTTCTCAATGTGAGTTACGTGAGGAGGTTTACATGCAGCCACCCCCGGGGTACTCTGTTCCTGATGGTATGGTCTGCCGCCTTCGGCGCTCCCTCTATGGCCTTAAGCAAGCCCCTCGCGCCTGGTTTGAGCGTTTGGCCTCTGTGGTGACTGCTGCTGGTTTCGTGCCTAGCGATCATGACCCAGTGTTGTTTGTCCACACCTCACCTCGTGGTCGGACTCTACTCCTTCTATATGTTGATGACATGATTATCACTGGTGACGACTCCGAGTACATTGCCTTTGTTAAGGCACGCCTCCGCGAGTAGTTCTTGATGTCTGATCTTGGTCCACTTCGATATTTTCTCGGGATTGAGGTTTCTTCGACTTCTGATGGCTTCTTTATCTCCCAAGAAAAATATATTCAGGACCTTCTCGCTCGTGCTGCTCTTGGTGATGAGCGCACTGCTGTGACTCCTATGGAGGTCAACATTCAGCTTCGTGCTACTGACGGTGACCCTCTTACTGATCCCACAAGCTATCGTCACCTCGTTGGGAGTCTTGTCTATCTAGCTGTCACTCGTCCTGATATTACATATCCTGTCCACATTCTGAGTCAGTTCGTTTCAGCTCCCACCTCTGTCCACTATAGTCACCTGCTCCGTGTCCTACGGTATCTTCGTGGCACCATCTCTCATCGCCTTTTCTTTCCTCGCTCCAGCTCTCTCCAACTCCAGGCCTACTCTGATGCTACGTGGGCTAGTGATCATTCTGATCGCCGCTCGCTGTCTGCTTACTGTGTTTTTCTTGGAGGTTCTCTCATTGCCTGGAAGACGAAGAAACATACTGCTATTTCTCGCTCGAGTGCTGAGACTGAGTTGCGAGCGATGGCTATGTTGACGGCTGAGGTGACCTGGTTGCGATGGTTACTCGAGGATTTTGGTGTTTCTGCTGCACCGAATCCTCTATTGTCAGACAGTACTGGTGCTATCAGCATTGCCCGTGACCCGGTGAAGCATGAGCTCACCAAGCATATCGGTGTAGATGCCTCCTTTGTGCGTGCTGTTGTGCAGGATCAGACTCTTGCTCTACACTATGTGCCCTCTGAGCTACAGTTGGCAGACTTCTTCACCAAGACACAGACTCGAGCGCAACATGGGTTCTTTCTCTCCGAACTCAGTGTTGTTGAACCACCATGAGTTTGAGGGGGTGTTAGGTGTGTATAGATCCTTCTCTGTATATCCCCATTGTATAAGGGGTTTTGTGCACTTTACCACATGTACATGTATTGACATTTGGCCCCCTGAGAATACTAGATGCTCATTCCCAACAGAAATCACTCTAAGAGCTTATCATTCCAAAATAATAAGAGCTTATCGTTGGGCTCGTTTAGGTGGTGCGTAGAGTGACTGGGCTCCTAACCCACTATCATTAAGGACCAAATCCCCCTTAATGACTTGTCAATCTTTGTTAGGTCTCGTATGAGCATTTGTTTCCCACAGAGATAAAGCTAATAGAGATGACCACTCTCATAGAGACTTGGCGGTGGCGTGGCGGCTATGATTTGACAAGCTGCTATTGTTTGCGTATATCCCATACTCCTATTTTGCTACTAATCTAACTGTTAGTCACATCTCAAGACTTACGAACTGACGGAGAAGCTCCTTCGGTGCAAATAAAGCTATGCGATTGCGTCGTAGCTAGGCGTGTCTTCTTGTAAACACCGTTCCCGCGTAGCGGCGACAACAAAAGTATACCTGCTGTTAACGAGCTGTTTATTTCTGAGGGACTGTTAACGAGCTGCTTAATCACACTGCCGGCCGTAACACACCAAAAGCAAATACTCCACACGGATTGGAGATTTGGAGCACGCGTTGAATTGCTTGGCTGCAACGCAATCTTGCATTCCCAGACGGAGATAGGTCGACGCAAGCTGGGTCAGCTGCTACCTTTGACCCAAGTCGACTGGGTCCAATCCCTGCCCAGCCCAGGAAATCTATAAGTAGCACATAAACTCCATGCCGTCCTGTCAAGAAGCTCAGCTCTCCCAATAACAAACTCCGCGAACCTCTTGCCTCTCGTCTAGAATCAGCTCTAGCGCTGCCTGCTTCCTCACCGTCGCACACCGAGGACATCGATCAAACCATCTACTGAGAGCATTCAAGCAAGTAACCAACGATGACACGCGTCGGCAGCCGCAACCCCTTGGTTCCCCGCCGCACGCTCCCGGCCACCGTCGTCGACGACACCGTGGCCGCCGCTGCAGCCCTGCTCGAGAAGTGGCACCCAGACAACTCCTCCTCCGACCGCTCACTCTTCCTCGACTCCAAAACCGCGGACGAGGCCGACGCGTTCCTGCGCGCCGCTAAGGACCTCCACCGTGCCATGGTCTTCTACGCGTCCGGCCTCAACACGAAAGACCTCCACGCCGGGGGCCACGGCCTCATCCAGGCGCAGGAGCTTCTCGACACCGCCATGCGCAGGCTCGAGCTCGAGCTCCACACCCTCCTTGCCTCCCTTCCCAACGTCCTCCACTTCAACCAAGACGACCAGAGCCTGAGAGACACGTGCGGCCACCTCCGCGCGGTCGCGGAGGCCATGCTGGCCGTCGGGTACGGCAAGGAGTGCGTCTCCGCCTTCAAGGCGCAACGCCGCGCGTCCGTGGCCGCTGCGCTGCAGCGTCTGCAAGGCTTCTCGCCTACCATGCAGCAGGCTACGATCCAGAAGCTCGCCTGGGAACAGATCGACGCCAGGATGCAGTCCTGGCTCGCCGGCGCACGCAACGCGTTCGCATCCGTCTTCGCCGGGGAGAGGGAGCTCTGCGACCTAGTTTTCGCCGAAGACAACACGGCCGTCGGAGACTCGGTGTTTGCGGCCGTCGCCGATGACCAGGCCACGAGCATCCTCGCCTTCGCCGAGGCAGCCGTGGCGCGCGCGCGGCGCGCACCGGAGCGGCTATTCCGCGTGCTGGACGTCCACGACGCGCTCACCGAGGCCATCATCCCCGCCATCGTCTCCGCGTTCGGGGACAGGTCGGAGGTCATGGCCCGTGCCGTCACGCTCGCGGTGACCAAGGTCGGCGAGGCGGTGCGAGGCATGTTAGCAAGCTTCGAGGCAGCAATCGAGAAGGAGCCAGCCAAGGCCACGGTTGCCGGCGGCGCGGTGCACCCGCTCACCCGTTACGTCATGAACTACCTCGTCTTCCTCGCCGACTACGAGAACGCGCTGGCTAACATATACTCGGCGGAGCAGTTAACGGACACTTTGTCTGTTGACGTTAACCTTGTTGTTCCAAAGCGTGTCCGAGTAGGATTAGAAGTTCGAGTCCTACTAGAGTAGAGGTAGGATTCCTAGCTCTAGTCCTTGCACGGACGTGTATATAAGCACCGGTACGGTGTCTTTGTAAGACAGACCGCGAGTTCAGAAATAACAAAAGAAAGACATCAGGTGCGATACGCACCTGTGGCGATCCAATCTCTCTCATACGTGTGTGCTGTTCCTAGTAGTACATCGATAAAGGAATCGATCAGGCTAGCTACTGCATTGTACGTGTGCAAGGAAGGTTAAGGCGGATTGGAGTTTGCTGTACGCGCGCGTCTCGCTGGAAGCTCGTCGTCATCTACGTCGGAAAGTACTCGACGTATAGGGGCCAGATCCAACAAGTGGTATCAGAACCTGGTCAAGCGACGACGAGGAAAGGAAGAAGGAGAAGGCGGCGGCTGCGGTGAAACAGGCGCCGGTGACGTCCGAAGGTAGCGGCAAGCCGCTCATGATGATGTCAAGAACAAGTTATGTGCCGATTCAGTATCCAATGCTGACCGACACAAATTATGTGGTTTGGGCCACGAAGATGAAGTTCATCCTCCGAAATCTCCGTGTCTGGAAGGCTATAGAAGGCGATGGCGCGGTGGATGAAGAGGTCGACGAGGGCGCCATGGCTGCTCTCTCGCAGTCCGTACCAGACTCCATGGTGATGACTCTTGCCAATTACAAGACGGCGAGGGAAGCGTGGGGAGCAATACGGGAGATGCGAGTCGGAGAAGATAAGGTGAAGCGTGCCCGTGCACAAGTGCTTAAGCGGCAGCTCAACAAGTTGGAGATGTCCAAAGGAGAAACGATCACTGAATATTCCGAGAAGATAACAAACTTGGCAAGTGAGATTAAATCTCTCGGAGGATCCGTCATGGATACAGATATCGTCGAGAAGCTGTTTTCATCGGTCACCGACGAATTCACGAACATTATCGGGACGATCGAACAGTTCAGCGATGTCACAAAGATGACGGTGCCTGAGGCGATCGGAAGATTGAGAACACACGAAGAGAATCAGAAGGGAAGGAAAGAGTCCAAGGACAATGGTGAGAAACTTCTTTATTCTCAAGCAGATCTTGAAGCTCGACTTGCTAAAGAGCGGAAGAAAATGAAGGATAAGCAACGCCCAACGAAAAAGTACATCGCTGAGCAGGACGATGATGAGCAAGAAGACGATGAAGAAGAGGAGGAGGACGATGACACTCCGCCAAGGAGGAAGAAGTTTGACATAAAGGAAGTAATGTGTCATAACTGTCGTGAACTCGGACACTTCAAGTCTGATTGCTGGAAACCATCGAAGAAGGAAGGGGCTCTCTTAGCCCAGGAAGAAGACGATAGTCCGATGCATTTGATGTGCGAACTGGTGGACGAGGATGATCCAACTCTTCAAGCGGTGGCTAAAGAAACTGACACGCTTGTGGAAGAGAAAGTTTGCCTTCAAGGTTCGGAAACTCGTGTCGATGCTACGGACACGGGAGGTGATTTGAGAATCATGCCGATAGTACTGGTGTGAAGGCATACGTGATGCCAGAAGTCCACGAAGTACGACGTGGTGACACGTCGCAAGAAAATGAAGTGAAGGCGTACATGGCGTCAGAGGTCCATGAACTGCGGCGCGTCGTGACGTCGCAGGGTAAAGTGAGACGCATCGTCGCGTCATGGGGCAAAGAAGTTGTTACCGAAAGAAAAGGCAACGCTTCAGATGCAAGGCGCAACGTTGTGTGGCGGAGGAAAGAAGGCACTCAGGCCGAAGCACAAGCTAGTTTTGGCTGCACCAATGGTTCTCCACCGGAGGGCAGTATGCAAAGAGAAGGGTCATCATCAGCAACTTGTGGCGCTCCAGGAGCATGGTTGCATGCAGCCCAGTAAAAGGAGCAAGTGCTCCACGTGAGGGGCTATGGCCAGAGGAAGCTCAAGGGGTGCCTAGCCCAGAAAAGAGGCCTTGCAGCCTGTACGTTGTGAGGCAGAGACAAGACGGGCCAGTTTGGCCAGCAAGCGCAGCGACAAGCGTCTCGGGTCCAGTGTATGGAGGTGATGCGTCTGCACATCAGGTAGAAGACCAGACGCGAGGCGAGGCAGCTTTGTTAGATGAAACGAGCGCGTCGTTGGACTATGTTGCGGCGTTTCCGACAGGACTGGAATCAATGCGACTACAACCGATGCCCTCACGCATGCAACGCGAGTTAGATTGCCATCCGAAGAAGGACGACCCGGTGAAGATAAAGCACGAAAAGCAATGTTTGCTCACCGAGGAACCGGCGAAATTTGAAGACACCGATACGATGGAGCATTGGCGTGAAGCATTGTCATTGGTAGAAGAGCGACAAGATGAAGGTGCGGTGCATCTAGCGCATCTACATTTGTTTAAAGTAATTATTCCGGAGACAAAGCCGATAACGTACAGAGAAGATTGCTTCAAAAGCACCAAAACAAAGAGGATGTTTGAAGACGTCGACAAGGAAGATTGTCACCGTCAAAGTGTAGATGAGTCGACGAAAGCAAGATCGATATCATGGATACCATGAGGAGCGACGAAAGCAATGTCGAGTATGAAGACTGAAGCGGCGAAGGCAATGCCGAGGATTACACCTACGCGAAGCAACCGACGTATTTGGGATCCAGGAAGAAGTGAAGCACATGTCGTGCTTAGGGGATGAAAGAACAACAAGTTTAAGGAGGTGAATGTTGACGTTAACCTTGTTGTTCCAAAGCGTGTCCGAGTAGGATTAGAAGTTCGAGTCCTACTAGAGTAGAGGTAGGATTCCTAGCTCTAGTCCTTGCACGGACGTGTATATAAGCACCGGTACGGTGTCTTTGTAAGACAGACCGCGAGTTCAGAAATAACAAAAGAAAGACTTCAGGTGCGATACGCACCTGTGGCGATCCAATCTCTCTCATACGTGTGTGCTGTTCCTAGTAGTACATCGATAAAGGAATCGATCAGGCTAGCTACTGCATTGTACGTGTGCAAGGAAGGTTAAGGCGGATTGGAGTTTGCTGTACGCGCGCGTCTCGCCGGAAGCTCGTCGTCGTCTACGTCGGAAAGTACTCGACGTATAGGGGCCAGATCCAACATCGTCGTCCGTCGGCTCTGGAAGCGGCACCACCGACTCGTCGTCTTCGGACCTCTCAATGTCGTCTACTTCGTCGTCTTCGTCGACGCTGAGGACGCTCAGCCTGTGGTCGAACCCGATCGGGTGGCTGGTGTCCGTGCTGATGCGGAAGCTGGACGCCAAGGCCGGGAACTACCGGGAGGCGGCGCTGAGCTACCTGTTCCTGGCCAACAACACGCACTACGTGGCCAAGAAGGTGGGCAGCTGCACGAAGCTGGAGGCGGTCCTCGGGAGGAGTGGTCGGAGGCGCAGAAGGCCAAGGCACGCGAGGACGTGGACGTGTACGTGCGCGCAGCGTGGGGAGCAAGGTGCTCCGCGGCGGCGCGGTGGACGAGGCGGTGGTGGAGGCGGTGACGATGCAGGAGAGGTGGGTGGCGGCGGGCGAGGAGATAGGGGAGGCGCTCAGGGCGGTGTCCAGAGCGACCGTGGTGCCCACGTACAGGACGTTCTACCGGCGGCAGGGAGCCGCGGCGAAGCTGACGCCAGGGGACGTGATCGGCATGATAGACCGGCTGTTCGGCGGCCAGACATCACACTCACGTAGCAATAGCTTAATTAGCAGTTACTAGGCCGGATATTCAAATCGGGTACAACGGAATTAATTGAGA
Source organism: Poa pratensis (assembly GCA_947311845.1). Classification (NCBI taxonomy): domain Eukaryota; kingdom Viridiplantae; phylum Streptophyta; class Magnoliopsida; order Poales; family Poaceae; genus Poa; species Poa pratensis. Next base: position 104,289,201 of record CAMZMU010000052.1, read on the forward strand.
TAGGTTACTCCAGTACTCTAGGAGAGCGACCAGACACACTCCTGAGTAGATAGCTTGAAGATGTGAATACAGGGCAAATGGATGGGTTGACACTGCTAAAGTGCTAAACTCAGGTTGAGCATGAGTGTGTCTTGAAGCTCTTGTTGGGAACGTGATAGATGAATGCCTCCAAAGGTGATGAATGATGGAATAATTTAGCGGAAGTGTCGATTTGTTTAGATTCGGGCACAGTATATACAATCACATCATGTGGTTCACACATTTCAAAGTTTGAATTCTCAAAGGATGATGTACGAGTATAGTACAGCACACGAAAATATTAACTTGGCTGTGTGCTGTTTTCCATCCTGTTGCACATGTAAACAAATTTACACATTGTACACAATATAATTAAAGTTAATTTTCCACACCAAAGAAAATTAACGTACACAATATTTTTGCAGCATCAAACAAAGGAATATGAACGATCGCTCGCTTTGATCAGTTACCTTCTCTCGCTCGTGCGTGCCTTCTATCTCCCTCACGATATTTCCCTGCCACCGTATGACCACCTAACGATGGCGCAACTTCCTTGCGCTGTTGTCCACCGACCACAATGGCATTGATCCCAGGCCGCACCTCTGCTACTCCCTGCTTCACCCCCCCCCCCCCCCCCCCCCCCCCCCCTTTCTCCTTGCTTGCTGTTAGTTTTTGCTGCGAGATGAACTCAGCATCTTGTGAGGACCATCTCCTACCTCTCTCAAGTGCCCGCAAAACCTCGTGAAGCTTTACCCATGGTCGCCACTCTTCGTATAGTTCTTTGATCCATTGTCCAATGCGCAAAGTTACTCAGTCATTCGCGGGATCGGAAAAAGAAGTGAGAAATGCAAGCTCAAGAAAAGATAGGTTTGGTGGACAGCACAAGGTATGGATTCAATAAATTGCTACATGGGAAGTAACCAAAATAATGAAAAAAGAGCTGATTTTAGTGGATTGGAGAGGGAGATCAGAAAAAGTATCAAATCCAGTAGAACAAAGAACAATGGCCCAAACAGAACATCTTACTTCCTCTATCCGAGTTGGCAATCAATATCAAGATCAGAGCGCGAGAGCAATGAAACAACAAGTCCACCGTCCCTTCACCATCCAAAGAAAGGAGAAGACTAAGCAGTTCAACAGGGTCTCGAGTACGACTATAGTACCAAACAGTGGCGGAGCTTGAAAAAAATTCATGGGCGGGCCAGGAAATGAGAAAACACAAAAAAAATTGCTCTAAACCATATGACTTCACTATATATTAGTAGTATAGTACTACGTATTAGTCAGTACTCCAATTTTGTTTTCCCATTGGTTACAAGATCAACAAATACGTATATGTATAATCACTACCAAACTTCACTAATGTCATCTCCTTTTCTTCAAGACAAAATCAATTCTTCTCTGAATTGCCTTTCCCACGGCTCTGTGCAAATTAAAATAAATTCGGTAAGCAATCTTCCGTGCATCAAATTGCCAACCAAAATTTGGGGAAAGAAAAAAGAAATACCTAGGCAGGAAAATTAGAGAAGAATAGGGCTCAATTCGTGGGAAAGCAGGCTCAGAGCGTCAACTGCCGGCTGTTGGACCTGCTATCCCCGTGCGGTGATGTCAGTGGCCTCCCCTGGCTGCGGATGGCATCTAGCGCTGCTACCTCCTGGCGCCCTCCACCGATCCTCTCCCTTTTCCCCTTATTTTCTTGTCTAAATCCTCTCCAAATCGTTACACCCAGCTGGCCAGCCATCTCCATGGCTATGATTCGTGAGCAGCGACAGGTCGCGAGGAGACTAGGAGTCTGGGAGACGATGCGAAGAAGCAATGTGCTGATGGGCTGGGCTGGGCTGCCTTACATCCAGACTAGTTAATAATTTTCTGGCAAAAAAGCTGGGCGGGCCGTGGCCCAGGTCGGCCCTAAGGAAGCTCCGCCAGTGGTACCAAAGCTTGGTGCTTCTACCAGTCAAGCAATTACCACAGGTGGATATTCAATAGAAAGCCTACTTGAGTAGGTCAAACAACGGGGATCTCTCAGTTCCAATGTGATGCTCCTGCTCCATGGGATGTAGACAAAGGTCAACTACATGTACGAGCCCCACATATCTTTAATTTTGCTGTAAGTTGAAACTCACACCCATGCAAGATTTTGAGGAATATAGTTGGGGCAAGGGATGAGTCGATACTGAACAGATCTATTTTCGATGAGCCTCTGGCGAGCAACATCGATCGTCGACGAGTCCAATACGACGAGGCCACTTCTCCAACTCAAGGTTATATTTTTGCGGATTTTGAAAGTTGCATACGTGCGTTCAAATTGCTACAAACTCGTATGAGTTTTGTTCTAAACACATACACGAGATGTTCCAACGAATCATGTCTGCTACAATTGTTTTTTCGTGGATTCCGATGTACCAGACACCTATTCAAAATGCTACAGGCTCACATTTTATCCAGCGAATGCACATGTAAGATGGTGCAACAATTTTAGGTGTTGCTACAAATTTTTCTTCAATGCTGCAAATGTTTTCATGTTGTGCTTCAAACATTGGCCTCTCATGCTGCATTTGTTTTTGGCTTTTGTCTTGGATTTTGCTGCGACCCTCGATTTTTTGTTGTGAGCAGTGAAGACGTTTGCATACATTCAAAATTATGTTGACATTTGCATGGTGTTGACATTTTCTTGGAGAAGTGTTATGTCGATGTTACGATCATACAAAAATATTACTACGTGCGTGTATCATATGCCGCGATGCCGAGATCTAGCTTCTTAGGTTGACCAGGCCATTAGGGGTTCCAATTCCCCTCACCCCAAATAAGGTGCCCAACAAAAAGCTAACATGTGTAACAACTGAGTAAATTGCATATATTAGTAGGTAGAATCTAAAATTAGTGGGAGAAAACTGGGGAAAAAATATTGCTGCATGGGGAAGGGGGGCATTGTAAGAAAATTAGACCTAACATATATATAGTGGGTGGCTTATAATCGAGTGAGAGCATTCACGTCCACACGTTGAATGTTGGATCTGCCGCTGCCATAAAAAATACGCTAAGATGTCGATAGGCCAATCAAAATTACCTATCCCAATTATATCATTGCAACTTTTCCCTAGGTACACAAAATTTACCACTACTATGGCCGCTAGGTGACTATCATTTGCATGTTCATAAGAATATTTTTCCCTTGGCTATACCTATATATTTTTTATTTTTTATTGGATGTTTATAATATATCATTTCATACTTTTACCTATGGTCGTCATTAAAATAGGGTACTGGCCATGATTTTGGAGTAGTTCATACACATTTATCCATATTCTTGTGGGAAAGGGTGAAAAAATATAACAACCTTTTTTTATATACATAACTACTGATTAATTTAAAACAACAACTTTACATGTGAATCCTATAAACTAATAGACATGGTTGTCTCTGGCTTCACTACATTGACAACGGTGATCACGCCGAGCTCCCACGTCTTTCCGTCTTGGTGCATCGTCATTGGTACAAAATGAACAAAACCATTTGCACAATGCGTTTAAGTGGTGGCCATTTTTCTTATCTTTGTTAATATATTTCACCATAGTCCAAGTTACAGCGTAGTAATTAATTCTGGTTTTTCATGTTTCTTATTTTTCTTGTCATCTTTATATAAGGCTAAGGTACGGGTGCAGCCAACATGTTGGTCAGACTGACGTTCGGGTCGGCTATTTAAATCAAGGTCGTATCATTATAAAATTCAGGTTTGAGTTACATGAAACAGAAGTCATGTGTTTGAGGTTGATGGCCTCTTATTATTCGTGTTACAAATTTTGCTTTTGTTGATTTGAAAAACCCGATTAAAACCCCCAAGTTTCTACTTTCTAGGCAAATATTTTTAAACCGCTAGTAGACCATGAGTCATAAGATAGTACAAGGTGAGCTCATATGAGTCGTTTATGTAATTGCTTCGACTCGTGGGGTTGACATGGTGTTTTCACGTATAAGGCCCTGATTGGTTCGTCTGTCAATTATATGGTAATTTTTTCCCTCCCCCATTTGTTGTGCCTAGTGCAAAAGGAGAGAATTTTAATCAGGACGTTGTGTGCCCCGAGAAAATTTTCTGCGTGTTATGGTCCGAATACGACTGACCAATCGGGGCCTAAGTCTGTAAACCCGTCAATCCCTACTGCTATGAAGCCGGGTGACATGGAAGATTTGAACAACAAAGTATCGACTATCACCTCGAGTTAGATCCACATCGACGGATAAGCAATGCCAAGTTAATTAAACGCCATACTTTTAAGAAGATAGCAAATGATGCTATGGAAAGGTAGATCTACATGGTGGACATCGTATGGTAATACGAGCTAAGATTGGAACTTCTCTTTACTTATGTTCTTTTCTTCTTGTTTACATAAATCTACTTATTTGACTGATTATGGGCCTAGGTGTGGAGCATATCGTGCATTGAAAACAGGAGGTAAGGAGGACACATTGCTATCCGAGTGCCCCTTCTTGACTTCTCTCCCATTTCTCCTCACATGTCAACTAGAAACACGTCGACGTCCGTGAGTGCGGCGGAGAGGATAGACTGCTGACCTTCGCACATGCGTATTCTCTTGTTCTCATGGTCCAAAATCTTGGCTTGAATAGTCGATCGTAGGGTGGACATGGTGAGTCCAAGCAAGCTAGGATCGATGCTCACCACAAAAACCGCCAAGGACCATGTGCAAGTTGGATAAAGCATGCAAGGCGCTGAGAATTAGTCAATGTCAAGGGCCCCTACCAATACCAACTTACCAAGTAAGAGATGCCTCGATCAGATGACAGATCTGCTATCACATGCTAATATAGTAGTAACATAAAATGATACGAGGACTTCAACGGGCCTTAACTAGCTTAGCTTGATCACGTCAGATGTGATGTGAGTTCAGTGGACAAATTAGATCAGGTACTGCAGGAAAATCAACGGCTAACTGGTTAAATTGTTAGCAAGTACGTATGAGATAGGCACCTAATTAATCCCAAGCAAATAATCGAACGCAAGTACTAGTAATTAAGGAGGTCACATTTGGACAGATGGTGCAGTCTTCATCCGGAAAATGGTTAACCTCTGACACTCGAGCACGACCAGATCAAACAAGCTACTAGTAGCAGAAGATTCGTGAAACGCTACTACTAGAAGAAACTAAACACGTTTGTCTGAACTTAACCGTGGCATAAAATATTGGGCTACAATTCCTATAAGCCGCCACCTAGGTAAGTAGGTATATACGTACGTAGTTACGTATCATCCGCTCGTTTTCAACAGCCGAGGTGTTGATCATAGGCTTTTCTGTCGATTTCTTGGTCACTGTCGTTGATGACATGGAGTCGGTTTAAGAACAGCAATTGAGCTGTGCTGGCTAGCTTAATCTTTTTAAACGGAAAATCTCTATGGGCGTGTCCGGCGGATCTTCATTTATTTTGTCTACACATGCAATTGCATGCGTTGCTGTCAAGTAATGTCCTGCTTAGCTTCAGATAGTAATGTCCTGGTTGATTTTTATTAGTGTTTTCTCTTAAAGCTTTCCAGAGCATCCATGCCATCCCATGGTGCTTAGCAGGCTAGCTGAATCTAGAAAGTTCAGGTCATGTCAGAATCTAAGGCTAAACTAAGCTTAACATAAAATTTCACTGCATGCGGAGATCAAGAGAGGTGATGTCTTGGCACTTCCAAGTCATTAGTAAATTCTACTGACGGGAGCGGATACCAGCATCGGTGGAGGCTTCCTACGCGCGACGCTATGTTGCATGGGAACATATGTGAACGAGTAGGGTGATCGAGCATCTCGATCGAACTTGCAAGCACGTACGTAAATACTTTCAACTGGACACTGTTCAGTTCTCCTGAAAGAAAATTCAAGTGTTGAATTCTAACGTTCCAACAACTACATAAAGCAACTTCAGGACCAACTACTGTTTTGGCTGCATGTATAGTGATCCAAGCACGGATGTACAAAAGATCATAAAACTCACGGAGTTGTAGACAATCCTAAATCCAAGCATTGGACTAGGACACTTTGAGCTCTCCACTAGGACATTCTTTGTGTTCTCGACTAGGTTAGAATACGCACTTGGAGCTTTCGACTCTTCCAATCAAAACATGAAAATGCTAGTTTTCTCCATGTATATATCCGCAATAGAAATCAACACCGCAAATTCACAACTGGCCTAATTTTAGAAGCATGGACCATTGAATGGTAAAAACATAAGAAAAAACATTTTATCAATCATGCTACATGTCTTTTGTCGAATTGTTAGTTACATGTTGTCCGAAACAATGATAACAAGCTAGATAAGAGCAGGCCCCTCTTACCTTCCTAGGAGGAATGTGACCGGATATGACTTCTGGAGTCTGCGGCGACCCTAGAAGAGGGGCTAGGGTTTGACAACGTGTGCTACTGTTCCATGAACCCCAGATCTCTTACTACTTGTCGTATTGTTAGTCAAATCTCGAGACTTACTAGGAAGTGACGGAGTAGCTTCGTCCCAAAGGCAAAGCTATGCTATTACGTCGTCGCAGGCGTGTGTTCTCGTAAATGCCGTTACCGCGTTTGTGTCTCCAGCTTAATCACACGGCACTGCAGGCCAAACCCCAAAAGCTAGCTAATACTCCACAGAGATTGGAGTACGCAAGTTGTTTCTCCGTGTTAGATTAGAGTAATTGGATTGCACAGCTGCAACGCAACTCAAATCCCTGATGGAGATAGATAGGTCGATGCATGCAGCTGGGTCAGGTTTGAACGAACTCGACTAGCTAGTCCAAGAAATGGGGTCTATAAGTAGCAGCACAGCTCCCTGTTGTCCTAACAAAAAGCTCAGCTTCCCCCATAGCAAACTCCGCCCCTTGCCTCTCCAAGGAACCAAAGCTCAGCTCAGCTCTGCGTCACCATCACACACCCAGGACATCGATCAAACCATCGATCTATTGCAAGAAACGATGACACGCGCCGGCAGCCGCAGCCCCTTGGCACCCCGCCGCACGCTCCCGGCCACCGTCATCGACGACACCGTGGCCGCCGCCGCGGTCATGCTCGACAAGTGGCACCCGGACAATTCCTCCTCCGACCGCTCCCTCTTCTTCCACCCCACCACCCCGGACGAGGCCGACGGATTCCTTGGTGCGGCGAGGGACCTCCACCGCGCCATGCTCTTCTACGCGTCCGGCCTCACCACAAGCGACTTCCACGGCGGAGGCCACGGACTCATCCAGGCGCAGGAGCTTCTCGACACCGCCATGCGCAGGCTCGAGCTCGAGCTCCACACCCTCCTCGCTTCCCTCCCCAACGTCCTCAACAACATCTACCAATATGAGGACGACGAGGACGACGACGAAGATCACGATGACCAGAGCCTGAGAGACACGTGTGCCCACCTCCGCGCAGTCGCGGAGGCCATGCTGGCCGCGGGGTATGGCAAGGAGTGCGTCTCGGTCTTCAAGGCGCGCCGCCGCGCGTCCGTGGCGACCGCCCTGCAGGGGCTGAACGGCTTCTCACCTTCCATGCAGCAGGCCACGATCCAGAAGCTCGCCTGGGACCAGATCGACGCCAGGATGCAGTCCTGGCTCGCCGGTGCGCGCGTCGCGTTCGCGTCCGTCTTTGCCGGAGAGAGGACGCTCTGCGACCTCGTTTTCGTCGACGACAACGCGTCCGTCGGCGACGCTGTGTTTGCGGCCGTCGCAGATGACCAGGCCACTAGCATCCTCGCGTTCGCAGAGGCAGCCGTGGCGCGCGCGCGGCGCGCACCGGAGCGGCTGTTCCGGGTACTCGACGTCCACGACGCGCTCACCGAGAACATCATCCCCAACATCGTCGCTGCGTTCGGCGACAAGTCGGAAGTCACGGCCCGCGCCGTCACGCTCGCGGTGACCAAGGTCGGCAACGCGGCGCGGGGCATGGTGGCCAGCTTCGAGGCGGCCATCGAGAAGGAGCCGGCCAAGGCCACGGTGCCCGGCGGCGCGGTGCACCCGCTCACACGTTACGTCATGAACTACCTCGTATTTCTCGCCGACTACGAGAACGCGCTTGCTAACATATACTCGGCGGAGCAGTACACGGACACGTCGTCGGCCGTCGGTTCCGGAAGCGGGACCGCCGACTCGACGTCGTTGGACCTCTCAATGACGTCCACATCTTCGTCGTCGTCTTCGTCGTCAACGCTGAGGACGCTGAGCCTGTGGTCGAACCCGATCGGGTGGCTCGTGTCCGTGCTGATGCGGAAGCTGGACGCCAAGGCCGGGAACTATAAAGAGGCTGCTCTGAGCTACTTATTCCTGGCGAACAACACGCACTACGTGGCGAGAAAGGTGGGCGGCGGCACGAAGCTGGAGGCGGCCCTCGGGGAGCAGTGGGCGGAAGAGCAGAAGGCCAAGGCTCGCGGGTACGTGGACGTGTACGTGCGTGCGGCGTGGGGGAGCAAGGTGCTCCGCGGTGGCGCGATGGACGAGGCGGTGGTGGAGGCGGTGGCGATGCAGGAGAGATGGGTGGCGGCGGACGAGGAGATGGCGAATGCGCTTAGGGTGGTAGCCAGGGAAGCCGTGGTGCCCACGTACCGGACGTTCTACCGGCGGCAGGGCGCCGCGGCGAAGCTGACTCCGGGGGACGTGATCGGCATGATAGACGGGCTGTTCGGTGGGCGGACGTCGTCAGACAGCAGCACCAGCAATAGCTTGGTTAGCACCTAGGCAACAAAACTTCATTAGCGTAGATACTCCACTTGATAGGCTTACAAAATGTGTGTGATGCATTTTTGGGCAGTGCGTATTGTACAAAAGATTGAGATGCATATGAAAAAACTGGGTATTGCCACACATTTTGCAAAAATTTAACTCCACAATTATGACGATCTCCCCCAGACGTCTAAATGTTTTACCATCCGTCCGTAAATTATTAATGAATATTCAAATATCAATGTATTATCAATACTTTCTAGATTTATGTAATGTATTTCATTGATTTGTGTACTAACAAGATATTTCTATACATGCTTGACAAAAAAAATTAAAGCCCGGAACTAACTTTTTTGTACGAACAATATCGTTCATTGAATGCAAAATCAACAACCGTGATAAGCGGGAAGATGTTGTACAAAAATTGTGTTGTACATTTGCCATGTTGAATTGATCATCTTCATGGTAATGGTGCGTTCTGAGCACTGAATTGCGATAATAAACTCTTAAAGAACTTATAACTTTTGTCCAACAGGAAAGTTGTTCTCAATAATCCAATAATTTATGCCCAGCGCTTCCAATAGCATTTGTCCAATTTAAGCTATACTAGCTAATTACCCGTGCGTTGCAACGGGAATATAAATATTCTATAACGATTGTACGTGATTATGTATCCATCATTTATACATTCATCTCACTAAAAAATTTGAGAGCTTCCAATTACCATGATTTATTATGAAGGTCGGAAGTGGAGCAAAAACGGAGTACTATTATTTTTCAAGCAGAACAGATAGCTAAATACCACTCGTGGAATGCACCAGTTGACACACGGAAAACGAACATTTATTAACTCGGTGTTTCAAAAGTGAAATGTCCAAGATAAATTTCAACCGTACTTACATTTTTAACATAAAAACTAAGAAACAAAGAAACATATGGTTATCTACATATATGGGGAAATTCCAAATCCCTAAAATAACGTCAAAACAATCTTTAAAGAACCCATACATGGGATATATTCTTGCCCGAAGTAGCCATCAGATCAACACACATGTGGTTATCTACATATATGAGCAACCAATCGTAGACACACTAATTACAAGAAAAAAGGTAAACAAATTGGCCCGAATAAATAAAGTAATGGTTGAAAAAAAAATAACTTGGTTGCATGGTCCATTCTAAATGCTAGAAGTGCTTTGTTCCTCCTGCAAGCTCTCTATATATATATGAAAATGAAGTCTTGCAGCAACCTGAAAAATCCTAGAAGTGAAGGGCAGGATACATCTGGTGCTGCAATCATGTAATCCCGCGGTTTCTTGCCGTGTTAAATGAACTCGACAACATCAGGTTTGCACTATTATTTGAACAGGCTTTGCACTGTTCGCATGTCTGCTTCAGCTCGGCATGCCTCCCTCCCTTCTTAAGTAGGGCCTTCTTATTTGTGTCGACAACGCTTTGTCCTCCTTCTCACCCTGCCGGAATAGTACTACAAGTTCAATCAGAATTTTTTTTATTTGGCGGAATTTTTTTTTTATCAATATATATAGTCAACAAAGCCTCACTTACTCTAACCAACCATTTTAGTTGTAACATAAGCATCCACACAACATTACAGGACTTGACAGACAGAATCTTACCTCGGATATGGATTTAAAAGGCACAACTAACCTGACTAAAAATTCCCACAAGCTCATGCAACTATAGAGTACAGACTACAGACCATTGACCAAATAACATACTGAAGCAACTAACTCTCCTCTGTAGTGCAGATAAATATATTATGCCCCTTGTCTAGGACCTCTAAAGCTTCTTTTATCTCTTGTCGACATCTCAATCATGCAAAGAAATAACTGAAATGCATATTTTAAGAGAATAAAACAACAACTACATGATTTAAGATAGTTCATTATGAGGTTGAAAAGAGCACATCTGCACCAAAGAAATAGTACGACTCTCTGTATACATTCCACCAAAGAAACATCAATAAGTAATAAGAAGAAAAGGAAAGCACTGCACCCTTGTCACAGAGAAGGGAGGCAACGCCTGCGTCGTTCTTGTCGGCGGCGACCTGTAACAGAGATCGTGGGTATTCAAAACCAATTTAAGAACGTGAAGGTTCATAATTTTTCAACACAGAAGTACAAGACACAAAGATGGATAAATGTTAAATACTACTTCTTGATCGTATCACCGAGCAGTAAATAAATCTAACCGAGTTGCTTGTTTGGAATTGGTTAATTAATCAGTGAGTATTCAGATTTTAGAACCTACCGTCAGAGAACTTGGTGGTGTGGCATGCGTGTGCACAACGATCGCCAGATTCAGGATCTCCCTAGCCATGTGACATGCGTCTACACACCTGAACCCACACCGATCGCCGGATTCAGAATCTCCTTAGCACTACTGGCCCCAGCCTCACTGCCCTCTGCTAACGACGTCGTTGCGCCGGTCGCCTCGGCAAGTATATTGATCGCCGCCTCGGTCTCTCTGTGTCAGACACAGGCAATGCAGTTATGCAGGGAAGCTCCTACATCCCCGGGACAAAGCAGAACAGAAGCGGAGGAGATGGCGACGGAAGGCCATTTTTTATACGAGTAGCTGATTTGATCTCCATGTATCGCTGATTCATCCTGTAATTAGTTGGCGACGGGACATATAGAATTGCGGGAGATTTGTTTCGGCTGATTGATTCTTTAAATAATTGGCTACGCCGCCACAGTACATACGCCATGGAATCAACCACAACCAAAAACCATCAGAAGAATGCACAGGTTCACTTTAGAATTAACCAAAACTTGACTAAGAAAAAAAGACACGAAGAACGAAGATCAAGCGGGAGGTCGGATTCGGGCCTCCATGCCCAGATCTCTGGAACCTTTGCCCAGACCCAGGCCTCCATGCCTTGAGCCGCGCCTGGGGATGGCTTCGTCCTCCATGCCCTTGAGACGTGCGGTGGAAGACTGGGGCAGTCGAGGGGAGGTGATGACGGCCGAATCCGTACGCAGAAGGCTGTGACGGCGGATCCAGCGAACTGCCGGTGTGAGGAGGCGATGGAGGAGGAGGTGTGAGGAGGCCCTAGAGCAGGAGGAAGGTAAGAGGAGGGCGGCTGGGTGATGGAGTGGCGGCCTCGAGCAAACCATGTCAGCAACGACCGGTGGGGGATGGTATCTGTGCTGCAGTGCCTCGGGCAGGGGCGGTGGTGCTGCTGGGGCACGGGCAGGGCGGCGACGGTGTTGGGGATCGAGGGGGCGGCAGTGGAGATAGGGTTTGGGGTTCCCGAGTGCGGAGGTGAGCGAGCGGGGATAAGGTTTTGCTGGGCCTGGCCCATTTGGACGACGGAGAGGCGTGACGAAGGACGAAAACCTTTGACGTACGAGGAGGAACGAATTTTTTTTTTAGATAGGAGAGATTGGAAGTGTCAGCGGCGGAGATGATCTTACAAAATAGAAAACGGAAAAATATTGCGCGAACGGTCGACGTGGCGCCAGTGGCGGAGGACCCCTTAGGGCAAGGTAGGGCAGCCGCCCTACCTTGATTTTTGGCAAAAAAAATCGAGTATATATAGGCATTTCCCTGATATATATAACATTTTCAGTATTTTCGAATGTTGTGGGAAAAGAATAAAGGAAAACCCGTAATTAGGGCCGGCCACGACTGCTTTAGCCGCTAACTGGGCCTTGCCACTGGGCCGCGCTGGACAGCGAGCGCATCGCTTGGGGCGAGCAGCATCCTGAGTCCTGCCTCGCTCTGTTCCATTCAAACTCGCTCTGTTCTGGCAGTGTTCATATGTCCTTTTTTTGTTCAGCCTTGAATAATTTGTACACAGAACTTGGTGCAAGTTCTACTTGTCTGAGCTAGACAATTCATGTGTGATCTATTCAAAAATTTCATCTCTTTTCAGCCTCTTCTGTGTTTTACTATATCATATATACTCAGTTCAGGGTCTCGTGCAGATTGACCAATGCATATACGGGATCTAGGATCGTCAATGGTGAAGCGTTCATTATACTTTCACTCAGATCATGACTTTGAATCTGTTTCACTCTTAAAATTGCATACCATGCTAGGTCATTCAGCCATACTTGTATTATTGATTTCTCTTTACTGGTCCGTATAGCTGATTTGTTATCCTACACCTCTATGACAGTATGAGATGTATGCATTTTTAGATGCACAGATAGTGACCTTCCGGTTCCTCTTACCGTATTTGGATGGACCTAGAGAGTTATTCGGTTTGAAAAAATAAATTTCCATATGCCCGTACCAACGCGCGGGATTTTTCTAGTATGATAAAGTGTTGATTCGTTTTTCCTGTAGAGTTCGCCCGACCTCATTTTTTTCCCATCCTCCGCCACTGCGTGGCGCACTTAGGACACAACACGCTCCTGGCTCGGCTTGGCTGGTTGTCACTGCCGCGCACCGGCGCTTCGCGATGGGAGGTGTGACCATCTGGAAAGAGCAACGCGAGGTCGCGCTGTACGTAGTGCAATTCAACGGAAAAATACTGGAATAAGACACCGTAGCGCGCGTTCACAACGTGAGTTTGAGCTCTGTTTTTCTAGGATAACGTGGTCGTACCACTCTCGAATAGATAGAAAAGAATTGGCCCAGTTTATAAGGAAGACCGGGCCCAAAAACCAGACAAATGCCATGTTTATAAGGAAAACATGGCCAAAAAACCGCACAAGCGAGGCGACCCGCCGCCCACACGACACAAGTCAACCAAACGCCACAAAACACACCACCGTTTCCGGGACCGCCGTCCCGGCGAAGCAACCAGATCGACCTTCGCATTGCCCGAAAGCGATCCAGTCACGGTCGACGAACCTTCTGCCCCCGCAGTCTTCATCCAGGTTGCCACCAAAACCACCATGTTCCGGGGCCGCCGCCCCGGTGTAGCAACCAGATCGACCTTCGCATTGATCGAAGGTGATCCAGTCGGGTCAACGAACCATCTGCCCACGCAGTCTTCATCCAGGTCGCCACCCTAAATCCACGCTAAACAACGTTTCTGCCTCATAGAACCGTCGTAGCGTGGGAGACCGAGGCCGCCGCCTCGGCGTCCACCACCGCCCGGAGCCGCCGCCCCGGCGTCCACCACCCCGACCACAACTCCATCCTGCTTGGCCTTCGCGAAACCATTGCACCGCAAGGGCCAAACAACTCCAAGGCGGCGCCTTCAAGAAGGAAGCGACGCGTCCGCCGCCCGCTCCCACAGAGCTTAGGCTTTCACCCGGAACTGTTGGCCACTCCCGTCAGATGGACTCGAAACTCCCCGAACGATGCAAACAAGAAAGGAACGACGCCCGGAGGCGCCGCCGTCGTCGGCCCCGACGAAGTCGGGGCAAGGCTTTCGCCCCGGAGCTCCATCCGTCCGCAAAGCGCAGGGAGCAGCAGGCCAAACAAGCTATCATTTTTGCATCCACCGAACCTCCAAAAGACCATCAGCACCGGCCACCACGCATTGGGAGCACGACCGGTGCCCATCTTCTCTATCGGGCAGGAGCGGCCTCCTCCCACCCCGCCGAGGCCAGCAGCACGCATCGCTCCTCACTCCTTAGCACACATCCCGCCGTCGCGCCGGACGACGCCCTGGCCATCACGCTGCCCGAACGCCGCATCACCTACCCCACGGCCCGCACGGCCCGCCGCCGGCCCAGATTGGGCCCGGGCGGGCGCCTCCCGCAACCGCACCACCGCGCCAAGCTCCGAGCGCCCCTGCCGCCTCCAAGCACCGCAGGACACCCACCACGCCACCAGCTCGCCGAGCCGCCACACCGCCGCCAGCTCGTCGCGCCCTCCAGCCCACGACGCGCCTCCGTGTCTGGAGACAGAGAAACAATAGAGAAAACGCCCGCCGCCACCTTCCCTGGATGCGCGCGGCTTTGCCGGCGCTTTCCTCCGGCGGCGGCGGAGCGGCGGGTGGTGGAGGGATTCCCTGGGCGGCCGGCGGCTAGGGTTCCCCCGTGTCGCCAGGCGCGGGCGACGCGGGGGGAGGGGAGTTTGAGCTCTGTTAAATCCACACTTGGATCGATTCTGTCTATTCGGGAGTCGGGACTCGCAATGTGAATTCCTGCTGGAGAGTGAAAACAATGTAGTACTACCAGTATTTGCTGATTTTGTTTAGATATGGGCACACCATATACATTTTCTGTGCAGTTCGTGTTGTAAAAAGATTGAAATGTACAAATTTGATACTCCCTCCAGTACACAAAAATTGTCGCACAAACCGTGTTGGCATAGTTAAAAAAACATGTACATCTAGCGTCACTAATTTCAGTTCGGTGGTAGTAGATTTATTGCTCCACATTTTGCAATGTTAAAATTTATTATTGCTCATGTTCATTTAGTGGTACAAAACTCTTGTGTTTGTTTCAAAATAAAATAAAATAACTAAGGACAAAGTTTTGCCTTTATATTAAACTAGTTGGCATGTACGTGCAATGCACGGTTTCACAATTCACGGTATAATTTAGGAGTAGGAAATATTAAATTTGTAATGCACGTGTCGACTAATACATATACAAAAATTAGATTGGTTTTAATAAATATTGATGCACACAAATAATTCTTTAGAAGAAAATCAATTATTTGCACGGTAGTAATATTTTGTGCATTAATGAGACAAAACATAATTGTTGGGTCCAGAATGAAAGAGTGTAAAGGAAGTAGTTGGAGAAATATTTTTTCTGAACTCGTGCCGGTCTGAACTATTTTCAGTCGACATGTGTAAGGACATGATGCTGATAGTTCAGTCGATGTAGGAGAAGCTGCCATAGGGAAACATGACGGTACGGTAACAGAACAAGATAAACCTTGTCAAAACTCATAAGAGAAACTCTTCTATCCGTAATAGCCCAAGTCCAATAGAGATTGAAACACTTCTACTCATAAAACGAACATAGTAACATGTCATATTCTTGCCTAGTTCCTTCAAAATGGTAACACAAACATCGTGCATCCATCGCTACGTTTTCACGAGAGTTGAAAACTGTTATTTATTCAGATATAATCATCTTGAAGTAAACACATATTGGACTGAAAAGAACCGACGCAACCACCTAGCTTGTTCGATTGATGGTCGTGGTCTCAAGGATTAGGGTAGGTATTGGATAGTTTTCATTGTGGTCGGTCACGTCTGTCTCCATGATCTCACGGTCCTTCTTGATCTCGTCGTTCTCAGCTATAGGATCTCTCCGTGACGAGTTCGAGGAGCACGACGTTACACTGAATCCTTTCTTTTACCAGTGGCAATCATTGTAATTTCATGAATATGAAAAGGTGTGTTGAGTTGTCAAACATTGGAGCAATCTAAACTGTTAATCAGATATTGAACGGTTTAAATTTAATGTATCAACACATGTTTGCTCTTTTAATAGTAGTATAGATTAAGAAAAGACTTTTGCACGGCTAGATACTCACACGCATAATAATTATCTTTGAATAGCATATATCTAAACATATTTTAGTGTGTCAGTTCACCAAATCAGTGACGAAAATGAAAAACCACAATCTGATTGCATGCCACTGCCGGGCACTAGCGCTTGTGGTCAGTGGCGGACCCAGCAATTTGTCGAAGCCTGGGCGCGCAACAGCGCGACAAAAAAAATCTCGGATAAATGTAACAAATATTGTTTTCAATATGGTTTTAGAGAGGATATCCGCCAATATTAGATATGATATGATTAACAAGAATTTACAAAAGACTAACGAAACTCTGACGATCGATGCCACGAGGTGAATTGACCAAATGCACAGACAAAAAGATGCTACAAGATAAAAAGAGAGACGGATTAGCGGAAAGTGTTTGTTGTGCACATGAGCACCAGTGCTCCCGGTTGAAAAATTAAATTGAAAACTGTATTTCTTGGTCTCCGAAAAATCATCGAAAAATGGACAAGTAGGTATGCACATAAAATATGGACATTACAATTTTCGTAAAATATGGGCTACAAAAGAGAAAAAAGATAAATTTTGGACCTAAAATAAGGTTGCTTTTATTCGTACATATAGCCACATATTTGTTTTTTTCACACAGCCCAAAATAAAACGCCTTTTTTTCTTACCTAAACTTTGCAGAAATATAGTACGTATGTGTAAGCATCTATGAATTTTTGGGGTGATTTTTCGGAGTAGAAAAGTACAATTTTTGAATTTTTCGAAATCCAGGAGCACTGGTGCACCAAATTCTCTCTCGATGGATTAGCAAATACGGAGTACATGATCTGCCGTCGTGAAGAAAGAAGTGAGAGGATAGGTGGGGCTGGAAAAATCAATCGAGTGTACTGGGAACGGGAACGGTATAAAGAATCGATCGATAAGCTAGCAGCTAGTCGTTTTTGGTCCTCTTATCTTCTAGCACGAGGCACGGACGCACTGCCCAGCCACACAAGCCCATGCCCATCAAGCCAACTAGTAGGCCTTGGCGCGGCGGCACGCCGCGCCCGTAGGGTGTACTTTTGCTGTAAGTAAGGATGAAAGTTTTACGTAGTAGTTTACATTTTTTATTTATCCTTTAATCAAAATTTGTCCAAGACCATTGTGCTCGATGAATTATATTCCCGGGAAAGTTAGTGATGCGAAAGAAATGTGTTGAGAAGCATAAAGTGATGTGAAGTGGACCATATATTTATCGTTGGTACACTTTACATGATCTACTCCCAACATAATATAACATGTTTATTTACATAATACTCCTCTATATGTCACGCCTATACTTTTGTAAAAACGCCCTCGAATATTTTTGATAATCAACCTGCAATCCATTCCCCTCCGTGTCGTCATCCTCACCGTCATCAAGCTCCTCCATTTCCTTCCTTCCGAAAAAAAAAGCTTCTCCATTTCCTCTCTCACGTCGTCGTCCATTCCTTATCCGCCCCAAATCGCCGCCGCCAAGCTTCCCCACGTCACGCTGCTGCCTTGCTCCCCCGCGCCTCGTTTCCCTCCTCAAGGAGAAGGTCTTCATCGACCTACACGCCCCGAGCATGCGCCTGCGAGCTCAAGATCGGATTTTTATGTCCAAGCCACCGGCAATGCTAGCAGCGATGCTACGGCGATGAGAAGCTAGTCGACGACCTACACGCGTTGATTGTCCGAAACCGGAGCAGCTTGAGCATTCGGAACAGAAGATGGTGAGCTCCGTGAGGACGCCGCCGCCTACGCATACGAGCTCCGTCGGCAACCTCCTCCTCGCCCTTCTTCCAGGCCAAGATGAATTCTTCGATCCACCCGTCCCCTTCTCTCTATTCAATCTGCAACCTCCTCCGCGCCTCCTGATTTTCGTGTCATCAACAAGCTCTTAGTCTCCCTTCAACAAAAATTTAAGGACCAATAAGAACAATTCAAAATGCAGAAATTCCTAGAACGGAGTGGCAAAGAGATGAGTAGTTCAATTTCGTTTATTGTTGTTGCTGTTTCCGCAATCTTTTTGCATTGAGGAGACCCTCTCCTGTGTAGACATGATAGAATTCATATACCTGTGAATTACTGTTACTTACAATATTAAATGGGACTCAAATTGTTTGGTTGACATTTCGGGATGAAATTCTGAACCAATTGTTTGTCTTAAGTGACAGAATTAGTAATTTTAGATAGAAACTACCTATTTGAGATGCAGTTTACGGAGTCATAACCTTCTCGTCTGATTTAAATATTTCATATGTATAGGGATGTCCTCACTTCATACATTTCCCTTTCATGTTTGATCTGGCTTTTATTATGACCTGATGTGTGAAAGAATTTGAGCAGATGCCTGTCAGAATTTTCTGTTCTGGGATTTGAGTTGGGCTATTCAATGGAGAACCCAACCTCACTGGGATGGGAAACACAGTATGGTGATTGTCCAAATGGAGCTCAAGTGATATTTGATAAGTTCGTTAGTAGCGGGGAGACATCAAAAATTTACACAAGAAGGTCAGCACGATACTGAATGAGGAATTTAAAAAGAGCAAAGATGATATTCCCAACAAGAGGGACTGGCTAGGTCATGTATAATGTTGGTTTTGTGTTCCACATAGTTAGCGGTTGCATATCCATGTGCTTAAGAAAAACTTCAGACTGCCATGATCCACCTCTGATCATAGTTTGACAGTGGACGTATGGATGTGAACGATTACACTCTATTATCAGCTCTGGAAGGAGAATTGACCTTGCACCTCTTACTTCCTAATGTGAAAGATTTACAAAATAACAAAATTAGGTCCGTTATTACTGAAGATGCAACTTGGGAGCCAAAGCTCCAACTTGGTAGATTCGTCCTTAGAGTTGTACTGCCAAATTACTGTCGCTGTTTGCTGATGAAATATCATTATATTAGCTGCTGATATAGTGTTACTGTGCTGCAAGGTTTGTATCTGTTGAATTGAACAACACAAGCCAGATGTGTAGCAGACATGTTGGTCAGGGATGGGATCATGGTTAAATGTTGTAAAACTTGGAGCATAATAAGTTCTGACATGGCCTAGATAAATAGATAACATTAAAGAAACATCATGAATATTGAGATGGACTAATTAGTAGACCAAAATAACCTACAGTAGATATTTTGATTTAGAAGGCTGCTTTCTAGTTTTGTACATGCTCATAACTGTCTTGAACCCTTAAAAAATCCGAAGCAATAAACGAATAAGAGGAAATTCCAAACCAATTGTTTTGTATTCTCTTAACTGACTGAATTAGCAATTTCGATAGAAACTATTTATTTGGGATGCAGTTTACGGAGTCATAACCTTCTCATCTGATTTAAAAATTCATATATATAGGGACGTCCTCACTTCATGAATTTCCCTTATATGATTGATCTGGCTTCATTATGACCTAATGTGTGCAAGAATTTGAACAACTCCTTGTTCTGGCTTCTCACTTGAACTGAAGATATCGCTCTTCAATTCTTTCTTCTTTTTTATTTCACTGTGACTTAGCCAAGTTTTGGTTGGGCTGAAAGGTCTGGTATGGATTTAGAATCGATTTCTCCCCTTCGCTTGAGTGTGATTCTATATGATCGTAGTTTTTCTGTTGATCTTAGGAACCCACACTATGCGGTTCAAGTTTCTAATATGTGGGATGATATAAATATAAATCATCTAAATTATTTATGTATCTATGCATGTTTTAGCTTAGTTCTCCATGTATGGTTGCATTTCTGCTGCAGCAAAAACTGCTATTATGTTAGTTGCTTGCTCTTAAGTTACTGTTCTCCACAGTGTATTGATCTCCTGTGTCTTTTGGTGGAAAAGAAAGATATGGTATTTATGAAAAACTTCAAATGCTATCGACCTATATCCTATATTGTAAGTATCATGGGATTGATTGGCTGTCTCTTGTGTTCTCTATTTGCTGAGATGCCTGAGTGTTGGTTGTGATTTTTGATTGCCGCAACTTATTTTCTTATACTTTTGAAGGGCCTCATCAACTGTTGTATCTATGGTTAAGCTATGTTGTATTTGATGTCTTGTTTTCAGCTTGTAAGCCTCTAGCTCTTTTTGCATAGTTAAACGTTATATCGGTGAACGCACCATTATGTAAGCTGTAGCTTTTGGACCTTCGGATGAGCTCCTCATTGTATAAGATAACAAATGCGTTATGTAATTCCTCTTTGTTCTGACTCATAAAATGAGTATATGACTCCTATGTCATGTCACTTTCTCTCTCTATTGTGTGACATAAATAGTTGAAGTTTATTGTTCTGTGCATGGAACTTTCATTTCTCTTTCCAGGGCTTAAGTGAATTTGGGAGCAATGTGTCCCCTTTGATCGAAAAATTACTATGTATTTATATCTATATTGCAAGTAGAACGAGATTATTGGGTCGTGCCCCTATGTTTTCTGTTATCTGAGATGCATAAATGTCAAAAAGCTGTGATGACTTCAACTACTCTCTATGTGGAGTTTTAATCTTGTAGATTATCCTTGAAGCAGTATCATGCTTTTTTTGTCTTTGCTTTGCTCAATATATGGTGCATGCAAAGTTTTTTCTGAATAGTCAAAGATGTCTTCGATATGTGCTAAATAAGTATCTGGGTGTTTCTTTATTTATTGTAATCTTTGCTTCTTATTTCTTCCCACTGGTGTCACTGGGTTAAGAATTGATTTTTCTTTACACGATGAGGTTGAAATTTATTCATAATTGGTTGATATAACCTGTAATTTTGGGAAATCTTAGTCTTTGTTTTCATTACGCAGTTTTCTGGCACGTGAACATGCCCACAGTGGGCAAATAATTGAGAAGGCTGATATCTACTCATCTGGGGTAGTTCTGGTCTAACTTGTCACTGGGTGCAAGGTTATCGACATTAACAGACCGAAGGGACAATAGTTCCTAACTGATTGGGTAAGTTCACCTCATAAGTAGACAATTATTATCACAGAAATCTTTTTTGCTTGTTAATGACAAGAACCAACCGTAGTGGTAATAACTGTTATGTATGAATACGATAGTTCATCACAGTAGTGGCCTCCATGTGATTGGTGTTCCCGCAACAATTGGAAAACTAATCTCTCAACCTTATCTGATGGAGTACTTAAAATGATCATTTGTTCATTTCAGTAGGAGTACTTAAAATGCTTAAAGTTAATTGTTTTTTATCAGCTTGCCCATAATTTATGCACTTTCTTCAGTATTGTAAAGCACTTGGAGCATTGGTTTAGGGTTGGAGATCTCTCCTAGCTAGGTAGATAGCCTGGTACCACGCTATCCGTGCTAAAAATGTTTAGATTGTAGCAAGCAAAAATATTTTTGCACAATTATTTGACACCAAATGCATTAGTCATGCCAAGTTATTTGAGT
The DNA here is from genome assembly GCA_947311845.1 of Poa pratensis. Taxonomy (NCBI): domain Eukaryota; kingdom Viridiplantae; phylum Streptophyta; class Magnoliopsida; order Poales; family Poaceae; genus Poa; species Poa pratensis. The sequence goes on from CAMZMU010000052.1 coordinate 104,310,683, forward strand.
ATATATAGTTAAAATATAAAACCATCTAATGTTTATGGACGCAAAACCTAGAAAATGTGTAGAAGGTACAACCACAGGATAACCTAGAATCAACCATGTGAGAATTTGGGAGCTCACCGCTGGAAACATTGTGCTTTGTATCCTCACTGCAACACCACACGCTCCATTATGGCCCGTCTCCTGCCATTTCGAATGATTCGCATTTCCATATTTTAGAAAATATTCATTTGTATTGTACTACCATAGAAATATATTCTTACATTGAATTGTATGACTTGCTTGATCGCCCAGCATCTTCATGCCAGTAGGAAGAAAGATCCTGATCGATCGACAGAACTACATAAAACTTAAATGAGGGCCAGTGTCAATTCAATGCATAAAGTAAGGATCAATTGAATTATTCAGTCAGCTCTTGGACTTCAGCATGCTTGTGTATGTGAAGTTGGTCTTGCCATCTATCATTAACTTACTATCCACCTCTAGATGCATATAAAGAAGTTAGACCAAGTAATTTCAGTAATTCAGCATTCTTGTGTGTCTCTGAGGTTGGTCTTGCGCTTTGACACTGACTTACTATCCACCTCCAGCTTCATATAAAAAATAAGACCAAGTAAGCTCAAACAATATTCATTTGTATTGTAATACCATAGAAATATAATCTTACATGTTTGTCTATCCATGAGTAGGTTTCAATTAAGCTTGCGCCATGGTTATCATGTTCCCAACCCAGGAATACATCATCCCTTTTAATTATTTAGTTCACAACAACTTAACAATAGGTCCAATCTCTTGTTTCATTCAACTCTACCGTCCTTTTATTATTGTGTTGTATTTGCTTTATCTCGTTCTCCTCCTTGTTCCATTCTTTTTCATGGAAATAGAATTTTTGTGATGTCAGAATTATTATTTTGAGTGTAGTACCTTAGATGACCAAGGATGTTTCTATTTAAAGAAATACTAAATATGCATATTTCATTCTTGTATGTAGTCCAATTAAATGCTTCCACGATCTTTAAACTGCCTTCTGGCCACGCAGGAACAATGGACATATCGCTAATTTATGTACCATGGATACTCGATTGGACAAGAACTTGCAATCTCGATTGAAGCTGAACACCAAAAAACAAATTCTTGCGGAGAAGCTATAGCCGCACAGGTGTGTCACTCAATGTTCTTCTACATGTGGCATTAGTTAGCTACCAAATAACTACACCAAATACACTTGTGGTATATAGTTTGAAAAATATAATGTTATGGTTTTTCAGCCTTTGTTAATAATACTATGCAGCATAATAAAATATACTTTTAGTCTGAAGCAAACAAGCATATTATAAATTGATATCCAACAGGAAGTTATAAGTCCGTATGCAAGAGAATTTTCTCTAGAAATTTTACCTTTTATACAGATAATATGCCTAATTAAGTTGGACCATGGCAGGCTACAAGAGAAATTTAGCCAAACATATTTTTCAAAAAAAAAAAGAACAAAAAATTGTAACACGATTTTTTGAAGAACCAAAGACAATTAGCAACTCAAGGAACAATTAAATACAAGTTTAGGTTCATCGTAGTGAAATATATTTCTCAGGGAGGTAATTGATAGATTCCCGAGGCTAATAGATAGATTCCCAAACATCATTGTCACACTCAAACAGAAACACAATCTAAACTTGGCAGGGAGACTAAAAAGAGCTTGGTAATACATTGAAAATAATTGGCATGTATGTGCCAGCTGTTAGCGAGATATTTGTATATTGTAGTTTCCCTATTAGATAGGGGGCTTCCTGCATATTTACACCTGTACATGTACTATATATTGTGGCCTTTGGCCCCGTGGAATACAAGTTGCTATGCTGTGCAAAAAAAAAAAGAATACAAGTTGCTATTCCTCCAACATGATATCAGAGCATAGGTTATTTTTTCCCGCACGCCGCAACTCGTGATCTTCTCCTCTGCCCCGAGTTCTTTCCCGTACAGATCGAAACTAGTCTTCCACGTACAGACTTAACTCGATCTTCATCCCTCTTGATTCCGGCCGCTGCCGGCCGATTCCGGCCGCCGCCGCTCGTTCCCGGCCGTCGCCGCCCGATTCCCGGCCGCCCCTTCCCACGTCGTGTTCTGCTCGGGCCGCTGCCGGCCGATCCCGGCCGTCGTCGCCCGTTCTTCCCGGTCGCCGCCGCCCGTTCTTCCCGGCCGCCCCTGCCCACGTCGGGTTATGCTTGGGCCGCGTCAGGTCCTGCCTAAAGCACAGCCGATTCGTTCTGCTGCTTCTTCGATTCAGCCTTCGTGGTCTCGTTCGGCTGCTTCTCCGATTCGTTCGTGAGACGTGCGGCTGTTGCTCTCCTTCTCAGATTAGTTTGCAAAAAAAAAAAAAATCTGAAAAAAAAAATCTGATCTCGTTACACGATGACGCTGTCTGCTGTTGATCCCGTTCCAGTCTGTCCCGAGCTTCCGTCTTTGCTCGGTGCTGCTCCGGGGTCCTTGTTGCCTATTTCGTCGTCTCCCTCGATGACGTCTGCATGCCGCTCTACGTCGACTCTCGCGGCTTCTGCCCGCAGTTATGGCCGCTCTACGTCGACTCCGTCTATGTTGACTCGCCGCTCTACGTGGACTCTCACGGCTTCTGTCCGCGGTTATGACCGCTCTATGTCGACTCCGTCTATATCGACTCGGCGCTCTCCGTCGACTCTCGCGGCTTCTGCCCACAGTTGTGGCCGCTCTACGTCGACTCCATCTATGTCGACTCGCCGCTCTACGTCGACTCTCGCGGCTTCTGCACATGGTTCTGGCTGCTTTTCTTCGACTCCTCGCGTGGCGTGTGCACGCACTTGTGACCGCTCTCCTTCGACTCCCCATGTGGCGACCACGTATTGTGATGATTGGTCCTCCTTGGCTGACGCATCTACGTCGACCTCTTCAGTGGCGTCTTTCACTGCGCGTGAGATCGCGCAACTCCGATGCCTGCTTGCTACTTGGGACTCTTCACCGACAGGTTCTGCTGGTTCTTCGACTGACTTTTCTGGCACCGACGAGAGACCACCTTCTTCTCATTCAGGTACATCCCCTTGAATTCTTGATACTGGAGCATCTTTTCATATGACTTACGATTCTTCCGCCTTGAGCTCTATTCGACATGTCGAGTCTCCTGTCTCTGTTCGTACTACCGATGGTACTCCCATCCCCGTTGCTAGTCGAGGCACTCTTAGCAGTCCCGCGTTTCATGTTCCTTCTGTCGCTCATATTCCTCGACTCACCATGCAGCTTTTCTCTGGTAGTCAGATTGTCGATTCTCGTTGTAGGGTCACTCTAGACTTTGATTCCTGTTCTGTTCAGGATCGTTGTACGGGCGCTTTGCTTGGTGCTGGTCCCCGACGCCATGATGGTCTATGGGAGCTTGACTGGCTTCGTCTACCTTCCGCTGCCACCGCCGCCAGTCTCTCGACCCAGGTTGCTGCAGCCACCAGTTCTTTTCAGCAGTGGCATCATCGTCTTGGCCATTTATGTGGTTCTCGTCTCTCGTCTCTAGTTCATCGTGGTGTTCTAGGGTCTGTCTCCGGAAACGCTTCTTTGGATTGTCTGGGTTGTAGGCTTGGTAAGCAGATTCAGCTACCATATCCTCATAGTGACTCTGTGTCCGAGCGTCCTTTTGATCTCGTTCATTCAGATGTTTGGGGTCCGGCTCCCTTCGCTTCGAAAGGGGGTCATCGCTACTATATTATCTTTATAGATGATTACTCACGATACACTTGGATTTACTTTATGTCCTCTCGTAGTGAGGTTCTCTCTATCTATAAGCGTTTTGCTGCCATGGTTCACACTCAGTTCTCTACACCTATTCGTGTGTTCCGTGCTGATTCTGCTGGTGAGTATATCTCCAAGCATTTGCGTGGTGTTCTTGCTGAGCAGGGCACTCTCGCTCAGTTCTCTTGTCCCGGTGCACATGCTCAGAATGGCGTTGCTGAGCGTAAGCATCGTCATCTTCTAGAGACTGCTCGTGCGATGATGATCGCTTCTTCTCTCCCGCCACATTTCTGGGCTGAGGCTGTCTCTACCTCGGTCTATCTCATTAACATTCAGCCTTCTGCCGCCCTTCAGGGTGGTATTCCTCTCGAGCGACTATGTGATCGCTCTCCTGACTATTCCATGTTGCGTCTGTTTGGTTGTGTTTGCTATGTTCTCCTCGCTCCTCGTGAACGCACCAAACTAACCGCTCAGTCTGTTGAGTGTGTTTTTCTCGGATATAGTGATGAGCATAAGGGCTATCGATGTTGGGATCCCGTGGCTCGTCGGATGCGTATTTCCCGGGACGTGACGTTTGACGAGTCTCGTCCTTTCTTTCCACGCTCGACCTCCTCGACCTCTACTGTGGAGGATCTCTCTTTTCTTACTTTTCCTGATTCTCCTCCCGATGTCCCTCATATTCTCCTCCTCCCCCTGATCCGGTGCCGTCTCCTCCGATGCCTTCTTCTCCTCCTTCATCGATGCCTTCTTCTCCTCCTTCGTCGATGCCTTCTTCTCCTCCTTCGTCGCGCCTTCTTCACCCTCCCCGTCCCCGTCTCCGCCTCCGTCTTCTTCTGTTGCTCCTTCTCATCCTACTTTTCCTTTCTATTATACTCGCCGTCCACGTGTTGTGACCGAGTCATCTGATGCACCCTCTACTTCTGGTGCACCGTCTCAGCCGACTTATTCTCTTCGTTCTCGGCCTTGTCCTTCACCTGATTTCTATATCCCGCTACCTACAGTGTTTCGGTTGTCCCGAGCCGACTACGTATCGTGAGGCTGTTGTTCATCCTGAATGGCAGCTTGCCATGGCTGAGGAGATTGCTGCGCTTGAGCGCACTGGTACGTGGGAGATCGTCCTCTTCCTCCTCGTGTTCGTCCTATCACCTGTAAGTGGGTCTATAAGGTTAAGACACGCTCTGATGGGACTCTTGAGCGTTACAAAGCTCGTCTGGTCGCTCGTGGCTTTCAGCAGGAGCATGGCCGTGATTATGATGAGACTTTTGCTCCAGTGGCTCACATGACCACTGTTCGGACTCTTCTTGCCGTGGCATCTGTTCGCCATTGGTCTGTGTCTCAGCTTGATGTTAAGAATGCCTTTCTTAATGGTGAGTTGCGTGAGGAGGTTTATATGCAACCACCACCGGGTATTCTGTTACAGATGGCATGGTCTGCCGTCTTCGTCGCTCTCTCTATGGCCTTAAGCAAGCCCCTCGTGCATGGTTTGAGCGCTTTGCTTCTGTGGTCACACTGCTGGTTTCTCTCCAGTGCTCATGACCCTGCGTTGTTTGTTCACTCTTCTCCTCGTGGTCGCACTCTTCTTCTTTATGTTGATGACATGATCATCACTGGTGACGACCCGAGTATATTGCCTTTGTCAAGGCACGTCTGAGTGAGCAGTTTCTTATGTCGGATCTTGGTCCGCTTCGTTACTTTCTTGGGATTGAGGTTTCGTCCACCTCTGATGGTTTCTTTATATCCCAAGAACGGTATATTCATGATCTTCTTTCTCGTGCCGCTCTTACTGATGACCGTACTGTTGAGACTCCCATGGAGCTCAATATTTCTCTTCGTGCTTCTGATGGCGATCCTCTCTCTGATCCGACTCGTTATCGACATCTTGTCGGGAGTCTCGTCTATCTGGCTGTTACTCGCCCTGATATTTCTTATCCTGTCCATATTCTGAGTCAGTTTGTTTCTGCTCCCACTTCGGTTCACTATAGTCACCTTCTTCGTGTTCTACGCTATCTTCGTGGAACGATCTCGCTTTGTCTCTTCTTTACTCGTTCTATCTCGTTACAGCTTCAGTCATACTCCGATGCTACTTGGGCTAGTGATCCTTTGGACACGCTCTGATGGGACTCTTGAGCGTTACAAAGCTCGTCTGGTCGCTCGTGGCTTTCAGCAGGAGCATGGCCGTGATTATGATGAGACTTTTGCTCCAGTGGCTCACATGACCACTGTTCGGACTCTTCTTGCCGTGGCATCTGTTCGCCATTGGTTTGCGTCCGTCTTCGCCGGGGAGAGGGAGCTCTGCGACCTCGTCTTTGCCGAAGACAACGCGGCCGTCGGAGACTCGGTGTTTGCGGCCGTCGCCGACGACCAGGCCACGAGCATCCTCGCGTTCGCCGAGGCAGCTGTGGCGCGCGCGCCGCGCACCGGAGCGGCTGTTCCGCGTGCTCGACGTCCACGACGCGCTCACCGAGACCATCATCCCCGCCATCGTGGCCGCGTTTGGGGACAAGTCGGAGCTCACGGCCCGCGCCGTCACGCTCGCGGTGACCAAGGTCGGTGACGCGGTGCGAGGCATGGTGGCAAGCTTCGAGGCGGCAATCGAAAAGGAGCCGGCCAAGGCCACGGTGCCCGGCGGCACGGTGCACCCGCTCACCCGTTACGTCATGAACTACCTCGTCTTCCTTGCGGACTACGAGAACGCGCTCGCAAACATATACTCCGCCGAGCAGTTCACGGACACATCATCCGTCGACTCCGGAAGCGGTACCGCCGGCTCGTCGTCTTCGGACCTCTCAATGACGTCGACTTCGTCGTCGTCGTCGACGCTGAGGACGTTGAGCCTGTGGTCGAACCCGATCGGATGGCTCTTGTCCGTGCTGATGCGGAAGCTGGACGCCAAGGCCGGGAACTACCGGGAGGCGGCGCTGAGCTACCTGTTCCTGGCGAACAATACACACTACGTGGCCAAGAAGGTGGGCAGCTGCACGAAGCTGGAGGCGGTCCTCGGGGAGGAGTGGTCGGAGGCGCAGAAGGCCAAGGCGCGCGAGTACGTGGACGTGTTCGTGCGTGCGGCGTGGGGGACCAAGGTGCTCCGCGGCGGCGCGATGGACGAGGCGGTGGTGGAGGCCGTGACGATGCAGGAGAGGTGGGTGGCGGCGGACGCGGAAATGGGGGAGGCGCTCAGGGCGGTGTCCAGGGCCGCCGTGGTGCCCACGTACAGAATGTTTTACCGGCGGCAGGGCGCCGCGGCCAGGCTGACGCCGGGGGACGTGATCGGCATGATAGACGGGCTGTTCGGCGGCCGGACATCACAGTCACGTAGCAATAGCTTAATTAGCAGCTAGTACTAGGCAACGAAACTAATTGAGGTAGGTTACTGCAGTAGATAGTTTCAAGATCGATGTGAATACAGGGCAAGGGTGATCTCTAGCAGCTGAGTTGATACAGCTAAACTCAGGTTGAGCATGAGTGTGTCTGATCCACAGGCGTAGCCAGTAGGGGGTCGAGCCTGGTCGACCGACCCGGTTCAGCTCGGGCCGAAAAAAAATCAGCCCGACCCCCACAGGTCGTGCGTCTCGTGCGAGGTGCAAGTTGACCCCGAGAGAACAATCCCCATCTCGATTCACCACGTGGCGCCCCCGCTTGCGAGCTCGCCGGCCGCCGCCCGCGCCTCCTCTCCCTCCGTCCGCCGCCACGCTCCGCCGCCGGCCGCCTGCGCCTCCTCTCCCGCCGCGACCCCACGCCTCGCCTGCGCCTCCTCTCCCACCGCGCAAAAATTGATGACAAGAAGATTATGTTTCCATTCCTATAATGACCGTAGAGGTCATCTTCTTCGACAATTTCGACTTGCCAACATGGATACAACTTAATGGTATGATACTATCTGGTCTATTTAGCTCTATTTTGTATGTTCTTGTACTTGGCCGTTGTTTTGTACTTGTACTTGGCAAAATATGCAAATTGAATCAGTTTGGACCGTTTTGTTTGAATACACTTGCTTTTTTTGTCAAAAAAAAATTAGTGCTTATTTCTTCGACCCGGCTCAGTTCAATTCCTGGCTCCGCCACTGGTCTGATCGAAAACTTGTTGGGCGCAATCGTCTGCCACCCCATTGATGTTCCTGGGAACGTGATAGATGGATGCCTCCAAAGGTCATGAATGATGGAATAATTCAGCGGAAGAGTCGATTTGTTTAGATTCGGGCAAACTTTGAGTCCTCAAAGGATACTATGAGTATAGTACACCACACGAAAATATTAAATTTGGCAGAGTACTGTTTTCCATCCCTACTGCACATGTAAACAAATCTATACACCGTACATTATATAATGTTAATTTTCCTCACCAAAGAAAAATAAAAATACATTTCATATAGAGAACATACATTATGTGTATTTTTAGACAATGTCATACAAAGGAAAATGACCAATCTACACATCGTAAGTGACGGCAGCGCTCAGTATGGCATGCCAACACTTTCGATGTGAGATGGATGCAGTCCGTTGTGACGATCGACCATCTCCTACGCACCTCCCTCGAACGGCTGCTACACACCTCATGCCCGCTCTTCGCCCATGGTTGCCGCTCGTCGTGCTTGTGATGCTCCTGCTCCATAGGAAGCAGACGAAGGTCAACTGCCACGGACGAGCTCCATACATCTCGATTTTTGCTCATAACAAAGCCACACCCATGGCAGAGTTTGAGGAATATAATGGCGGCAAGGGGATGAATCTGTCCCGGCGATATCTATTGCAAATGAGCCCTTGGCGAGTCATATTCATCGTCGGCGAACCATCAAACAAAGTCGCTCCTCTAGCCCAATGTTAGTTTTTCGCGGACATTCGAAATTGCATATGTGCCTTCAAATTGCTACAAACTTGCAAACATACACATGAATGTTGTAATGATTCCAGGTGTATGTTATAAATTTGTTTTTTGTGGATTTTTATGTAGCAGATGCCGGTTCAAAATGCTACAACTCATTATTTTTTTCCGCCGAACGCACATACAAGATGGTGCACAATTATAGGCGTTGCTACAAATGTCGCTTTAGTACTACAAATGTTTTCATGATGTGTTGCAAACGTTGGCCTCTCATGCTGCATTAATTTTTCTCTATTTGTCGTGGATTTGCTGCGACCAATGGTTTTTGCTGCGACCGGTGAAGATTTTCCGCATACTTTCCAAATGATGTGAATTGTTTGCACTGTTTTGCAATCTTCCTGAAAATAAATGCTATGATGATGCTGCGGTAGTACACAAATATTGCTACGCGTGGAGCATATGTCACGATGGACCGATAACTCAGATCTGGATTTTTAGGGTGATCTTTCCACCCCCCCCCCCCCCCCCCCCCCCACCCCAATTCTCGTCTCCCCATATCAGGCACGTGACGCCTAGCGTAACCCCCCAAAACAGACATGTATATCCATTGAGTAAATTCGATATACCAGTAGTTATAATGTAAAATGGGAGAAAACAAAAAGAAGTGGGGAAACAATATTGTCGGAGTGGGGGGCAAACACTATAGAAATATATTTGGAAAACCGACTAAAATCTGTTCTTGACAAATATTTGTAAACCGCTAGTAGTTCACATTCTTACAATGCGTAAGAGATTACAAGATGAGCTCATATGGTTCGTTTATGTAATTCATTCGACTCATGGGGTTCCCATGTTGTTTTCACGTTAATCCGAACATCACTATAAACTTAGACAATCCCTACTGCCATGAAGTCGAGTGACGTGGAAGATTTGAACAACAAAGTACCGACTATCACCTCGAGTTAGATCCACATCAATGGATAAGCAATGCCAAGGTAAATGGCATACTTTGATGAAGATATCAAATGGTGCTACGGAAAGGTAGATATACATGGCGGACACACTCTGCTAATGTGAATTAAGTTTGGAACTTCTCTTTACTTATGTTCTTTTCTTCTTGTTTAAATAAATCTCTACTTATTTTACTGATTATGTTTTTTAAATACAATCTCATAATGGTAATGATTTGGGTTGAGGAGTGGAGCATCGTGCATTCAAAACAGGAGGTAAGGAGGATATATTGCTATCCGAGTGTCACTTCTTGACTCTTCCATTTCTCCTCACATGTCAACTAACGGAAGGAGGCACGTCGACGTCCGTGATGGGGAAGCGAGTGCGGCTGAGAGCGTATTCTTTTGTTCCCATGGTCCAAAAACTTGGCTTGAATAGTTTATCGACATGCTGATTGGTGAGTCCAAGCATTCTAGGATCGATACCCTCCACAAAAATCGCCATGACCAAGTTGGATATACAGAGAAAGGCACTGAGATTTAGTCAATGTCAACGCCTCTACCAAGTAAACGATGCCTCTATCAGATGACAGATCTGCTATCACATGCTAATTTAGTATCATAAAATGGTAGGAGGACTTCAACGGGCCTTAACTAGCTTAGCTTGATCACGTCAAATCTGATGTGAGTTGAGTAGACAAATTAGATCAGGTACTACCCGACTTAATCACTCAAATTTCTCCAAGACTGCAAGGAAAATCAAGCAAGTACGTATTAGATATATAGCTAGCTAATTAATCCCAAGCAAATAATCAAAAGCAAGACTTCTAAAGTTCTAATTAAGGGAGTCACATTTGGATAGATAGTGCAGGCTCTTGAACCGAAAAATGGTTAGCCTCTGGCACTTGAGACACGACCAGTTCAAACTTCAAACAAGCTACCAGTAGTCGAAGAATCCTTGCAGGAGGCGAAAAAACGCTACTACCAGAAGAAGAAAAAGTGAAAAACACGTTTATCTGAACGTATAAGCCGTCCAGTGCATCGTGGGCACCTAGATACGTACGTAGTTACGTATCCTCCGCTCCTTTTCAACTTCCGTGGGTTGATCATAGGCTTTTTGGTCGATTTCTGGGTCACTGTCGATGATGACATGCATGGAGTCGGTTAAGATCAGTAATGACAAAGCTTGCTCGTTTTAAACGGCAAATCTCTATCTGCGTGTGCGGCGGATCCTCTTTATTTTGTCCACACATGCAAATGCCGTCGCAGTCAAGTAATGTCCTGCTTAGCTTCAGATAGTACTGCCCTGGTTGATTTTTGTTCGTGTTATCTCTTGAAGCTTTCTAGAGCATTCGTGTCATCCAATGGTGCTTAGCAGGCTAGCTGAATTCTAGAAAGTTCATGTTCACATTGTTAGATTCGGTCATGTACATAATTTGTATCCCGTACGTATGTGTACGTGTATTTGTATTCTGTCTATATATAATGATCATGTGGAGGCTTAGACCCCACGAAACCCTAAACTCAAACTTGGTATCAGAGCCGCACCTCTCCTCTCCCCTTCCGCCGCCGCCATCCTCTCTCTCTCAAGCCGCCGCTAGGGTTTTTTGCCCCGACGCCGCCGCAGCCGCGAGGTTTCGTCCTACCGCACGCGCCATGGCGTTCCCAAACAATGGCGCGCTGCAGCTCTCTTCTTCCGCGGGCGCAATCTTCCCCGCGATGCCCACCATGGCCGTCCCTGCACCGACCGTCCGCCTGGATCGCACCAACTTCATCCTATGGCGTGCTCTCATCCTCCCGAACTTCGCGGGAGCTGGTCTTCATGGCTATCTCGACGGCACGGTGGCTGCACCACCGCGGACCCTCACCGAGGGCCAGGGCGATGCTGCTAGGATCGTCCCCAACCCGGCCTACACCGCTTGGTGGACTCAGGACCAGCGCGTCCTCGGCCTTCTCCTTGGGGCAATGGAGCCCTCGATCGCCGCCCAGCTTACTCGCCACCAGACGGCAGCTGGTGTATGGACGGCAGTCCACACCATGTACGGAGCGCAGAACCGCGCCAACGTTCGTCACGTCCGGCGGCAGCTTCAGTCGCTGAGGAAGAACGACGCATCGGCCAGCTCGTACATGGACAAGATCAAGGAGCTCGCGGACATGATGTCTGCAGCTGGCTCCCCTCTCTCCGACGACGAACTCGTCGATCAGATGCTCACCGGCCTCGGCCCGGAATTCAATCCCGTCGCCTGCTCTCGGTGTCAACAACGCCGCCATGCCCCTTGCCGAGTTCTACTCCCTCGTACTCTCCTACGAGTCACTCATGGCGGGGCAGACCCAGACCGACGCGAGCTGGACCTCGTCGGCCAACGCCGCGATGCGGCCAGGCCAGTTCGGCACTACCGATCCGTTCGGTGGTCGTTCCGGTGGAGCGCGCCCTGCACAGGGCGGCCAGCAGCAGCAGCAAGGGTACGGAGGCCAGGACCGCGCCCCCTCTGCTCCGTATGGTGGACAGGGCGGCCAGGGCAACGGTCGCCCCCCCGCCAACTACAACTCCGGCGGCAACGGCCGCAGCGGCAAGCGCCAGCGCCCAAAGTGTCAACTGTGCAAGAACTGGGGGCACGAGGCTGATCAGTGCAAGAGGTACTTCCTGCAGCAGGAGTACAACGCACGAGGCCCTCGGTCGGGCAACGCTGCTTCAACAAACTCAGGGGGTAATGGTGTCCACGAGCACTGGCATATGGACACTGGCGCCACCGATCACCTGACGAGCGAGCTGGAACGCCTTCAGGTCCACGAGCGCTATGGCGGGAAGGATCAAGTTCAGGTGGCCAACGGCGCAGGTTTGTCTATTTCGCATGTTGGTCATTCCACCCTAGCCGGTTCTTCTCTTAAATTGAACAATATCCTGCATGTCCCGCATATTAGCAAACATCTTCTTTCCGTTTATCGCCTTGTTTCTGATAATGACGTGTTTGTTGAATTTCACCGTCATTTTTTCTGTGTTAAGGACAAGGCCACGAAGCGCATCCTGCTCAGCGGTAGAAGCTCTGGTGGCCTCTACCCCATCCCGTTTAGCCACGTGTCATCTTCGCCGAGTCATGCCTCCTCTAGTGTCCGAGTGTCTTCGTCGCAGTGGCATCAACGTCTAGGTCACCCATCAGCTACTGTAGTTCAAAACATTGTTAAAAAGCATGAGCTTCCGTGTCTTTCGTCGAGTAATTCTGCATCGGTTTGTGATGCATGTCAGTGTGCTAAGAGTCATCAACTGTCTTATTCCGCCTCTAGTCGTGTTTCCACTATGCCTCTTGAATTAATTCATTCTGATGTTTGGGGCCCAGCTCTTGGTTCCTCTGGTGGTTTCAAGTACTATGTCAGTTTTGTTGATGATTTCTCTCGTTATTCTTGGATCTATTTACTTAAGCACAAGTCCGACGTTGAGGAAGTTTTCTATGCCTTTCAGGCGCATGTTGAGCGCCTTCTTGACTGCAAGATCAAGGCAGTTCAATCTGATTGGGGGGGTGAGTATCATAGGCTGAACCGATATTTTCAGCGCACCGGCATAGTTCATCGTGTCTCGTGCCCTCACACCTCCCAGCAAAACGGTATAGCCGAGCGCAAACACCGTCATCTTGTAGAGACCGGCCTCGCTCTACTTGCTCATGCATCCCTCCCATTGCGTTTTTGGGATGAAGCCTTTTTGACCGCGTGTTATCTCATTAATCGCATGCCTACACCGGTTCTTCGCCAGGAAACTCCTCTCTTTCGTCTTCTTAAAATTCAACCAAACTATTCGTTTCTTCGCACCTTCGGGTGTGCCTGTTGGCCTAGTCTTCGTAAATATAACTCACACAAACTAGATTTCCGTTCTAAGATGTGTGTGTTCCTTGGCTACAGTACCATGCACAAAGGGTACAAATGTTTGGATCGCTCCACGGGTCGCATTTATGTGTCACGTGATGTTGTGTTTGACGAGAAAGTGTTTCCCTATGCTACACCAGGCGTCACGGTCGATGTGTCCACTTTAGACCCTTTGGTCTCCTATCCATCCACCGAACCGGTTTTGAATGATCACATGCGGAATTATGACTTATCGCACTTGGCTACTAATCCTCCTACGGGAGCTGTTTTTCCTGCGCAGGATCCCGTGATCGACGTCACACCCCAGCCGGTGATCGACGTGCATGGCCAGCATGGCCTCGATCCGTGCGAGGCCTCCACGGGAGAGCCCGTGTCGCTCGCCTCGTCCTCGGCTTCTGGCCCATTCAACGCTGACGCCAACTCGCGCCCTGCGCGACGCCTAGCTGTGTGCCGCACAGCCCGGCTCAGCCCGCGACGCCTCCTGCTGGGTCATCCCCAGCCGCGTCGCCTTCCGCTGGGCCTTCGTCGCCCTGCGCGACGCCTCGCTGTGTGCCGCACAGCTCGGCCCAGCCCGCGACGCCTATTGCTGGGTCATTCCCAGCCGCGTCGCCCTCCGCTGGCCTTCATCGCCCCCAGAGTCGCCGTCGCCAGATGCGACCGTTGCACCAGCTGCGACCGCTGCACCCCCTGGTCACCCGATGGTCCGGCGGGTCAATCCCCGTGCCAAGCAGGTCACAGATGGCACGGTGCGCTACGACCCTCGTCGTCGTGCCTTCTTCGCTGCTCCTGTGTCCCATCGGGATGCTCTTCGTGAACCAGAGTGGCAAGCTGCCATGTCCGCGGAGTATGCAGCACTATGTCACACGCAGACTTGGGTTCTTGTTCCGAGACCTCCGGGAGTCAATGTGGTTGGCAGCAAATGGATTTTCAAGACCAAACACCGACCAGATGGCTCCATCGACAAACACAAAGCTCGGCTGGTTGCTCGTGGCTTCACACAACAGCATGGTATCGACTATGGTGATACTTTTAGCCCGGTTGTCAAACCGGCCACTGTCCGCCTGGTGCTCTCCTTAGCAGTGTCTCGAGGATGGGATCTTCGACAGGTGGATGTCAGTAATGCTTTTCTGCATGGTTTTCTATCTGAGGATGTTTACATGCAGCAGCCCCCTGGATTCGAGGATGCTCGTTTTCCCTCTCATGTGTGCAAACTTCAGCGATCTATATACGGCCTGAAGCAGTCACCACGGGCCTGGTATGCTAGGTTGAGTTCCTTCTTGCTTGAGCTTGGCTTTGTCTCCTCCAAGGCCGACACGTCCTTGTTCATTTTCTCTCGGGATGGTGTCCAGATCTTCATGCTCGTATATGTTGATGACATTGTTATCGCTGGTTCTACACCTGAGGTGGTTGATCGGCTCGTAGGATCTCTGGCTGCACAGTTTCCCATTAAGGACCTCGGTACGTTGGAGTACTTTCTTGGACTAGAAGCGACCTATCATTCTGGGGGCATGACATTGACACAGCGCAAGTATGTGCTTGATCTTCTTCATCGTGTCAACATGGAGAACTGCTCGTCCACTTCTACTCCACTTGATCCTACTAAGTCGCTGGCACGAGAGTCTGGAACCCCCCTAGGTGCTGATGATTCCTTCCGGTACCGCAGTGTGGTGGGTGGTTTGCAGTACTTGACCCTCACACGTCCTGACATCTCGTTTGCTGTTAATAAGGTGTGTCAATTCCTCTCACAGCCGACTAACACTCATTGGGAGGCGGTCAAGCGGATATTGCGATATGTGAAGGGCACAATGGAGACCGGGCTGCAGATTCGCCGCTCTTCCTCTACCGGTATCAGTGTGTTCACTGACGCTGACTGGGCCGGCTGTGTCGATGATCGACGATCCACAGGTGGCTTTGCTGTTTTTGTTGGTTCGAACCTTGTATGTTGGAGTTCGAAGAAACAGCCTACTGTCTCCAGATCAAGCACGGAGGCAGAGTATAAAGCACTGGCAAATGGCGCTGCTGAGGCTATGTGGGTAGAGTCACTACTCAAGGAGCTCGGTGTCAGACAGCAGCGTGCACCCATACTGTGGTGTGATAATCTAGGGGCTACGTACCTGACAGCAAATCCTGTGTTTCATGCTCGTACGAAACACATAGAGATAGACTTCCACTTTGTGAGGGAACGAGTTGCTGCAGGTGCTCTGGAGGTTCGGTTTATCTCCACCAATGATCAACTGGCTGATGTTTTTACCAAGCCAGCTACTAGACAGATGCTAGACCGATTTAAGACCAATCTAAACCTTGTGTGTAGAAGTTTAGATTGAGGGGAGTGTTAGATTCGGTCATGTACATAATTTGTATCCCGTACGTATGCGTACGTGTATTTGTATTCTGTCTATATATAATGATCATGTGGAGGCTTAGACCCCACGAAACCCTAAACTCAAACTCACATGTCAGAATCTAAGGCTAAACAAAGCTTAACACAAATGTCACTGCGGAGAGGAGAGGCGATGTCTTGGCACTTTCTTTATCTCCGCCTTCAGTTTCAATTGATTAGTAAATTCTACTGGCCGGAGCGGATACCATCGGTGTTGGCCTCCTACGCGCGCGATGACGCTATGTCAGGAACATATGTGAAAGGGTAGGATGATCGAGCATCTCAAACTTGCAAGCAGATAAATACTTTCAACTGTACTTTTTTGTACACTGTTCAGTTCTCGTGAAAGAAAATTCAAGTGTTGAATTACAACGTTCCAACAATTAATCACAAAGCAATTTCAGGACCAACTACTATTTTCGTGGGCAAAATGTAGTGTGATCGTACTCAATGTAAGAAAAAAATCATAAAACCACTTTCAACTAGACATTTCCATCTCTTGATTCGGGGTATGGTCCAAATTCTCAAGTAGGATGCTCATTCTCTAGGCAAGTAACTTAAGCGCTCGACCCGTATTCTTGAAGTTCTCGATTAGATCACTCGAGTTATTGCTTAATACACTGTGAACTGTCGAGTATAGGAGAATGGGAGCACATATGTTCTAAACTTCCGGCAACCATTTATATGTAAGATCCGAGAGCTTAGACTATAGGTCACCTGGAGCTTTCGACTATTCCAGTCAAAACATGAAAAATACTAGTTTCTCGATATATATCCACACGAAAAATTAACGCCGACAATTCAAAAGAAACCTAATTTTGGAAGCATGAACCATTAAATTATGGTAGAAGATGATGCTAATATACAATCTAGTGCACAACATGTTCTTTTCAAATCAAAACCGTGTTTGGATGACTGACCGCCTTGAAAAGAAGGAATGGCCTAATTCGATTATTTGCGCTCCATGCAAGCGGGAGAATGAGGCGGCGGCGCACATGCTCTTCACATGTCGATATTCCTTGCACGTTTGGAACTCTATTTGAGATTGGCTCGGTCTTACACATCTTACGCCCCCCGATTGGTCTACCTTCAACACGGTCAAGGAATGGTGGGATAGCCTCTCCTCCCCCTTCAGGATCTCGAAGAAAAGCCACCCTCTTCCTCGCCATCCTCCTGTCTTGGCATCTTTGGAGCAAAAGAAATGCGAGAACCTTAAATAACAAGTCGTCCATCCCTTCCTTGGTGGTTGCAGTGAGGGAGGGGCGATGACAGTGGCGCGCCTTCGGCTCGTTCCAGTGCTTGTAGTCGTCGCTACGTGGTATACGGATCTGGATGTAATTTTCGTTACTTCTTGCATTCTTTGTACTATCTTGACAATTGATGAATAAATTGGAAATATTCTCGCAAAAAAAAAGGCATGGCGGCACTTTGGGCAGAAGCGGGTGCGAAACATTTGGGGTACCTTATTCCGGGAGAGTAGGCTTTTTGTGAGGGCAGGTTATGTACTCGTGGCTTCCGTCTTTTATTGGCTTGTAATCGGTTAAACCCTTTTCTTAATAAATGGAACGAGGCAACATCCTAGTATTAATCATCGTGCATGTCCTAGTCGAATTGTTACTAGTTACCATCTTTACTAGAAAATAAGACAACAAGCCAGGTGAAAAATGAGGCCCCTTAATTACCTTGCGCGCGCCCCAGGGAACCTTCTGGAGTCTGCGGAGACCCTAGAGGCCGTGGCTAAAGTTTGACAACGTGCTGCTGTGCCATGAACCCTAGATCTTACTTCTAGTCGAATTGTTAGTCAATTCTCAGGACTTTCTATCTCGGAAGTGACGGAGTACCTTCGACGCAAAGCTATGCTGTTTACGTCGTCGCAGGCGTGTGTTCTCGTAAATGCCGTTGCGGCGAGCCGGCGACAACACCTGGTGTTTGTGTCTAGCTTAATCACACTGCAGGCCAAACCCCAAAAGCTAATACTCCACACAGATTAATTGGAGTATGTAAGTTGTTTCTCCGCGTTTGATTAATTAGAGTATTCGATTGCACGGCTGCAGCGCAAGTCACACATCCCTGATGGAGATAGAGATAGGTCGACGTACGCAGCTGGGTCAGGTTTGAACGAACTCGACTAGTCCAAGAAATGTACTTCTATAAGTAGCAGCACAGCTCCCTGCCGTCCTAACAAAAAGCTGAGCTCCTCCCATAACAAACTACGCCCCTTGCCTCGCCGAGGAACCAAAGCCCCGGATCAGCTCAAGCGTAGAAACGATGACACGCGCCGGCAGCCGCAGCCCCTTGGCACCCCGCCGCACGCTCCCGGCCACCGTCATCGACGATACCGTGGCCGCCGCCGCAGTCCTGCTCGACAAGTGGCACCCGGACAACTCCTCCTCCGACCGCTCGCTCTTCCTCGAGCCCACCACCCCGGACGAGGCCGAAGGCTTCCTGCGCGCAGCAAGGGACCTCCACCGTGCCATGCTCTTCTATGCGTCCGGCCTCACCACAAGCGACTTCCACGGCGGAGGGCACGTCCTCATCCAGGCGCAGGAGCTTCTAGACACCGCCATGCGCAGGCTCGAGCTCGAGCTCCACACCCTCCTCGCCTCCCTCCCCAACGTCCTCCACATCCACCAATACGAGGACGAGGAGGAGGACGAGGAGGACGAAGTTCACGATGACCAGAGCCTCATAGACACGTGCGGCCACCTCCGCGCGGTCGCGGATGCCATGCTGGCCGCCGGGTACGGCAAGGAGTGCGTCTCCGTCTTCAAGGCGCGCCGCCGCGACTCCGTGGCAGCCGCGCTGCAGCGGCTGCACGGCTTCTCGCCTTCCATGCAGCAGGCCACGATCCAGAAGCTCCCCTGGGAACAGATCGACGCCAGGATGCAGTCCTGGCTGGCCGGTGCGCGCGTCGCGTTCGCGTCCGTCTTCGCCGGAGACAGGACGCTCTGCGACCTCGTCTTCGCCGACGACAACGCTTCCGTCGGCAATGCCGTTTTTGCGGCCGTCGCCGATGACCAGGCCACAAGCATTCTCGCGTTCCTCGAGGCAGCCGTGGCGCGCGCGCGGCGCGCACCGGAACGGCTATTCCGCGTACTCGACGTCCACGACGCGCTTACCGAGAACATCATCCCCAACATCGTCGCTGCGTTCGGTGACAAGTCGGAGGTCACGGCCCGCGCCGTCAAGCTTGCGGTGACCAAGATCGGCGACGCGGCGCGGGGCATGGTGGCCAGCTTTGAGGCGGCCATCGAGAAGGAGCCGGCTAAGGCCACGGTGCCAGGCGGCGCGGTGCACCCGTTCACACGTTACGTCATGAACTACCTTGTCTTCCTTGCCGACTACGAGAACGCGCTGGCTAACATATACTCGGCAGAGCAGTTCACGGCCTCGTCCGTTGGCTCCGGAAGCGGCACCGCCGACGAGTCGTCGTTGGACCTCTCAATGACGTCCACGGCATCGTCGTCGGCGTTGACGACGCTGAGGACGCTGAGCCTGTGGTCGAACCCGATCGGGTGGCTCGTGTCCGTGCTGATGCGGAAGCTGGATGCCAAGGCCGGGAACTATAAGGAGGCGGCTTTGAGCTACTTGTTTCTGGCGAACAACTCGCACTACGTGGCGAGGAAGGTGGGCGGCGGCACGAAGCTGGAGTCGGCCCTCGGGGAGGAGTGGGCGGAGGAGCAGAGGGCAAAAGCGCGCGGGTACGTGGACGTGTACGTGCGCGCGGCGTGGGGGAGCAAGGTGCTCCGCGGCGGCGCGGTGGACGAGGCGGTGGTGGAGGCGGTGACGATGCAGGAGAGGTGGGTGGCGGCGGACGAGGAGATAGGGGAGGCGCTCAGGGCGGTGTCCAGAGCGACCGTGGTGCCCACGTACAGGACGTTCTACCGGCGGCAGGAAGCCGCGGCGAAGCTGACGCCAGGGGACGTGATCGGCATGATAGACCGGCTGTTCGGCGGCCAGACATCACACTCACGTAGCAATAGCTTAATTAGCAGTTACTAGGCAACGAAATTAATTGAGGTAGGTTACTCCAGTGCTCTAGGAGAGCGACCAGACACACTCCTGAGTAGATAGCTTGAAGATGTGAATACAGGGCAAATGGATGGGTTGATACTGCTAAAGTGCTAAACTCAGGTTGAGCATGAGTGTGTCTTGAAGCTCTTGTTGGGAACGTGATAGATGGATGCCTCCAAAGGTGATGAATGATGGAATAATTTAGCGGAAGTGTCGATTTGTTTAGATTCGGGCACAGTATATACAATCACATCATGTGGTTCACACATTTCAAAGTTTGAATTCTCAAAGGATGCTGTACGAGTATAGTACAGCACACGAAAATATTAACTTGGCTGTGTGCTGTTTTCCATCCTGTTGCACATGTAAACAAATTTACACATTGTACACAATATAATTAAAGTTAATTTTCCACACCAAAGAAAATTAACGTACACAATATTTTTGCAGCATCAAACAAAGGAATATGAACGATCGCTCGCTTTGATCAGTTACCTTCTCTCACTCGTGCGTGCCTTCTATCTCCCTCACGATATTTCCCTGCTACCGTATGACCACCCAACGATGGCGCAACTTCCTTGCGCTGTTGTCCACCGACCACAATGGCATTGATCCCAGGCCGCACCTCTGCTACTCCCTGCTTCACCCCCCCTTTCTCCTTGCTTGCTGTTAGTTTTGCTGCGAGATGAACTCAGCATCTTGTGAGGACCATCTCCTACCTCTCTCAAGTGCCCGCAAAATCTCGTGAAGCTTTACCCCATGGTCGCCACTCTTCGTATAGTTCTTTGATCCATTGTCCAATGCGCAAAGTTACTCAGTCATTCGCGGGATCGGAAAAAGAAGTGAGAAATGCAAGCTCAAGAAAAGATAGGTTTGGTGGACAGCACAAGGTATGGATTCAATAAATTGCTACATGGGAAGTAACCAAAATAATGAAAAAAGAGCTGATTTTAGTGGATTGGAGAGGGAGATCAGAAAAAGTGTCAAATCCAATAGAACAAAGAACAATGGCCCAAACAGAACATCTTACTTCCTCTATCCGAGTTGGCAATCAATATCAAGATCAGAGCGCGAGAGCAATGAAACAACAAGTCCACCGTCCCTTCACCATCCAAAGAAAGGAGAAGACTAAGCAGCTCAACAGGGTCTCGAGTATGACTATAGTACCAAAGCTTGGTGCTTCTACCAGTCAAGCAATTACCACAGGTGGATATTCAATAGAAAGCCTACTTGAGTAGGTCAAACAGCGGGGATCTCTCAGTTCCAATGTGATGCTCCTGCTCCATGGGATGTAGACAAAGGTCAACTACATGTACGAGCCCCACATATCTTTAATTTTGCTATAAGTTGAAACTCACACCCATGCAAGATTTTGAGGAATATAGTTGGGGCAAGGGATGAGTCGATACTGAACAGATCTATTTTCGATGAGCCTCTGGCGAACAACATCGATCATCGACGAGTCCAATACGACGAGGCCACTTCTCCAACTCATGGTTATATTTTTGCGGATTTTGAAAGTTGCATACGTGCGTTCAAATTGCTACAAACTCGTATGAGTTTTGTTCTAAACACATACACGAGATGTTCCAACGAATCATGTCTGCTACAATTGTTTTTTCGTGGATTCCGATGTACCAGACACCTATTCAAAATGCTACAAGCTCACATTTTATCCAACGAACGCACATGTAAGATGGTGCAACGATTTTAGGTGTTGCTACAAATTTTTCTTCAATGCTGCAAATGTTTTCATGTTGTGCTTCAAACATTGGCCTCTCATGCTGCATTTGTTTTTGGCTTTTGTCTTGGATTTTTCTGCGACCCTCGATTTTTTGTTGTGAGCAGTGAAGACGTTTGCATACATTCAAAATTATGTTGACATTTGCATGGTGTTGACATTTTCTTGGAGAAGTGTTATGTCGATGTTACGATCATACAAAAATATTACTACGTGCGTGTATCATATGCCGCGATGCCGAGATCTAGCTTCTTAGGTTGACCAGGCCATTAGGGGCTCCAATTCCCCTCACCCCAAATAAGGTGCCCAACAAAAAGCTAACATGTGTAACAACTGAGTAAATTGCATATATTAGTAGGTAGAATCTAAAATTAGTGGGAGAAAACTGGGGAAAAAATATTGCTGCATGGGGAAGGGGGGCATTGTAAGAAAATTAGACCTAACATATATATAGTGGGTGGCTTATAATCGAGTGGGAGCATTCACGTCCACACTTTGAATGTTGGATCTGCCGCTGCCATCAAAAATACGCTAAGATGTCGATAGGCCAATCAAAATTACCTATCCCAATTATATCATTGCAACTTTTCCCTAGGTACACAAAATTTACCACTACTATGGCCGCTAAGATGAGCCATATAATGAAGCTATGGGAGAGAGTCATTGAGCACCGTTTAAGAAGATTGACAAGTGTGACCAAAAATCAATTTGGTTTTATGCCTGGGAGGTCTACCATGGAAGCCATCTTCCTGGTACGACAACTTATGGAGAGATATAGGGAGAAGAAGAAGGATCTTCATATAGTGTTCATTGATTTGGAGAAGGCGTATGATAAGATACCACGAAATGTCATGTGGTGGGCCTTGGAGAAACACAAAGTCCCAACAAAGTACATTACCCTCATTAAGGATATGTATGATAATGTTGTGACAAGTGTTCGAACAAGTGATGGTGACACCGATGACTTTCCAATTAAAATAGGACTGCACTAGGGGTCAGCTTTGAGCCCTTATCTCTTTACTTTGGTGATGGATGAGGTCACAGGGGATATACAAGGAGATATCCCATGATGTATGCTCTTTGCAGATAATGTGGTGCTAATTGACGATAGTCGGGCGGGGGTTAATAGAAAGTTAGAGCTGTGGAGGCGGACTCTAGAATCGAAAGGTTTTAGGCTTAGTAGAACCAAAACTGAGTACATGCGGTGCAGTTTCAGTTCCAGTAGGCACGAGGAGGAAGAGGTTAGGCTTGATGGACAGGTGGTACCTGAGAAAGACACCTTCCGATATTTGGGGTCTATGCTCCAAAAGGATGGTGATATCGATGAAGATGTGACTCATCGAATCAAAGCTGGTTGGATGAAGTGGCACCAACCTTCTGGCGTCCTCTGTGATAGAAGAGTGCCACATAAGCTAAAAGGAAAATTCTATAGGACGGCGATTCGACCTGCGATGTTGTATGGCGCAGAATGTTGGCCGACCAAGAGACGACATATCCAACAGTTAGGTGTAGCGGAGATGCGCATGTTGAGATGGATGTGTGGCCACACAAGAAAGGACCGTGTTAGGAATGATGATATACGTGAGAGAGTTGTGATAGCACCGATTGAAGAGAAGGTTGTCCAACACCGTTTAAGATGGTTTGGTCATATAGAACGTAGGCCTCCGAAAGCGCCTTTGCATACCGGACGGATAAAGCGGGATGAGAATGTTAAGAGGGGTCGTGGTAGGCCAAACTTGACATGGGAGGAGTCGGTTAAAAGAGACCTGAAGGATTGGAATATCACCAAAGAATTAGCCATGGATAGGGCTGCGTGGAAGTTAGCTATCCATGTGCCAGAACCATGACTTGGTTTCGAGATCTTATGGGTTTCAACTCTAGCCTACCCCAACTTGTTTGGGAATAAAAGGCTTTGTTGTTGTTGTTGTTGTTGTTGTTGTTGTTGTTGTTGTTGTATGGCCGCTAGGTGACTATCATTTGCATGTTCATAAGAATATTTTTCCCTTGGCTATACCTATAGAGATTTTATTTTTTATTGGATGTTTATAATATATCATTTCATACTTTTACCTATGGTCGTCATTAAAATAGGGTACTGGCCATGATATTGGAGTAGTTCATACACATTTATCCATATTCTTGTGGGAAAGGGTGAAAAAATATAACAACCTTTTTTTTAGATACATAACTACTGATTAATTTAAAACAACAACTTTACATGCGAATCCTATAAACTAATAGACATGGTTGTCTCTGGCTTCACTACATTGACAACGGTGATCACGCCGAGCTCCCACGTCTTTCCGTCTTGGTGCATCGTCATTGGTACAAAATGAACAAAACCATTTGCACAATGCGTTTAAGTGGTGGCCATTTTTCTTATCTTTGTTAATATATTTCACCATAGTCCAAGTTACAGCGTAGTAATTAATTTCTTGTTTTTCATGTTTCTTATTTTTCTTGTCATCTTTATATAAGGCTAAGGTACGGGTGCAGCCAACATGTTGGTCAGACACGTTCGGGTCGGCTATTTAAATCAAGGTCGTATCATTATAAAATTCAGGTTTGAGTTACATGAAATAGAAGTCATGTGTTTGAGGTTGATGGCCTCTTATTATTCGTGTTACAAATTTTGCTTTTGTTAATTTGAAAAACCCGATTAAAACCCCCAAATTTCTACTTTCTAGGCAAATATTTTTAAACCGCTAGTAGACCATGAGTCGTAAGATAGTACAAGGTGAGCTCATATGAGTCGCTTATGTAATTGCTTCGACTCGTGGGGTTGACATGGTGTTTTCACGTATAAGGCCCTGATTGGTTCGTCTGTCAATTATATGGTAATTTTTTCCCTCCCCCATTTGTTGTGCCTAGTGCAAAAGGAGAGAATTTTAATCAGGACGTTGTGTGCCCCGAGAAAATTTTCTGCGTGTTATGGTCCGAATACGACTGATCAATCGGGGCCTAAGTCTGTAAACCCGTCAATCCCTACTGCTATGAAGCCGGGTGACATGGAAGATTTGAACAACAAAGTATCGACTATCACCTCGAGTTAGATCCACATCGACGGATAAGCAATGCCAAGTTAATTAAACGCCATACTTTTAAGAAGATAGAAAATGATGCTATGGAAAGGTAGATCTACATGGTGGACATCGTATATGGTAATACGAGCTAAGATTCGAACTTCTCTTTACTTATGTTCTTTTCTTCTTGTTTACATAAATCTACTTATTTGACTGATTATGGGCCTAGGTGTGGAGCATATCGTGCATTGAAAACAGGAGGTAAGGAGGACACATTGCTATCCGAGTGCCCCTTCTTGACTTCTCTCCCATTTCTCCTCACATGTCAACTAGAAACACGTCGACATCCGTGAGTGCGGCGGAGAGGATATACTGCTGACCTTCGCACATGCGTATTCTCTTGTTCTCATGGTCCAAAATCTTGGCTTGAATAGTCGATCGTAGGGGTGGACATGGTGAGTCCAAGCAAGCTAGGATCGATGCTCACCACAAAAACCGCCAAGGACCATGTGCAAGTTGGATAAAGCATGCAAGGCGCTGAGAATTAGTCAATGTCAAGGGCCCCTACCAATACCAACTTACCAAGTAAGAGATGCCTCGATCAGATGACAGATCTGCTATCACATGCTAATATAGTAGTAACATAAAATGATACGAGGACTTCAACGGGCCTTAACTAGCTTAGCTTGATCACGTCAGATGTGATGTGAGTTCAGTGGACAAATTAGATCAGGTACTACCTGACTTAATCACTCAAATGTCTTCAAGACTGCAGGAAAATCAACGGCTAACTGGTTAAATTGTTAGCAAGTACTCCCTCCGTTCCAAATTAATTGACTTTCATATATCTAAGTTTGGATGTATATGTATATGTAACATGTCTAGTTATATATCCAAATGTAGATATATGCAAGTCAATTAATTTGGAACGGAGGGAGTATCGTATGAGATAGGCACCTAATTAATCCCAAGCAAATAATCGAACGCAAGACTAGTAATTAAGGAGGTCACATTTGGACAGATGGTGCAGTCTTCAGCCGGAAAATGGTTAACCTCTGACACTCGAGCACGACCAGATCAAACAAGCTACTAGTAGCAGAAGATTCGTGAAACGCTCTACTAGAAGAAACTAAACACGTTTGTCTGAACTTAACCGTGGCATAAAATATTGGGCTACAATTCCTATAAGCCGCCACCTAGGTAAGTAGGTATATACGTACGTAGTTACGTATCATCCGCTCGTTTTCAACAGCCGAGGTGTTGATCATAGGCTTTTCTGTCGATTTCTTGGTCACTGTCGTTGATGACATGGAGTCGGTTTAAGAACAGCAATTGAGCTGTGCTGGCTAGCTTAATCTTTTTAAACGGAAAATCTCTATGGGCGTGTCCGGCGGATCTTCATTTATTTTGTCTACACATGCAATTGCATGCGTTGCTGTCAAGTAATGTCCTGCTTAGCTTCAGATAGTAATGTCCTGGTTGATTTTTATTAGTGTTTTCTCTTAAAGCTTTCCAGAGCATCCATGCCATCCCATGGTGCTTAGCAGGCTAGCTGAATCTAGAAAGTTCAGGTCATGTCAGAATCTAAGGCTAAACTAAGCTTAACATAAAATTTCACTGCATGCGGAGATCAAGAGAGGTGATGTCTTGGCACTTCCAAGTCATTAGTAAATTCTACTGACGGGAGCGGATACCAGCATCGGTGGAGGCTTCCTACGCGCGACGCTATGTTGCATGGGAACATATGTGAACGAGTAGGGTGATCGAGCATCTCGATCGAACTTGCAAGCACGTACGTAAATACTTTCAACTGGACACTGTTCAGTTCTCCTGAAAGAAAATTCAAGTGTTGAATTCTAACGTTCCAACAACTACATAAAGCAACTTCAGGACCAACTACTGTTTTGGCTGCATGTATAGTGATCCAAGCACGGATGTACAAAAGATCATAAAACTCACGGAGTTGTAGACAATCCTAAATCCAAGCATTGGACTAGGACACTTTGAGCTCTCCACTAGGACATTCTTTGTGTTCTCGACTAGGTTAGAATACGCACTTGGAGCTTTCGACTCTTCCAATCAAAACATGAAAATGCTAGTTTTCTCCATGTATATATCCGCAATAGAAATCAACACCGCAAATTCACAACTGGCCTAATTTTAGAAGCATGGACCATTGAATGGTAAAAACATAAGAAAAAACATTTTATCAATCATGCTACATGTCTTTTGTCGAATTGTTAGTTACATGTTGTCCGAAACAATGATAACAAGCTAGATAAGAGCAGGCCCCTCTTACCTTCCTAGGAGGAATGTGACCGGATATGACTTCTGGAGTCTGCGGCGACCCTAGAAGAGGGGCTAGGGTTTGACAACGTGTGCTACTGTTCCATGAACCCCAGATCTCTTACTACTTGTCGTATTGTTAGTCAAATCTCGAGACTTACTAGGAAGTGACGGAGTAGCTTCGTCCCAAAGGCAAAGCTATGCTATTACGTCGTCGCAGGCGTGTGTTCTCGTAAATGCCGTTACCGCGTTTGTGTCTCCAGCTTAATCACACGGCACTGCAGGCCAAACCCCAAAAGCTAGCTAATACTCCACAGAGATTGGAGTACGCAAGTTGTTTCTCCGTGTTAGATTAGAGTAATTGGATTGCACGGCTGCAACGCAACTCAAATCCCTGATGGAGATAGATAGGTCGATGCATGCAGCTGGGTCAGGTTTGAACGAACTCGACTAGCTAGTCCAAGAAATGGGGTCTATAAGTAGCAGCACAGCTCCCTGTTGTCCTAACAAAAAGCTCAGCTTCCCCCATAGCAAACTCCGCCCCTTGCCTCTCCAAGGAACCAAAGCTCAGCTCAGCTCTGCGTCACCATCACACACCCAGGACATCGATCAAACCATCGATCTATTGCAAGAAACGATGACACGCGCCGGCAGCCGCAGCCCCTTGGCACCCCGCCGCACGCTCCCGGCCACCGTCATCGACGACACCGTGGCCGCCGCCGCGGTCATGCTCGACAAGTGGCACCCGGACAACTCCTCCTCC
Source organism: Poa pratensis (assembly GCA_947311845.1). Lineage (NCBI taxonomy): Eukaryota > Viridiplantae > Streptophyta > Magnoliopsida > Poales > Poaceae > Poa > Poa pratensis. The sequence continues at coordinate 104,338,254 of CAMZMU010000052.1, forward strand.
GACCGCTCCCTCTTCTTCCACCCCACCACCCCGGACGAGGCCGACGGATTCCTTGGTGCGGCGAGGGACCTCCACCGCGCCATGCTCTTCTACGCGTCCGGCCTCACCACAAGCGACTTCCACGGCGGAGGCCACGGACTCATCCAGGCGCAGGAGCTTCTCGACACCGCCATGCGCAGGCTCGAGCTCGAGCTCCACACCCTCCTCGCTTCCCTCCCCAACGTCCTCAACAACATCTACCAATATGAGGACGACGAGGACGACGACGACGACGAAGCTCACGATGACCAGAGCCTGAGAGACACGTGTGCCCACCTCCGCGCAGTGGCGGATGCCATGCTGGCCGCGGGGTATGGCAAGGAGTGCGTCTCGGTCTTCAAGGCGCGCCGCCGCGCGTCCGTGGCGACCGCCCTGCAGGGGCTGAACGGCTTCTCACCTTCCATGCAGCAGGCCACGATCCAGAAGCTCGCCTGGGACCAGATCGACGCCAGGATGCAGTCCTGGCTCGCCGGTGCGCGCGTCGCGTTCGCGTCCGTCTTTGCCGGAGAGAGGACGCTCTGCGACCTCGTTTTCGTCGACGACAACGCGTCCGTCGGCGACGCTGTGTTTGCGGCCGTCGCAGATGACCAGGCCACTAGCATCCTCGCGTTCGCAGAGGCAGCCGTGGCGCGCGCGCGGCGCGCACCGGAGCGGCTGTTCCGGGTACTCGACGTCCACGACGCGCTCACCGAGAACATCATCCCCAACATCGTCGCTGCGTTCGGCGACAAGTCGGAAGTCACGGCCCGCGCTGTCACGCTCGCGGTGACCAAGGTCGGCAACGCGGCGCGGGGCATGGTGGCCAGCTTCGAGGCGGCCATCGAGAAGGAGCCGGCCAAGGCCACGGTGCCCGGCGGCGCGGTGCACCCGCTCACACGTTACGTCATGAACTACCTCGTATTTCTCGCCGACTACGAGAACGCGCTTGCTAACATATACTCGGCGGAGCAGTACACGGACACGTCGTCGGCCGTCGGTTCCGGAAGCGGGACCGCCGACTCGACGTCGTTGGACCTCTCAATGACGTCCACATCTTCGTCGTCGTCTTCGTCGTCAACGCTGAGGACGCTGAGCCTGTGGTCGAACCCGATCGGGTGGCTCGTGTCCGTGCTGATGCGGAAGCTGGACGCCAAGGCCGGGAACTATAAAGAGGCTGCTCTGAGCTACTTATTCCTGGCGAACAACACGCACTACGTGGCGAGAAAGGTGGGCGGCGGCACGAAGCTGGAGGCGGCCCTCGGGGAGCAGTGGGCGGAAGAGCAGAAGGCCAAGGCTCGCGGGTACGTGGACGTGTACGTGCGTGCGGCGTGGGGGAGCAAGGTGCTCCGCGGTGGCGCGATGGACGAGGCGGTGGTGGAGGCGGTGGCGATGCAGGAGAGATGGGTGGCGGCGGACGAGGAGATGGCGAATGCGCTTAGGGTGGTAGCCAGGGAAGCCGTGGTGCCCACGTACCGGACGTTCTACCGGCGGCAGGGCGCCGCGGCGAAGCTGACGCCGGGGGACGTGATCGGCATGATAGACGGGCTGTTCGGTGGGCGGACGTCGTCAGACAGCAGCACCAGCAATAGCTTGGTTAGCACCTAGGCAACAAAACTTCATTAGCGTAGATACTCCACTTGATAGGCTTACAAAATGTGTGTGATGCATTTTTGGGCAGTGCGTATTGTACAAAAGATTGAGATGCATATGAAAAAACTGGGTATTGCCACACATTTTGCAAAAATTTAACTCCACAATTATGACGATCTCCCCCAGACGTCTAAATGTTTTACCATCCGTCCGTAAATTATTAATGAATATTCAAATATCAATGTATTATCAATACTTTCTAGATTTATGTAATTTATTTCATTGATCTGTGTACTAACAAGATATTTCTATACATGCTTGACAAAAAAAATTAAAACCCGGAACTAACTTTTTTGTACGAACAATATCGTTCATTGAATGCAAAATCAACAACCGTGATAAGCGGGAAGATGTTGTACAAAAATTGTGTTGTACATTTGCCATGTTGAATTGATCATCTTCATGGTAATGGTGCGTTCTGAGCACTGAATTGCGATAATAAACTCTTAAAGAACTTATAACTTTTGTCCAACAGGAAAGTTGTTCTCAATAATCCAATAATTTATGCCCAGCGCTTCCAATAGCATTTGTCCAATTTAAGCTATATTGGAAGTGTCAGCGGCGGAGATGATCTTACAAAATAGAAAACGGAAAAATATTGCGTGAACGGTCGACGTGGCGCACTTAGGACACAACACGCTCCTGGCTCGGCTTGGCTGGTTGTCACTGCCGCGCACCGGCGCTTCGCGATGGGAGGTGTGACCATCTTTTTTTTTTAGATAAGGGGTGCGGATCCCCGGCCTCTGAATCAAAATGATGCACACAGCCATCCGCAATTATTCGTCAAAGCTTACAAGTTACAACATTGATCAAACCGAAGTCAGCCGCTCGGCAACAGAAAGTCGCTACAACTATGATGGGGCTGGCCATGATCAGAGCCGCATGCCTTGACCTCCCACCTACACGCATCATCTACAACCGGAGTACCGGTTCAGCAAACCCTCAACGCGCACCGCATGCGCGCGCTGCAGAAGTCGCTTCCGCCGTCTTCCTCGAACCCATCTTCAGGCAAAGATCAATGCCATGACCTTGCAAGGCCAGCCGGCGACGTCGCCATGACGCCAAACAGCATATCCGATCTGCGCGTCCCCATCATCACACATCCAGCGCCGAGACTCCGCTGCGCCGCGCCGCCAAGACTCGCCGTCGACGACGTGTTAGATGCCTCAACACGCCACCTCTCCTTGCCCGTCCCATCTAGCAGGTGCTGCAAAACGATGCCCCGGGGAGGGAGAACGACCCTAAAAGGGCCGTCATCGTCCGATCCGGGAGACCCAGATCTAGGGTTTCCCCCGGAGCAGACCAAGTTAGGTGACGCGGACAGCAATGACGATGCCTCGATAAGGAAACGACGTCAGAGACGCCGCCATCGTCCGCCATAGCCGAAGCCGGCGCGGTTTTCACCGGCAGTCGCGCCACCCGAACCCGCCGCTGGGTGGAAACGCACTAGGCCCGTGGGGACCCAGGCGCCAACAGCGGAGCGCCGCCGCCCCTCGCTGCCCCTTCTCGCACCTTCTGGAAAGAGCAACGCGAGGTCGCGCCGTACGTAGTGCAATTCAACGGAAAAATGCTGGAATAAGACACCGTAGCGCGCGTTCACAACGTGAGTTTGAGCTCTGTTTTTTTAGGATAACGTGGTCGGCCCAGTTTATAATTAAGACCGGGCCCAAAAACCATACAAATGTCATGTTTATAAGAAAAACATGGCCAAAAAACCGCACAAGCGAGGCGACCCGCCGCCCACACGACACAAGTCAACCAAACGCCACAAAACACAACACCGTTTCCGGGACCGCCGTCCCGGCGAAGCAACCAGATCGACCTTCGCATTGCCCGAAAGCGATCCAGTCACGGTCGACGAACCTTCTGCCCCCGCAGTCTTCATCCAGGTTGCCACCAAAACCACCATGTTCCGGGGCCGCCGCCCCGGTGTAGCAACCAGACCGACCTTCGCATTGATCGAAGGCGATCCAGTCGGGTCAACGAACCATCTGCCCACGCAGTCTTCATCCAGGTCGCCACCCCAAATCCACGCTAAATAACGATTCTGCCTCATAGAACCGTCATAGAGTGGGAGACCGAGGCCGCCGCCTCGGCGTCCACCACCGCCCGGAGCCGCCGCCCCGGCGTCCACCACCCCGACCACAACTCCATCCTGCTTGGCCTTCGCGAAACCGTTGCACCGCAAGGGCCAAACAACTCCAAGGCGGCGCCTTCAAGAAGGAAGCGACGCGTCCGCCGCCCGCTCCCACGGAGCTTAGGCTTTCACCCGGAACTGTTGGCCACTCCCGTCGGATGGACTCGAAACTCCCCGAACGACGCAAACAAGAAAGGAACGACGCCCGGAGGCGCCGTCGTCGTCGGCCCCGACGAAGTCAGGGCAAGGCTTTCGCCCCGGAGCTCGATCCGTCCGCAAAGCGCAGGGAGCAGCAGGCCAAACAAGCTATCATTGTTGCATCCACCGAACCTCCAAAAGACCATCATCACCGGCCACCACGCATCGGGAGCACGACCGGCGCCCATCTTCTCTATCGGGCAGGAGCGGCCTCCTCCCACCCCGCCGAGGACAGCAGCACGCATCGCTCCTCACTCCTCAGCACACATCCCGCCGTCGCGCCGGACGACGCCCTGGCCATCACGCTGCCCGAACGCCGCATCACCTACCCCGCGGCCCGCATGGCCCGCCGCCGGCCCAGATCGGGCCTGGGCGGGCATCTCCCGCAACCGCACCACCGCGCCAAGCTCCGAGCGCCCCTGCCGCCTCCAAGCACCGCAGGACACCCACCACGCCACCAGCTCGCCGAGCCGCCACACCGCCGCCAGCTCGTCGCGCCCTCCAGCCCACGACGCGCCTCCGTGTCTGGAGACAGAGAAACAACAGAGAAAACGCCCGCCGCCACCTTCCCTGGATGCGCGTGGCTTTGCCGGCGCTTTCCTCCGGCGGCGGCGGAGCGGCGGGTGGTGGAGGGAGTCCCTGGGCGGCCGGCGGCTAGGGTTCCCCGTGTCGCCAGGCGCGGGCGACGCGGGGGGAGGAGAGTTTGAGCTCTGTTAAATCCACACTTGGATTGATTCTGTCTATTCGGGAGTCAGGACTCGCAATGTGAATTCCTGCTGGAGAGTGAAAACAATGTAGTACTACCAGTATTTGCTGATTTTGTTTAGATATGGGCACACCATATACATTTTCTGTGCAGTTCGTGACTTCGTGTTGTAAAAAGATTGAAATGTACAAATTTGATACTCCCTCCAGTACACAAAAATTGTCGCACAAACCGTGTTGGCATAGTTAAAAAACATGTACACCTAGCGTCACTAATTTCGGTTCGGTGGTAGTAGATTTATTGGTCCACATTTTGCAATGTTAAAATTTATTATTGCTCATGTTCATTTAGTGGTACAAAACTCTTGTGTTTGTTTCAAAATAAAATAAAATAACTAAGGACAAAGTTTTGCCCTTTATATTAAACTATTTGGCATGTATTGCACGGTTTCACAATTCACGGTATAATTTAGGAGTAGGAAATATTAAATTTATAATGCACGTGTCGACTAATACATATACACAAATTAGATTGGTTTTAATAAATATTGATGCACACAAATAATTCTTTAGAAGAAAATCAATTATTTGCACGGTAGTAATATTTTGTGCATTAATGAGACAAAACATAATTGTTGTGTCCAGAATGAAAGAGTGTAAAGAAAGTAGTTGGAGAAATATTTTTTCTGAACTCGTGCCGGTCTGAACTATTTTCAGTCGACATGTGTAAGGACATGATGCTGATAGTTCAGTCGATGTAGGAGAAGCTGCCATAGGGAAACATGACGGTACGGTAACAGAACAAGATAAACCTTGTCAAAACTCATAAGAGAAACTCTTCTATCCGTAAGGATGACTCCAACGGGGCGACCCATCGAATCCGCGCGCGTCCGTCCCTGTCCGCGGGAGACAAAAACACGGCCCAACGGGGCTACGCAAACGGACCGCGGTCCGTTTTTTGGTCCGCCGCGACGCATTCCTGGCCCAAATTTGAGTCACCGATGCGTCGGGCCCGGACGCGAGCGGACCGTTCCTGCATCCTCCCCGTGTCCGCCCTGGCCCCGCGTGTCATCGACCCCAACGGCCACCTACCCGTAATAACTGTGGGCGGTGGAGCTATATAAATCGCGCCGGCCGGCCAAACCCTAGGGCACAAACCCTAACACTCCTCCCCAATCGCGCCGGCCGGCCAAACCCTAGCCACGGCGGCCACCATCTCTAAGCTCAGATCCACGCGCCGGAATGGATCCGCCGCCGCCGCCGCAGCATCTGGTGGACGAGGCCGAGCGAGCGCGTATGAGCGCGCGCGGGCGCTATCGCGGCAGCTTCTCGCGCCGGATGGCGACCAGCCCGGCATGGGCCGGCATGATTCTCCAGAGGAGTGCGGTGGAGGCGGCGTTCGCAGACTGCGCCGACAGCGACGAAGAAGAGTACGCCGCCGGTGTCGCGGCGGCCGGTGTCGCGGGGGATGGCGCGCCGCCGGAGCCTCCCATTGGCGTGGGCGGCCCTGCTCACATCACCGAGGAGAAGGCGGTGAATGCAGCCCACATGCAGCTGAACGTGCAGAGGGCGGCCGCGTTCATGTCCGCCGCGCGCGCCTGTGCTGACGCTGCAGTGGAGGAGGAGATGAAGCAAATGCGCCACGCCGAAGAGTCCAAGAAGCGCGCGGCGAGGCGCAAACGGCACCGGGAGGCCTTGGCGGCGGCCGAGGCCGCGAAAGGAGCAGGCAGCTCCGCCTGATGTCATCTCCACCGCGAAAGGAGCCGAGGCCGTGGCCGCCTATGTGCGGTTCATTTTCCACTAATACCGGCGTCCGCTACGTGTTTCGTAACTACAAAATAATCAAAGAAGATTGAGTCAGCCAGCCCTGGCTGGCCATGGGCGTGATGAAGGAAGAGCCAGCAAGTCCGTTGCAGAACGGGCATGCTGCGTGACGTTCCTCAAGGCCGCAGCCCCTCTTTGATCTTCCCCCTTGCCGGCCAGTGGTCGGTTATTAATTTCCTTCAAGTTTAGGTTTAGATTTTAGGGTTTAATGTTAGGAGAATGTCCTAAATTTAACTATGTAATTTCAGTTTTTAAATGTAATCCTTTTATTAAAAAAAGTTTAGGAAATAAAAGTGACAAGCGGACTCAATGTGTCGGCCCCATTGGGGGCACTGGCTAGAAAGGGGCGGACATGGGCCGGACGCGCGTCTGTTCCCCGACCCAAATGGACAAAACGCGGACCAAACGCGCGTCCGTTTGGGTCAGCCCGTTGAAGTCATCCTAATAGCCCAAGTCCAATAGAGATTGAAACACTTCTACTCATAAAACGAACATAGTAACATGTCATATTCTTGCCTAGTTCCTTCAAAATGGTAACACAAACATCGTGCATCCATCGCTACGTTTTCACGAGAGTTGAAAACTGTTGTTTATTCAGATATAATCATCTTGAAGTAAACACATATTGGACTGAAAAGAACCGACGCAACCACCTAGCTTGTTCGATTGATGGTCGTGGTCTCAAGGATTAGGGTAGGTATTGGATAGTTTTCAGTGTGGTCGGTCACGTCTGTCTCCATGATCTCACGGTCCTTCTTGATCTCGTCGTTCTCAGCTATAGGATCTCTCCGTGACGAGTTCGAGGAGCACGACGTTACACTGAATCCTTTCTTTTACCAGTGGCAATCATTGTAATTTCATGAATATGAAAATGTGTGTTGAGTTGTCAAACATTGGAGCAATCTAAACTGTTAATCAGATATTGAACGGCTTAAATTTAATGTATCAACACATGTTTGCTCTTTTAATAGTAGTATAGATTAAGAAAAGACTTTTGCACAGCTAGATACTCACACGCATAATAATTATCTTTGAATAGCATATATCTAAACATATTTTAGTGTGTAAGTTCACCAAATCAGTGACGAAAATGAAAAACCACAATCTGATTGCATGCCACTGCCGGGCACTCGCGCTTGTGGTCAGTGGCGGACCCAACAATTTGTCGAAGCCTGGGCGCGCGACAGCGCGACAAAAAAAATCTCGGATAAATGTAACAAATATTGTTTTCAATATGGTTTTAGAGAGGATATCCGCCAATATTAGATATGATATGATTAACAAGAATTTACAAAAGACTAACGAAACTCTGACGATCGATGCCACGAGGTGAATTGACCAAATGCACATTAGCGGAAAGTGTTTGTTGTGCACATGAGCACCAGTGCTCCCGGTTGAAAAAATAAATTGAAAACTGTATTTCTTGGTCTCCGAAAAATCATCGAAAAATGGACAAGTAGGTATGCACATAAAATATGGACATTACAATTTTCGTAAAATATGGGCTACAAAAGAGAAAAAAGATAAATTTTGGACCTAAAATAAGGTTGCTTTTATTCGTACATATAGCCACATATTTGTTTTTTCACACAGCCCAAAAATAAAACGCCTTTTTTTCTTACCTAAACTTTGCAGAAATAAGCTAGTAGCTAGTCGTTTTTGGTCCTCTTATCTTCTAGCACGAGGCACGGACGCACTGCCCAGCCACACAAGCCCATGCCCATCAAGCCAACTAGTAGGCCTTGGCGCGGCGGCACGCCGCGCCCGTAGGGTGTACTTTTGCTGTAAGTAAAGATGAAAGTTTTAGTAGTTTACATTTTTTATTTATCCTTTAATCAAATTTTGTTCAAGACCATTGTGCTCGATGAATTATATTCCCGGGAAAGTTAGTGATGCGAAAGAAATGTGTTGAGAAGCATAAAGTGATGTGAAGTGGACCATATATTTATCGTTGGTACACTTTACATGATCTACTCCCAACATAATATAACATGTTTATTTACATAATACTCCTCTATATGTCACGCCTATACTTTTGTAAAAACGCCCTCGAATATTTTTGATCATCAACCTGCAATCCATTCCCCTCCGTGTCGTCATCCTCACCGTCATCAAGCTCCTCCATTTTCTTCCTTCCGAAAAAAAAAAGCTTCTCCATTTCCTCTCTCACGTCGTCGTCCATTCCTTATCCGCCCCAAATCGCCGCCGCCAAGCTTCCCCACGTCACGCTGCCGCCTTGCTCCCCCGCGCCTCGTTTCCCTCCTCAAGGAGAAGGTCTTCATCGACCTACACGCCCCGAGCATGCGCCTGCGAGCTCAAGATCGGATTTTTATGTCCAAGCCACCGGCAATGCTAGCAGCGATGCTACGGCGATGAGAAGCTAGTCGACGACCTACACGCGTTGATTGTCCGAAACCGGAGCAGCTTGAGCATTCGGAGCAGAAGATGGTGAGCTCCGTGAGGACGCCGCCGCCTACGCATACGAGCTCCGTCGGCAACCTCCTCCTCGCCTTCTTCCAGGCCAAGATGAATTTTCTTCGATCCACCCGTTCCCCTTCTCTCTATTCAATCTGCAACCTCCTCCGCGCCTCCTGATTTTCGTGTCATCAACAAGCTCTTAGTCTCCCTTCAACAAAAATTTAAGGACCAATAAGAACAATTCAAAATGCAGAAATTCCTAGAATGGAGTGGCAAAGAGATGAGTAGTTCAATTTCGTTTATTGTTGTTGCTGTTTCCGCAATCTTTTTGCATTGAGGAGACCCTCTCATGTGTAGACATGATAGAATTCATATACCTGTGAATTACTGTTACTTACAATATTAAATGGGACTCAAATTGTTTGGTTGACATTTCGGGATGAAATTCTGAACCAATTGTTTGTCTTAAGTGACAGAATTAGTAATTTTAGATAGAAACTACCTATTTGAGATGCAGTTTACGGAGTCATAACCTTCTCGTCTGATTTAAATATTTCATATGTATAGGGATGTCCTCACTTCATACATTTCCCTTTCATGTTTGATCTGGCTTTTATTATGACCTGATGTGTGAAAGAATTTGAGCAGATGCCTGTCAGAATTTTCTGTTCTGGGATTTGAGTTGGGCTATTCAATGGAGAACCCAACCTCACTGGGATGGGAAACACAGTATGGTGATTGTCCAAATGGAGCTCAAGTGATATTTGATAAGTTCGTTAGTAGCGGGGAGACATCAAAAATTTACACAAGAAGGTCAGCACGATACTGAATGAGGAATTTAAAAAGAGCAAAGATGATATTCCCAACAAGAGGGACTGGCTAGGTCATGTATAATGTTGGTTTTGTGTTCCACATAGTTAGCGGTTGCATATCCATGTGCTTAAGAAAAACTTCAGACTGCCATGATCCACCTCTGATCATAGTTTGACAGTGGACGTATGGATGTGAACGATTACACTCTATTATCAGCTCTGGAAGGAGAATTGACCTTGCACCTCTTACTTCCTAATGTGAAAGATTTACAAAATAACAAAATTAGGTCCGTTATTACTGAAGATGCAACTTGGGAGCCAAAGCTCCAACTTGGTAGATTCGTCCTTAGAGTTGTACTGCCAAATTACTGTCGTTGTTTGCTGATGAAATATCATTATATTAGCTGCTGATATAGTGTTACTGTGTTGCAAGGTTTGTATCTGTTGAATTGAACAACACAAGCCAGATGTGTAGCAGACATGTTGGTCAGGGATGGGATCATGGTTAAATGTTGTAAAACTTGGAGCATAATAAGTTCTGACATGGCCTAGATAAATAGATAACATTAAAGAAACATCATGAATATTGAGATGGACTAATTAGTAGACCAAAATAACCTACAGTAGATATTTTGATTTAGAAGGCTGCTTTCTAGTTTTGTACATGCTCATAACTGTCTTGAACCCTTAAAAAATCCGAAGCAATAAACGAATAAGAGGAAATTCCAAACCAATTGTTTTGTATTCTCTTAACTGACTGAATTAGCAATTTCGATAGAAACTATTTATTTGGGATGCAGTTTACGGAGTCATAACCTTCTCATCTGATTTAAAAATTCATATATATAGGGACGTCCTCACTTCATGAATTTCCCTTATATGATTGATCTGGCTTCATTATGACCTAATGTGTGCAAGAATTTGAACAACTCCTTGTTCTGGCTTCTCACTTGAACTGAAGATATCGCTCTTCAATTCTTTCTTCTTTTTTATTTCACTGTGACTTAGCCAAGTTTTGGTTGGGCTGAAAGGTCTGGTATGGATTTAGAATCGATTTCTCCCCTTCGCTTGAGTGTGATTCTATATGATCGTAGTTTTTCTGTTGATCTTAGGAACCCACACTATGCGGTTCAAGTTTCTAATATGTGGGATGATATAAATATAAATCATCTAAATTATTTATGTATCTATGCATGTTTTAGCTTAGTTCTCCATGTATGGTTGCATTTCTGCTGCAGCAAAAACTGCTATTATGTTAGTTGCTTGCTCTTAAGTTACTGTTCTCCACAGTGTATTGATCTCCTGTGTCTTTTGGTGGAAAAGAAAGATATGGTATTTATGAAAAACTTCAAATGCTATCGACCTATATCCTATATTGTAAGTATCATGGGATTGATTGGCTGTCCCTTGTGTTCTCTATTTGCTGAGATGCCTGAGTGTTGGTTGTGATTTTTGATTGCCGCAACTTATTTTCTTATACTTTTGAAGGGCCTCATCAACTGTTGTATCTATGGTTAAGCTATGTTGTATTTGATGTCTTGTTTTCAGCTTGTAAGCCTCTAGCTCTTTTTGCATAGTTAAACGTTATATCGGTGAACGCACCATTATGTAAGCTGTAGCTTTTGGACCTTCGGATGAGCTCCTCATTGTATAAGATAACAAATGCGTTATGTAATTCCTCTTTGTTCTGACTCATAAAATGAGTATATGACTCCTATGTCATGTCACTTTCTCTCTCTATTGTGTGACATAAATAGTTGAAGTTTATTGTTCTGTGCATGGAACTTTCATTTCTCTTTCCAGGGCTTAAGTGAATTTGGGAGCAATGTGTCCCCTTTGATCGAAAAATTACTATGTATTTATATCTATATTGCAAGTAGAACGAGATTATTGGGTCGTGCCCCTATGTTTTCTGTTATCTGAGATGCATAAATGTCAAAAAGCTGTGATGACTTCAACTACTCTCTATGTGGAGTTTTAATCTTGTAGATTATCCTTGAAGCAGTATCATGCTTTTTTTGTCTTTGCTTTGCTCAATATATGGTGCATGCAAAGTTTTTTCTGAATAGTCAAAGATGTCTTCGATATGTGCTAAATAAGTATCTGGGTGTTTCTTTATTTATTGTAATCTTTGCTTCTTATTTCTTCCCACTGGTGTCACTGGGTTAAGAATTGATTTTTCTTTACACGATGAGGTTGAAATTTATTCATAATTGGTTGATATAACCTGTAATTTTGGGAAATCTTAGTCTTTGTTTTCATTACGCAGTTTTCTGGCACGTGAACATGCCCACAGTGGGCAAATAATTGAGAAGGCTGATATCTACTCATCTGGGGTAGTTCTGGTCTAACTTGTCACTGGGTGCAAGGTTATCGACATTAACAGACCGAAGGGACAATAGTTCCTAACTGATTGGGTAAGTTCACCTCATAAGTAGACCATTATTATCACAGAAATCTTTTTTGCTTGTTAATGACAAGAACCAACCGTAGTGGTAATAACTGTTATGTATGAATACGATAGTTCATCACAGTAGTGGCCTCCATGTGATTGGTGTTCCCGCAACAATTGGAAAACTAATCTCTCAACCTTATCTGATGGAGTACTTAAAATGATCATTTGTTCATTTCAGTAGGAGTACTTAAAATGCTTAAAGTTAATTGTTTTTTATCAGCTTGCCCATAATTTATGCACTTTCTTCAGTATTGTAAAGCACTTGGAGCATTGGTTTAGGGTTGGAGATCTCTCCTAGCTAGGTAGATAGCCTGGTACCACGCTATCCGTGCTAAAAATGTTTAGATTGTAGCAAGCAAAAATATTTTTGCACAATTATTTGACACCAAATGCATTAGTCATGCCAAGTTATTTGAGTATATATAGTTAAAATATAAAACCATCTAATGTTTATGGACGCAAAACCTAGAAAATGTGTAGAAGGTACAACCACAGGATAACCTAGAATCAACCATGTGAGAATTTGGGAGCTCACCGCTGGAAACATTGTGCTTTGTATCCTCACTGCAACACCACACGCTCCATTATGGCCCGTCTCCTGCCATTTCGAATGATTCGCATTTCCATATTTTAGAAAATATTCATTTGTATTGTACTACCATAGAAATATATTCTTACATTGAATTGTCTGACTTGCTTGATCGCCCAGCATCTTCATGCCAGTAGGAAGAAAGATCCTGATCGGTCGACAGAACTACATAAAACTTAAATGAGGGCCAGTGTCAATTCAATGCATAAAGTAAGGATCAATTGAATTATTCAGTCAGCTCTTGGACTTCAGCATGCTTGTGTATGTGAAGTTGGTCTTGCCATCTATCATTAACTTACTATCCACCTCTAGATGCATATAAAGAAGTTAGACCAAGTAATTTCAGTAATTCAGCATTCTTGTGTGTCTCTGAGGTTGGTCTTGCGCTTTGACACTGACTTACTATCCACCTCCAGCTTCATATAAAAAAATAAGACCAAGTAAGCTCAAACAATATTCATTTGTATTGTAATACCATAGAAATATAATCTTACATGTTTGTCTATCCATGAGTAGGTTTCAATTAAGCTTGCGCCATGGTTATCATGTTCCCAACCCAGGAATACATCATCCCTTTTAATTATTTAGTTCACAACAACTTAACAATAGGTCCAATCTCTTGTTTCATTCAACTCTACCGTCCTTTTATTATTGTGTTGTATTTGCTTTATCTCGTTCTCCTCCTTGTTCCATTCTTTTTCATGGAAATAGAATTTTTGTGATGTCAGAATTATTATTTTGAGTGTAGTACCTTAGATGACCAAGGATGTTTCTATTTAAAGAAATACTAAATATGCATATTTCATTCTTGTATGTAGTCCAATTAAATGCTTCCACGATCTTTAAACTGCCTTCTGGCCACGCAGGAACAATGGACATATCGCTAATTTATGTACCATGGATACTCGATTGGACAAGAACTTGCAATCTCGATTGAAGCTGAACACCAAAAAACAAATTCTTGCGGAGAAGCTATAGCCGCACAGGTGTGTCACTCAATGTTCTTCTACATGTGGCATTAGTTAGCTACCAAATAACTACACCAAATACACTTGTGGTATATAGTTTGAAAAATATAATGTTATGGTTTTTCAGCCTTTGTTAATAATACTATGCAGCATAATAAAATATACTTTTAGTCTGAAGCGAACAAGCATATTATAAATTGATATCCAACAGGAAGTTATAAGTACGTATGCAAGAGAATTTTCTCTAGAAATTTTACCTTTTATACAGATAATATGCCTAATTAAGTTGGACCATGGCAGGCTACAAGAGAAATTTAGCCAAACATATTTTTCAAAAAAAAAGAACAAAAAATTGTAACACGATTTTTTGAAGAACCAAAGACAATTAGCAACTCAAGGAACAATTAAATACAAGTTTAGGTTCATCGTAGTGAAATATATTTCTCAGGGAGGTAATTGATAGATTCCCGAGGCTAATAGATAGATTCCCAAATATCATTGTCACACTCAAACAGAAACACAATCTAAACTTGGCAGGGAGACTAAAAAGAGCTTGGTAATACATTGAAAATAATTGGCATGTATGTGCCAGCTATTAGCGAGATATTTGTATATTGTAGTTTCCCTATTAGATAGGGGGCTTACTGCATATTTACACCTGTACATGTACTATATATTGTGGCCTTTGGCCCCGTGGAATACAAGTTGCTATTCCTCCAACATGATATCAGAGCATAGGTTATTTTTTCCCGCACGCCGCAACTCGTGCTCTTCTCCTCTGCCCCGAGTTCTTTCCCGTACAGATCGAAACTAGTCTTCCACGTACAGACTTAACTCGATCTTCATCCCTCTTGATTCCGGCCGCCGCCGCTAGTTCCCGGCCGTCGCCGCCCGATTCCCGGCCGCCCCTTCCCGCGTCGTGTTCTGCTCGGGCCGCTGCCGGCCGATCCCGGCCGTCGTCGCCCGTTCTTCCCGGTCGCCGCCGCCCGTTCTTCCCGGCCGCCCCTGCCCACGTCGGGTTATGCTTGGGCCGCGTCAGGTCCTGCCTAAAGCACAACCGATTCGTTCTGCTGCTTCTTCGATTCAGCCTTCGTGGTCTCGTTCGGCTGCTTCTCCGATTCGTTCGTGAGACGTGCGGCTGTTGCTCTCCTTCTCAGATTAGTTTGCAAAAAAAAAAAATCTGAAAAAAAAAAATCTGATCTCGTTACACGATGACGCTGTCTGCTGCTGATCCCGTTCCAGTCTATCCCGAGCTTCCGTCTTTGCTCGGTGCTGCTCCGGGGTCCTTGTTGCCTATTTCGTCGTCTCCCTCGATGACGTCTGCATGCCGCTCTACGTCGACTCTCGCGGCTTCTGCCCGCAGTTATGGCCGCTCTACGTCGACTCCGTCTATGTTGACTCGCCGCTCTACGTGGACTCTCGCGGCTTCTGTCCGCGGTTATGACCGCTCTATGTCGACTCGTCTATATCGACTCGCCGCTCTCCGTCGACTCTCGGGCTTCTGCCCGCAGTTGTGGCCGCTCTACGTCGACTCCATCTATGTCGACTCGCCGCTCTACGTCGACTCTCGCGGCTTCTGCACATGGTTCTGGCTGCTTTTCTTCGACTCCTCGCGTGGCGTGTGCACGCACTTGTGACCGCTCTCCTTCGACTCCCCATGTGGCGACCACGTATTGTGATGATTGGTCCTCCTTGGCTGACGCATCTACCTCGACCTCTTCAGTGGCGTCTTTCACTGCGCGTGAGATCGCGCAACTCCGATGCCTGCTTGCTACTTGGGACTCTTCACCGACAGGTTCTGCTGGTTCTGCGACTGACTTTTCTGGCACCGAGAGACCACCTTCTTCTCATTCAGGTACATCCCCTTGGATTCTTGATACTGGAGCATCTTTTCATATGACTTACGATTCTTCCGCCTTGAGCTCTATTCGACCTGTCGAGTCTCCTGTCTCTGTTCGTACTGCCGATGGTACTCCCATCCCCGTTGCTAGTCGAGGCACTCTTAGCAGTCCCGCGTTTCATGTTCCTTCTGTCGCTCATATTCCTCGACTCACCATGCAGCTTTTCTCTGGTAGTCAGATTGTCGATTCTCGTTGTAGGGTCACTCTAGACTTTGATTCCTGTTCTGTTCAGGATCGTTGTACGGGCGCTTTGCTTGGTGCTGGTCCCCGACGCCATGATGGTCTATGGGAGCTTGACTGGCTTCGTCTTCCTTCCGCTGCCACCGCCGCCAGTCTCTCGACCCAGGTTGCCGCAGCCACCAGCTCTTTTCAGCAGTGGCATCATCGTCTTGGCCATTTATGTGGTTCTCGTCTCTCGTCTCTAGTTCATCGTGGTGTTCTAGGGTCTGTCTCCGGAAACGCTTCTTTGGATTGTCTGGGTTGTAGGCTTGGTAAGCAGATTCAGCTACCATATCCTCATAGTGACTCTGTGTCCGAGCGTCCTTTTGATCTCGTTCATTCAGATGTTTGGGGTCCGGCTCCCTTCGCTTCGAAAGGGGGTCATCGCTACTATATTATCTTTATAGATGATTACTCACGATACACTTGGATTTACTTTATGTCCTCTCGTAGTGAGGTTCTCTCTATCTATAAGCGTTTTGCTGCCATGGTTCACACTCAGTTCTCTACACCTATTCGTGTGTTCCGTGCTGATTCTGCTGGTGAGTATATCTCCAAGCATTTGCGTGGTGTTCTTGCTGAGCAGGGCACTCTCGCTCAGTTCTCTTGTCCCGGTGCACATGCTCAGAATGGCGTTGCTGAGCGTAAGCATCGTCATCTTCTAGAGACTGCTCGTGCGATGATGATCGCTTCTTCTCTCCCGCCACATTTCTGGGCTGAGGCTGTCTCTACCTCGGTCTATCTCATTAACATTCAGCCTTCTGCCGCCCTTCAGGGTGGTATTCCTCTCGAGCGACTATGTGATCGCTCTCCTGACTATTCCATGTTGCGTCTGTTTGGTTGTGTTTGCTATGTTCTCCTCGCTCCTCGTGAACGCACCAAACTAACCGCTCAGTCTGTTGAGTGTGTTTTTCTCGGATATAGTGATGAGCATAAGGGCTATCGATGTTGGGATCCCGTGGCTCGTCGGATGCGTATTTCCCGGGACGTGACGTTTGACGAGTCTCGTCCTTTCTTTCCACGCTCGACCTCCTCGACCTCTACTGTGGAGGATCTCTCTTTTCTTACTTTTCCTGATTCTCCTCCCGATGTCCCTCATATTCTCCTCCTCCCCCTGATCCGGTGCCGTCTACTCCGATGCCTTCTTCTCCTCCTTCGTCGACGCCTTCTTCTCCTCCTTCGTCGCCGCCTTCTTCACCCTCCCCTCCCCGTCTCCGCCTCCGTCTTCTCTGTTGCTCCTTCTCATCCTACTTTTCCTTTCTATTATACTCGTCGTCCACGTGTTGTGACCGAGTCATCTGATGCACCCTCTACTTCTGGTGCACCGTCTCAGCCGACTTATTCTCTTCGTACTCGGCCTTGTCCTTCACCTGATTTCTTGATCCCGCTACCTATAGTGTTTCGGCTGTCCCAGAGCCGACTACGTATCGTGAGGCTGTTGTTCATCCTGAATGGCAGCTTGCCATGGCTGAGGAGATTGCTGCGCTTGAGCGCACTGGTACGTGGGAGATCGTTCCTCTTCCTCCTCGTGTTCGTCCTATCACCTGTAAGTGGGTCTATAAGGTTAAGACCGCTCTGATGGGACTCTTGAGCGTTACAAAGCTCGTCTGGTCGCTCGTGGCTTTCAGCAGGAGCATGGCCGTGATTATGATGAGACTTTTGCTCCAGTGGCTCACATGACCACTGTTCGGACTCTTCTTGCCGTGGCATCTGTTCGCCATTGGTCTGTGTCTCAGCTTGATGTTAAGAATGCCTTTCTTAATGGTGAGTTGCGTGAGGAGGTTTATATGCAACCACCACCGGGGTATTCTGTTACAGATGGCATGGTCTGCCGTCTTCGTCGCTCTCTCTATGGCCTTAAGCAAGCCCCTCGTGCATGGTTTGAGCGCTTTGCTTCTGTGGTCACAGCTGCTGGTTTCTCTTCCAGTGCTCATGACCCTGCGTTGTTTGTTCACTCTTCTCCTCGTGGTCGCACTCTTCTTCTTCTGTATGTTGATGACATGATCATCACTGGTGACGACCCGGAGTATATTGCCTTTGTCAAGGCACGTCTGAGTGAGCAGTTTCTTATGTCGGATCTTGGTCCGCTTCGTTACTTTCTTGGGATTGAGGTTTCGTCCACCTCTGATGGTTTCTTTATATCCCAAGAACGGTATATTCATGATCTTCTTTCTCGTGCCGCTCTTACTGATGACCGTACTGCTGAGACTCCCATGGAGCTCAATATTTCTCTTCGTGCTTCTGATGGCGATCCTCTCTCTGATCCGACTCGTTATCGACATCTTGTCGGGAGTCTCGTCTATCTGGCTGTTACTCGCCCTGATATTTCTTATCCTGTCCATATTCTGAGTCAGTTTGTTTCTGCTCCCACTTCGGTTCACTATAGTCACCTTCTTCGTGTTCTACGCTATCTTCGTGGAACGATCTCTCTTTGTCTCTTCTTTCCTCGTTCCAGCTCGTTACAGCTTCAGTCCTACTCCGATGCCACTTGGGCTAGTGATCCTTTGGATCGCCGTTCACTTTCTGCTTACTGTGTTTTCTTGGTGGTTCTCTCATTGCCTGGAAGACGAAGAAACAGACCGCAGTTTCCCGTTCGAGTGCAGAAGCTGAGTTGCGAGCTATGGCTCTTTTGACTGCTGAGGTGACTTGGTTACGGTGGTTACTTGCAGATTTTGGTGTCTCTGTTACGACACCCACGACTCTATTGTCAGACAGTACAGGTGCTATTAGCATTGCACGTGACCCGGTGAAGCATGAGCTTACTAAGCATATTGGCGTTGATGCTTCTTTTGTCCGTGCTAGTGTGCAGGATCAGATTATTGCGCTCCAGTATGTGCCTTCAGAGTTACAGTTGGCGGATTTTCACGAAGGCCCAGACTAGAGCACAGCATAGATTTTTCCTCTCCAAACTCAGTGTTGTGGATCCACCATGAGTTTGAGGGGGGTGTTAGAGAGATATTTGTATATTGTAGTTTCCCTATTAGATAGGGGGCTCCTGCATATTTACACCTGTACATGTACTATATATTGTGGCCTTTGGCCCCGTGGAATACTAGTTGCTATTCCTCCAGCACCAGCTACACCCTACAGTAGCGACCAATAGTTCTAAATCACTAACTAACATAGGGAAGTAACTCTTGCTAAACCCTAAAGCTTGGAAACAAAACATACCAATCCCACCATCAACGGGGCACTATGATCAAATCCAGGCACCAGAAGAAATCTGTCCATGCACATAGCCTGTGAAAGAAGATCCTGCATGCAGAACCAAATAGAAATCAAATAAGCACCACCAAAAGAAGAACAGCCCAACCAGCACAAATCTTCTTCAGATTTAAGCGGTCGTTTGCCAAGACAGATACTGCGATAGATTCTCAGATATCGTTGTCACACTCAAACAGAAACACAATCCAAACTTCGTTTTTGGTCTCACGGAGACTAAAACGAGCTAGATAACACACTTAAAATAATTGCCATATGTCTACCAGCTGCACCCTGCAGTAGCAACGAATAGTTCTAAATCAAGAACTAACATAGGGAAGTAACTCTTGTTAAACCGTAAAGTCTGCAAACAATACTTACCAATCTCACCATCAACATGCATACAACGATCAAATCCAGGCAAACCATAAGCCCATTATTTATGTGCAGTACAAGACCAAAGCACAATCACATGATTCAAGAATTTACTCCTTCGCAGTCATTGCGTGAACAAAAAATGGCACTATAAATATTGCAGCCATCCAGCAAACAAAGGATGACGCAACAATCAAAGAAAAAAAATTATCAGCAATACCCATATGAAACTAGGAGGAACATAACTATGGAACTCTTATAACAGAGGAAGAATGAAAAAATAAGCAAATAACTGCTATGAGATCTCACCTCAGAGAATGAAAATTTGTACGTGAAATATAAAGCTGCAGCAAAAAGATTGACACCGCTTGTGCTGCCTACAAAATCTCATCATCAATATATTCCAAGCTATGAGGAGATGAACGGAAGGAAATAAAAATTAGACATAAAAATCCCACAAGGCCTACAATTAAAACAACTTGATTATAGAGGATGAATTAAAAGAGGGAAAAGGCAACACACAAGACCAAATATTAGCACCTTTTGGAATTCTATCAAACATGTTGAAGGTACTTAGATCAGCGCGGCAGTATGGTTGGTTTTGCATCCGCTTCATCGACATATTTCTTGCTGCTTATAAGCAGCTATAAAAAAATCATTAAAAACCTATTGAGAGAAATAAACTAGAGAGTTTTAGCTCGACGTTAGCCATTAAACATACATAAGAGACTGCCGGTGGCCAACCTTGAGATGGATGAGAGTTGATTGAGAATTCACTCCCATCGGCCAGAATAGAAACCTCACCATGGAAAAAGTCCAGATAGCTTTGGCCCCAACTCGCGCTGCTCGTGTGCGCTTTGTTGGTGTAAGGAGGAGGCGGAGGCGCGCTATGGCAGGCATCGGCAGCGTCCAGGATCGTACCCATGTTCTTGTCGACGCACAACAACAGCCGATGCTGAAGGACCTCCCCTCGCTGATTTTGCCGGGAGTGAAAAAACCTTGGATTCTCAAACGGACCTCTACCACGAGGGAAAGGAAATAAGCCCGAGATAGAGAAACGGCAGAGATCCTACCTGGGAGACGTCGAGATGAGCTCTGCCATGGGGATGTGGAGGTGAGCAGACGGAGAGAGGGAGAGGGAAGAAGCAACATGATCAGAACGCGGCGAAGGCTCCATGGCGATAAGAAATGCACCCAACAGACGCAGAAGGATGCAACAACGGCAAGCAAGAAAAAAATAGAAGCAAGCTAACCAAGAAGAGAAAATACCATGACATAAATGAAAAAAATAGAACAAAGCATACGTGGAGCAAATTACTATATATATAAGGCCACTACACTACCCGGCTCCTCCTTGCTTTGGATGAACAGTGTCAAGGCAGACTATCTCAGCCGTTGAATCACCCCCGTCCTTTGATTTACAGCCTTTGGATCGTGGGTGATTTCGCTTTTTACTCCCTGACGGACACATTGAGTCGATGACGTGTGGGCCATCGAGCAGGCTGGGCCCAAATGCAGCCAAGGCAGCTGCGTCGGCCTATCTTTTTCCACTCTTTACTGTCACGATAGACAGCGACGGGCCAGCGCGCTGCAGCACCCAATCCGCCCGAGGAGGTAAACCCTATCCCCCAATCCCCATTCACGCCTCGGGCCCGCGCCCTCCTTCTCCTCTCCTCTCTTCCCCGCGTCGCCGCCATGGCCTGCTCCTCCAGCTCCTCGCCCATGGGCTTGCTCCTCAGCCGGTCGTCGGCCCCGGACGGCGGCCGCCGCGGGCGCTCGGCTCGCCGGCGGCCACAGGCGCTCGGCTCGACGCCGGCTCGGCCGGCCGGCGACCTGGCAGCAAGGAGAAGGGAGGGGGTCATGGGAGAAGGAGCACGGCGGCAGCGTCGGTCGGCGGAGCCAGGGGACGCGTCCACGCGCGGGGAGAGCAAAAAAGAAGGCGCGCTCGAACTGGACCTCGCGTGCGGCCGGCGGCCAGGCTCCCGCCTCTCCCGTGCCTTCCCCTTCCTCTCTCTCTCGTGTTGTGCCGCCATCAGCTGCTGGCGTCCGTGGCCCAGATCGTCGCCATGGTCAAGGAGCAGCGGGAGGGAGAAGGCGCTGCAAGAGACCATCCTGGAGGACCAGGTTCGTCCCGTTAATCTCGTTTTCAGGGTTGGGCTGCGTGGAGGTCGGCCGCGGAAGCCCCATCTAGGTGATTGCGGTGGATAAGTAGGAGAGAGAGGTGGTTCTGGAAGTGGAGCAGGGGGAGGTGCTCGAGGAGTGGCTCTGGGTGAAAGAGGTGCTGGGGGATGCCGGGCGGCGCTGGGTGGAGGAGGGGCTCGGGGGCGGCGCTGACCTTAGAGGAGGAGCTACAGCCACGGTCCCTGCTCCTCTTCCACTCTCCCTACTCCCCACCAAACATATTTAGACTTATTTGTGAAATTTATTTGATGCTGCTTGGTGCTTGCACATCCTGGATTTTGCTGTAGTGAGAAAAAACACAAACTTGCTTCTTGTTCTTGATGATTTGTAAAGCTGCTTGATTGAACCTTTGCATGGTTAAATTCATTAGGATCCGTTTGTGTCCATATACAGTGTGGAGTGCTAAGTCCATGTTTGCCTATATCTACTTATTTAGTTCTTCAATTTGTGGTCCTAAAGAGGATATTAAAGAAAACTTGTTTGTTGTGTTGTATCTTGCAGAGTACAAAGCAAAAGATCTTGCTGCAGCTCAGGGCGGAGGCGAACAGAGCATGGGAAGGCAGGAACAGGACTCCGTCCGCCGCTGCTGCCCGCTTTTCTTCGTCGTCTCTCCGTCGCCGTGGTTGGGAGAGGACGCGGAGGAGGCTGGGGCGTGAAGGAGATGGAGCTGCACCGGCAGCCACACATGCTGCGTCGGCGGAAGGAGCTGCCCTGGTGGAGGAGGCGGCCCGCACCTACGTGGTTTGTGAGAAGGTGGAACCAGTCAGTTTGGGCTTTTACACACACGATCTGAAATCTTTACTGTGCTCCTTGTTTGCTCTTAGATTTTTCCTCTTGGTTTTTTATTTGGTTCTTATTTTTTATCTAGATCTTCTTTCTTTGCTTTCGATTTCTTCTCCTTTTTACTCATGGCTCTTTTTGTTTGTTCCGTGACCTAGAAAAGATGTTGGGCGGACGGGAAGGATGGTGACGAGAAAACGCAATCGAGGAAGGCGCTTGGTACAGTCATGGCCATGGCGCCCCTGGACTCGATTCCGCCTCCCCTGTTGGAACACATAGCGGACGGCGGGTGGACGACGACGGTTGCCCAGGGACCATCCGCAGATACAGCAGGTAACGAGCCTGCGTCGTCGTCTTTGTCGAACCGCATTTCTGCTGCTCAGGTGACGCCCGATTTCCTGGTGCTGTCCACACTCTCGATAAATCGATTATTTATGGTAGCATGGGAATTTTATTTCAGATGTATACACCTCTTAATAAACATGGCACTCAAAACAAGTAACTTATCTAGCTACGGATGCTTATTATGAACTGTTGTTAAGTTGCTCGCTATTGTGAACAATAATTAGTCTGTACCTTCTAAATATTTAAATTTTTGCATAGCCAGAAAATCAGATGTTTTGCTTTAGTGATGGTTATTTGTTCCTCTCTTTTTTCATTTTTTAATCACAATAAATCTGAATTGCAGAGTAGTGGTGAGTGAAGTGCGTGGTGCAGCTACCTGGCAGGCTGCGGGAGCGGCGCCGCTTGGACAATGGTGTTCGTCAAGACGCCAGGGTGAGCGCTCCAAAGCCCCCGCATCTCTCCAAGCTGGTGTGGTGTGCTATGCTTCCTTCCTCTTTCTACATCTGAAAATGAATAGAACTTGTGTAAACTTTCCTGGTTATTTAGTACATGTCCATTAGCATCACGTTTTCCTGTATATATAGCAGCCATGCCACCCCTTATTGAATCCTTACTTCTAGGTATCTACTGATCCCCTTTGCTGGCATATGGGTTATAATTTCTTTCTATGAATTTAGACGAAGGAAGCTGAATTGTTTGGAAACCCTTATCATGAAGTTGGCGCTCGAGCTGGATTTATGAAGGAAGCTGTTAATCTACACATCATGTTGGCACTGGAGCTTTTGTAGTGAATGCCAAAAGAGGTATCAAGTGAATATGAAGCACTGCATAAATGATCGAGATAGTTATGATTCAGTTTAGTTTGTTTTTGGCTTGGTTAAGCTTACAGCAATATAAATTCATATGATCTTGTGATCTGTACAATGGCATCTACAAGTGTAGTACGTGATCGTCTTTGGTTTCTGTCACAGTGTTAATTTTACTCTTTTAACTCTTTGAAAACCCTGCTGCTACCAGCAGCAAGAAGCCACGGCTATCTTCTACACTTGATCTATGTAATACTTTCTCAGTTTATATGGTTGCCATAATTCTACTGATGTATCAAGCATATCTTTGCAATCATCTGGTTTACAAATTACTGATATCGCATCATAACTCCACTCTAATCAATGAAAACTTATATTTTTCTACCTAGAACATTGTGAAGGATTTTATTTCGGATGATCCTAAGATTGTATTCTATTTAGCTGCTGCAGGTGGATGATGTTTTTCTTTTGGTTGGTTGGTTAGATAATTTTTGAGTTCTCATTGTTGCTTTGTTGTTCAGTTTGTCTCATTGATCTAATTTTTATCTTCCTCTTACAGTGATATGTGGTGAGAGTACCAAAGGAAATAATTGCTCTGCTCAACACGTGCCTTGCAAGCTGTTCTAACTGAATTGGCCAAAATGAAAGTGTGTTTTTCTGCTGCAAGGGGATGAGTTTTGTCTTCCTTACTGTCTGGTTGGATAATTTAAGTTTTTATTGTGCTTTGGGTGCTCAGTTTCTTATAGTGATCCAGATTGTTTCCCTCATACAGTGAGATGTGGTGGGAGTACAACGGAACAATGCTCTGCTGACCAGTAGTTTGCAGGTATACCATGATTAGATTTTCCCTCACGGTTAAACATTGATGGGTTGGGAGTAGAATTTACATAACAACACTGATCAATCAAGACACCACACGTTTGTTACCCTTTTAGTGAAATGTATAAGAGAAAATTGTGCACGTTTAATTTTCGTTTAGCTGAGAAAACATTAGCTGGTTCCACCTTTTATTGGATAATACGTAAGGTAATAAGGCATTTTATTTCATTTGGAGGATCAGGCTGTAGATGCCCATATGTGTGATCTCAGAATTTTGATATGCTTTCATTGATACTTTCTTGACTGTAAGGACAAATTAGGGGTAGTTTGCTATTGCCGATTGTAACTTTTACGCTTCCCTTGTATGTAATATGAGTGCAATGCTCCATTTTGATATTGCAGAATAGCAGATCTTGTGGAAGGTGTTCTGCAAGCGAAGAATGGAACAATGTTCTGATATGCAGCAACAGGGCTGGGAATACCTATAGTATGCTCGTGGCGATGACAAACCTTGGCGCAATGGTGCTCGCGGTTAAGGATCTCTTCTTGAAGGTGGGGCTGGGAATACCTATTGTATGGCATTCCTCTAATAATATTTCCACGAAATATGATTGATTTTCATTTTTATGGTTGCTGTTAATATTTAGGATCTGTGATTGATTATATGTGCCTGATTTCTTCTCATGAAAGTCTGCAGGACCAAATCTTGGTTGCTGGTTGCATTATGGAAACATTGGAGACGGAGGTATGAAAAACTACATAAAATGTACTTGTTTTACTTTCTGTCATTGTAAATTGTACAGCTGACTCTCTTTTATCTTGTTAGTAAACATATTGGATGTTTTCCTTTTATGAAGCAGAGTTTGTATGCCCAGGAGATTTTACACCGCTGACAGCGGTGGCAAATATTGTGTTCATGTCGTCCTGCTGGTATTCATCCTTCCTACCCATCTATTTTCCTACACCCCCTCGTGATCTCCATGTTTTTTTCTTAGAAGAATATTCCATCAGGCTGCAGTTGCCGCTTCTGAAGACATCGGATGAGAGATATGCAGCAGTTTATATGTGTGTTACAGTTTAGGCACTGGTGTAAATATATGGTTTTTGCATGAGCATTTGATTTTTGTAATGGTGTTTGAAGGTTAAGCTGATTTTAAAACTTGCTTGATTCAGTTTCTGCCGATGAAGCTCGCTACTATAAACCCAATGATGGTGTATGACCTTGGGCTGGACAACCGCAACATGTACCGCAGGTAATTAAATGTCAGAGACGCCACCACATGAGGTTGTGCAGTTTGTGCAATCTATGCTTTAAACTGAACTTAATTGGCGCACATCCTTACTTTAATTTTAAAAAATATGAGAAAATAGAATGATGTGTTAGGGCAATGATAGTGGTTATTTTTCAGTGATTTGAAATGTTGAAGTAATGGACATCACACTCTTCGCATCTCTGCAATCTGATCCTGTTTTATTGTTCATGTTAATTTATTGTGGAAGCAACAGTGGGTACTTCACATTATGTGGAGGGTTGTAGCCTGTAGATGATCAATTGGGATTTGCTATTACCTTTAAGGTTGCTTTAGTGCTGTTCGTATTACTGCAGAATTGTAGACTGGAACTTGTCTAATGTAGATGTGTGTTATTCCCTCACATTATGCTCTAGGCGAGCAAAACATATATGTGGCTGCCGCACCCCAGGCTGCCATTGGGTGGTCATTGTGGTGAGCTTTCTCCCTCTTCTTCAGTTTTCTTTTGTGACATGGCTTAAGCGACATTTAGTTCCTGCTTATTTGAATTTTGTGATGGATGTGTGACTTTGTCAGAGAGGTTGTGCTCCTAGCGCTATAATTAGGAATACTGAGAAATTGTCGCACAATTGCAGGTGCAACACCTTTTATGGCCTCTGCTCGGTCTGAAGATGTTCCTACTGATCTATTGAAAGAAGATGAAAAAGGTCGCAAGTTCTCCACCATGCTGTGGCTGTAGGTTGTTCCCCTGACACACCTATACTGTTGTGCTCAAGTTATTTGTGTAGATGTTAGTGAGAGTACATATAAGTACATTTCAGATTTTATTTAGGTTTTTCTTTCCTCGTGTATATACTGGCAAAATATCTGAGGTATACATGGAGATTTGACCATTTAAAAAATGTTCTGAACATATGAAAAGCATATAGGTTATATGGCAAAGTAGACATAAGAAAGATATCATATGTTTCTAGCCTTATTATTTTAGAGGCCCTCTCTTTTCCAGATATAGTTCATAGTTACTTGCAGCACACATTTACTTATCCTTATTTATGCTCTATGTATCTTCCTTTAATTTCTTGCATTGTTCTTGTGTGAGCTACTTATCCTTTTTACTCTATGTACCTTCTTTAATTCCTTGCATGTTCACGTGTCAGCTCGCTTCACTTGTCACTGAAAATTCAGAAAAACCTCCGACAACATCTCGCACGGCGTCAATAGACAAGATGTGAGCTCTCTTCTATGGGATACCAGTTCATGTTCACATCCCCAGTGGTGTATCTACATGTCCATTAGCTAAATCATATTTTGTTAAATCAGTTTTCAAGACGATATAAGTTATGGTCTAGAGGTGGGAGATGGCCGGTGGCCGACAGAAGTGACGGCAGAGGCCCACGGACTCCTGGCCTCGGTGGCCTGGATCCACCGGGGGAGGAGCCCCAAGTGGGCACAGCAGTCCGGAGCGTCGGTCAACACTATGACATTTGCTTGGTGAGAGGCGGTCATGGCCGATGCAGATGATGCCGGGGTGAGCCTTCTCGTGATTTTTTTCAGTTCATCCCCTCCGCTATTGATCTCTCTAGCAGTTTTCCTTCCTATCTTTGCACCTAATCTAATTTTGGTTTTGCAGCTATGGTCTGGAGCTGGAGCTGTGATGTGGTGACGAAGAGTGGGCTGGAAGAGAAGAAGAAGGCAGCTACGAGCTCATTTTTTAAAATCTTCATCGACAGGTCATGCGTGGGCTGAAGCATTCTCATGTCTATATTAGCCTGCTTTTGCAAAAGGTATATACTTCCTAGCCGTGTGTCTGTTTTCACCTGAGACTTAACTGAGAGCAAAAAAATGAAACGCTAAATGGATCTGACCTGAAGATCTATTGTGCTTTTCTAGAATGCTTACGTGCACATAATTTCTCATGTTTCATAGCATCTCATGTTTCTCAAGGTTCCACGTAATTTGTTGTTACCAGTTTGCATAAAAAACTGTCGTTGGGCCAAAAGCTTAGTTACTTTGCTGCCCCATTCTTCCTTAGAATGGTGCAATACATGCTAGCATGAGGACTGTAACTATTATTTAGTAGGAGTGTCTCTTAGTAGATGTCAATCCTCACATTATTATTGTGTTTCTTCCCAGTACTAGGTCGTGCTGTATTCCAAGCTTCATAACTTTTTTAATTCGTGTGTACGTTTGTGAGGCAAAAACATCATATGGCTCCACATTTTGTTTTGTTTTCTGGTCAGCTCTATTTTTTTTCAGCTAACAGATCTTATACCGCTACTAAATTCAGTGTTCATGTCCCACTGTCCCAGACAAACTAAGTTGTTTGTTGACTAGCGCCACCTAGGTTATTGTAGGCTTGCATACACATGGTTCTTTAGGAAAGGATTATTATTTGATCGCTGGAACTTTAATATATAGTGGCAGCATATTTCACGCTTGGCATGTTTTTACATTTTTTCTGATATTAGATATTTCATATCAGTTTGGCTAATCCTGCATGTCTAGAGATCTTTCGTTGCTTACTGTAAAACACTCATTTTCCTAAACATTTCTGAATATTGTAGGGCAACAACTGCTTCCTGTCACATTCATATTGTACATAGGAAGAGCACTCAGCGATGACACAAGCATGTACTCCTGTTTGCTCAATTTCAAAGTAAAATTTGCAGTTGTACACAGAAGCAATAAACTTGCAGTTATCTGCTGAAATGCAGCAAACTACAAGAGCCAAATATCACTAGAGCAAAACAGAGGAGAAGATAGGCCACATACCAGATGCTTGGAGCCGTGGCAGCGTGGCGGGGCAGGGCCCGCGCTACCACGGTGGGGGCACTTCGAGGAAGACAACGGCAGACAACCACGGTGGGGGCACTGAGAGGGTCACGGCCATGGCTGCCGATATCTGGCCATCAGGAGCTCGTTTCTGCAGCCATGGCGGGTGCCATGAGCTCGAAAAATATGGCCATGGAGGGCATGCAGCTCGAAATTGTGGCCATGGCCGCCGAATTCTGCATATGCGAGCTCGCTGATACGGCTATGGTGGGCAGCTCGGGACGGCCCAGCCGAAGGAGAAGCTGAACTATGTTCTTGGCAATATGAGCAGCTCAAAGGTGTGCGAGAGATTTGAGAAGCCATGGTCGTCCTTGCTGATTCATGTGTGAATCAGAGAAGAAATGAGCAAGATGGGGGGGGGGGGGGGGGGGGGGGGGGAGAGAGAGAGAAATTGGGAAAGTGTGACTATGTGAGAGAGAAAGGATGGCGGGTCCCACATCTACTGGTTCGGTTGGGCGGTGAAGGCTGAGACCCCCGTGTTGTTTTACGCCTCTGTTGCTCGGGCGGTGAAGACTGATGTACCGTCGTGCACAAAGCTAGGCTCCCATGAAGCAAAATATTGATTTTTAAATGCTATAGCGATATTCTAAATAGATCTAATTAGCCGTTCACAGTGATGGTTAATAATTATGCAAATTGGGAATTGGTCAAAATATATTTCTTGTTGTCTCTGATCTTAATTTACATGCAGCGGTTTTGAACACAGGTCTTTAGCTCAAACGTCATCAGAGGGCAAAGAATATTTTAGCACAATTTTTATAAGATTGCTTCAATGTTTTTAGAAAGAGCCGAAGACATTCTAATCATAGAGCCGCGGAGACTCTAACGAGTAGACTCAATACACAAAACTAAAAAAAATAATGTCACAATACAGTCTTGCTTTCGGCTTTTGTGCCAAGGGCGCAACCGAGATGTCGATAATACCGTCAAATAACGAGTAGACTCAAT
This sequence comes from Poa pratensis, assembly GCA_947311845.1. NCBI lineage: Eukaryota > Viridiplantae > Streptophyta > Magnoliopsida > Poales > Poaceae > Poa > Poa pratensis. Next base: position 104,367,685 of record CAMZMU010000052.1, read on the forward strand.
ATACAAAACTATACAAATTAATGCCACAATACAGTCTTGCTTTCAGCTTTTGCGCCAAGGGTGCAACCGAGATGTCGCTAATAGCGTCAAAAGAGTAACATAAAACTTAAACACGATCAACAATTTACAAATAAAACTATGGCTACAATCCGAACAAACCGGACAGAGAATTTAAGTTAATTGTAGAAAATATATATACTCAGAATTAGGGAGTATAATAAATTATAGATAATAACTTGAAGGCTGTTAATTGTCAGTTATATATACTCATAATTAGGGAGTTCATCAAAATACCACTACAAACCGGAAAGGCAGTTTAAGTCATCAATTATCAAGTAATTTATGTTTGTGTGCATTCACATTCTAATCCACTTTTACCTTTTTTTTCATACATACAACATCGCCATTTCAGATTATTATCTATATAAAACTGAGCTCAACAAATGTTCACACGATGATTAATTTTCACCAATATACCATCCATTTTTCACTACTCATATATGTTCTAAAACTTTCACCAATATACCATCAATTTTCCATTACTCATATTTGTTGACAATATGGTGGCCGCATGATGGCCACAAGAATTTCAAACACAAACAACAATATACACAAAATATAAAAAAATTAAAGCTACATTACAATATAAGCACACACCGAACAAATCCGTGAATAGCAAGCATTTGGACACGTTTGGCTGTACCCTATCTCATTTCAGAGCTTTCCACATAATCACGAGTTGTACACACATGCACAAACATACAAACAGAGCACACCGCTTTGTACTTCAGTGCTTTGCCACAGCTGACTGACGAGGGGAAGGCGACGAGATTACATAATCTTGATTAGTATTAGTCTATTTCTTCACACATGGTCACAGCCACCAACTTGTGGGACCAGCCGAAGACCAGAGGACAACTGATCGACTAAAAGCACGGTTTATTGCCCTGTTTAATAAAAACCTAAATGAAATAAAAAACGCTGCAATCGCATTTTTTCAGATTAAGATTTTGTTTCACATGTTCTTTGATATAACATGTAGTATGACCATTAATATTAAGTATTTGCATAAGATCTGGACCCTTCGATTAATTATACACTTTCGTGAACAAGTGTGAAATTATGTCGCACACTTAATTTACGTTGGCCGCTGGAATTTACCTTCAGTTAATTATACACTCTATAATGATGGCCACTGGAATTTACCGCCTCGAAAACGATTGACCTAAATATATTTAACTTAAGGTAACCCTACAGTTTTGCTTTCGGCACCTGCGCCAGTGGCACAACGGGTCATCTAGTCTCTTCTATAAAGCTCCGTGCCCTACCCGCCATATCCCCCTACTTGCCCCCGAATTCATCCTCCGTCGTTAGATTTCAGCTGAACAGGAAAAAACTACCGTCGTGTTTTACCTTGGACCATTGGACGCGGTGAATTTGTTTGTCACTTTTCTACCGTGGGGCACAGACCATGACAGATGGGTCCATCGTTCCGTGGGTCCTATTTTTCAGCTGCCAGATACGACCGCGTCGCACGTCCGAGTAGTTGCTCCTCTCTTCACCGCACGAAGGGCCAAGACAAAACTCGGGCCCGGGGGTGAAACCCTAGCCGAATGCCGCTCGCTCTCCTCCTCCAATCTCCTCCCTCTCAGCCGCCTCTCTCGTTCCCGCTGGCTCCTGCTCCTCCCTCTCAGCGAAGTCTGCCGCCGCCCCTCCCCAACTCTCCTTCCCTCTCGTCCGCCGCCGCCCTTGCTGCCGGAGGAGGCAGATATGTGCGCGGCTCCCCGTGGCGTTTGGCGGCGCTTGAAGCCGTGTGGAGGAGGCGGGGACGGAGGCAGGTGGAGGCCAGGACCGGGACGAGCGGTCGGGCCGCGGCGGCGGCGGCCGGGCGTGGCAGGGCGGCGGTGGACGGGCAGGGCCGCGGCGGCCGGGCATGGGGGACGGCGGTGGACGGGCAGGGCCGCAGCGGCCGGGCATGGGGGCTGCGGTGGCGGGCAGGGAGGCGGCGGCGGCGGGCGGCCGGGCGTGGCAGGGCGGCGGTGGACGGGCAGGGCAGCGGCGGCCGGGACAGGCAAGCAGGGCAGAGGCGACCGGGTCAGCCAGGCAGGGCGACGGCGGCCGGGCCAAGGCGAGCAAGGGCGCCGGTCGAGCCCTCGCGCCGCCGCTGCTCTCCCGGCGGAGCGGTGCTTGGCTGGGAGGCTGCTGCTCCCCCTTCCCCTCTCTCTCCCGAAATTTGTGGATCGAGAGAGATGCGACCACGGGTGGGGCAAGGAGGTGAGCAAGGGCGATGAGGGAGGCGAGCAAGGGCGCTGGTCAAGCCCTCGCGCCGCCGCTGCTCTCCCGGTGCAGCAGTTCTTGGCCGGGGGCTGGTGGTTTGCTCGCCTTGAATCCCTGGTGCCGCGCAGCATGCCGCCTGGCGCTCGAGACCTTCTCCAATGGTGCGAGGATAGGGGCTGGTTGCGGCTGTGGCTGTGCCACGACGGAGAGCTTCTAGCTCGGAGCTAGAAGATCGATCTGATTCCGCACCGCGACTTCAAATGCATATTTCTTGTTTCTTTGATCTTTCTGTTGAACCATGGATTCATTGGTTAATTTGGAGCGTGCAGGCTACGTCCAGCAGCAGGAGGACGGCAAGGTGGTGGACGGCAACATGCTCCAGTACGAGATGGAGGAGGAATTCCTCAGGGCCTTGCAGTCAATCTGGATCATGGATCTGGATCATGTACGACACATCTAATCTTCCTTGTTATTCTCTCCTTAGTAGGTGTCTTCTGATGATTTCTTTTTTTTATTTGATTGGGTGTAGGAAGTGGATCGTAAATGCAACTAAGTTGGGGCTTCAGACAGGGCTTTGTGATGGTTGGATTGGCTGGCTGAGAGAGAAGTTCAGTAAAATATAGCCTCTACACTGGTTTAAATACGGGTCAGCTCAAGGGATGTTAAAATGGAGGCAGGATCGTCATTACCTTTCTTATCATGGAGTTCTTAGAACTGTACCATTTATCTTAAGATGTTATAGCTTATGGAGTAGAAGAATATGTGAAGTGGTAATAACCTCATTCTTCTGAAAATTTCATTTCAAGCACACATGCTCAGATGATTGGGGAAGCGGTGGCTGCAGGTGGCGTCAAGTATATCAGATTCGGCGATTTTATGCAACAATCTCATGCCTCGTTCACCCATTTCATTTTTTCATTCCAAGATTCAGAGTATTAGATATGTACTGAATACCAAGTATATCCCATGGTCTTGTCTGCAGCTACTGCTGCCATTTACATGTTAAAATTATTACTAGTATTATCTTCCTTTGCATGATTAATTGTTGTTTGATTAAATTCTTATATTTCAAGTTTAGGACAGTTTGTTATTTTATCTTGCCCTGAAATGGTATATCTCTTTTTACCATGAATCTTATCTTTTGGCATCATATGATAGTGGAAAGAAATTTTACTTTAGTAAGTTGTTTATGTAGGTTACAGTGTTTCAAGTGAGGCTCTGACCGGCAAAGCCCATCTGTTGGATATCATTTACAGTTTGTCAGACAATGAGATTTTGAGGACTCAGACCCTTGTGAAGAATGCCACTGTGCAAATTGATGGTGCCCCCTTCCAGGCCCATTCTCTGCTCTCTGATGACTCAGGTTGGATATGTTTGCTGCCCATCATTTTTAGTGTCATTTCCTTCATCGCAATGAAATTTATACAAGCATATTGCAATGTGTCCTTGCAATGGCTCGCAGTGAGCTTGTCTTTTCCTCATGACGGTGTTCAAATGGAGGGTGGAGCTGCATCCACGACTATTGTGGCGTTTAGTAGTGCCTCGCTGAAGATTGTCTGCCTGCATCCAGTTTCCTTCCCACAACATACATGAGCTAGGTAAATTTCTGGTTTCACAACCGTGTGCCTTTTCCAAGATTCATTTCCTTTTAGCACTTTCTACTTTTATGTAGATTTATAGAACTGCAGCCCACGTACAAGCCATGTTCTGAAAGTGTCAGAATAGACATGAGTGCTATATGGACTGCTTTGCTGCCATATCTAACTTGGAAAGCAAAATTCAGGTGATGATTGATTAAGTGTAGTGTCCCAGCTACTACATGAAGACGAGCAATCAGAGTAGGACCGTTCCTTTCATGCATATTTGTAGCGTACTTTATCCGAAGTTTTAATTAGGTGGCAGCTTTGTCAAAATAATAATAATCAGAATTTCAGAACTGTCAGCTCTCCATGTTATTTCCAAAGAGGGTGAAATGAAATTGTTGGAACTAAATTTTTAGTTGACGGGAAATTCATATTGGTACTTGGTACAGGAGGAGAAGTAATGGTCAGCTTGGTTTGTGCCGACTCACTCAGATCATTTGCTTGGTGCTATGGTGATTCTTGCATGTGTGCAGCAGCAACTGTCCTATTAGTTTATGCCCTTTGTCGGGGTTCTGGATCTATGAGTCAAACTAATTATTGGATTTAGCTTATTTAATATCTAGACATCGGCTTCAGACTGGTGTATAGATGTGAAACTGTGTGAACTGAAACCTTGGGATTTGAGGTTCGTCTGCTATCTCTTATTGTCAGTTACAAGTCATGACCAATTAAACGCCTCTGGAAGGACTAGCCGTCAACATTCTGAGCATACCTAAGGTTTGTGATTCTGATCAAACATCAGTGCCTGCTTGGTCAGGATGTTCCCTGGCAAGGTGAGTAATGCATGCCATGTTAGGTGTTTTTACTAATAAATCAATGCAACATAAGAGTATGGGTTGGAAGCTGGATTAGTTTTGTATTTTTCAGCATTGTTTCTTTTTCGCTTAGATAGCTTGTTCTAAGCCTTTAATGGATCATTTGGTGGCACAACATTGGTTAATGAACTTGCCTATTATGTATTTTAGCTTCAGCGTTTTTTCTGTAACTCATTGCAGGTCATCTTGCCCTTCACATCGTGGTGGTTTTCCTCTGGTAGGACCTACCTAATCGGTGACTCCAGAGAATTATTCTATCAGCTAGAGTGATGCCCCTTTACATTATTATTATTATCTACTAAACATGGCCGGTCTATTCCAGTTTGGATAGATTGCAAGGAAAAACCACATTAAGGTTATGTGCTCTTCCTTCTCACTTACAGAAAGCATCTTCTTCATGTCACTTCACTAGGATTATTGCTTCTTATTTTTTTTCAAAAGTGTGATGTTTCTCATAGGCTCTACTGTCATCGCTGAGGTTGCTTTATTGCTTTGTTACCAATGCCTAGAGAAAATCTCAATCCCATCAATCTTATTGTGTTATGATATGTGCTCCACTATTATGTATTTGCTGCTACCAATTATTGTTATCTGAAGAAAAATGCATCGTTGATTGTTGCTACAATCTTCATTTTTTGTTGCTACAATCGTGGAAGATTGCTTCTACCAGTTCTTGGTTACGATATAAATCTTGTTGTCTATCGTGGAAGATTGCTTTCAGCTCTTACTTACGAATAAAATACCTTTTTGGTGGAGCAAAATTAAACGCTTTTCGGAAGCATTGTAAAAATAAGCTTATACTGATGGCAGTACATGAGTTTATTCTTCCGTTCAGACAACCAGCTCATATGTTAGATGCAGAACAAAGAGTGTACAAACTTGCCCCTCTTCCCAGTTATATATGTAGAGAGACTATTTTATTATGTTTCGGGTACACCTTGTTATTCTGAGTAATATATGTACATAGAGCATTTTACTATTTTTTGATTGTAGAGATTGCTAGATTGCTATTTCCCTACCACAGTTCAAAATATGGAGGTCTCATCAACTTTGTGTTTTCTGTAATAGCAGTACTAAATCTCAATCTTGATTATGTGTTTTCTCATTAAGAATAGAGCTTCCTCTGCTTTCTGTCATGCATCTCATAAGGATAATAATTGTATGATTCGGTGCTAAATGAGAGTCCTATTGATTTCAATAATAGTATGTCTTAGTCTTATGAAGTCGCTACTTTTTAGTGTACTGTACATATTGGTGGCTGGACTAAACTGAACTGGACTCTTACAGAAAGCATGATGTAGGATCATATCTTCATTTGTGTAGGGAAACATCGTAGTTCAGACCAACACACATTAGTGTCTCTGAATGTGCAGTCGTACACATTACTATGTGTAGTATGTATATGAACCTGTTAAAGTCTTGAATAAATATTAGTAAGTATTCTACTTTGGCTATGCTGCCGAGTGGTCTCAGCCAGCTTTTTCAATGGACTGGTATGTAAGGTTCTTCATGTAATGTGCTAGAAAATAAAAGCTATGAATTATTAAAGCACTTCAGTTTATTGCTTTTAACCTGGTTCTGTAGAAAAGAGCAAATCTACAGCTACAACAGAAATAAAAGTTGCCTAACTAACATAATCAGGGAGAATTTTCTTAAGAGAGCATAAAAGAAGATATTATGCATCATAACACAAAAACATATTACATAATAAAGTTGGGATTTGGCAAAAAGGTGGATGGTTAGTTTTGCTATGGTTCAAATTATGGTCATCGACTTGCAAAAAATTGAGTTCTAAAGTCCTTCCAAAAAAATGTCTTGGTAAGTTTCAGCTTTTCGATTTCATATGCACGATTAATATTCAGGAGTGTCTTGGTACCCACACTTTTGGGATTCTCCTTCACTATTTTGGTGCAGTCTTCATATATATTGTATTCTGACATCTCTACTTTTTTGACCAATTCTGACATCTCTGCTTGATTTAGGTACAAAAAACACTATGGCCATTCAATCATGTAACTGAGTCTGACGGGGGCTGTCCAGTGAGGATAAAAAACTCCTTTGTGGGAATATTTAACTGTTGATTTATTTCTGAGTGGATACTATTCTTGCCATGATAAGCTTCACTCTGCCAGTCCCACAAGCCCCAGGTGAATACATCCTCACTTTTGATTTCTCATCATGAATGCAGATATGCATTTCCAAAAACCTTTTATTGTTCAAATAAAATTTGCAATATTCATTCTATTTATCTCTCTATTTCTATATAATCTACGTTAGTTCGACAGCTTCCGCTTGTTCTTTTTTCATGTAACTGAATATGGCTTCAGTATATAAGACACAGAAAAGGTCGTGGTTTGTAATATGTGCTACTGATGATCTGGGCAACTATTTCCTATAGTTTCCCAAGTTAAGTGGATTCCTTCATATTTAATTGTCCATTCTTGGTTGGTGAATATATATTTGCTAGAATCAAGAGTTGCCGAAATATCTCTGGCCGATGACAATTAGTAACAATCTATCTATTAAATAAAATAAATGCAATTTAGTGCCAGTATGCATAATCCCAGTTAATAGCTAATTACGACAGTCCCTCTTTTTAATTTGCAAGTCGATGACTTCGGAATAGGTTACCAAACTTTTCTTGTCAAAACAAATTCCGGCAAGATTTTTCTTGTTGCCGTTAGTTGTGGGCTGTTCCTTCGTGTTACACCCTACTCTTGGAAGTGCCACCTAGATTCATGGGAGTTCTCTGCTGGTCTAGAAAAGCACCCTGATACACGCGTCCATCGTCGATGAATGCACCCTGTCGGTCTCCTGCTTTTCATGACATGATGTTTCTTTTGTCTTTCACGTGTATTTGCTGAAAGCTAATTGGTGTTATTGGCTGATTTTACTTTTTTTTCGTACTTTGGGTTGCTGCAGAACTATAACATAGAAATGGCTATTTGACAGCTCCTCTGTCAGTATTTCTATTCTTTTTTTGTACAAGGTAGCTTGCTTCAGCAATGGCACACTTCTTTTTTGTACAAGGTAGCTGGTTGACTAGGCCGAACTGAATGCTGAGCACCGGAGAAAGGATGGTGTGTTTTTTAATTCAAGCCAGCTTCTCCGGTAATGAGATTATCGTCGTCTCCGATGAAGACTAGGGGAATGATTACTGTTTTTAGGTGTTCAGTTTCTGAGTGTCACATCGTCAGTCAGTTTATGTTTTATGAACTGTGTATGTACATCTATGTTCTGTTCTGGACATTAAGCCTAAAATTGGTTTGTTATTGGTACTGCAGCACTACCCAGTGTACTTACTCCTTTGTACTGGAGCAGGTTTTATGGTAATCAAGTTATCTGTTTCTGTTGTGTTCTTTGGCCAGATTAAATGATAATTTTTAGGTGGATATGTTAATTAGGAATACTTATGCTATACCTGTTGGACTATAGTTCATGTTTCGAAGAGGTCGCTTCAACATTTTCAGCTTAACAAACATATATAATCGATATGTTAGAGTGTGCATTAAAACTGGAGTTTCTTATGTTACTTCTTCTCATTCTCTTTTTGTAACCGAGATAAACCATTAAGGACTGATCATAGATTGCATAGCATATGTATGCATGCAGTTTATATTATTTTATTGTGAAATGGTGTCTAATAAGATGTCCTGCTTTTGTGACCTCAAATGCCGACAATAAGTTTTACTGCATAAGTTTACTGCATAAGTTTCAGCATGAAATGGTGTCTAATAAGATGGAGCTGGTTTTCTTTGTAGTCCATCTCATCATTAGGTGTAAACATTCATTATGAAATAAATAACTAATTATGAATTCTCTGTTTCAATAGATGGAAGTTTTATCACTGCCATGCCTAAATTTTACACGCTTACCCTTGCCTACATCTTCGTGGCTTATCTGACTACTTATCCATCATTATGCTTCCAGTAGCTAGCTAATGGGCCTTTAATTAATAGTTCTTCACTCACTGCATGGGATTGACATGCTTGCCTTTCATGGATGTACTCATGGTTGGGGCAATGAGGAGCCTTATGAGCTCTAAAGTGCAAAAAATATGCTATGCATTTATGATATTTATGTTTGATGAGTAAACCCGTCATTGTTTGTGGAGGAACACATTTTTTGTATTTGAAACTTGAATTATAACAAACTCATGTATTTCTTACCATAGTAAAATGTAACAGTTGATGTGCTAGATCATTTGCTTCTAGACTGTCAGGGTTTCCTCTTTACTGATTGAAAATTTGTAAAAGACATCACTGAGGCGAAGTTTGTTGCATGTAAAACTTGGATAGGAGAGAAGTTAATCTGAAGTAAGTATGGGCCAACAAGGCCATGATAAATCAAAGAAAGTCAATCAGATACAGTGAAAACTAAATTGCTTGTTGACCATTGCTTACATCTATATAAGAGGCATGTTTGGTCAATTCTTCCTGCAATTCGTATTTTCTTGTGATTAAATTCCTCAAGTATTTATTCTACATCTATATAATCTGGGGAGATTAAATTCATTCAAAAAGTTCAGTTTCTTTCATCCGTACATGTCTCGTGTTATTTTAGGTGCAACTTATTAGGGGACTATATGTGGACTGGGCCAATCAATTAATGTGTCTGAATTAGTGGAGTATTTTCTTACATATGCATGGCTGCTGTTGGGATGCACACTTAAAGAGCAGCAGGAAGAACAACAATCTTATGTAGCCAAACTGATTTGAGTTTACATTTTCTTTTTGGTGCAAGTGCAAAAATTGCTGTCAAGATGAAGGCAGCGATAGCCTCGCCGAGCTACGGCTGCCGGCGACAATTTCCCCAAGCTTCTGTCGCCGCCAATCGCTACGCCGTGCTACTTCTGGCGACATCCCCAACCTGCTGCTGCCGTTGAGGTCTCTCTCCTCCTCCACCATCTATTCTTGCTTAATTATAATTCTGTGACCAATTTCTGATGTGTCAATAGGAGTGCTCATTTGGTGAAGTTGTAGCTTTAATTCTTCTTGCTTGCACAATTCTTTTTAAACCTGTTTTATGGCGTGTCACTAGGATTTGTAGTTCCTTTATTTAGATCAGGCATTTTGATGGTGATGGCCATCTCCAGTTGTGTACCTACAACTTCCTCACTAAAGAAAACCTTTTTCCCAAGGATGCATACATTAAGGAGTGCATCTACTATTATATCATGGAACCCGGATGGAGCTTTTGTTGCTTTTGAGTTGGAGGATCTTTTTATACCTCAAAATGGTGATGGCATTTTGATGGAGCTTTTGTCACTAGGATTTGTAGTTCCTTTATTTAGATCAGGCATTTTGATGGTGATGGCCATCTCCAGTTGTGTACCTACAACTTCCTCACTAAAGAAAACCTTTTTCCCAAGGATGCATACATTAAGGGGTGCATCTACTATTATATCATGTAACCCGGATGGAGCTTTTGTTGCTTTTGAGTTGGAGGATCTTTTTATACCACATCTCAAATTTATGAAGCTGACAAAAAATGAGCTCAATTTTAATCGCTCAAGACTGATTGAAGTAGTGTAGTTGATGGAATTTATATAAAGTGCCAACACTGCTGTTGATCAAGGTTACAACATTGTACAACTGCAGATAAGATGTCCTAGAAAACATCAGTAGTTTTCCACCACATGGTGCAGACAGTGCAGGCTAAGGTAGTCTACGTCACGATATTAGTTTTAGGCTTTGTTCTATGGGAAACAGTTTTTAGCCTCAGCGGAGGGGAATTATTCGTCGCTAGGGTTAGACGCCGCCACCAAATCAGGTGTTAGACTCACAGAAACGAAACAAAGACATGGACGTCGTGGAGTGATCGAAAGGTTAGGTGTGTGGGCTGAATAGCGACAATGAAAAAAAAAGGTAAGGGTCCCTTTGATGCAAAGAAATATCATAGGATGTTTGTTGGATTGGATCCTATAGGAACTTTTCCTATAGAGGTTGTTTGATGCATTGGATCATATCGTATAGGAATTAATCTCATAGGAATAATCACCTTTGAACAAGTTTTGTTCTAGGAAGGCCAAGTGATTTATCTTTGTAATGTCTATTTATAGAATTTCCTTTGATTTACTCTTAATGGTACCACTATTACACACTACAATTCTATGTATGTATGGTGGTCAGAGGTGGCTAAACTGTGTAAGTTGTTTGAATGCAGTCCGTAGATAGAATGTATCTTTCATGTAAGAGACACCATGCATCAGTTTTAGCATATAGAGTGGATATTGAAAAGCCTATTGTTCTGGTCGCTGCCTTTCTTCTTGAACTTGTGGACTATGTACCTCCTGGCCTGGTCGTTTGCATGGCATGTATATATAATATTTAAACAGGTGAAAAGTGTTTGCAACTTCATACTTTCACTGACATATGTTTCTTAGTTAATTTTTTTGTCACCCATAAAACCGTAAGGTTTGGGAGTTGAAAGGGAAACTATATCCTTAGTGCATTGAACTTACTTTCATTCATGAGTTGAAATGGGAACTATATCCTTAATGCATCGAACTTACTTTGTTTTTTGTACGTGCCATCAAACTTACTTTCATTCCTGGGAGATGAACTGGAAATATTGTCCTCAGTGTATAGACCTTGCCTTTATTTGGTTCATTCATGAGTTCATCGTTTAGGATTTCTGATCATAGTGACCAAGAAACATATGCATGAATTTTGAATTTGTGTGGCATGAAACACCTGTTTTTTGTGTGTTCAGATTTGTGAGGTTTGTGACTATAGATTTTTTTTATCAATCGCAGTTGCTCCCTACAATTGCACAAGCTGCAGCTATGGTTCTAGAAATGGCACGACTGTCTGCTCATTCTGATAAAGAATATATGTGTAAGGTAATGAGAGATAAGAAAATATTGTGAGTTTGTGTAGTATTGTAGTTTCAGAATGTCCTAATTGGATGTTACATTTAATTCTCAGTCAAGACTTTCATAGCTTGGGTTACGAGCTTTTCTGCTTGATGTGTAATGCTTCTCAGTATCGGTTGCCATATTTTTAAATCACAAATGCCGTGTCTAAATATTACTCATAAAATTATTACTCGAGTTGTTGTAATAGACAATCTCCATTTTATTTTGCAAGGAGGTGGTTTTAGGAATACCTTATGATGTCGACTCCTTTTTATCTCATTAGCCTATGCCAACAATACGGTATTGCTTCTGGCAGTTGCGGAACGGATTAGGAAACTGTTCTTTGTTTCGTTTTTCAATATTTTATTTCAGGTTTAATTTTTGCTGAAAGATAATACAATGACCATCTTCTAACAGGTAGTTGTCCTGTTTCAGGTCAATCCGGCGACAGAGACAAAACAATAATGAGGAGATGAGTCTTTATCAGGTGATTTGAACCATGGTGATGCTTATGGCGAATTCGTTCTTAGACTTTCATGCTGCGTGAAGTAGACGGCGTCTGCCTATTTCTACTTAGGTCAATGAACCCAATCTTATAGTTTGACCCTTCTAATGTAACTATGTTATTAAATTTGAAAAATTGTAGCCTGACTTCACTCAGCTATGTTATGTAATAGACTAAGAGAGTATTTATTACTGCATGAACCATCCCCAAGTAATTTGGTTCTGTTACCTCTTTAGATGTCAAATGCTTACCGCTTGCTCATCCTTATTTCCTCTCATTGTTTTGTTTTTCTCATTGCTTCAGTTATTTATCTCATTTATTCAGTCTGTTGATTCAGTGTTCAGTATAGCCCGGTTCTTTTGCCCTTTATGTTCCCTTAATGAGGTGAATGGATCCATTCGCAAAAAAAAAAATGAGGTGAATGGATCATGATTTCTCTTTTGCTCGGTTCTTTCATAACTTTTGGAATCAAATGATAACACTGCTTCATACAAGTTATTGGTTTCTATATGGTATAAGTTAAATGAATGCAAATAAAATTAGTTGGCAACAATGTGATAGTTGCATCCGGCGTTGCGCAGTCGCGCAACGGGTCATCTAGTAGAGCAAAGAACCAAGCAATGAGACGTATGGCCAAGAAGGAGACCACATAGACAAAGAAAGAAAAACAAGAGAAACCAATCGGAGGCCGCAAAGAGCCAACAAGGCCTAAATAGAAAAAAAAACAACACAATCTCTTGAAACCGGAAACAAGCAGTGAAAGGCTACCGGGAACAGTGAGCAACTTTCCAAAAGAAGAGGGCTACCGGGAAGACCCATAGAAAGGAAAGCACAAAATAAGCAATCTAACCGGCTAACACCGGAAGAGCAGCAAGAAGAGCGACCGGCAAGTGCTCAAGCAATGGAAACCTGAGCAGTGGGCCCGCGGCTCTAGCCAACGGAATCGCGCCACAACAGCCCTCTTGAAGAACGTGGCGCGAGACGATAGGTCAAGAACGAGCAAAGTGCTGCTCATCCAGGAAACCCACGGTCTTTAGTATAGTAGTGTATTTGATACGATTTTGTTTTGCCCTAATCAGATGCGATTTTGTTAGCATAATAGCTCTCGCGTACGGGTCCGCCTATGCTTGTGGTGGTCCCGTCGGAGCAGTGACCAAGCGGAAAGAATGACACGGGGTCCTGGGGGTGAACCCGTCGCGCCATTGTCCAATTCAACGGCACAATGCTCAAGCAAGTCACGGTGGAGTGGAAATGAGCCGCTGCGTTCACAACGTGAGTCCGAGCTGTTAAATGCGCATCGGGATCACTGTCTATTCATCTTCAGCGTGTAGTCAGTCTTGTTGGAAACAAGGTATTCTCAAGTCTTGAATTTGCTAAAGATACCGTGTGTATAGTACTCCCTCCATCTCAAAAAATATAAGGCGCCCTTTAATTTCGCTGGTCAACGCCGTATAATTTTGACCATGATTTGTACTTATAATATGTACCCAAAATTATTATAAAGATAGATGAAATTAAAGAATTTTACAAGACGAATCCAACAGTACCGTATATACGTTTTCATTCAATTTATTTTGTTATAAATCGATAGTCAAAGTTGAGCGGCAAAGACCACCTTAAAAATAGCGTGCCTTGTATTTTGACACGGAGGGAGTATAACCACACAAAACGTAGGGCTGGCAGTGCACGGTGTCCCATCCCTGTTACACAAGTTAGCAAACTAACATATCCTACAAAATCCAGACGTACAAGCTCCTCGAGTTGAATTGATCTGCAAAATTTGCAACTCATACGATACATGTGCCAAATAAGCTATAAGCATTTCCCCTCTTTTGTTTTGATGTAACCCCTTGTTTCCTGCGTAGTTCCCTGGAAAAGACACGGGAAGCACAATTGCGCCCCAAGTTTTCTCCAGCCAAATCTATCAAAATAGAATATGATTCAAGACATATATGGATTCAAGACATATATGTGGCGAAGCATCCAAGAAAATGTATCACAGCTTAGATGGAGATGTTTTATGCAAATTATTATTTTCACGAAAACCAAATACGAAAAACAGAATTTTTATGGAAAAACACGAAAATTTGACTGCTAGTTTAAACTGGCCTTGTCAACGCCCGTACCCCTTCGACTATGTAGTCGCTAGGAGAGGCGATTAGGATTTTTCGTCTCCCGTGGTGGGAGGACTCCGCTTTTCTGATTTTAGTGTACATATTTGCTGGGACAATGCTCCGTCAGTGGCGACGCCGCTTCTTACAATAATGTCATCCCGGCTTCAGCCCCATCTCGGGGGCGACGTCGAGAACTCGTGAGAGTGAGATGGTTCTCGAAACTTCTTCTGGCCGTGGCGGTGTCCGGATCGTCATTAAATTTCATCGGTGGTTTATCATTCTTGTTCAGGTACGGGAGGGATGTGGACGCGTTAAGTGCCCGTCCACAACCATTTGAGGAAAACAAAGTCCAAGGCCGAAGCTTGCAGGACTAACTGAAGGCCCAGGTTCCCTGGAAAGAGAAGAACTGAGGCCCAGAAGCCGGTTTCCCACCTTCGTCTCTGCCAAAACAAAAAAAAACTATGTCTCGCCCCCACCTTTGCCGAATCCTCACCCGACCACCGGAGAGCGCAATAAATCGAGGCGGAGCCGCCCCCCGGAGAGCCTCGCCCTGGATGGCCGGCCGCCACAGCAGACTGAAGTAAAGCAGACCTCCAGCGTTCTTCATTATGCGAGGTATGATGCCTATAGCCCTAGATTTATCAGCAGTCTTGCACCGTTGGTACATACTCGAGCTAACGGATCAGTGCGCTATTTCAACGGTTGCCGAGAACTTTGTGTCGTGTGCAGAGTTGATGTTAGAAGTTAACTTCAGTTCCAGTTTCTCTGATGCTCAATCGGGGAATTGTCTACGTGACTTCTTATTCGTTCAACGTATTCTGTTGGTGGTCTCAGAAGGCAGTAAAATGGTCTTGCAGTCAGGTCAGCACTGTTTTCCCCCTGTACGTTATGCTCCAATGTCATAGATAATGTACCTACTAAAATATGTAAGAGTACAACCACATTATGTGCATTGTGCCTTGAGCTTATTCACATCAAATTTTCCAAGCATTGAGTCGTTGTGTGTTTCTTAATCACCTAAGTAGCTTTGCAGAAAAGAGAAAAACAGTTACCTCCTGAAACAGAGCTTACCTCTTTTTTCTCAAGGTTTCTCACGAAGATATACCATATCTTCTAGAAAAATAATGGAAGATTATGTAACAATCATGCAGCCAACCCGACCAGCTAACCTGTTCTGTGAATTACAGATTATTCAGACGTTCTGGCAAGCCTGTATCTGGCATGTGTTATTGGTAGACAACAAAGCCTGTGAACAAGGACCATGTATACTAATTAGGCGCTTAAACAAAGGGTGAAGCGACATGAGCAGTTAAAAATACACACAGCTATTAATCAGAGCAGCTTGTATACAGGCATACAGCCGAGACTAGAAAATGCCATTGAACTCTAACTATTTGTTTCTACGGAGCAAATCATGTTAACTGTTAAGTGTTAACTGTACAAGATTGAGAAATAATTTGCTATGAGGCACTTTCTTATAATCTGGATCTTGTGCTATCTTTTCATTATAAAGCACCAAGGCAATGATATGAACATCACATGATCGTATGATGAACACAATTAATAATTGGTTTCACACTATTTGTAAGTTGAACTTCTGTTTCTTTATCTGTATGGAGTTTTTGTACATTTCTACATATACACTTGGAAGGATTAGCGAATCCTTTAAAAGGTGGATGCCAATCGCACAGTGTAAAGAGTCACTGATATCAAGGACTATCTATACACTAAGAACATTTAGGAGAGTAACTCTGTTCTGGACCAATCTCCGGAACAGAAGTCCTAGTGCAGCCTCAAGATCTCCGAAGCTGCAACCTAGCATCCGCATCTGCTCCTCCTTGCACAGAACTGAGTTTTTCTTCTGGAATGCCTTGGAGACCAGAGACCGTTTTGGCGTTGCAATTTGCTTAGACAAGAGGTGCAATGTTGACTCGAGCAGAGAGGTAGCAATCTCTCTAGCTTTGCTCAACAATCTGACAATCCTGTAATCCTGCTTGTAGGAAATGACCTTCTTCTCAGTCTTCTTGAAATGTTTCCTTGCCTTCTTCACTAAATGGAAGTAAGATGCGGATATCCAAGAGCTCAAGGGAGCATTCCATTTCTCCATCCAACATCTTCCTTTGCTGGGAGGAGCACACTTGGTTGCTAGGCAGGCACATGATCTCCTCGATAGAGCAATAAATGTCTCCAAGCCTCGCCAAACCATGAGAGACTGTCTCGATTGCCAAGGGGGGTGAAGAGATGCATGCCTCAGGCTGCGTAGCTCCTCTTCAACTTCACAGTGGGGCCTAGAGGGCAAACTAACCGATCTTAGATGGCAAGCCATATCCGTTGCTAAAACTGATGTCTCTAGACTCTTGGTTTGATGGGATGAGAACGAGAGCGAATCTAGTTGATGTTTTGAGCTTGTGTTGAGGCCTATTATACAAAAGGACTGTATGGGACAGCGTCATTTGGGTGGTAGACAAATAGAACCCTGCCACTGCCATCACATCTCCTTAATGCTGTCTCTCAAGATATTAAGTTCTGGCAACATGGAATCCGTCATCACTTTAGTTTTTTAGAACCTTTATGACCCTCCCAATTAGCTATCACATTATGATGTTCCATCTGTTGGCAACAAGAATCAGCAGGGTAGTTTGCTCTACTGGTTGACTTGGCGTAATTGCATGCTCTAGGTATATTTTAATGGATTCCTAACCTAGCATTAACTATTGGTGCATGTGTACCATCTAATTGTAGCACAATAGTATGGGTATGGACTGTATTTTGCACAATTTTTGTATGCACTCAATCTTGTGGGTTGGAGCTGGCTTGTTTTAATGTTTTATCTATGTATGGCCAGATCAACTGTGCGGCGATCCTTTGCTTGTTGTTGAGCCAACAAATCGCATCTGAATAGCATGAAAATTCCCAGATCCACCGCACTAGGTTCCGTTGAACACATCACATCTGAATAACATGGCATCTCATAGTAAAATAGTTCATAGCTTAGCTTGAATAATGGCTAGCATATTCTGTTCTTCCTAGTAATTTATTCCCGTGAAGTTAACTGAACTAACAGCTCCCGACTTGGATGATGTATCACAGCATGCATGAAAATTAAAATACATCAGGAAATGGACCAACAATTTGTTATGTTTTCCAGTTGAGTAATCTTTCTGCACAATTCCCTCATTTACACACTGGAAAATTGTTGTGGTGATAAGTGAATCCTCTAAAAGGCAGATGGCGGCATGGGATAAGAGTTGGTGTTTTAACTGTCTAAAAGTTAAGTAGTCAGAAGTGAAACTCTGCTCATTTATCTAAGTATGTGCACACATGTCTATGGTTTCTCCGTCAAAGCCACTGCATAAGCCAAAAGGAAGAGGAAGGAGTGCACAAGAACAGTAGGAATGGGAGGCATCAGGAAAGCACCAAACAAAATATTCTCACCTCCAACTCTAGAGGTGGAGCATAAAGTTGGGCGTTCCTCCATGTTCCCATTCCTAGTGCTATTGAGCTCTCTCTTTCTTCCTCTTCCCGACTTATTCTTAGTGCCTACAAACCAAGAAACAAAAAGTTCCAAATGGCAAGCTGGAATTCTTGGATAAAATGTTTCAGCTTTGTGGTATAAATAGGACACGCAGGACACTCTGTTTACAACCTTAGGGAGAGTGAGCAATGAAGACACCTATCACCGGATCCTGTCCTATTGTCCTGGACTACTAGTTTAAAGCACGTGCATGGACATCTTCTGTTTGATTACCAATATCTGAAAGCTGGTGTATAGTAGTATCAACCTGCGCAGTTTATACAGTACGAAAATAGGTAGCAATCTCAATTATGAGCTAAACATAATATGAACCTGGACAAATTAAGCCCTTTAAATAAGCTAAGAAAAAAATAAAACAAAGGTAAAGGACATTTGGTACAAAAGGTACTTCAGACACAACCAAAAAAAAGATAGTTCAGACATGAGCTGCACTAGTACAGATGATAGAATCACTAGTAGGAAATAGCTTATTGATTTTACTAGTGGTGTGCAGAATTCAGGCACGCCACCACTCAAGATCTACCAGTGGTCGACGGATCAATGCAGCATCGTCTGCGTCGACGACGAAAGCGGCAACGATGTCGGCAGACACGACGACGAGGACGGTGGCGGAGATGGCTTGGATTGGAGCGTCTTCGACCGCTACTACCACCGTTAGATATAGGGTTTAAATTAGTTTGTTTAAATTTCATTCAAAGTATGTAATACTCCCTTCGTATCAAAATATAAGATGTTTTAGTTTTTTTTGACCCACACGTATCTAGACATGTTTTAGTGCAAGGTTCACATGAATCTTTCATTTGAACATGTCTAGATACATGTGCACCAAAAAAGCCTAAAACATCTTACGTTTTGATACAGAGGGAGTATATCCTAAATTTTGAATGAAACTCCCCGGTTTAAATCCAGTTTAAAAATTAAATTCCAGTTCAGTTACGAATTTCTGTTTGAAGTCAGCACCAATAACGTGCATTCTACACGCCACTGCTAACTCTTGCCAATGGCTTGTCTTGTGCCCGCCAGTGGTAAAACTTATCGGTGTCGTGTCTTCATCACGTCACCAATAACAATTACCAGTGGGATGCCCAATACAAGCCACCAGTAGCAAATTGGGCACGCCACTACTAGGGTATTTCCTACTAGTGTCAGGAAACTGTAACTTATATATTTTTATTTGATTTTCTCGAGGAAAGCAATTAATAATGTTTTTTGTAGTAACTTAATATTTAACTTCTTTACGCAGCGACATGGACGGGCGGACATAAAGTAAGAATGAGGTCCTGAAGAGAGTTTGGTACTTCTTCACCCAATTACAACTTGGTAAGCTATTGTTTACTAGAGGTGTAATTTCTTTCCCAAGGGGGTCGGAGATTAAAGGGGATTTGGTGAAACTCTTCTTTCACCCAGTCCACTCAAATACTCTTCCACCTCAATCCACTACTATGGTGGAGTATTTTAATTTACGAAATGATTGGTTCGTGGAGGATATCCTCGAATTATACCATCCAAAACCGGCTTGGTAAACGAACTATTGGAGATTCGGGGTGCAGGATAATCCCCTCCAATCCCTTCAATACACTCTAAGTAAACAAGGCCTAACTGAGACACCATTCCTCTTATCAATCACGCAAACACCGACTGAGATTCAAGAGCCAGGGCAATAAGCTTTATCCCGCATGTCTAAATACTTGAGTTCCAGAGTTTTGGAAGCTGCAGGTAAATCTTGCCAGAGTCATGATACTTTCTTGCTAATCTACACCTCTATCAATTAATCGGGTATGCCCTGGTGAGAAATATGTTGGGGACAAGTTATCCAATTTAGATATTTTTACAGGGTAGATGCTAACAATAATCCACAATGCATGTGTTGCTACATGTTATGTGCGCTAGTGCCACCTTTCTTGCCTGATTTCTGCTCCTACTCTTAGCAGCTGTGGTCAGCTGTCGTGTGTCATTGATCTGATTTATGTCTCGACCATGAGTTGAGTACAGGGAATTATTGAAGAATATTTACCATTTAGTGTGGCAAAGTTGTGTCTCTTATCTTGTTAAGTCTGAAAATGTGCTTGCTTATGTCTGTATTGTCAAGCTTCATGCGCTAAACATTATTCCATAAGGCCGATGTCATGGAAAGGCTAGCACCACATATACTGTAACATGTATGAGTACATGCCCTTAGTCAGATAGAGATGCATACCTAGCAGTAAATTAAACGTATTGGCATATATGGCCTTATGTGCAGAACAATCTGTAGCTGGACATTTGTTTCGTTGTGCTAGTTGAATCTGAAAATGAATCTACGTTACTAAACTATGAACTGTCAGCCAGT
The DNA here is from genome assembly GCA_947311845.1 of Poa pratensis. Classification (NCBI taxonomy): domain Eukaryota; kingdom Viridiplantae; phylum Streptophyta; class Magnoliopsida; order Poales; family Poaceae; genus Poa; species Poa pratensis. Next base: position 104,387,762 of record CAMZMU010000052.1, read on the forward strand.
TAGGCAATTAAACCACCATCTTGTTTTATGTATTGATTAAGACATGCCAAATAAAGAAACAAAAACATAAATAGCATTCCAGCTATGCAGGGCGTATAAACTTGAACCAAATCATGTTATACTATGAATTATTTTTATGGTGTGCGATCCAAAATGAAGAGGAAGGAGCACCAAAGAACAATAGGCATGGGAGGCATCAGGAAAACTCAAACCAAAGCCTAGTCTGTTGTTAGACGAGGAACTGAGGGCTTTACCCTTCCATCTGCTCCTACGCCCACTACTCTTAGGCCCTCTTTTCTTCCTGTTCATGCCTCGCAATGGACATATCCTATCATCGGAATTTATGCACATATATGTTTGCCTTTTCTGCTAAAGCAATTTAGCAAACAAAAGGATGAGGAAGGAGCGCTTAAGAACAATAGGAATGAGATGCATCGGGAAGTACCAAACCATGTTTCGACCACAACACAAGAGGCAGAGAACAAGTAAGTTAGGATTTCCCCTATGTTCTCATTCCCACTGCTCTTAGGCCCTCTCTTTCTTCCTCTTCCTAGTTTGCCTTTGAAATCTTACGTCAATTATGTGCATATATAAATCAGTTTTATAGGATAAAACTACTGGGCAAGACAAAAAGGAAGGGGAAGGAGTGCTTAAGAACAATTGGAATGGGAGGCATCGGAAACCCCAAACCAGGTTCTCACCTCCAGTTAATACTAGAGATCAAAACAAAGCAAGTTGGGATTTCCTCCATGTTCCCACTCCTACTGCTCTTATGCCCTCTTTTCTTCCTCTTCCCATCTTCGCTCCGAGATCTCACGTTTATCTAGCATGTGCACTCATGTCTATGATTTATCCATCATAGCTATTGCGCAAGCCAATAGGGAGAGGAAGGAGTTCACAAGAACGGTAGGAATGGGAGGCATCAGAAAAGCACCAAACAAAATATTTGCACCTAGAGGTGAAAACAAACAAGTTGGACGTTTCTCCATGTTCCCATTCCTAGTGCTCTTGAGCACTCTCTTTCTTCCTCTTCCCAGCTTACTATTAGTGCCTACAAATCCGAAGAAACAAAAATTCTCATACAACAAGCTTCAGTTGTTGGACAATGTGTTCCAACTTTGCTGTATAAATAGACGTTCTGATCACTTTGTGGAGAACTTTAGGGACATCAAGCAATGAAGGCAAGAAATGCATGTGGCAGCATTCCACAGTCAATGAAAGTGGGCCCACGCAATCACTCGACCTGACCTATCGTGTTGTACTGCTTATTAAGAGCATGTATATTGGTGTTTGTGCATCTTTCTACTTGATTACCCATATCTGAAAACTGGTGTGTAGTAAAAGTCCCAACCTGTGCATTTATACAGCATAATTACAGTTGGTACACAAGGTACTTAGACATGGGCTGCACCTGCACTAGAAGTCTAGAACAGATGATAGAATGTGATTTACCCACGATTAAAGAGATGCCATATTTGCATATATATAGAGGCTTCTTTCTCGAGGAAAGAATGTATATAGTACTTGTTCTGTATGGAATAATTCGGGAGGCTTTACACAACTACATGAAAGGAGAGAAATGTAGAAAACGAAATACCCAAGGAAGCTATCAGGCACAATCCCTTGGAGGAAAATACAGGAAATTATATTGATCATATAATCTACCTAAACTCATTATACAAATCGGTTTAGCAAGGATCGATTAGGCAGCACCACAATACGCTGAACCACGCCTAGTATTTCCAGAAAAACTACAGACACAAACAATGAACCATGTTTTGAAAAGAGTTCAGTACTTCTTCCACCCGTTGGCCCACTTTCATGGTAGGGTTTTGAAAACGATGTAGCTCTGCCACTAACCCTCAAAGGATAAACTCTCACAGGTTGCGAGTGAAAAGCCAGCAAGGTTGAAAAGCAGTGGTGGAGCATGACCAAAAGCGGAGGGGGCGAAACTCAACTCTTCACTGCTAATTTTTCTGTAATTGCAAGTCCAGTTGTAACAGAAACCGATGACTTTCAAGCTTGAAATGTACTTGATTTCCTTTATTTACTAAGGTATTGACATAGCAAGTAAGAGGGGAAAATTAAACTGGTTGCCCAAGATATACCGATGGCAAGTAGCAATTTCTTGATTTACGTAGGAATTGGCATAGTAAGATCTTCTGTTTCAATTTGTAAAAAACAACAGGAGATAATCCCAAGATCCATTGATGGCCAGCCAGGAATCCAAGGTAAAAATAAAAACTAACATATTGCTTTTTTATGATTTGGACACAGCCCAGAAGGCCATCTCGCCACACGGCCAAGGAAAGTAGAAGGCACATCTCGCCACATGGCCAAGGAAAGTAGAAGACACATCTCGTCACACAGCCAAGGAAGAAATCTCCACAGCGGCCATCCAGTACGGCGACGCTTCTTTTTAGCTCTCTTGCACTCGATTGGCCGATGCAGATTATGGCCAGATAAGTATTTGCCATTTTCAAAGGGGCAGTTTCGCCTCCAAGGCGCTCCGCCCATGTTGTTTTTTTTTCGAAATAAGGCAAAAGCTTTGCCTTTTATATTGATAAAGTAGAAGCAAACAAGAAAGACGGGGCCTAAAAAAGAAAAAGAAAAGTACAACTCGATCCACACCGGCCCCGAGGCCGCGCCCCACACGGGTCGACGGCCAAGTTGCCCAAGCAAACATGGCCGACACCAAAACCGCTCAACGCAACGGCGGAGGGGAGAATCCGGAGCCGCCGCTCCGACATCCACGCCGGCTCCAGAGCCGCGCTCCACACGGGACGACGACCAAGACGCCCAAGCGACACAAGTCGACACCAGACGACCTCGACGCAACACGGCGGAGGTGACCTCGACGCTTCACAGCGGAGGCGAAACATCCGGAGTCGCCGCTCCGACATCCACGCCAGCCCCAAGGCTGCGCTCCATACGAGCCGACGACCAAGACGTCCCAACGACAAGAGTCGACGCTCCGTCACCTCAACGCAGCACAGCGGAGGCGAAGCTCGGAGCCGCCGCTCCGGCATCCACGCCGGCCCCAGGGCCGCGCACCCCCAAGCCGCAGACGAAAACTCGCCTCCGCCAACCACCAACTCTCCGCAGGTCCCACTGGCCGGTGGAACATCCAAGGCGAGGCCCCAAGAGGCAAGCGACGCAGGAGCGCCGCCCTTGCCCGATCCCGCGAGGGATCTGGGGTTTCCCCCGGAGAACCCGGTCTGGAGAAGTGACACCAACACCCCGACGAAGCCTTCAAGAAGGGCGCGGCGTCCGAGGACATCGCCGTCGTCGGCCCGAACCAGGGCGGGGCTTTCGCCCGGCGATGGGTCACAAACCCCACATGCTGCCCGTGGAGGACCGGCCAGACCACCATCTTCGCGTGCCGCAGCCACCGCGACACCTCACACCACGGCAGGCGGCACGCCGACCACGTCCCAGCCGCAGCCGCAGCTCCGGAGCCGCCGCCCCGGCTTTCCTCCTTCCCTGAGCTCGCCCTGGTGCAGCACCGTCGCCGCTGCAGCCCCAGACCGCGCCGGCCCACACGGGCCCATCCCTCCTGGCGCCGGCGCCCCCCCGCGCCCTCTGGCCTCGACCCGCGCCGCACCACACGCCGCCGCCGCAGACCGCATCGCGCACGGCCGAGCACCAGTGCCCGCGCCGCCGCGATGCCGGCGTCCCGACCTGCCGCCCTCACGGCCAGGCCTAGGCTCGCCCCCCCACAAAATCCGGGCGCAGCGCCCCGGATCCGCCATCCCGCCGCAGACCCACGGCCCCCGGAGCCGCCGCTCCGGCCTCCAGCGCCGACGACACACCCTTGCCGTCCCAGTCGGACCCGACGGCCGCCGCGCCACCGAGAGAAGGGAGACCACACCCCCGCCGCCAGCTGTTTGGCAGCGGGGAGGCCGCCACTGCCGCGGCGCGTGGCCGGCGACAGCAGCGGCGAGGACGGGCGCAGAGAAGGGAGCTGGCGGCGGCGCGGTTTCCGCCCCCAGTGCCGCCTGGGCGCGACACGGGGGATATTTTCGTTCGGTCCTCTCTCCGCCGCTCCGCCCATGTTGAAGAGTGGGGTACATAAGCCTTATCCCGCAAGTTCTAAATAATAGTACCTTCGTTCCATAATTTTCGTCATGCTTTAGTTCGAATTTGAGCTAAAACAATGACAAGAATTATTGAACGGAGGGAGTACATATACAATAAACACTGCTAGTTTATGGTCAAATGTACAGAATTCATCGGAGTAATGATAGTTTCTTGCTAATCTACGTTTCTATCTATTCAGGTATGCCCTGGTGTGAAATATGTTGGGCAAGTTATCCAATTTATGCCCTGGTGTGAAATATGTTGGGCAAGTTATCCAATTTAGATATTTTTACAGTGTGGATGCTAAAAATAATCCACAATGCATGTGTTGCTACATTTATAGTTCGAAAAAAGGCTCCTTCTCTGCTCCCCGTGTCACACCCGAGGGCGACCCGCGCCGCCACCAAACCTTCCCAGCATCGGCCCTCCACGCCGCCGTTGCCGCCGGTCCTCGCCGCGGCGGCAGCGGGCCCAGCTGCCAAAAGGCCGTCTGGGGGCTTGGATTCGAGGAGGCGCGGCGACGGAAGCGGTTGCTGCTAGGGCGGTGACGGCCGGCGGTCGACGTGCGCGGCCAGGGCGGCGTCCCCACATCGTGGAGGAGGCGGAGGATCTCCTCCGGTGGTGCGCCATGGCCTCCCCTGGCTGCGGTGGCGCGGGTGGGTGCGGCCGATCTGGGGAGCCCTTCCCCAGATCTGGCGCCGGCCGGTTTCTGGCTTGAGTCGAGCCATGGCGGGCGGCAGGTCGGGGCGGAGAGGATGGCCGCCGGCGCCCACGATGGCGGGGTTGCTGCGGACCTGCAGTGGCCACGCCCTGCGACTGCGAGGTGGTGAGGAAGATGGAGGATTCGGTTGCTGTTGGCTTGGGTAGCGGCGTGGTGAGTGTCAGGGCGGCGGCGCGGCACCGCCGCGATGGTGGGCTTGGTTGACGTGGATGGTTGCTCGCAGCTGGACGCAGTTCGACGTGTGGTGGTGACCCTGCCGGTGGTTTCGATGGAAGCGGCGGTAACAATGGTGTTGGTTTGCTCCGGGTGAAGGCCTAGCACTGATCTCGGTCAGTGCTGGCGGCGTCGGCGTCTTTGGGCGTCGTTCCGCTCCTTGGAGGCGTCGTCGTTGAGAGCAAACCACCCTTTGTCGCCCCAATTCCCTGAGTTTCTCCGGGTGAAAACTTTGCATTGTCGTCGACAATGCGGGCGACGGTGGCGTTTTCGTCGTTTTTCCTCCTTGGGGGCGTCGTCTTGGAGTCTCGGTACCATGCCTTGTGTAGCCATACTTGCTTGTTCCATCAGCGGGTGCGTGGATGTCGAAGCGGCGACTTCAAGATGGTTCTTGCATGTCGTGGCGGCGGCCCCGGATTGCTGTGCGATGGTGACCCAATGTGGTGGGGTTACGGCTTGGACAGTTTGTGAGTGGCCGCTTCGTGCTACAAGGGTGGCGAGGTTGTCGGTCGATGCGTCCCAACGAGGGGCGATCTTCAGTACGTCGAGGCAGCGGCCTCGGATGTGGTGTGGCGGCCGTGGTCTGCGGGTAGTGGTCATGGGCAGTGTGGACTGCGGACAGCTAGGTCGTGCGGCGTTGCAGCTCGAGTGTGAGCGGTATCATGTCAGGGCGGCGGCCCCGGAAGGTGGTGCGGGTGGATTGCGCAGGGCGTGATGGAGAGTTGGATGTCGGAGCGGCGGCTCCGAGTTTTCTGCATCATGGAGTATGTTTCGTCTTGTGTCGTGTGGGCGACAAGGCTGCTCTTGGTGATGTTCGTCGTTGAGGCTCACCGGCGGGCCGGAGTTGTGGGTTGTAGTTGGCTCTGTGTGTTGTTTGGGCTCTGCCTTGTGGTGTTGTGTACGGTTTTCGCCCGGTTTCTTCCGCTAATAAACCGGGCACCTTCTGCTTAATTAATACTCCCTCCATTCCATTGAATAGGGCGTAAAATTTCTGGCACTGAGATTAAGGAGAGTCGTGCCGTTTATTTTTTCCCCACCTTGCCCCTATTAAGTAGCTACTCTCGGTTCGTTGCATGCACCTAGTCAAGGGTAGCCACACAAAGTTGTAGAAAGCCAGCCACGCGCGGCCAATCACGACCTGCAGCAGCTCCTTGAGTCCAGCGATTCAGAGGGGCAGATTTGGAAACTTACTGTTTCTACAACAGCGCGTCTTACTTTGTGGCGATTTTTGCAAAAAAAATTATGCCCTAAGCATTGGCGGAGGGAGTATAAGGCAAAGCTTTTGTCTTTGTTTAAAATATTGTTATGTGTGCTAATTGCCACCTTTCTCTCCTGATTTCTGTTCCTACTCTTAGCAGCTCTGGTCCGCTGTCGTGTGTTATTGATCTAATTTATGCCTTGAGCATGAGTTGAGCATAGCGTATTACTGAATAATATTTACCATTTAATGTCGCAAAGTTGTGTCTCTTGTTAAGTCTGAAAATGTGCTTGTTTATGTCTGTATGAGTACATGCCCTTAGTCAGATAGAGATGCATACCTAGCAGTAAATTAAACGTATTGGCATATATGGCTTTATGTGCAGAACAATCTGTAGCTTGACATTTGTTTCGTTGTGCTAGTTGAATCTGCAAATGAATCTACGTTACTAAACTATGAACTGTCAACCAGTTAGGCAATTAAACCACCATCTTGTTTTATGTATCGATTAAGACATGCCAAATAAAGAAACAAAAACATAAATAGCATTCCAGCTATGCAGGGCGTATAAACTTGAACCAAATCATGTTATACTATGAATTATTTTTATGGTGTGCGATCCAAAATGAAGAGGAAGGAGCACCAAAGAACAATAGGCATGGGAGGCATCAGGAAAACTCAAACGAAAGCCTAGTCTGTTGTTAGACGAGGAACTGAGGGCTTTAGCCTTCCATCATGCGCCTACGCCCACTGCTCTTAGGCCCTCTTTTCTTCCTATTCATGCCTCGCAATGGACATATCCTATCATCAGAATTTATGCACATATATGTTTGCCTTTTCTGCTAAAGCAATTTAGCAAACAAAAGGATGAGGAAGGAGCGCTTAAGAACAATAGGAATGAGAGGCATCGGGAAGTACCAAACCACGTTTCGACCAAACACAAGAGGCAGAGAACAAGTAAGTTAGGATTTCCCCTATGTTCTCATTCCCACTGCTCTTAGGCCCTCTCTTTCTTCCTCTTCCTAGTTTGCCTTTGAAATCTTACGTCAATTATGTGCATATATAAATCAGTTTTATGGATAAAACTACTGGGCAAGACAAAAAGGAGGGGAAGGAGTGCTTAAGAACAATAGGAATGGGAGGCATCGGAAACCCCAAACCAGGTTCTCACCTCCAGTTAATACTAGAGATCAAAACAAGGCAAGTTGGGATTTCCTCCATGTTCCCACTCCTACTGCTCTTATGCCCTCTTTTCTTCCTCTTCCCATCTTCGCTCCGAGATCTCACGTTTATCTAGCATGTGCACTCATGTCTATGATTTATCCATCAAAGCTATTGCGCAAGCCAATAGGGAGAGGAAGGAGTTCACAAGAACGGTAGGAATGGGAGGCATCAGAAAGCACCAAACAAAATATTTGCACCTAGAGGTGAAAACAAACAAGTTGGACGTTTCTCCATGTTCCCATTCCTAGTGCTCTTGAGCACTCTCTTTCTTCCTCTTCCCAGCTTACTATTAGTGCCTACAAATCCGAAGAAACAAAAATTCTCATACAACAAGCTTCAGTTGTTGGACAATGTGTTCCAACTTTGCTGTATAAATAGACGTTCTGACCACTTTGTGGAGAACTTTAGGGACATCAAGCAATGAAGGCAAGAAATGCATGTGGCAGCATTCCACAGTCAATGAAAGTGGGCCCACGCAATCACTCGACCTGACCTATCGTGTTGTACTGCTTATTAAGAGCATGTATATTGGTGTTTGTGCATCTTTCTACTTGATTACCCATATCTGAAAACTGGTGTGTAGTAAAAGTCCCAACCTGTGCATTTATACAGCATAATTACAGTTGGTACACAAGGTACTTAGACATGGGCTGCACCTGCACTAGAAGTCTAGAACAGATCATAGAATGTGATTTACCCACGATTAAAGAGATACCATATTTGCATATATATAGAGGCTTCTTTCACGAGGAAAGAATGTATATAGTACTTGTTCTGTATGGAATAATTCGGGAGGCTTTACACAACTACATGAAAGGAGAGAAATGTAGAAAACGAAATACCCAAGGAAGCTATCAGGCACAATCCCTTGGAGAAAATACAGGAAATTATACTGATCATATAATCTACCTAAACTCATTACACAAATCAGTTTAGCAAGGATCGATTAGGCAGCACCACAATACGCTGAACCACGCCTAGTATTTCCAGAAAAACTACATACACAAACAATGAACGACGTTTTGAAAAGAGTTCAGTACTTCTTCCACCCGTTGGCCCACTTTCATTGTAGGGTTTTGAAAACGATGTAGCTCTGCCACTAACCCTCAAAGGATAAACTCTCACAGGTTGCGAGTGAAAAGCCAGCATGGTTGAAAAGCAGTGGTGGAGCATGACCAAAAGCGGAGGGGGCGAAACTCAACTCTTCACTGCTATTTTTCTGTAATTGCAAGTCCAGTTGTAACAGAAACCGACGACTTTCAAGCTTGAAATGCACTTGATTTCCTTTATTTACTAAGGTATTGACATAGCAAGTAAGAGGGGTAAATTAAACTGGTTGCCCAAGATATACCGATGGCAAGTAGCAATTTCTTGATTTACGTAGGAATTGGCAAAGTAAGATCTTCTGTTTCAATTTGTAAAAAACAACAGGAGATAATCCCAAGAACCATTGATGGCCAGCCAGGAATCCAAGGTAAAAATAAAAACTAACATATTGCTTTTTATGATTTGGACACAGCCCAGAAGGCCATCTCGCCACACGGCCAAGAAAGTAGAAGGCACATCTCGTCACACGGCCAAGGAAAGTAGAAGGCACATTTCGTCACACAGCCAAGGAAGAAATCTCCACAGCGGCCATCCAGTACGCCGACGCTTCTTTTTAGCTCTCTTGCACTCGATTGGCCGATGCAGATTATGGCCAGATAAGTATTTGCCATTTTCAAAGGGGCAGTTTCGCCTCCAAGGCGCTCCGCCCATGTTGAAGAGTGGGGTACATAAGCCTTATCCCGCAAGTTCTAAATAATAGTACCTTCGTTCCATAATTTTCGTCATGCTTTAGTCCGAATTTGAGCTAAAACAATGACAAGAATTATTGAACGGAGGGAGTACATATACAATAAACACTGCTAGTTTATGGTCAAATGTACAGAATTCATCGGAGTGATGATAGTTTCTTGCTAATCTACGTTTCTATCTATTCAGGTATGCCCTGGTGTGAAATATGTTGGGCAAGTTATCCAATTTAGATATTTTTACAGTGTGGATGCTAAAAATAATCCACAATGCATGTGTTGCTACATTTATAGTTCGAAAAAAGGCCCCTTCTCTGTTCCCCGTGTCGCACCCGAGGGCAACCCGCGCCGCCACCAAACCTTCCCAGCATCGGCCCTCCACGCCGCCGCTGCCGCCGGTCCTCGCCGCGGTGGCAGCGGGCCCAGCTGCCAAAAGGCCGTCTGGGGGCTTGGATTTGAGGAGGCGCGGCGACGGAAGCGGTTGCTGCTAGGGCGGCGACGGCCGGCGGTCGACGTGCGCGGCCAGGGCGGCATCCACACATCGTGGAGGAGGCGGAGGATCTCCTCCAGTGGTGTGCCATGGCCTCCCCTGGCTGCGGTGGTGCGGGTGGGTGCGGCCGATCTGGGGAGCCCTTCCCTAGATCTGGCGCCGGCCGGTTTCTGGCTTGAGTCGAGCCATGGCGGGCGGCAGATCGGGGCGGAGAGGACGGCCACCGGTGCCCACGACGGCGGGGTTGCTGCGGACCTGCAGTGGCCACGCCCTGCGACTGCGAGGTGGTGAGGAAGATGGAGGCTTCGGTTGCTGTTGGCTTGGGTAGCGGCGTGGTGAGTGTCAGGGCGGCGGCGCGGCGCTGCCGCGATGGTGGGCTTGGTTGACGTGGATGGTTGCTCGCAGCTGGACGCAGTTCGACGTGTGGTGGTGACCCGCTGCCGGTGGTTTCGATGGAAGCGGCGGTAACAATGGTGTTGGTTTTCTCCGGGTGAAGGACTAGCACTGATCTCGGTCAGTGCCGGCGGCGTCGGCGTCTTTGGGCGTCGTTCCCCTCCTTGGAGGCGTCGTCGTTGAGAGCAAGCCACCCTTTGTCGCCCCAATTCCCTGAGTTTCTCCGGGTGAAAACTTTGCATTGTCATCGACAATGCGGGCGACGGTGGCGTTTTCGTCGTTTTTCCTCCTTGGGGGCGTCGTCTTGGAATCTCGGTACCCATGCCTTGTGTAGCCATACTTGCTTGTTCCATCGGCGGGTGCGTGGATGTCGAAGCGGCGGCTTCGAGATGGTTCTTGCATGTCGGGGCGGCGGCCCCGGATTGCTGTGCGATGGTGACCCAATGTGGTGGGGTTACGGCTTGGACAGTTTGTGAGTGGCCGCTTCGTGCTACAAGGGTGGCGAGGTTGTCGGTCGATGCGTCCCAACGAGGGGCGATCTTCAGTACGTCGAGGCAGCGGCCTCGGATGTGGTGTGGCGGCCGTGGTCTGCGGGTAGTGGTCATGGGCAGTGTGGACCGCGGACAGCTAGGTCGTGCGGCGTTGCAGCTCGAGTGTGAGCGGTGTCATGTCAGGGCGGCGGCCCCGGAAGGTGGTGCGGGTGGATTGCGCAGGGCGTGATGGAGAGTTGGATGTCGGAGCGGCGGCTCCGAGTTTTCTGCATCATGGAGTGTGTTTCGTCTTGTGTCGTGTGGGCGACAAGGCTACTCTTGGTGATATTCGTCGTTGAGGCTCACCGGCGGGCCGGAGTGGTGGGTTGTAGTTGGCTCTGTGTGTTGTTTGGGCTCTGCCCTGTAGTGTTGTGTACGGTTTTCGCCCGGTTTCTTCCGCTAATAAACCGGGCACCTTGTGCTTAATTAATACTCCCTCCGTTCCATTGAATAGGGCGTAAAATTTCTGGCACCGGGATTAAGGAGAGTCATGCCGTTTATTTTTTCCCCACCTTGCCCCTATTAAGTAGCTACTCTTGGTTCGTTGCATGCACTAGTCAAGGGTAGCCACACAAAGCTGTAGAAAGCTAGCCACGCGCGGCCAATCACGACCTGCAGCAGCTCCTTGAGTCCAGCGATTCAAAGGGGCAGATTTGGAAACTTACTATTTCAACAACAGCGCGCCTTACTTTGTGGCGATTTTTGCAAACAAATATTACGCCCTAAGCATTGGCGGAGGGAGTATAAGGCAAAGCTTTTGCCTTTGTTTAAAATATTGTTATGTGTGCTAATTGCCACCTTTCTCTCCTGATTTCTGTTCCTACTCTTAGCAGCTCTGGTCCGCTGTCGTGTGTCATTGATCTAATTTATGCCTTGAGCATGAGTTGAGCATAGCGTATTACTGAATAATAATTACCATTTAATGTCGCAAAGTTGTGTCTCTTGTTAAGTCTGAAAATGTGCTTGTTTATGTCTGTATGAGTACATGCCCTTAGTCAGATAGAGATGCATACCTAGCAGTAAATTAAACGTATTGGCATATATGGCTTTATGTGCAGAACAATCTGTAGCTGGACATTTGTTTCGTTGTGCTAGTTGAATCTGCAAATGAATCTACGTTACTAAACTATGAACTGTCAACCAGTTAGGCAATTAAACACCATCTTGTTTTATGTATCGATTAAGACATGCCAAATAAAGAAACAAAAACATAAATAGCATTCCAGCTATGCAGGGCGTATAAACTTGAACCAAATCATGTTATACTATGAATTATTTTTATGGTGTGCGATCCAAAATGAAGAGGAAGGAGCACCAAAGAACAATAGGCATGGGAGGCATCAGGAAAACTCAAACCAAAGCCTAGTCTGTTGTTAGACGAGGAACTGAGGGCTTTAGCCTTCCATCATGCGCCTACGCCCACTGCTCTTAGGCCCTCTTTTCTTCCTGTTCATGCCTCGCAATGGACATATCCTATCATCAGAATTTATGCACATATATGTTTGCCTTTTCTGCTAAAGCAATTTAGCAAACAAAAGGATGAGGAAGGAGCGCTTAAGAACAATAGGAATGAGAGGCATCGGGAAGTACCAAACCATGTTTCGACCACAACACAAGAGGCAGAGAACAAGTAAGTTAGGATTTCCCCTATGTTCTCATTCCCACTGCTCTTAGGCCCTCTCTTTCTTCCTCTTCCTAGTTTGCCTTTGAAATCTTACGTCAATTATGTGCATATATAAATCAGTTTTATAGGATAAAACTACTGGGCAAGACAAAAAGGAAGGGGAAGGAGTGCTTAAGAACAATAGGATTGGGAGGCATCGGAAACCCCAAACCAGGTTCTCACCTCCAGTTAATACTAGAGATCAAAACAAAGCAAGTTGGGATTTCCTCCATGTTCCCACTCCTACTGCTCTTATGCCCTCTTTTCTTCCTCTTCTCATCTTCGCTCCGAGATCTCACGTTTATCTAGCATGTGCACTCATGTCTATGATTTATCCATCAAAGCTATTGCGCAAGCCAATAGGGAGAGGAAGGAGTTCACAAGAACGGTAGGAATGGGAGGCATCAGAAAAGCACCAAACAAAATATTTGCACCTAGAGGTGAAAACAAACAAGTTGGACGTTTCTCCATGTTCCCATTCCTAGTGCTCTTGAGCACTCTCTTTCTTCCTCTTCCCAGCTTACTATTAGTGCCTACAAATCCGAAGAAACAAAAATTCTCATACAACAAGCTTCAGTTGTTGGACAATGTGTTCCAACTTTGCTGTATAAATAGACGTTCTGACCACTTTGTGGAGAACTTTAGGGACATCAAGCAATGAAGGCAAGAAATGCATGTGGCAGCAATCCACAGTCAATGAAAGTGGGCCCACGCAATCACTCGACCTGACCTATCGTGTTGTACTGCTTATTAAGAGCATGTATATTGGTGTTTGTGCATCTTTCTACTTGATTACCCATATCTGAAAACTGGTGTGTAGTAAAAGTCCCAACCTGTGCATTTATACAGCATAATTACAGTTGGTACACAAGGTACTTAGACATGGGCTGCACCTGCACTAGAAGTCTAGAACAGATGATAGAATGTGATTTACCCACGATTAAAGAGATACCATATTTGCATATATATAGAGGCTTCTTTCACGAGGAAAGAATGTATATAGTACTTGTTCTGTATGGAATAATTCGGGAGGCTTTACACAACTACATGAAAGGAGAGAAATGTAGAAAACGAAATACCCAAGGAAGCTATCAGGCACAATCCCTTGGAGGAAAATACAGGAAATTATACTGATCATATAATCTACCTAAACTCATTATACAAATCGGTTTAGCAAGGATCGATTAGGCAGCACCACAATACGCTGAACCACGCCTAGTATTTCCAGAAAAACTACAGACACAAACAATGAACGATGTTTTGAAAAGAGTTCAGTACTTCTTCCACCCGTTGGCCCACTTTCATTGTAGGGTTTTGAAAACGATGTAGCTCTGCCACTAACCCTCAAAGGATAAACTCTCACAGGTTGCGAGTGAAAAGCCAGCAAGGTTGAAAAGCAGTGGTGGAGGATGACCAAAAGCGGAGGGGGCGAAACTCAACTCTTCAATGCTAATTTTTCTGTAATTGCAAGTCCGGTTGTAACAAAAACCGATGACTTTCAAGCTTGAAATGCACTTGATTTCCTTTATTTACTAAGGTATTGACATAGCAAGTAAGAGGGGAAAATTAAACTGGTTGCCCAAGATATACCGATGGCAAGTAGCAATTTCTTGATTTACGTAGGAATTGGCATAGTAAGATCTTCTGTTTCAATTTGTAAAAAACAACAGGAGATAATCCCAAGATCCATTGATGGCCAGCCAGGAATCCAAGGTAAAAATAAAAACTAACATATTGCTTTTTATGATTTGGACACAGCCCAGAAGGCCATCTCGCCACACGGCCAAGGAAAGTAGAAGGCACATCTCGTCACACGGCCAAGGAAAGTAGAAGGCACATTTCGTCACACAGCCAAGGAAGAAATCTCCACAGCGGCCATCCAGTACGCCGACGCTTCTTTTTAGCTCTCTTGCACTCGATTGGCCGATGCAGATTATGGCCAGATAAGTATTTGCCATTTTCAAAGGGGCAGTTTCGCCTCCAAGGCGCTCCGCCCATGTTGAAGAGTGGGGTACATAAGCCTTATCCCGCAAGTTCTAAATAATAGTACCTTCGTTCCATAATTTTCGTCATGCTTTAGTCCGAATTTGAGCTAAAACAATGACAAGAATTATTGAACGGAGGGAGTACATATACAATAAACACTGCTAGTTTATGGTCAAATGTACAGAATTCATCGGAGTTGATGTTTTGATGTCTCCAGCAATCTGATTGATAGCTACAGTGATAGGAGTGGTGTGGCAATCTGATTTATGTCTCCAGCATGAGTTCAGTATCAGGAACTAGTGAAGAATATGCACCGTTCTATCTGTGCTAGAGTTGTGTGTCTTATCCTGTTAAGTTTTAAAATATGCTTGTTTATGTATTCGTGACAATGTGGCCTTCTCGAGATAGAGAGATGTATAGTTCATATAATACATAATACCTGACATGTAAGTAAAAAATCTTAAATGCTTTGGATCTCATGCGCAGAATAATCTGGAGCCAAACATTTGTTTCGTTGTGCTAGTAGATGAAAAAGAAACTACAGTACAAAAATATAAGCATAAACCAGTTATCCAATTAAGCCACCATCTTGTGTATGGATTAAGCCATGTCAAAGAAACAAAAGTAACACAGAAACAGCAATCCAACTATGCAGGGCGTGTGAACTTGAGCCAAATCGTGTTATAACCATGAATCCTTTCTATGCTGTGCCGTCCAAAAGGAAGAGGAAGGAGCACAAAAGAACGATTGGCATGAGAGGCATTAGGAAAACTCAAATCGAAGCCTCTACCAGTGTTAGACAAGGAACTGAGGGCTTTAGCCTTCCATCAAAGTTCCCATGCCAACCGCTCTTGGGTTCTCTTTTCTTCCTCTTCCTGTCTTGCAATGTACATATAGTATCATCTGAGTATATGCAGTATATGTTTGGTTTTTCTGCTGAAGTGATTCAGCAAACAAAAGGGTGAGGAAGGAGTGCTCAAGACCGATAGGAATGAGAGGCATCAGGGATTACCAAACCATGTTTCCACCTCAACACGAGGTGAAGAATAAATAAGGTAGGCTTTCCGCTATGTTCTCATTCCCTCTGCTCTTAGGCCCTCTTTCTTCCTCTTCCTGGCTTGCTTTTAAGATTTCACATCAAATAAAAACATATATTTGGTTTCTTCGCTAAAATAAACGGGGAAGCCAAAAAGGAAGAGGAAGGAGTGCTTGAGAACAATAGGAATGGGAGGCATTGGGAAAAAACCAAATGGAATTATCACCTCCAACACTTGAGGTGAAAACAAAGCAAGTTAGGCTTTCCACATGTTCCCATTCCCACTGCTCTCATGCTCTCTTTTCTTCCTCTTCGTGACTAGCCTTCAAGGTCTCACAGTATCTAATTATGTGCACACTATCTACAGTTTTTCCAGTAAGCTATTGCCTGAGCCAAAGGAACAGGAAGGAGGGGTCAAGAACCATAGGAATAGGAGACATCAGGAAAGCACCAAACTAAACATTTACACCTACAACACTAGAGGTGGAAACTAGAGATTTAAGCTTTCCTCCATGTTACCATTCCTAATGCTCTTACACTCTCTCTTTCTTCCTCTTCCCTGCTTACTCTCCGAGTATACAAAATCTGAAGAATGAAAAAGTATCAAAGAACTTTCTGGACACATTGTTTCAGCTTTGCTGCATAAGTAGGCGTGATATGCACACTGAGGACAGCCTTGGGGTATCAAGTAATGAAGACACACAGTCCATCCAGCGTCAATATGTAATAAATGGTCATGGGGTCCATTGTCCTGTACTGTTGATGTACAACACGTGCATGAAGATCTTGAGCTCACACATATCAGGAAAGATTTGCATTCATACAGTAGGAAAATAGTGTACTGCAATCTGAGAACAATCATAAGCTATGAGCTTAGATAACTTACTAACAAAGGAAAAAGAAGATTGCAGTGACAGTTGGTACACAAGGTCCTTCAGACATGAGGTGCTCTAGAAATAACAGACTATAGTGAGATCTGCTCATAATATATAAATGTTGTATTAGAACCCAAAGATGTATACATAGGCTGTACAAAGGTATATCTAGGCCTATTATTCTGCAAGTGATTCAACATCTAGATTCTGTAGGCTGTACAACAAAAGAAGATGCAACTAGACAGCTGAACCAACAGACAGCACTAATCTACACGATAAGTTTCTGCTTTCTTTTTATGTGTTTGCCCGGTGTAGGAGGGGCAGCTTGCCATGCCTCCAGCACTGCAGCAAGCATGGAAACACCGGAGTTTCTAGGTGGTGGAAAAGAAATAGTTGACACATCACCCTCCTCTCCAGGCTCCAACAAAATGTGTTCATGAATAGTGATCCGTGTCTGACCCATGATTTTGGTTACCGATCGGGAATGGTCGGTAACCGGATACCCCGAGCACCCTCGAAAAATGGTCATACCACACAAAAATCCCGAAATTTTGAATTTTAATGAAAACTTTTGGTAAATGGTTCAATTGGGAACAAAAAAAAATTGAATTTCAGATTTCAAGTGATATCATGCTCAAGTTTTTTTTATTGGTGTGTTCTTGGCAGAACCCTCCCAAGTGATATCATACTCAAGTTTTTTTTTATTTTAAGAAAATCATTTCCCCCCCCCCCCCCCCCCCCCCCCCCCCCCCCCAGACGATCCCTTTACAATGTTCTTTATAAACTGGGCCGCACACGTTCAGATATGCAATGCACACGCCCGTTCATTCTCAGCAGGAGCAATTTGGATGGGCTGGGTATTGGGGTAAGTGCTCTGTTCCCTTTCTCATTTGAGAGAGGCGTCGATAGCTGGGGGTGTTCTAGCGAGATGGGCCTCATTAGCACCCCAGTTTAGAGTTCCGAATGTTCTGTTATAGGTCGAACTGTTTCAATATCTGACTGCTTATTTCATCGCTCAATCAACGCTGCTACTATGAGAAAGAACAGGCGTGTCAGCGTGTGTAGGCGTGTAATACTAGAGTACTACCTTGTCGGATGTCCCCGAAGGACACTAGAGTACTACCTTGAATATCCTCGATGCTATCACTGATTAGTCCCACCTTCCACGGTGCCCACATGGATAGCTCACAAATGTGCTCTGGGATCTCATTTGTTCTGATGCCAGTTTGACAGACCCTATGCTACCAAGAGATAAGAGATAAGGCTAGTCCCAGTGGGGAGTAACTAAAACTAGTAACATACACATGTTACTAGGCTATGATACCACCTCTACAGTGGGTAGTAACATGAGTGTGGTGTCATGCAACTCCTCATTAATTATGTTGTAGACTCATATTGCATTGGGGTGTGTGATGTTACGGTAACATAGCTAGTTACTCCACTTGTCTCTCTCTTATTTAATTACCCGCCACATCAGATTTTTTGCCTACGTGGCATTGATGTTACTCCTATTTACTACCCATTGTGACTAATCTAAGAGCATGTTCAATGTAGAGTCGGCAACCGGCTATATGAAACTGCCATGCCATCAAAATTTAGTCCTACAGTTAGCTTATATAATAGAGTTGCCTATAAGGTTGGCTATTAGGTTGGTATTTTTCTCTCTTTGTGTCTATATCTCTCCGATGATGTACTGCAAACCACCCTAAACTCGTCATCGACCTCAAAGGTGAACTCCTTCCACTATGTGATTCACTACATGTCACCTTTGAACGTTATACTACTTGACCATTGTCCCCATTGCATTGCTAGGTGTGTCACCATGGGTACAAGACCACCGGAAGATGGCCAAGGCATGAGAGGAAGCAAGTCCGACAAGATGGTGGCGTGGAAGAGGAGAAGGAAGAGGAGCAACAGCTCCATGAGTACTACCGCCAGAAGACCGGTGGTACTGCCGCCAGCGCGCACCAGCGGTACTGTCGCCACCGCTACCGCCAGAAACGACTTCTGGAGCTCATTCCGGTACCAACCGGTACCGCCGGCAGTACCGCTGCAGCGGGATAAGCAGAGGATGCCCGCACCGGCGGTACTACCGCCTAACCCAGCGGTACTACCGCCACTGCGGGGACAGCTCGAGTGGAGGACCCTTGTAACTTTCCCCACCCACCCCTTTTTGGTCAACCCTATATATAGGAGACTCCCACCTCAGATCTAGGGTTAGGTAGAAACAAGCTAAGAGATAGAGATAGAGCTTGTGCTCCTCTCCTCCCTTTGTGGAGATGATTCCTCCCTTGTGGAGAAGATCCCCTTGTGGATTCAAAACCTCTCCTTAGATCATCCATCTATTGAGTTGTATCAAGACCCCTCCTTGTAGTATCTACTACTTAGCAATCTTCCAACTTTGTATGGAGTCTATTAGAGCCAATCTTCCACCCCTTGTGTGGATTCTATTGGGCCGGTTGGACCGACGGTGAGGGAAACGTGTCCTTGTATCGTGTTTGTGTTCTTGCGTTCTTCGTGTTCTTCGTGTTCTTGCATGCGTTCATCCGAATCCGCTTCAAATCCGTGAAGATCGGGCCACCCTAGAGGTTCTCACCTCATCAAGTTGCCTTTAAGGTTGGCTATTAGGTTGGTATTTTTCTCTCTTTGTGTCTATATCTCTCCTTGCATTTAATATTTTTTGCCTAAGGGCACGTGTAGAGGTTGGCTCTTACATGAGAGCCTACTCCCTCTCTTTTTCCTTGTCTCTCCTCCACATAGACAAAAGTGTCACGTAGGCGGGCTATAAGCTCACTATTATGCTTGCTCTAAGTACACAGAATTGGTGACCAAGATGGTACAATTTTAATCGCAGGCAGCAGCTCTTGCATACGAGAGAACTAATTGCAGCGCGAGAGCAGTAGGACTCGGAGAAATGCAAACTTCAGAAGAAACGTGGCTGTTTACTGAGAACGGTAATAACACCTCGTAGCTGTTGATCCTCGCTAACTTTAGATCCAACGATCGGGTTTGCAGCTTCGTTCTCATCATTTTTTCCAGAAAGTAACTGCAGAGTTTGGGTCTCCAGTCCACACAGGCACCTCCGTTCCAGCTCAAGAAGAAGCGGTGGCTAACCTGCCTAAACTTGGTCCGAGTCGAGACTCAACAGAGGGATGCTTTGGTACTTCGAGCCTGAGAATTTGAGGAAAGAGATGCGAGCAATTTGCAAAAGAAATATAAAATTTCTGTCAAGGGCAAATGCAAATGTACTACTACTAGGTGGGCGGGAGTTGACTGCATGGAGTAGTCTAAGACAATCTTCTTTATCCTGTTATCCTGATCTAGCTAGACGATATGTTGCTAGACCAGTCAAAGGCTGTTATCCGTTTGGGAGCTTCGACTACTCACAGTGGTGGTATCATGCACTTATGCATGCAAAAATCTGACGTGGCACTGTAATTAATGACGAGAGAGTAGGTAGTGGTATCATAGGTAGATACCGTAACATAACGCATACCAATGCAAAATGAGTCTATGAGCATAATAAATGCATTATTGCATGATAGTACATTTATGTTACTATGCACTATGGAGTTGGTAACACAGTGTAGTATCATGTGCATGATACGACTATATGATACTTCTCACTGTGAGTAGTCTTCGAAGTATTTGCTTCGTCTGTAGTTTTTGCATAGGGATTTTCATAAGCATTGATTGTGTAGTCATTGATTGCATAGTCAATTCTTTGGATAAATAAGTTCTAGACAAGAAATGGAACTTACCCGAGCATAGATCTTAGAGCAAGTTTAACATAGTCAAAGTTACATAATTTTCCCTACCCATTTTCAACATATCCATTCCTGAAACAGAGTTAGCAATACGGAGCAGGTTTCACTCGATGCACTCCCCCTCACATTTCGCATTCAAACTCATGTGAACTTTGTACCAATTATGTGATAAATTTATTCTCAACAATTACTTGCTAACTGCTGAATATAGTGCTTCTCATTCAGGCATGTGTTTCTATATGAAAACCTTGGTGGAATAGTACTAAGGTCAAAACTTGTCAATACCTTTCTTTGGAACATGTCAAGTGGTTACTTATATAAACCCAAAAGAAAGTATCCAGTAAGAATAAAATCCAAGCAAGCAATCAGAGAGCAAAGTTAGCAAGATAGGATCACAGCCTAAGTTTTTTTTAAACACTAGCATTTTGTCTGGAAAATGGACACCAGAAGTGTAGCACACTCCCTTTAAAGATTCGGCAAAGGAGCGCAACACGAACATGAATCTCACCGGAGAGATCCTCCACAAGAACGCACAAAAGACACAAGGATTTTACCCAGCAAAGCTCGTTGCAGGAATGCAGGGGATAGTGGATATTTATGGCAGAGTTTTATATATATTGATGGATATTTATAAGCGTAACACACTACGTCTTGCTTCTTAATTTTGTTTGTTTGCTTGCTTGTTGTTCCCTACTTCTACTATGCATGTACTCTGTTTCTTCTGCACCTTTGTATCATTTGGCTTTATCTGTAGAGCGGAAAAAAGGCCAATTTCCTAGAACAAGAGACAAGCACTTCAAGCCGATCGCGTTAAACTGCGTTTAACGCGGTATCATGATCTGTAGTATCATGTGCATGATACGACTATATGATACTTTCCACTGTGAGTAGCCTTCGAAGTATTTGCCTCGTCTGTAGTTTTTGCATTTATAAACACCAGACGCAAGCCAAATCCTTGAAACAAAATAGATGACTGATGAACGAAAGATGGGACATCCATGCATGGATCACGCATGAATCATGTTACTTATTCTGCTGCTACTAATATATATCACCAGTTCATCACCGCATAACACAGATTACAGAACCGAACCATCACGAAGTAGTGCGTAAAAGTCGATCTAGGATACGGATGCATGCTCGTTAATTATTTGGGAGAAGGCATGAAAGACACAAGCTCCTTGGACTTGGGCTTGAGCCACGCCTTGACAACCACCACGGCGTCGAACGGCCGGTCGCCGCCACCGCCGGTGCCCGGCTCCCGCGCGATGACCTTGAGGTAGTACGCCACCCCGTTTACGACCTGCTTCTGCGCCGACGCCACGGCGGTGAACGACAACTGGACCTGGACGGGGTCGCCGTTGCCAACTGGTCCGCCCTGGCTGAGGCGGCGGTTGTGCTCGGCCACCGCGAACCGGCCCAAGGACTGCACCAGCTTGTTCGTGCTCGGGTCGCTGATGGTTGTCCGGCTGCCTGTCGCGGCCGCCGGATGCGGCTGCCCAGTTTCGGCGGCGGCGATGGCGAGGGTGGCGAGGAGGAGAAAGAGGGAGATGGCTCCGGCGGTGGTGGCCATTCTTGGAGCTGTGTGTTGGGCACTTTGGGGAGAACTCTTGGTGCGTATATATAACCACGGTGAGTTGGTGACGAACCGAGTGTTCAGAAGGAAATCTTGTAGTACTACTAACGGAAGAACCAAAATGAGAAATAAGATTGGAAGATATGGAATGATTGGGCGGCTGCTTGGCTCCCCGTGAGCAATGACGACAAAAAAAATGAACTTCACACAGTACAATTTTCTCGGGAAAGAGAAGGTTAAAAAGGTCAAGTGGAGAACAAAGGGGGGGAAATTGTAATTTTAAGGGGAGTAAATCCAAATGGAAAAATCCATGCGATGTTGTAGTACTAGCTAGGATTCAGTTGCAACATGCAATTCATGTTCGATAAGAGTTCTCTAGGGGAAAACAAACATGTGTCTTAACTGATTTTTCATTTCGTTTTTGTGAGTAAATTTATCACACTTTCGGTATGATCATATCTAACAGCACGATCTCTTTAAATAATACGAATGCTTAAGAATATTTTTTTCCGTAGGTTGCTTGATCGATATGATTTTAATCCATGTAATTTTTTTTTTTAGAACTGCTTTGTGCTGCATTTCATAAAGGAATTTTCCGTTGGCTTAATATATATTGGGTAGATTATCATGTTTTCCCTTCGGTGTAATGAAACGATCTTCAGTGTAAAACAATTCAATGGACACCCTAGCTAGCTCGTATACGAATGATTGCTTCAAATTGTCAAAGGCTGGATCAACACCTTACAACATCTTCTTGTTTCTTGAAGTTTTTTTTTTTAGGTATAATTGTTTCTTGAAGTTCATATGCTCCATAATACGAGAATGGTAATGTCCATGACAAGGGATCTTGGAGCTCTATTCTTAATCACCAAGAAGGCTTCTCGAAGATGTGGTTTTATTTGGAGGAAGTAAGATGCATATGTGGCCTTATGATCTTTGGTATAAGAATAGGATAAGCTAAAACATGTGATCCCACAACTTCAAGCGATTGTGCAATGTGCGCTGGTTCCTGAAATTAGCAGTACGCAACGGCGTCGCCGACTGAATTATGGTACTGATGGGCAAGGATGGGCGGCACTGTTGTTAGGGGTTACTTGCAAGCCATCCCCTTTCCACTAGGAGAAGTACAAAGGCCAAACAGTCTTGCTCCACCACACCCCATGAACCGGCTGAAATGCCAAATCCATGAGGAGGAAACGTAGGCATGGAGTGATCTTGGCTGCATGTGCCCGGTCCCTGTTTCCAAGGATTTGCGTTGCATTATTCTACAAGTGCATGTGAGGTCCGCCAGTCACGGGCGAGGGGCGACCGACCCAACCCCAATGCCGGCTGACTAATCTTGCTTAGTTTGTTCTCTTTGCTCGTCTGGCATCAAGAACAGTCAAGGGAAAGAGGATGCACCATGGTAATTAGCAGAGCCCGTGCATGCCGGTTAGAAGCCGATAGAGAAGCCCAAGAGAGGCAGAATCGCTGTGATGGGTTTTTTCATATGTGAACGAAACAAGACATCGCCTGGGAATGGAGACCCTAACACAGCAGCAGACCCTTCCGAGTTCAGCCGCAGGACGAGGCCGAACCACGGCCTCCACTCGTACGTGCTGGACCTGCAAATCAAGCTTCAACTCACAGACCAGACAAACATTGCCCATAGTTTCTCAGACCCAGTGAGTGCCATGCTAAACCTCCAAATATCCAATCAGTGTTGAGAAAGTCCTCACCTCCCGGCTCCCACATACCAATGACGGGTTACGTCGTAGCCTGGTAGGGTAGGGCAATAGCAACGGAGTTGCATGCCGTGAAAACCAAGATTAACTGTAATGACTGGTAGCACCAGTGGGCATAACACTAACACAGATTTAACATCATTAAAGCCACACAAATTGCAATGGACAGATTATATTTGATTTCGAGATATTCATCTTGTATCCTTGCAGCTAAGTTTTACCAACATCCTGGCAAAGCAGAAGTTTGGGTTGATAGTACAACAATCAGGAACCAACAAAACTATTATCTTCTATTGGCACACATAAATAGATGGCTAACCCTAAAATGCTTCTATATTGGGTACACGGGATAGGACAGGACAGGGCAGGGCGCAGACATACCAGTTACATGATTGTACTACGATACAACTCTGCTTTTATCTACACAGCCGCGATTTCATGCCCCTCATCTGTCATATGGAAACTCACTGTCGTCTTCCTTTACCTTAAACGGCTCCGGATGGCGGCCCGAGCAATAAAGGTTCCACATCTTGAAGTATGCCCTATCAAGGTTCCGAACCTGAAACAGTTTCCAAGAAGTGCGGATCAAAATTACTTCCTAGATGAAACATACCCACGGAAGTATCAACAAGAACATTCTGACTTCGTACAAACATGAACATTCTAACTTCGTACAGCAATCACTTACCCATCGAGCCGTATCAAATAATGGACATGTTAAACGAACTTCTTTAAGCTTATTGGTTAGTGCCTGGAGTTTTGCTGGGTTTGTTGCAAGTTCAACTGCTCTGTCTTCGTACTCTTTCGTGCTACAATCAGAAAAGGAAGGTAAATTATGTGCATACAATCCCAGACAGCATAAACAGATTCCTAACCATGCTTACCTGCTAACAATCATCTCATCTCCAAGCCCAGTCGCTAAACAGAGGGAACCAGCTACTCTGGTTGCCATTTTCTCTAGTGGAAGTGTGATCATCGGCAAGCCAGCCCATAGAATATCAGTGCCAGTTGTGTGTGCATTGCAAAGGGGCCTGCCGTGCAGGAAGTTCACCAAGTCCCAAAATATAGACCAAATATCAGTTTGAACTGACGTGCTTATATCATGCAGAACAAATGAAACAGAGGGTTAAGTGCATACGTGTCAAGAAAAAGATCTGCTAATTCGCTTCTTCGGATGTGCTCATGTTTCATGGCCACATCTGTGAATATAATCTGATGGGGGCTCACTCCTCTTGCAGCAGCATCTGTATAAAATAGCATTTCAGTATTACGGATGTTGAGATCAGTTGGTTCATGTGATTATTCTTTTCCAGATGAAAAGCTCAGGTAACAAAGAAATATTAAATCTGCTTACGTGCTTTTACTCTCATTTCACCAGTGGCTGGAAACCTTAAGAGCCACAACACACTGTTTGGAACACGTTTGACTATATTACACCTTCAAAAGAGAGTCAACAAACATTAGGATAATGAAATCTAATGTATGCTTTCCACAAACTGCTGAAAAAAGTAAAGGTGACAGAAAGTTACCATGTGTCAAAAATTTCAGGATCCATCTTGTAAAGCTGATTAAAGCATGCAAAGATGAACTTATCCTCAGGTAATCCATAATCTGATCTTTTATGCGGGCACACGGGACTTAAGACATCACAATTTTTCTGGGATAGAAATCATAAGTCAGAAACAACATGAATGAAAGAGAGCAAAAATTAACAAAGTGCAACATGAAGTGAACCTGCTTGTAGTCATTGACGAAATAGCAGTGTGGGAGATGAACAAGCTTTTCAGAGTATATATGTGCATAGCGAGTTGGAGAAACAAACTGCAAACATTGTTAAACAGCAAGAAAGTCAATTTAGTGCATGTAAAGCTAAGAAACTATTGCGCATCAAAAGTCGGATTATTATTTAAAAAATACCGACCTCATCCGTAACCAAGTAGTCTATGTAAGAAGCGCCCGTTGTTCCTGGGAACCCCATGTACGAGACTTGAATAGGTGCTGGTTGCATCGCGAAAATTTCATTCCTTGCACCCTGTTAAAGTTAAATGTGTTTAACAGAATGACAAATTAATAAAATCAAACAAGAGCTGCTTAAGCGCCCACAAAGCTGCTGAGACGCTTGTTTAAAACACACTAGATTGTACATTTCAAGATATTTAGTGATACCACCTAACAATTTCAAGAATTGCACATGGCCACCCAAATATGAGTATACAATACATGCAAATAAAATCATAAGACAAATTTTCAGGGAAAATATCAGAGTAATAGCATGAGCTTGTCACTGGACAGAAGTGAGCATGAGAACACGGGCTGTGAAAAGGAGAAGTCTAAGCATTACCTTCGTGTAACCATTAAGATTGATTAAAATTTGAATCTTGTCTTCATTTATCATTTTGGCAATCACGTCTGATGTCATGGCAGACACATCGATAAAATGCTCTGCCTCAGCTTGGATGCGCTGTCTCCATTCAGTGCCATCATTTTGACTCAATCCGTAGCAAAAAACCTGGTATACCAACTGATGAGTTGTTGGTACAATAAATCCATAAGGTGTAAAAACAGAATAAAGCGAAGTGGATAACCTCAATATTGTCACGGTCATGCATTCCAAACACTGAACCCATGAGATGGGAAAGCGGATGATTACCAAAATCGCTACTAACATATCTGCAAAATCCATGAGATGCCTATTACCCAGTTGTGATGGAACCTAACAAATATGATAGAGGTGCCTTTAGGTACGTACCCAACCCTGAGTCGACCATGTTTACCCTTTGCCCTCACAGGTAAAGGGGTGGGTGGACAAATGGTGGCAACCCAAAGCGAGAAGCAATCAACGAGCACTGGACTGCATATTTGCGGCTGCAAAGCAAAACAAAATATGATGCAAATAATGAAGTAGAAAATACCACCAATAGTGCAAATAGCAACGTAGTAAGAAACACGATCTTTTTTTGCGAATGAAGAGCCAAGAGGATATATACCTGATTTCCAAGGCGAGCAATGGATCAATAGGATAAGCAATAGCATGAAATGGTTGCACACTTGGCAGAAGTGACATCTATTTGAACAATAACCAAAGCTTCGTCATGACTTAGGATGTCACTATTCAATTTTATCTTATTCCTACCATTACTTTGTGAAATGAAATTTATAACAAAGGGGCACCTTAATCTGCCGTTTAATTATATCTTCAACTTCATGGAACATAGTCTCTCTGTTTTCCCAGTCACAACACTCTGCAGTGAAAAAAACATGGGTATCACTTTTTTCGTTAGTATCTTTTCCTGGGCATAGCTGCAATTGCATGAACTTGCTTTCTGGGCACATTAAACATGAATTCTCCAAACTAACAAATAAAAGCTCTGTCATAACTTTTACATGAAAAAGGTATATAGTAAGGAAGTATTCGGCACTTTGGTTTCAAGAAATATGCTAAGAGAGTAAAGATATAAAATTAGCTCTCGTGGTCTTGTTAACACGTCAAGAGTGTATCAAGTTTTATATATGATTGTATGCTTCTGTGTTTTGTTGGATAAATTAGATAACTATGTGGAATAGATTTTACCTGTAGAGTATGCAGAAGGTTGCAAGTTACTTCTGGAAAATCAGGACGTAGACAAAGGCTTGTTTATAGCTAGCTATAGCTGCTTCTTGATGTCCACTACAGGGAAATATCACATTTCAAAAAAGTAAAATTTACCATATGACCACAATAAAACTGGATCGTAATACCCAAGCTGTAATATTATCTTGATTGCTAAATAGTACCTATCTTTATAAGCCGAGGCTAAGTTCGCATGAGCTTCTGCCATAGTTGGCCTGATTGTCACAGCCTGTATGTAATCCTGAATTGCCTCAGCTACTCTTCCAAACTCCTTAAATGTGTTTCCTCTATTAACTAGGGCATCAGCTGCAGTAGGATCTATACGAAGTACTTCAGTGTAACATGCAATAGCATCAGCATAGCTTCCCTGATGCACACAAAGAAAAAGAATTTCAGAAGAAAAACAAGGGTACACACACATAGCTGCACACGCTGTAACCAAAATCTGGGTCAAAAATTGAGTATGCAAAAATATGTCAAAACAACAAAAGTAATAAGTGTAATCCAGTACAAAATTGTATAAAACAAAATCTTCAAGCTAGTACCTGCTGCTTGTATATGACTGCCAAATTGTTGAGTGGAGAAGACAACCCCGATGTAACAGCAATTGCGGCTTTGTAGAATGAAGCAGCAGCACTTATCATGTTCCTGCAAAGAAAAATTCAGTCCATTTAGTAAAAGCACATCAACATTGTGGGGTACAAATATTACAAAGTATGGAAATCCTACCACTCCATGTAGATGTTTCCAAGGTTAGTAAGAGCCTGCGGATGGTTTGCCTTCAACATAAGGCACGACTGCACCCAAGAAAAGTGAATGGATTAGAACTAGAAAAAAGTATGGAAACTCACAGCAATGAAGTAAACCATACTTGGAAGCAACTCATTGCTTCTTCTACTCTCCCAGCATCTTTAAGTGCATTACCCTATCAAAGATAGACAATGTTAGCCAAGTTACCAACATAACTACGCCGCCACCATAACTTATAAACAGTGAGTACTTCAAGAACTTACCATATTATTGTATGCTTCCACAAACCGAGGGTCACACAATATTGCTTGATTGTAACAATGAATTGCCATATCAAGCTGGCGTTGCTCATAGTAGATAGTAGCAAGATTACCTGCATGAAAATGTCCCCCCGCCCTTTGCATTACGAGCTATACTAAGGCTCTACTTTGAAGGTAAAGAAAGGACCATTCTCTTGAAAGCTTGTACATATCTCACCCATGATGAACATCTAAATAAATGGACTCGAGAGGGAAAATGTAACTAAATTAGTATTTGCACTCGGAAAATTTGCAATATCCTAAGAAAAAGAACTAATGGTAGGTTTAGTCAGTATCCAACAGCTACCATACCATTTTCCATCACAGCAACTGAAATCTATACTTGGTTGGTAGTTGATTAATATTAAGTTTGCCTGATGATATCATTCTACCTACTTTTGGAACCAAATTCCCCTCTTGATTTCTCCATGGCAAGTGAAACTAGAATTCTTGCAAATACTTTAATTCCAAAACGAGTGGTATCACTCGGTTTATGGACAAGAAAATTCAGCCATGAGTTGCCAACAACTAGAACTGAAATTGTTGGACACAAACCAAACCTATCATACTTAGCAATTAGAATTGTAATTGTTGGACACAAACCAAACCTACCATACATTCTTGCACACAGATAATAAAGCAAGACTGCGTACCATAAGCCATCGCATAGTCAGGGCGTGCCTGCAAAGCACGTTGATAACAAGCAATTGCCTCCTGGGGCATTCCCATAGCCTGGAAAAACCAAAACATTTGCTGCATAACCAATTGTTGACAACTTCCCAGGTCATACGCTAATGCCATAGTCATAAAGACTTACCTTGTACACATTCCCTTGGTTAAGATGTGCATCAGGAAAAGATGGCTTAAGTTTAACAGCTTCCTGCAAGATTTTTTAAACCAAAAATAAAGCAATGGTACCACTCGAAGCATTGGACATCACCAATCAGAAGATAATCAGTTAGGTTAAAGCAAATTAACCATATGTTTTGTAAGAATAAAAGAAGCAAGCAACATATGGTGGCATGGAGCTACCATACATACACGCAACACTTGCTATGCAATCACCGTTTTCCGCACTCATGCAATTGTCTTTGGTTTAGGCATTCATGAACAAGGAAAATTCCCCAAAAAATCTACAGCATGGAGTTGGTCAATTTACTCCACCTATGTAAAAAAATTGGTTCAAATTATTTTAAGTTGAGTAAATTAAAA
Organism: Poa pratensis; assembly: GCA_947311845.1. Lineage (NCBI taxonomy): Eukaryota > Viridiplantae > Streptophyta > Magnoliopsida > Poales > Poaceae > Poa > Poa pratensis. Next base: position 104,416,902 of record CAMZMU010000052.1, read on the forward strand.
GGACAATCCAATTTAATTTAAGATCAAAGACGAGGCTGCGCTTTGGGCAAGAGCTGGCGCCTTAGGCCTGTGTGCCATTCTCCCTCAGACATGGGATGTACATTAATTTCATTTCTCTGTAACCCAACCTCCTAGGAGGATGTAACAAACTCTACCTATCCAATTTCATTTCTCTGTAACCCAACCTCTTTTGCGTTTCCTCTAAAAAATTAAAAGGACAAATAAAAAACATACCAGGGACTGAAATCCCATCAGAGCAGCCTCAATATGCCACAAAAGACTATGAATTAATCTGGTGTGTAGATAGGAATCAAAAACTCTTGACACGGTGAAATACAGCTATGACAACACACCACAAGTGCCCAGGGATGGCGCACCAGAAGAATATTATAGCTTGTGCCACCAAGATGCTACATTTCTTATATCAAGGTCAACAGGATGCAGAATCCCATCGCTGATCTACTTACCTAGCACCAATCACAGACACTTCTCCAGGACTTTACTTGCACCCAAATAGGAGGAACCAAGCATTTATAGTGGAAGGGGGAATGGAGGATGGGTGCTCACTGCTCAGGATGGTTGCAGCGCTCTGTCAGTATGTGAACAAAGTGCAAGAGGGAAGTGCACTCAGGTCGATATGGGTGTTGGAAGCAAGAAAGTGGGGATAAAGGGGAGGGGGCATGTGGACTCAAAACAGGACTTGTCCAGATTAAGAAGAAACAGAAATAAGGATAAGTGGAAAAGGACCAACAAGGTTGGGCCTGACCCTGCACGGTAATTTATTTCGAACAAATAATATATTTCGAGTATTTTCAGTTTCCACGGCAGTACTTTCATACTTTGACCGCTAATTTATACCTCGATTTATTTTCTATAAGCTAGCCAAATGTGTTATTACAAATGATTCAAGATGTACACCATGACATATTTCACAACGAACCTGATATAAATTTAAGGTCACCAATCTACGGAATGTTTACATACTAATGGGCAAATATAAAGCAATTTTCATTGTAGACGATTAGGAGGAATAGGAATTATAATTGCAACCGATTAGACCATATATCTTCAAAATAATTTTATCTGTATTCTTACATAAATGTTACCATATTATATTAGCGGTATTTATTTTTTAAGGCCAACACCTGCTTGCAACACTAGTGGGCACTGCCCCGTGGATGGCATCTCAAAGAATATATAGAGTATCCAGGAAGGACCTAAAGGGTTTAAGGTTTTACAGTTGTAAACATAATCTTGCCCATAAAATTAAATCTAAGACTAAGAAGAGTATAGTAAGCATGATCTCTTTCATTTCACCTCCTCACTTAAATTCTCTTCTTTCATGAGGCACTGAACATCTCAGTGGCACTTGGGAACTTAATAAGAGCCTAAATATGAGCTTGGTTGTTTTTCACAAACCTAGAGATTACTTTTCACAAATTTAAAAAGGCAGGTTCGGCTCATTATGTTGCCACTCAATAATGTATCAATAACACACTTGGCTGGTCGACCACCCACATAGACAATGTTAGTACTCCCTCCGATCCACTATAAGTGACAGGGAGACGAACTTGTCCGGTACAAATTGTTAGCTGCACTTACGACAGTTTTTCTGGACTGGAGGGAGTGGATGATATACTCCTCTTCTCACTCCCGGATTTGAAGTAATGTTCTACAAAACTTTTCCTGTCTGCGTAATGAACTAGTTGTGCATAGAAACTTGAAGAACATTTAAAACCACTAAAGCTCAAACTTTATTAACCAAAGAAGGTGGCAACATACATTTGTTTTATTCACATACATTGACCTGAAGTATACATAATTCAGATTGAAGTATTCTTAATACACATACTAGTATATATTTGTAATTCCACCAAAAGCTAACATCATTCTGATAGTTACCTTGTAATACTGCATAGACTTATTGAGGTCCCCAAGCTCCATAAACAGGCCAGCAAGATTTGACCATGCAATTGCAAAGTGTGGATCTATTCGTATGGCTTCAATGTAGCAAGTATATGCCTGAAGATGCAATCAGATGAAATTGTAAGGATCATTCAACGGTACCATTCGTTGCCAAAGCTTAGAACACAACTTGCTTACCTCTTGCACGAGCCCCTGGGCTTTCATTAGATTCCCTAGATTACTATGTGCATCAACCTAAATCATAGAATATTAAAATGTCAGTTCACAAAGTGAAAAAGAATTACTGGTAACATTGGAATACACATACCAATTGCGGGTTCAGGGCAAGCGCTTGTTTACAGCACTGTGCTGCGTCATTCAATCTCCCTTTGCGTGTATATGCACTTGCAAGGTTTGACCACGCATCACAAAAATTTGGACGTAGCTACAAGAAAAAATCCACAATTAGACCACCATATCTCTTTTACAATGTTGCAATTGATAATTCATCTTAGAAATGGCCAAAAGGTATACAATTTTAGTGGACTGAAAGAGCAAAGAGCAGGGGCATGTTGTGTGCACTATCCACATGAGGCACACTGTACTAGAGGGTCAATTAGCGTCACTAACGGTCATACAAAATTCTGAAATTTGGCAATATTGACACAACATACATCTACCTCAACACAAAATTTCAAATCCAAATTCAATCCACGCACCATTAAACAAAAAGGCAGATCACTATTCCTTTCTTTCATATGGTGATAGCCTAGTATTGGTCAATTCAGTTCTCTCCCTACATATTTTTGTACTCTGGTAATTCCCAAAGGAGTTATAGAGCTTATTGACAGAGCAAGGAGAAGATGTTAATGGAGAAAAGACAAAATAAGGAGTAAATTGTTTAGCTGCTTGGGACATGCTTTGTAAGCCAGGAGTAAAGGGCGATTGGGCATTATTAATTTGAAGGTGCAAAATAAAGCCATGCTGCTCAAGTATTTGGACAAGTTTTACAATAATGCAGATACCCTGGGTAAACCTCATCAGGAACTCATTATTATGAGACTGCCCACAAGTTGTCACTCTCAGTAGTTCATTTTGGTGGAGAGGAATTCTTAGCAATGTGGATGATTGGCGTGCCAATTCTAGATGTATTCTGGGTAATGGCTCTTGTGTGCTTCTCTGGGATGATTTTTGGTATGCTAAGCTGGTGTCTCATCAATTCCCAAGATTATTCTCATATGCAAAGGAGATGCTGTGCCTGGACCAATTATCTGATGGTATTCATTTACCTTTGTCTGTTGAAGCTTATCAGGAGTATAATGTTTTTCATTGACTCCTGGATGATGTGGTGCTAAATTCTAATGCAGATGCCTGGCCCTGTTCCATCTCCAAAGGGGTCTATACTGCTAGTAGCTTTTATAAGCTGTACTTTGATGGCATTCCTAACCATGTTCCATCTACTTCGATATGGAAGTCCAGATGTATGCCGAAGCACAAGTTCTTTGCTTGGTTGCTTTTGCATGATAGGATAAACACAAAGGATATGCTGGTGAGAAGGCAGTGGAAACTGACCACCAATAACAATTGTGTGCTGTGCCAGCACCAGATGTATGAGGACTGGACACACCTTTTCTTCCAGTGTCATTTCAGTGGTAGGTTTGGAACTACCTACAGATACAGTGGTCAGATAATACCTTAATGGGCAATTTATTGGCAGCAAGGAAGAATTTTGATGGTCCCTGTTTTTCTGACATAGTTATCCTGGCTTGTTGGAATATCTGGAAGGGAATGGATTGATCTTCAAGGAATCCGTGCCATCTTTCAGAGGTTGGGAAACTGGTTTTGCGCTGGATGTCACAATGCTATTGCATAGAGTGGCTTCTGTTAAACCCCTTTTATCATCATGAAATGACAATTTACATTGACTTTGTTTGTACATAAGTTGTAAATAACTCTGTAAGTTGGTTCTGGTTTTGAAGTAATAAAAGGCTGTGGGGGTCACCCCTACAGTATAGGTTAAAAAAAAGGCAGACCACGCTGTGAATAGTACACTGGTAGACCCTATTCACAGCACACCATAACAAAAAGGAAGATCACGCTGTGAATAGTACATTGGTAGACCCTATTCACAGAATGACTGTTTTCTCTGTTCCCTGCCATGGACCTTGTCAATTTTGGCCAAGACTGCTTGGATACGTGACGACAATTCTCTGCTAGGTCAATTCTTAAGCTGTTGATTAGTCTTCATAGTTTGAAAAAATCTTGCTTGTTGATGATTCTTGGTAATTCTTGCTTGTTGATGGAATCTTGATTCTTTGGTAAGTTCTTGGTTAGTTAGTTCTGTCCCGAGAAGTGCTTCTTCCGATATCTTGGTTCAAGATAATGAGTATTGCTGCATTATTGTTGTTACATGGTTTTTTAGATGAGATGGCATTTTTATTTGTTAAATCCTTGAGCCTACACAAAAACCAGTAAAACCATTGCAGTCAGACTGGCAGTTATCCAAGGGGAGAGACATGGCACTTTATCTGCACCTTCCATGGCCTCACCCCACAGCGGCATTTGTCACCAATTAGAGCATCTCCAATATTGGTGATGTAAAATAGCAGCCAAAAGACTACTTCATGTAAAATATACATCACCAAAACGTGATTTTGACATCAACGAAAAATCCAACTCCAACAGGTGATGTATTTTAGGGCACGAAGTCCCCAGTAGGTGATGTATTTCAGTCATTCAAACATCTTCTTCGTTGATCTCGATCTCGACGGCTCCTCTTCCACGACCGGCGGAGGTGGCGGCCGCGGCGGGACGTAGCCTTGGCAGCGCCGCTGCCTCGTCCCTTGGCACGGTGGCCTTCTTGCCCTGCCGGACTGCGGTGGATGGCCGTGTAGGCGAAAATCCACCTCCTCTTCCACGGCGACGGAGGCGGCAGCGGTGACGGGTTGGGGCGTCCCAACGGCGGGAATGGGGCCAGGGACGGGCGCAGAAGCGACGGGGAGGGTGGGCGGCGGCAACATGGCGGAGGATCGTGGGCAGGTGAAGGATTTGGAAATTTCAGTTGGCGGTTACACGTGCGCTCGGCTGCATGCGGTTTGCATCACCGCCCCAGGTGGTGGTGTATATTTACATCACAAGAGGCAAAATATACATCGCAATCTAAAAAAAATCGGCCGAAATATACATCACGGCAGCTGTTGGAGGCCTGTTTTTGGCCCAGGTGATGCAAAAACCGGTTAAAAGCTACTCCCTCTGTTCCTAAATGTAAGATGTTTTAGAGGTTACACATGTTGTCTACATGCATACTGATATGAGTGACAACATACACATGAAATGTGTCTACATACATTTGTGTACATGTGAATGTGGACAAAGTCTAAAACATCTTATATTTGGGAACGGAGGGAGTATTATACATCACCTATTGGAGATGCTCTTAGAACCAGACTGGCAGGGTATGACATGAGAAGAAAGTTACTAAACTCTGCAGTCTGGGAGGTCAGCTAGTTGAACCATTATGACAAGTTCAGTGAGCTGCAATGCAATCCCCTCCATAAATGAAGTGAAAATGTTGCAGACTCAGAAAATTATGCGGTGGCTAGACCCAAAACAACAACATAACAGGGGCTCTGATCATATTTAAATATAAGGCAATGTTCTTTAATGGCAAAAGACTGCAGGAAGCATAAGAGAAGTTAAAGCTGGAAAAATATAAACACACCTGAATAGCCATTAAATAGTAACGAATTGCAAGATCAATGTCGCCCTTCTCCTGCATGACAAAATAAAATGCGTTGCTCCATGAATCTCTGGGACCATTAAAAAATTGTGTTCATTCTCGAAAGGTTTTTTCTTACTGTTCAACGTACCTTCCAGGCATTTGCCATGTTGCCATAGCACTCTGCAAATTGCGGATCAATAACCAGGGCCTCTTCATTCTTTGCAATGCACAGATCATAATCCCGAAGCTACAGAGGAAACAAAACTTACAGTGATGGTCTTGGGAGAACAAAAAAACATGCCAAAGCATCACAATAGTACTAACCTGAAAATGAATAGCCCCAAGAAGAAGTAGATTATCAGTGCGACGTGGGTTCTTCTCATAAACAGCATTTCCATGCTCCAGTGCCTGGCTATATTCTCCTGATCTGTAGTTCTGATGTGCAAGAGCCAAGTGCCCCTCTTCATCAACTAAAACATTTGAAGAACCAAGGTAACGAGGTGAGAATATCGAAAAAAGAAATAGTAAAATTTAGAAGGTACAGATCTATGATAGCTGCGAAGGTCAATAATTTATATCAATAAGTCAATTTCAACGTGGATATTCATTTACATAGCTACACTACTTAATCTCAGACGATGCAACAAGTACACCCCAATAGCTTCAGATTTCTAATAAGGTACACCAGGTTGCCTCCACCTTCACAACGTACTCATGCACAGATCGAAATTCTGTGACTTAAAACGTACATCTTGCAAAATATAAATAGTCATGTGAACGTCACATTCATGGCTCCAAAAAAGTGCCAATTACAATCGATGGGGGGAAAATGAAATTTCACACGAAACCTTCATTATTCACAACAGAATCCCAACAAAATGTTGGATCTAGAACACAAACTTAGCAAGCACCCACTTGCACACAAATAACTAATTTAAAAGGTGAATTGCATCAAAACACTACAAATAGTGGAAAGGAGATGGCTCATTACCTCATCCTCCTTTATTCTAAAACTGACACATAATGCTAATTACATGCTGAGCCAAGTCATTTTTCAAATAACAGCCATCAGATTAATTAGAAGAACATCTGGAGTTCTAAGCCATAGTATCTAACTGAAAGAACACATGCAATTTGTAGTTTGGAAATGTTGCTACCAAGATGCCCCTGCACCGATGTCTTGGATCAATCAAAACTGAAAGCTGTTCTCGTAAATAAGAGAACCAGCGTACTTAAACTGAAACTGCATACAAATTGACACAAAGGTCACTGAGCTGCCATGCATTGTATTGCTCAACGACAAACAAATTACTCCTGCACCCACAAAGGTGCTTCTATTTCATTCCAAATTGCGTAAATCCCTCTCGAGCGGTTCTAACATGTTTTTCCTGTTTCACGCTTCCATTTCAGGGGCCCTGCTGCTTGCTTTAAATGGGAACAATGAACAACGACGAACTAGAATACAACATTAGCAAGCCGGATAGGTACATGCACCTATATTGAGTGTTGAGCAATGGAGTGCGTCCCTGGGATTCAGATGCATACATGATTTCTAAGTTCCTACTTCCAAGAAGCTTTGCCACTAAGGTATCAACTGGAGTAGATCCAGACGATGCATCACTCAATTCCCAATTTAAAGCAACCATCTTAACAAACAAGAAAAATCTAGGTAATTTAGCTTCTCTCAGTATATCAGAGCACCATGTATTTTCTGGTAGTCAGGGAAGAACTGTGTGATGATTGCCACATAAAAAATAATGTAGAAATAACGAAATCAATCTATGTGGAGTGGAATCTCTTCGTCAAGAAGATATAGTAACTTCGTTATTTTTGCTCCCGAGGCCCTTTCGCAGAGCTATAGCACATCACTTCATTGAATTTATGTAGGATCAAATCGTGCTCACAACAACTTGTGAATGATACTTCATAGTTCATACTTACCATAAATTTTATTTCGATGGGTTTAACATGGGCTAGCTTTTCCAATCAAATTGATAGTGTCAAAAAAATCCAAATTAATGTGGAGGTTTGACACTAGTTGCACAAATTACACGTCAAAACGTGTACTAATTCACAGATCATGACTTATGCAAACATTTTTTTCCAGCCAACTCATAAACCTACAAGTGGGAGAGGCGGGGAGTAAAAAGTAGTGAAGAAAATTAACTTTTATGGCACTAAAATCAATGTTGGGGATATCGCTTATCAGGAACTTATCGGCCGGCCCAAGATAAGGGATAAACCGGCCGCTTTATCGGCCTATCGGCCGATTTATCTCATCGGTCAGACAGCAAGACGCGATAAATCGGCTGATTTATCGGCATATCGGAAGATATCTTGAACAATGACTAAAATGCATAGGCGTTCCGCAAAGTTCAAACTATTATCAGTATACTATAAATCTGCCAAGGGTACTGACAAAGAATACTATTATAATAAATCTGACCAGGTTATTCACATGGAATACCTTTATTGCCAAGTGCACTACCATACCAATAAGAGATACATCGCATGGTTTACAGATCGATATTAACAGCTAACATGGGAAAACAAAAGATGATGGTTTTGAGTAACACAGCCCACCCATAAATCTAACTATGTCGATATCTGCAGAAAGTTATCAAATTTAAGCTCTAAAGTAGACTAGTATGTAGATAGTTGTGGGAAATTACACATTTAATATTGTAAAGCTAGGGCTGAATCAAAAGTAGAATCACTGGGTTCCTATGAGGGAATCCTTTTCGGAGCAGGCCATAGAAATGTTCTAATTATGGAGGAGTGACTCAAATGGGCTGAAGCAAATGAGACCAGCACTTCATAGCCCAATCTAGCTATCGCCTCAACCCACATGCCTACAGCCAACATACACAAGGAAGACATCCGAAAAGACTATCCAAATATGCCGTTGTTGCTTCAACTGTACGGATTATAGGCGCAGAAGGTGTACAGGGTTGGCTGCCAAAACAGTGGTGTAGTATTTTCTATAAGATGGTAGCTCCCTTTTGCAACGAATGCATATTAAGAGTGAATTCCACTTCTTACCCTCTAGTTATCCATTGTGAGACTAATTACCCTATCCACTAATTACCCTATCTAGTGAAAAATCTTCTGATTACTTGAGACTCAAAATACAAGGACAACGACAAGGAATTGAACAGATGGTGAAGAGAAGGCCCGACATTATCGTTGATGACGTCCTCCAATCTTCACATATTTTTTCACGTCATATAGATCTAACATGCCGGTCTATTCTAACAAACATGCAGAATGCCAGGTAAAACCATGTTTAAATTTTTATCTATGGTGTATTTCTGATTTTGTTTGACTAAATGGGGTAATAAGTGTCACAAATGTATAACTTTGGGGGTAAAGAGTGGAATACACTCCTTTTATTATACACAAGACAAAAATTCAATTAACAATGATCAAAGGGCAGTAGCGCGCTTGGTCCTACTATGATTAATTCAGCTCTCTGTCATCATGTGACAAAAACGTTCGAATTTTATGTACAGTCCTGCCCGAGAAGCATATTGACTTACTGAGTATTCAATTGTATCTATCTTTAAGACTTATACGCCCAAAACTGATTATGTGAACCTAATTAGTTAAACAAAGCCCCAATGTTCACAAGTTCAGTGACTCGATAGCTCTCCGATTCCTAGAAATCCGAACACGAACACCCAGCACCAGATCACGTAAATCATAGCAAGCTTAATACACCGCCACAACCCCGCACACGCGCACACAACTGACAACTCAGAGCTCGACTCTCCGCAAACAGAAATGAGCTAAGATCCTTCGCACCGTAACAGAAGAAGGAAATGAAAATTTCCTGGCGAACGAAAGCTAAAAAGGAACTTCCGTGCCCAGAAGAATCTCAACTACTGAGCAGCGGTACAACGCCACGAGTCCCAAAAAAGCGGAAACAGCAGGAGGGGTCGGCAGGGGCGCTCACCGGCAACGAGCTGCGTGGTCCTCGCGTCCAAGGACACCGGGGGCAGCAGGAAGGCCGCCGCCGGCGCTGTCCCGTCCCCCGCCCCGGCGCTGATCCCGCGCCAGACGGCGTCCCCGCCGCGAGCCACCAGGTGGCGCGCGTCGCTGCGCAGCGAGAGCATCGCGCGGAAACCCTAGATCCGGTGGCCAAGACCGCCGCGCGCCGGATTCTCGCGCGGGCGCGAGAGGTTTTGGAGGGGAGGGGGCGCTGCTGTGATGGACGGGGACGCCGCTGCTCGCGGCGATTGGGGAATTGGCGTGAGATTTTCTTGGAAGATGCGGAGATTTTTTTTTCTTTATTTTTCTTTCTGTTGCACCGTTTTATTGTCGCGGGAAATCTCTGAGAGACAGGTGGGAAGGGGCCAGGTGTCGCGCTGCAGGTCGTTATGCTTTTTGGACAGCTTCTAGTTCTAGACTGTCGTCCTGGGCAGGTGAATGCGAAAGAAATCGAGTTTGATGCGGCTTTTTTTTTAGAGGAAGATCCGACGCATATATTCAGACAGCTCAATCCACTTTTATAAAAAGGTCCAAAGGGAAACAAAAATTACATAGAAAACCCCGAAAAGTGCAAGAAGCACCCTGAGCTATTGAAGGAGATCACAATCGGATCCAAGCCGAACCCCAAGCACCTAGCCGACGACGGCGCCGCCGTACCTTCCGCCACCGGGGAGAGGACGCCGCTTCCGCATGTAGAAGGTCGCATGAGCCATCCGCCGCGCAGCAACGGAGCCGAGGATCGATGAACGAGAACGACCACGGCACCACCTCCCCGCTTCCGCCAAGCTCCCAGCCGACTCCGCGTCGCCTAGGACCACCACCGCTCGCACCGCCGCATCTCCGGCCGCTGCTCCCCACGCCACCACGACTAGCCAGAGCAGAAGCAAACGAAGAAGCTCACCACCAGCACCTGCAACAAAACCGGAACGATGACCACCGCCAGCTCCCCTCCTCGCCTCCACGGTCGGCCAGAGGAGCACGGACAGACGGCCGCGCCCGACGCAGCAACTCCACACCTCACCGGCGACGAGGCCGGAACGGGAAGAGGGGAGGACAAAACCCCAAACAGCACCATCGCCACCATCAACGAAGGTGCCCGAGGGAACACACACCTAGCTACGCTAGTACCTAGCTACTCACACAGCGGAGCCAAGGCTCCCCCCACCTCGCGGCGCCGGAGCGGCGGCCGGAGGCGGAGGGGAGCAGCAGATCCGTCGGCGAGACCCTCGACTGACGCGGTCGCCTCGCGGTCGCCTTTTCCGCCGCTCCCGCACAGTAACCCTGACAGGTTGTGTTCTTGTCTGAAGATGCAACTAATGTGTTGCTTAGTTTGATGAGGCTTTTCTTTCTCTACCCACAGTTGTACGGGCTCGTTTGGCACCAATTTCATTTTATTTGACAAAAATGAACTTAAATGAATTTTAGAGAAATGACAACATTTTAGAGAAATAAAATGAACATAGCATAACATTCTTTGAAATTCTTACATTTGGGCATGGAATCGGGTGTCAAACGACTCTGGCATAGCTAAAATTTCTCTTCATTGTTCTAATTTTTCATGACCTTTTGCTTTTAGATGAAAATCGATCAGATAGCGTTGTCCATATGATTTTTGTAATCCGTTCATGTAATACACAAATCAGGTGACTTGCCCTCAGTAACATTTGGCAAAATGTCATACCAATCCTTCTTTCCGTAATCCTTTTTCCCAATTGAATGGATTTCTTCAATCAATCTTACTTTTCTAGTTCTCTTCTCACAATAATAGCATGATTCGCCGCCATCGTTCTCGCCTTGAACAATAGCCTCTACCTCCTTGTCCCCTCACATAGCACCCTGAACTTAGTATCCCTACTAGATTTCCATGCTTTCTTCTATATTGGTGTGTACGCCTTGGGGGACAAAGGCCATTCTCCAAATCATGATTTGGACTCCACCGAAGAAATAAGTTTCGTCGTTGGAGTGTGTCCAGAAGATACTCGCACTAGAATGTCGTATCTGGCTAATTCCACTAGGGATCCTGAAGAGAACAGCGGAACACAGACGTGGATCGAAGGGCAACGATGTCAGCCTATGAGGCGCCATGAGGGTACTCGGCTAGAATTGCCAAGGTACAGGGCAAAGTCTAGCCCAGGTAATATTTGTGTCTGAAATCAAACCATGTAAGATTAAATATGATTGTCTTATTGCTAGATTTAATATGTTTGATAGACTTATAGTTCCCTCGCATTGTCGATCTGGATATCTTTGTTCATATCGCTAGTTTTTTGTTATTTTAGCCACTCCCACTATTACAACTAGTTAGAAATTTAATCTATATTTATGGCTACCCCTATCATCAACAAACTTCTTTGATCTGGAACCAATTTTTCTATTTTATGTATAATAATAATGAGAACTTGCCTATGCTCTCTATTGGGGGATATGAATGAACAATGAACTATCATATGATATGGATCACAGTTACCATGTTGTGAATCACTTCCGCATGAAGGCTTTTCAATAGCTTATCAAACATTGTGGTTTAGTTGATATGGATATAGTGTCGATGTTCCATAACTGACTAGTGAATTCTATGTAGGTAAGATGATCGGATGGACTAACAGCTCCAAGCACACAAGAATGTATACATGTTCAGTCCTCGGGATATTCTCCAGTGAAAAGCCTACTTCTGTTTGGATCGATTGTATTTGATGTCTACGCACGCTTCTATTCTTGTAGACAGTGTTGGGCCTCCAAGAGCAGAGGTTTGTAGAACAGCAGCAAGTTTCTCTTAAGTGAATCACCCAAGGTTTATCGAACTCAGGGAGGTAGAGGTCACAGATATCCCCCACAAGCAACCCTGCAATTACGATACAAGAAGTCTCTTGTGTCCCCAACACACCTAATACACTTGTCAGATGTATAGGTGCACTAGTTCGGCGAAAAGATAGTGAAATACAAGTAATATGGATGATTATAAGTAGTAATTGCAATCTAACATAAAAATGGCAGCAAGCAAACATGTAGCAGAACTGGTTGTAAACGGTGTTTCAATGCTTAGAAACAAGGCCTATGGATCATACTTTCACTAGTGGACACTCTCAACAATGACATCATAATTGAATACATAAAGATCTTCTCTTTACTATGCTACTCTAAACCACACTCCGGTTGGATAACGAACACCAATTCAGTGCGTAGGGCTATAAAAGCACACCCCAAAGTCTGAGTAAACAGACACCACAATTTCATGGAGACATCCAACTCAAATTATAACTCATGATAAGTATTTATGCAAACTTTAGCCTAAGAGCCACACACGGTACGCACACTGTCATCTTCACACCGTGGGACAAGGTGACTCCGGAGATCACATTAATAAAATCACTTGAGTAGCATAATAGATGAAGAGTAACATCTACTTATTCAACTAGATTACAAAGCTCATGATCACATAAAGATCACGCCATGGGAGAGAGAGATAAACCACATAGCTACCGGTAGAGCCCTCAGCCTTGATACGTCTCCAACGTATCTATAATTTCTGACGTTTCATGCTTATATTACGTCAATTGCTACATGTTTCATGTACAATTTATATCATTTTTATGCATTTTCTGTGACTAACCTATTAACAAGATGCCACAGTGCCAGTTCCTGTTTTCTTCTGTTTTTGGTTTCAGAAAAGTTGTTCTGGAAATATTCTCGGAATTGGACGAAACAAAAGCCAAAGTCCCTATTTTTCTGACACGTTCACGAAATCCGAAGGAGAGACGAAGGGGGGCCGTGGGCCGCCCTCACCATGTGGTGGCGCGGTCCCACCTCCTGCCGCGCCGCCACGTGGTGAGGACGCCACGGACCTCCACCGACGCCGCCCCTTCGCCTATATATTCATCTATTCGGGAAAACCCTAAACACCCGAGTCATATTTCACGAAAAGTTCCAGAGCCGCCGCCGTCAACCCTAACTCGGGAGGGTTCTGAAGCTCTTCCCGGCACCCTGCCGGAGAGGGGAATCATCACCGGAGGGCTCTACATCGCCATGTCTGCCTCCGGAGTGATGCGTGAGTAGTTCATCTTTGGACTATGGGTCCATAGCAGTAGCTAGATGGTTGTCTTCTCCTCTTGTTCCATCATGTTTAGATCTTGTGAGCTGCCTATCATGATCAAGATCATCTTATTGTAATGCTACATGTTGTGTTTGCTGGGATCCGATGAATATTGATACTATGTCAAGTTGAATACTGAATATTATGTCTATGTCTTCTATGATCTTGCATGCTCTCCGTTACTTGTTGATACTTTGGCCAAGTAGATGCTTGTGACTCCAAGAGGGAGTATTTATGCTAGATAGTGGGTTCAGTCTCCATTTAATCTGGGGGAGTGATAGCAACCCCTAAGGTTGTGGATGTGATGTTGCTACTAGGGTAACCTAATGATGCTTTGTCTAAGGATGAATGTGTTGTTTACATTATGCACTTTACTTAATGCAATTGTCTGTTGCTTGCAACTTAATACCGGAAGGGGTGTGGACGCTAACCTGAAGGTGGACTATTTAGGCACAGATGCATGCTGGATAGCGGTCTGTGTACTTTGTCGTAATGCCCAAATGAATCTCATAGTAGACACCACAACTTGCACATGCATGTTATGCACTTATCAATATTGTCAATTGCCCAGCTGTAATTTGTTTACCCAGCATGTTAGTTATTTATTATGGAGAGACACCACTAGTGAACTGTGGACCCCGGTACATTCTTTTACATCTGAAATACAACCTACTGCAATCATTGCTCTTTTTCATTCTCTGCAAACAAACATCATTTTTCACACTATACGTCTAATCCTTTGTTTTCAACAAGCCGGTGAGATTGACAACCTCATTGTTAAGTTGGGGCAAAGTAGCTTGATTGTGTTGTGTAGGTTCCACGTTGGCACCGGAATCCCTGGTGTTGCGCCGCACTACACTCATTCACCAACAACCTTCAGAAGTGACTTCGATCTCCTACTGGTCCGATTAAACCTTGGTTTCATACTGAGGGAAAACTTCCTGCTGCACTCATCATACCTTCCTCTTGGGGTTCCCAACGAACGTGTGACTTTCACGTCATCAAGCACTTTTTCTGGCGCCGTTGCCGGAGAGATCAAGCCTTCTGTTAGGGGAGTCTCTCACTTCCAATCTCTTTACTTTGTTATTGTCTTGCTTAGTTTATTTTTATTTTGCTTTGTTTGCTCTCTTTATAAAAAATACAAAAAAAATAGTTACTTGCTTTTATTTTGTTATTTCGGCCTAGTCTTTATTTTGCTAAAATGAGTACTCCTGAGAACACCAAGTTGTGTGACTTCACAAGCACAAATAATAATGATTTCATATGCACTCATATTGCTCCACCTGCTTCTAAAGCAGACTTTTATGAAATTAAACGTGCTCTATTAAATCTTGTTACGAAAGAGCAATTTCCTGATGTTAGTATTGATGATGTTGCAGCAGTAGTGAAATAATAGCAGCAGTGTAATAAAGACAACAGTAGTGATTATAGCATACAGCAGGATTAAAATACTGTAGGCATAGGGATGGATGAACGGGCGCTGCATGGATAAGATAATTCATGTAATAATCAAGACAAGGCATTTGCAGATAAATAATAATACGGTATCCAAGTACTAAGTAACAATAGGCATGTGTTCCGTATTTAGTCGTACGTGCTCGCAATGAGAAACTTGCACAACATCTTTTGTCCTACCAGCCCGTTTGTAGCGGGGCCTCAAGGGAATCTACTAGTAATTAAGGTACTCCTTTTAATAGAGTACCAGAGCAAAGCATTAACACTCCGTGAACACATGTGATCCTCACATCACACACATCCCCTCCGGTTGTCCCAATTTCTGTCACTTTGGGGCCTCGGGTTCCTGACAACAATATGTGTATACAACTTGCAGGTAAGATCTTAAAGCAATGAATATCATCATGAATCAATAACATGTTCAGATCTGAAATCATGGCACTCGGGCCCTAGTGACAAGCATTAAGCATAACAAGTTGCAACAATGTCATAAAGTACTAACAATGGATACTAGGCACCATGCCCTAACAATCTTATAGCTATTACATGAATGATCTCATCCAATCCCTTCCATCCCCTTCAGCCTACAGCGGGAATTACTCACACATGGATGGGGGAATCATGGATGGTCGATGGAGAGGCGTCGGTGATGATGATGGCGATGATCTCCTCCAATTCCCCGTCCCAGCGAAGTGCCAGAACGGAGTTGCTGGTTCCGAAATAGGGTTTTCGATGGCGGCGGCGCTCTGGAGGTTTTCTAGAATTATGGTCGAACCTCCCGTCGTTTTTAGGTCAAGGGGGTTAAGTACTCCAGGGGGACTCGGGGACGTGGACGAGTCGGCCTCCCCATAGGGTGGCGCGGCCCAGGGCCCACCGCGCCGCCATGTGGGGAGGGCGGCTCGCTGCCCCCTCGTCTCCTCTTCTGGCTCCGTGGGTTTCTTGGTAAAATAGGGGCTTTGCAATTATTTCCACGGATTTTCTCGAAAGTTGACTTTCTGCACAAAAACAAGACACCAGGGCAATTCTGCTGAAGACTGCGTTAGTCCGTGTTAGTTGTATTCAAAACACACAAATTAGAGGTAAAACAACAGCAAAAGTGTTCGGGAAAGTAGATACGTTTTGGACGTATCAACTCCCCCCAAGCTTAGCTTATTGCTTGTCCTCAAGCAATTCAGTTAACAACTGAGTGCGATAAAAGAACTTTCACGAACACATTTGCTTCATATGATGTAAATATTCTCACTATATGGACAAGTGCTTAGGCGATTCATAATAAGATACATGCAAATAATGTCACCTGATAGTTATGTCAATCATGAAAAGATACCAACATACTAATAATAAGCAACATGAAACATATCTATTAGCAGGATTGCAATGCTCATAATAAGATATGATAAGGTGGTATCTCGCTTGCCCGTATTTGTACAGTAAAACGTAAATGCCCAGGCACCTCTGAACTTCAAGGGAAGACTAGAAGTAAAGATTATCAAAGATAAAAGCATCAAAGTTATACCACAGTTAACCGCATTCTGGGACAAGCACATTACACTAAGAATGACAATTATGCTCTCGAGAAGGTACTTAAAGAAAGGGTGGTGACTCAACATAAAAGTAAAAGATTGGCCCTTCGTAGAGGGAAGCAGGGATTATCATGTGCTAGAGCTTTTTATTTTTAAAACAGAAGTAAAATTGTTTTGGGAGGTGGTTGTTCCTGTCAACGAATGGCAATAGAGTTCTTGTTATCTTCCATACTAAACAAGTTGAGAGCGGTTCCAAAATGTTGATATTAAGCATTTATAGCATGCACTTTATATATTGTTTGACACTCCTCCCAACCTTTGCTTACACAAACCATGGCTAACCGAATCCTCGGGTGCCTACCAACAATCACATACCATGGAGGAGTGCCTATTTTGAAATTTACTTTTTGAATGTTATAATGGCCTAACCCGCTCTTTGCAAAATTAGTGACAAGTTGATGAAGCATGCAAGTCGGGGTACTTAATTTAGTATGGAAGATAAAAAAAACCCAACTACTACTTCCTCATGAGCTAAAAACAGTGTCACAAAATGAGAAGTAATTTGAAGGTTTTAAAGGTAGCACATGAAAATTTACTTGAATGGTTTGAAATGCCATGCATAGCTATTTATGGTGGACGCTTTGGAATAACTTGGTTTTCAGGGATTTGGAAGCACGAGCAGCATTCCCGCTCAGTACAGGTGGAGGCTAGCAATAGACTGGGAAGTGACAATCAAGAGAGCAATAACCGTCATAATCATGCTTGCGACAAAACAAAATTAACGGGGTATAAAAGTGAAACAAGTACTCTGAGGCAAAGTAAATCATCGAGGCTTATCGACTTTTTGTTTTCAGTCGTATGCATGCGTGAGCATGTGCCAAGTCAATTCAAATGAATTATTCAGAGGAGGATACCACAATGTCATACCTATTTATGAATAGAACAATACAAGCAAACATCTATGACATGCCACTCACTATTAATAAATTGGAACTAATCATAAGAGAACATGAACTACTAAGCATCCATTAAATGACATATACCTCACATGAACCAACTAAGCATGCTCACATGGATGAGTATATGTACAAAAATGAAAACAAATAGAGTTCATACCAGCCTCTCACCCAACTCGAATTGTCGTAGATCGTCATTATTGCCTTTCACTTGTGTGGCTCGAATAATATGAAATGAAAACCAAGCTCCATGGAACCATCGGAGACCGCTGAACTCTACATCAAGCTTTACAAAACCGAAGAAGAACGACAAATATTTTTGGTGTTTTCGAAATTAAAACAAGAACAAAATGAAACAAGCAAACAAGGCAAAATATTTTTGGATTTTTTTAATAACAAACCCAAAATTAAATAATTAAGCAAACTAATACTTAATACTAAAGAAATAAGTGAAGAGAAACAACAAAAATATTTTTGGTCTTTTTATGTTTTGGAAAGCAAATCAAAAGAAGAAACAGCAAAAAGAAAGAAAGAAAATAAAAACATGAATATACAAAGTACAGGCAGGATATGATATGTAAATGAGTGTGATGTCGGTATACCTCCTCCCAGGCTTAGGCTTTTGGCCTAAGTGGAGATCAACCCCACGGCGCCCATGAGGTGGCGCCTTCATAGTATGACGAAGAAGGATCCTCGTCCTGGTGCGAGCTGGAGGACGCACCGGGGTAGGTGACGGTGTAGCCGTCGGTGGGTGCGGTGTCCTCGGAGTCGTGCTGCTGGTGAAAGCCACGCTGCCTCAGCTGCTCATCCAACTCCTCCTTAGAGCTCGACCACGGCCTCCTGCGAATACAGAATAAATCGGCCTGGGGCAAAGGAACTTTCCTTTCGTCCCCGTCAGTGAACAAAACTCTATAGACAAGACTTCCTACACGAGATTTAGCTGTAACAAATTTATGATCTTTCATAGCAGCAAGGTCGAGCCTGAAAGGGGTTAGCAACTCATCACTAGGGTCAATAGGAAGGCCTAGATATGCTACAACTCGTGAAGCAACTATCCCTCCATAAATGGGACCACTAGCAGCTAAACGACGAGCAATGAGGGCACCAAGATTATAAGATGTGTTACAAGTAAGTGCAGGAACCAGAAAAGCAAGATGATAATTAGAAATGTTGCTGGTGTTCTCCCTACCAAGAATGCTAGTGGCAAGATAGTAAGTAAAATATCTAATGGCAGGGAGCTAAATGTTCCTTATCTTGCCGCGCTGAGCGATGCGGTCATCATCGTTGGTCACCCCTCGGTAAAGTTCCATCAAATCATTGGGGTGTCCCGTAATCCTCTTTGTTGTACCTGAAGGAGCAATATCTATGGCAGCACAAAAATCACTGAAAGTCATGGTAACATGCCTATCATAAATTTTAAATTTAACAGATGGCGTGAAAGATGTGTTGCCAAATTTAAATCTCTCAACAAAAGTTTTGGTAAGCATATAATACTGGTGGCTTTCATCTCCCATATATGTAGACAAACCAACCCTCCGGATGAGGAACAAGAAATAATCTGTCATTATGGCTTGACACACTGTTTTAATTACTCTGTAAGTATTGTACATAGTCTGTAAATAGCTTGTATTCCGTTCCCATATATTAATAAAGTGAGTGAGGCTGTGGGGGGCTCCCCCACAGTAGAAAAGTTTCAAAAAAAAAAGAAATCATCAAGGAGCCCTGCATCTATTATATAATTAAAACACAAGACAATTAATGGCTCAGATTAAGCACTTAAAAGCAAACGGCTCAGATTTAAAAGATCTATTATTGGAAAGAAAAAAGGTATCGGATCGGTTTTGGAAAGAGCCCACGCTCAAGGAATTAGCTAACCATCACGTTCACGTTTTGGAAATAATTTCATATCCGTGGAAGTCATGGACTCCTAGCAAACATGAGGACGTGCATATATTTATCCGTGGGAGCCATGGAATCCTAGCAAACATTGCGCTTGCTTTCAAGGTCTACGACAAGCTTGATTTTGATCTGTCGATAAGTGACGGCGTTGGCAGACCTGGAGGTGATTTACTAGGATCGATGGCAGCCCGGCCTATGGCGGTTTGATCGTATGCTGGATAGAAAGCCGATTGATTAGTAGGACAAGAAGACTCTATGGCCGGAGAACATCAGCCGTTGTTGCGATCCTGGAAGATTTCTCCGGCCGTGATCGCGATCATGCAAGACCAGAAGATTTCGCCGGCCGCCGTGATCGCGGTCGTGCAAGACCAGAAGATTTTGCCGGCCGTCCAACTTATATTCGTTCGACTTTCAGACTGCTAGAGCGATGGGCCGATAGGCAGGGGACCCTGGGACATCACCGAATCATCGGTCGCGAGTGGCGAACTCCCGTCATATACTCGCGAGAGGCAATGTAGAGGACGCCGTAGGTTTGACCACTCAACCAGATGATGGAAGGTGTCGCGGAGAATCTGCATGGCCAGGATTCGCACGACAATATATATGTACGTATGTTGGATAGAAAGCCGGATTCACAGACGGTTAAAATTGGTTTTGTCCAGACGGATAACATCGGCGGCGATCGTGAACAAGGCTGTTTCGAGATCGTGAACAAGGCGATATCACCGGCCGTCCTCTGTACTAGGTATAATTAGGTATAATCGATCACGTCTGCCTATGGCTACAGCCTTGACACAAAATCCGCCTACTTGAAGATTGGAAACCCCACGAGGATAAATAAGAAACTCCTAATTGATGCTACTCCAGCAAGAGAAACCCTTGCGAATATTTTTGCAGCCTGCGCAGGTTTTGCACGTTGGAGTAGTACGTATAGATGTCAACGGCGTGGTCTGGCTTCACAACGGCGATTTGGTGACGGCCACTGTCCTCGGCCCAGCATAAAGTCTTCGATGATGAACTCGAGGCGACAACGGGATATCACTTCGGCGAAGTGAGCTTTAAGGGATGACGACGATCTTGCGTAGACAAACATTGAAGGTGCCCTTCTAACTCAATGTCTTCTAGGAGTACGGCCGGATGGCCATATTGATCTGGAGGGAAGCAACAACGTCTGAAGCCCAACGACGGTTTGAATCTGTGGTAACATGCCGACCCCAAGAACCAAAATCCAGTGCAGAGCTTCACGGCAGTGGAGAGTTTGGTTGGTGATCAAGCATGCAGTTTGCATCAGATGTGCATGGTTGTTTTCTGATGATCCAAGGAGGTCACGTCATCTCCTCATGCACAGGTCCGCCTTCTAATGAATTTGCATCCAGATGATTAGGAGTGAAGCCTGAAGGCACATATGCAAGAACTCAAGTAGTTTTTTTGCGGGTGGTATGCAAGAACTTGAAGATTCATGCGGAGTAGAGAAAGTAATTATCTCCAGGTAAGAAGTCCACACATGACCTATCAGCTATTCGTGTATCAAAAGAAGGCATCCGACAAGGAAACCGATCGTCTTCAGAATAAAGAGAAGAGTGTAGGTCGATTTCTCTCCGCCGGCCTTCCTCCTTGATTTGGCGACGACGACGAGTTGAATCTGTTATCCATCTGAACATTTACCCTTCTTCCGGTTGTATCAGGACGTGCAAGGTGGATAAGATGCCGCTGCCTTCCCCGTGGCGTCTTGACTGGGCATCACCGACTCATCAGTCGCGAGCGGCGATCTCCTGTCATATACTCGCAAGAGGCACGAGAGAGGACGCCGTAGGCCTGGAGCACTGAACCAGATGATGGAAGGCGTCGCAGAACAGCTACATGGCCAGAGTCGCGTATGCTGAACTGAAAGTCGGAGATACAGCTGGTCAAAATCGATTTTGTCCGGCCAGAGAACATCGGCTGCGACCGTGAGCAAGGCTGTTTTGAGATCGCGAACAAGGCGATATCTCCGGCCGTCCAACTTACTTACGCTGGCTTCCAAGTTTGGCTTTCAGGTTCATAAGTTGATTAGCAGGAACTATGACATCACTATATGTACTCATGCATCGCCATCACGCCGGCGGCCGCAGCACAACGCTTGGGCGGCTCTCTCGCCAGCGTTCACTACATAACTTGACTTGATATATTACCACACTTCAGGCCTTGAACTACACCAACAAAATGGCACGATATGCGAGTAGTATTTGTGGACTTGGTCAGCATTGGAGGAGGATGACAAGGAGCATATATATCATCCTACATTAATGGCGTCGACTATTCATGTATCAATGTATGGTGCGTATGTTTAGCAGCGCTGCAAGCAGGTATGTTTGATTATTTTTGAAACAAAACGTATGAGCGTGTTAAGCATGATCGTATCACCTACCAACTACCTGACTTTTGTATAAAGCTTCGCCCCATCGATAGCTCATATGTGTTCAGGTACATTTATGCTGGAAAAAAAACGTCACATATAGATTCAAGTCACCATGGTCTCGAATGTAGGTTTATATTGGTCGTTTGGTATTATCGAGGTTTCCATGCATACACTTTAACAAACTCCATGTGATATACAAAAGCTGACAAAGAATATAGAATTAACATGAGCATGTTTGGAGATATAAAATAACTCAATACGGCCATTGATGAATCATAGAGGAATAAATCACAAATTTTAAGCACGTGGATGTAAGGTTCCTAGAAATAACTATTGGTGGGAAGGTACACACCAGGGATGAGGATTTGATGTCATAACCAAATATTCGTATGGTATAATCTATGGTATCATGCAGCAAGCAGATCTTATTACCGTTATAATCTACTAATGTCACTACAAAACGATCCTCACAAAATATTGAATAAAATAAATGAAAATATTGCTAATATCAAAATACAATCATGTTACTTGAGTCATGCAATTGTTGCTACACTCATCTTATACGTATATTTAGATTTTTAAATTAACACAAACGTAGTAATAATTGAGCTATATAATAGATTTTCGTAGAAAGAGATAGTACAAAAATTCATGTCAAATACTGTATTTAATCTAGCCACGCAAATGCGTGGGCCACCCAGCTAGTTACGCAAAAAGTCAATGCATGGGAAAGATGAAGCATTTGGAATTCCATTATCCCTCTCATCGCCAATGCTAGGTGCAATGAGATCTTCATCGTAGGATCGCCTAACTCGAGTAGCTGCCCTTGAAGGCCTTGTCACCCTTTGCGAATCCCTCTCAAACACTTCTCCAAAGGTGTGGTTATGCATTTTTCTTTTCTGAAATTTTTCAACAAACATTATAAAAGTTGATTTTGAGACATATAAATGAGGGGAACTACTATAGGAACTTGCTAGAGTACTAAACATGCATCAAAACTAATTATTACAACTTAGAACAAGCATGCAAACTCACTTAGCATGTCAACTACAGCAGCAAAATACTCAAGATATACTCAACTAAACAAAATTCTACTTGAATATTCGGAGGAGTCACACACCGGAGAACAAATGCCCCAAATCTGAACAACAAAGATGGGCTGAGCAAACAGATCGAAAATCGCGAGCAAGAACAGCAAGAACTCGGGTTTGAACAATGGTGGAGTGTTTTTTCGTGAGAGTGAGTGAGGTGGTAGGTGGCTGAGTGAGTGGAAGGCCAGGTGGGGCCCTCCCCATACCACGGCGCGGCCACATGCCTGGTCGCGCCACCATGTGGGCAGCTGGCATGGTGGGTCCCCCTGGTCAGCTCCAGGCACTCCCGCGTTGCATTTTAAAAAATAAGACCAGTGGTATGATTTTTATAATTTTTTGAAAACTTTCAATTTGGACAATTTGTGGTGCTTAAGATAATAAAATTTAGGCAGAAAAATGATTTCAAAAATCAAACTCAGCTAAACCTTTTCAAACTAAGCAACATTGCAGTAGGTAAAACAAGGATGGGGAATAAAATGCTGTTTAGAACCTTCATGTATATAAAGTGTATTTGTTAGCAAGGTTGATCAAGTCTTGCCACCAAATAAATTTATATGACACAAATGAGTTAAACATCATGAGACAATCATGTTACCTTGAATTGTATTGATATGGATCCAATCATAATGTTTTGATATCCTTCTTGATGATCATATATAGGGCAATCAATACTTCCCACTTTGATAGTTCTAAAATTAGAAATTGTATTAACTCCGAATACCTTGTCCACTTTCTTGGGGAAATAAACAGTGTGCTCTTTGTCATTCTCATTAAAAGTTACTTTTCCTTTATTGCAATCAATAACAGCACCTGCAGTATTTAGAAAAGGTCTCCCAAGAATAATAGACATATTATCATCTTCAGGCATTTCAAGCACAACAAAATCAGTCAAGATTAGACAGTTATTAGCAACTTGAACAGGGACATCCTCACAAATGCCAACAGGAACAGCAGTAGATTTATCAGCCATTTGCAAAGATATATCAGTTGGTATCAATTTATCCAAATAAAGTCTCTTATAAAGAGAGAAAGGCATAACACTAACTCCTGCTCCCAAATCACATAGAGCAGTTCTAACATAATTATTCTTGATGGAACAAGGAATAGTTGGTATACCTGGATCTCCCAGCTTCTTTGGAACCTTGCCATTGAAAGAGTAATTAGCAAGCATAGTGGAAATCTCCTCATTGGGAATTTTCCTTTTGTTAGAAACAATATCTTTCATATACTTTGAATAGGAGGCAATTTAATAGCATCAGTCAAAGGGATTTGCAAGAACAAAGGTTTCATCCAATCACAAAATTTATTATAGTGTTCTTCTTCCTTTGATTTGAGCTTCTTAACAGGAAAAGGCATTTGCTTTTGAACCCAAGGTTCTCTTTCATTACCATGTTTCTTAGCAATGAAATCTTCTTTAGTGTACTTTTTATTTTTAGCATGCTTTTCAAGTTCCTCCTCAACCTCATCTTTATCAGAAGCATCATTCTTATCATTATCATTGCCATGTTCATTACCACTTTCAGTTTCAGCATCAGAAATAGATATACTATTAGGATCATTAGCAGGTTCAGAAGATTCTACAACAGTTTTATGTTTCTTCTTCTTTTTCTTAGAAGGAGCACTAGTTTCTTTAGTTCGTTGAGAATCTTGTTCAACTCTTTTGGGATGCCCCTCAGGATATAAAGGATCCTGAGTGGAAACACCACCTCTAGTTGTTACTTCATAAGCATGCTCTCTTTTTCTTTAGAAGTATTAACTAACATGTCATTTTGCACTTTAGTAAGTTGATCAATTTGAGTTTGAACCATATGAAAATGTTTAATAAGCATCTTAACATCATTGGAGGTTCTCTCCACAATATCATGCAATTTACTAATAGCTTGAGAATTTTCCATTAAATGATTCTCCACTCTCATATAAGTTATCTTGCTTAACAACATAATTATCAAATTCATCTAAGCATTGATCAGGAGGTTTAGAGTAAGGAATATCTCCCTCATTAAAGCGTTGAAGAGAGTGTACCTCAATTGTAGATGAATGGGAATTGGCTTACATAAATCTTCTATAGGTGGTAGATTCTTCACATCTTCGGATTTAATACCCTTCTCCTTAAGAGATTTCTTGGCTTCCCTCATCTCTTCATCATTTAATTCAATCATACCCCTCTTCTTCAATATTGGTGTTGGAGTCGGTTCAGGTGTAGCCCAACCATTATGATTTTGGCTTATTTTAGCCATTAATTCTTCAGCTTCATCTGGGGTTCTTTTCCTGAAAACACAACCAGCACAACTATCCAGGTATGCCCTAGATTCAATGGTTAGTCCACTATAAAATATATCAAGAAGGTCATGCTTTTCCAAATCATGCCCAGGCCGAGCCCTAATCAGAGAGCAAAACCTTGCCCATGCTTCAGGCAGTTTCTCTCCATCATCCTGATCAAAATTATAAATTTTCTACAAAGCAACATGTTGAGCACTAGCAGGAAAATATTTCTGAAAGAAAACATTAAGCAAACCAGTAGGACTATCAATAGAATCAGGAGCCAAATTATTATACCAAGTTTTAGCATCATCCTTTAATGAGAAAGGAAAAAATTTAGCAACAAAGTAATTACGCTTCTTGATATCATCAGAAAACAAGCTACTCAAAGTACATCACTTTCTTTTTCAGTACCACGAAAAGGTGCTTTCTCAACAATAGATATATGAGATAAATCAAGAGAGAAATCATAATCCTTATCTTTAATGTTTATGGGAGAAGTGGCAAATTTAGCATCAGGAGACAGTTTATATCTAACACATGTTGTGCAAGAATGCTTTTAATACCACTTGCACTAGTAGTAGCATGACATTTATCAATAAAGTCATCATCAATTTCCACATAAGTGTCATCAAGATCATCACTAGAGTGTTCTACAGACTCAGGTGAACTAACAGGTGTAAAAGGATTTTCATTAGGTGTTTCATCATTTTCAAGTTGTTTAGACTTAGCAATAGCAGCATCTAAAAGAGGACCTAATGGAATACTCTCATCAAGCACATAGAAGCATCATCAAAATTTTCAGAAGTAATTTCAGATTCAGCAGTAGTACCAACACGTGAAGCTTGTGGTGGTGTAACAAGTTGACTCATCACAGATGGTGAATCAAGAGCAGCGGCGGTACTAAGAGTCGTACCTTTCCTTGTAGTGGATGGCAATACACAGACCCTCTCAATAGGAGCTTTACCCATGATGAAGTGATTGCAGCGAACAATATCAATATCAGGTGAGCTTACAAATAAAGCTATGCTCCCCGGCAACGGCGCCAGAAAATAGTCTTGATGACCCACAAGTATAGGGATCGCAACAGTCTTCGAGGGAAGTAAAACCCAAATTTATTGATTCGACACAAGGGGAGCCAAAGAATATTTATAAGCCTTAACAGCGGAGTTGTCAATTCAGCTGCACCTGGAAATAGACTTGCTCGACACAGATTATCAGTAGCAACAGTTTTAAAGCAACAGTAGTGAAATAATAGCAGCAGTGTAATAAAGACAGCAGTAGTGATTATAGCAGACAGCAGGATTAAAATACTGTAGGCATAGGGATGGATGAACGGGCGCTGCATGGATAAGATAATTCATGTAATAATCAAGACAAGGCATTTGCAGATAAATAATAATACGATATCCAAGTACTAAGTAACCATAGGCATGTGTTCCGTATTTAGTCGTACGTGCTCGCAATGAGAAACTTGCACAACATCTTCTGTCCTACCAGCCCGTTTGCAGCGGGGCCTCAAGGGAATCTACTGGTAATTAAGGTACTCCTTTTAATAGAGTACCGGAGCAAAGCATTAACACTCCGTGAACACATGTGATCCTCACATCACAGCCATCCCCTCCGGTTGTCCCAATTTATGTCACTTTGGGGCCTCGGGTTTGGACAACAATATGTGTATACAACTTGCAGGTAAGATCTTAAAACAATGAATATCATCATGAATCAATAACATGTTCAGATCTGAAATCATGGCACTCGGGCCCTAGTGACAAGCATTAAGCATAACAAGTTGCAACAATGTCATAAAGTACTAACAACGGATACTAGGCACCATGCCCTAAAAATCTTATAGCTATTACATGAATGATGTCATCCAATCCCTTCCATCCCCTTCAGCCTACAGCGGGAATTACTCACACATGGATGGGGGAGTCATGGATGGTCGATGGAGAGGCGTCGGTGATGATGATGGCGATGATCTCCTCCAATTCCCCGTCCCGGCGAAGTGCCAGAACGGAGTTTCTGGTCCCGAAATAGGGTTTTCGATGGCGGCGGCGCTCTGGAGGTTTTCTAGAATTAAGGTCGAACCTCCCGTCGTTTTTAGGTCAAGGGGGTTAAGTACTCCAGAGGGGGACTCGGGGACGTGGCCGAGTCGGCCTCCCCATAGGCTGGCGCGGCCCAGGGCCCACCACGCCGCCATGTGGGGAGGGCGGCTCGCTGCCCCCCTCCGTCTCCTCTTCTGGCTCCGTGTGTTTCTTGGTAAAATAGGGGCTTTGCAATTATTTCCACGGATTTTCTTGAAAGTTGACTTTCTGCACAAAAACAAGACACCATGGCAATTCTGCTGAAAATAGTATTAGTCCGTGTTAGTTGTATTCAAAACACACAAATTAGAGGTAAAACAACAGAAAAAGTGTTCGGGAAAGTAGATACGTTTTGGACGTATCAACTGACTGCTTGGATGATCATCCAAACCTTTTATGCATGACTAAATTTTTCTTCGAGGAACTTGTTGGATTCGGCCTCTGGAGGGACCTTCATGTCCATCACTTTGGGTGCTGCAACAAAGCTTCTTGATGATATGATGATTAACTATTCCGAGTGGCACACCGAAAGGACTCCTCAAGGTAAGAAGGTAAATTCTGTTGAAGAAACCTCTTCTTTGAGTGATAAGATTGATGTTATTATGTCTATGCTTGTGAATGGTAAATCTCATGTTGATCCAAATAATGTTCCTTTAGCTTCATTGGTTGCTCAAGAAGAGCATGTTGATGTGAACTTCATTAAAAATAACAACTTCAACAACAATGCTTATAGGAATAATTTTGGTAACAACAATTATAAGTCTTATCCTGCTAATAGATGCAATGGTTATTTTAATTCTCATGGTAGAAATGCAATGCCTAGTGAGGAAAGGATGCTAGAAATTGAGAAAGCTACTAAGAACTTTATGCAATCACAATATGAGCAAAATCAATTGTTTACTAAAACTATGAATGAACAATCTGCTATGCTGAAAAATATAGGGCACCAACTCGAAAATCTGAATAGGGAGATTTCTGGTTTGCAAACTAAGATTTCCACTGCTGAAAACCGTATTTCATCCATGTCTGAAGCGCAATCTTCTTTAATTAATAAAATGGCAGCCAAACCTGAAACTCTTGATAGTAATACTTTTGCTACTGCAAATGCTATCCAAGTTAAAATTGACAACAATATTAGGATGTTGGCTGAATTGCATGCTAGGTGGGAAAGAGAGGATAAAATTGAAAAAGAGAATAGTATAGCTAGAGTTTGTACTATTACCACCACTAGTAATGCTAATGTTTCACATGCTAGTAAGCCTCCTACTATCAATGGTAACATAATTGGTGTTGGCAATGTTTCTACTACCCCTGCAAAGCGTTTAAAATTGCCCAAAACCACTGAAACTGTTCTGATAAGAGTGCTGAAATTTTTCGAAATATGGGAGACAATGGTTCCTTTGCCATTGACCATAATGATTTTGATTTTGATGATTGCAATATTTCTGAAGTAATTATGTTCTTGCAAAAGCTAGCTAGAAGTCCTAATGCTAGTGCTATTAATATGGCTTTCACAAAACATATTACAAATGCTCTCATACAAGCTAGGGAAGAGAAACTAAAACATGAAGCTTCTATCCCTAGAAAGTATAAGATGGTTGGGAGCCCATCATTAAGATGAAGGTGAATGATTTTGATTGCAATGCTTTATGTGATCTTGGTGCTAGCATTTCTGTTATGCCTAAGAAACTTTATGATATGCTTGATTTGCCACCTTTGGAACATTGTTATTTGGATGTTTATCTTGCTGATAATGCTATGAAGAAACCTTTGGGGAGAGTTGATGATGTTCTTATTATGGTTAACAATAACCTTGTCCCCGTTGATTTTGTTGTTATGGACATCGAATGCAATGCATCTTGTCCTATTGTTTTGGGAAGACCTTTTCTTAGAACTGTTGGTGCCATTATTGATATGAAAGAAGGAAATATAAGGTACCAATTCCCACTCAAGAAAGGTATGGAACACTTCCCTAGAAAGAGAATGAAGTTGCCTTTTGATTCTATTATTAGAACAAGTTATGATTTGGATGCTTCTTCACTTGGAAACACTTGATTTTCACTTTCTGCGCCTAGCTGAAAGGCGTTAAAGAAAAGCGCTTATGGGAGACAACCCATGTTTTTATTTCTGCAATTTTTCTTTTTCTTTGAGTCAAGGAGCTTGCTTACTTCTGTAACAACTCCTTTGTATCTTTATTTTATTGCATTGTTGTGCCAAGTAAAGCCTCTAATAGAAAGTTGATGCTAGATTTGGATTTCTGCGCAGAGACAGATTTTTGCTGTCCACCGTTTTGAGCTGTATGCACTCCAGAAAAATCAAAAATTCTGAAAAAATTCAGGCGTGATCCTCATATATGTACGCAACTTTCATTAGTTTTGACTTTTCGCATCTGAGCAACTTAAGTGCCTCGAAAAAATTCGTCTTTCCAGACTGTTCTGTTTTTGACAGATTCTGCCTTTTATTTGCATTCTCTCTTTTACTGTGTTTGAGTGGATTTCTTTGCTCCACAAAATATCAGTGGCTGTAGCTAATGTCCAGAAGTGTTGGAGATGATTGTGTCATCACAGAACATGTGAATTTTTGATTATGCACTAACCCTCTAATGAGAATTACTCTAAGTTTGGTGTGAAGGAAGTTTTCAAGGATCAAGAGAGGAGGATGATATGATATGATCAAGAAGAGTGAAAAGCCTAAGCTTGGGGATGCCCCGTGGTGCATCCAAGCATATTTCAAGAAGACTCAAGCGTCTAAGCTTGGGGATGCCCAAGGCATCCCCTTCTTCATCAACAACTTATCAGGTCATCTCTAGTGAAACTATATTTTAATTCTTTCACATCTTATGTGCTTTACTTGGAGCGTCTGTGTGCTTTTATTTTTCTTTGTTGCTTTGTTTTCTGAATAATTTGGATCCTAGCATTCTTGTGTGGGAGAGAGACACGCTCCGCTTTTTCATGTGAATACTCATTCTTCACTTATATTTGTTGAGTATTCTTAACTAGCTACTGCAATGCTTTTAGCTCCTGTTTTTCATGCATCTCTTGTTCAGAGCTGTTAGTTCTTGTAGAGAAGTACTCTCTTGTTTCATTGTTGTAGTATTTGAGAGTTTTGTGTTGAAATAAGTTGATTGGTGTTTGGTTGGAAACAGAAAATGCTACATGTGGTAGATGGTATATTGAAAAGACATACTCATTCTTGTAGATCATTGTCTTGGATAATTTGATGCTTTGCAATTGTTTTGAGCTCTCAAGTAGATCATGTTTAAGCTCTTGCATCATGTAGTTAAAGCCTATTAGTGGAGAACTACCGTAGAGCTTGTTGAGACTTGGTTTGCATGTTTGATATCTCTAAGGTCTAGATATTTTCTGGTAAAGTGTTTGAACAACAAGGGAGACAGTGTAGAGTCTTATAATGCTTGCAATATGTTTTTATGTAAGTCTTGCTGTACCGGTTGATATCCTGTGTTTGCTTCAAACAACCTTGCTAGCCTAAACTCTGTACTGAGAGGGAATGCTTCTCGTGCATCCAAACCTTGAGCCAAAACCCATGCCATTTGTGTCCACCATAACTACCTATTATGTGGTATTTCCTGCCATTCCAAGTAAATACTTCATGTGCTACCTTTAAACTATTCAAAACTTTATTACTCCTTATTTGTGTCAATGTTTTATAGCTCATGAGGAAGTTTGTGGCGTTTACTCTATCACCTTGTCATTTACTCATGACAGACTTTCACCAATGGACTAGTGGCATATACATCCGCTTATCCAATAACTTTGCAAAAAGAGCTGGCAAATGGGGTGCCCAGTCCCAATTAATTACAACTTAACCACTTGATTCTCTTCACATGTTTGCCAATGATTTATCAAAGCAAATTTCAAAATGTTAAACTTTATCAAATAGGCACTCCTCCATGGTATGTGATTGTTGGAAGGCACCCGAGGATTCGGTTAGCCATGGCTTGTGTAAGCAAAGGTTGGGAGGAGTGTCATACCAATTTATAAATATGCATGTGTAAACAAAAGAGAAGAGGGATGATCTACCCTTGGGTAGAAATAACGTCCTTCATGGGAGCCGCTCTTGAAAGTCTGGGTGATAAGGGAGTGCCCACTGCCATTCGTTGACAACAACAAACACCTCTCAAAAACTTACTTTATGCTCTCTATATGATTTCAAAAACCTAAAAAGCTCTAGCACATGATTTAATCCCTGCTTCCCTCTGCGAAGGGCCTTTCTTTTACTTTATGTTGAGTCAGTTTACCTACTTCTTTCTATCTCAGAAGCAAACACTTGTGTCAACTTTGTGTGCATTAATTCTTATATGCTTACTTATTGCACTTGTTATATTACTTTGTGTTGACAATATCCATGAGATATACATGTTGAAAGTTGAAAGCAATTGCTGAAACTTAAATCTTCCTATGTGTTGCTTCAATGCCTTTATTTAGAATCTATTGCTTTATGAGTTAACTCTTATGCAAAGCTTTTTGATGCTTGTCTTGAAAGTACTATTCATGAAAAGTTTTTGCTTATATGATTCAGTTGTTTACTCTTTATCTATTTGTTAGCAAACTATAGACCATTGCTTTGAGTCACTTCATTCATGACATGAGCCTTGCAATATTATTTGATCAAGATTGTGTGAAGCATGTCTCCTCAGAAATTATTTTGTTGTTATCGTTTTACCTACTCGAGGACGAGTAGAACTAAGCTTGGGGATGCTTGATACGTCTCCAACGTATCTATAATTTCTGATGTTCCATGCTTATATTATGCCAATTGCTACATGTTTATATACACTTTATATCATTTTTATGCATTTTCTGGGACTAACCTATTAACAAGATGCCACAGTGCCAGTTCCTGTTTTCTGCTTTTTGGTTTCAGAAAAGTTGTTCTGGAAATATTCTCGGAATTGGACGAAACAAAAGCCAAAGTCCCTATTTTTCTGACACGTTCACGAAGTCCGAAGGAGAGACGAAGGGGGCCGTGGGCCGCCCTCACCATGTGGTGGTGCGGTCCCACCTCCTGCCGCGCCGCCACGTGGTGAGGACGCCACGGCCTCCACCGACGCCGCCCCTTCGCCTATATATTCATCTATTCGGGAAAACCCTAAACACCCGAGTCATATTCCACGAAAAGTTCCAGAGCCGCCGCCGCCGTCAACCCTAACTCGGGAGGGTTCTGAAGCTCTTCCCGGCACCCTGCCGGAGAGGGGAATCATCACCGGAGGGCTCTACATCGCCATGCCTGCCTCCGGATGATGTGTGAGTAGTTCATCTTTGGACTATGGGTCCATAGCAGTAGCTAGATGGTTGTCTTCTCCTCTTGTGCCATCATGTTTAGATCTTGTGAGCTGCCTATCATGATCAAGATCATCTTATTGTAATGCTACATGTTGTGTTTGCTGGGATCCGATGAATATTGATACTATGTCAAGTTGAATATTGAATATTATGTCTATGTCTTTTATGATCTTGCATGCTCTCCGTTACTTGTTGATACTCTGGCCAAGTAGATGCTTGTGACTCCAAGAGGGAGTATTTATGCTAGATAGTGGGTTCAGTCTCCATTTAATCTGGGGGAGTGACAGCAACCCCTAAGGTTGTGGATGTGCTGTTGCTACTAGGGGTAACCTAATGATGCTTTGTCTAAGGATGAATATGTTGTTTACATTATGCACTTTACTTAATGCAATTGTCTGTTGCTTGCAACTTAATACCGGAAGGGGTGCGGACGCTAACCTAAAGGTGGACTATTTAGTCACAGATGCATGCTGGATAGCGGTCTGTGTACTTTGTCGTAATGCCCAAATGAATCTCATAGTAGACACCACAACTTGCACATGCATGTTATGCACTTATCAATCTTCTGGTTTGTGCCCTGTCGTGGTTCGGGGTCTTCTGTGCCTCTTCTGGAGATGTCCTTTTGGCCCACGCAGTCTTTTGGCATTTTAGAATTTCTGGAATTTTTCCAGATTTTTCTGAGCACTTTTATTTTTTGACCTTTTCTGCAATGCACAAACAAAATGAACAGGAACTGACACTGTGGCATCTTGTTAATAGGTTAGTCCAATAAATGTCATAATATGATATAAAGTGTATATAAAACATGTGGCAATTGATATAAAACATGCATGGAACATAAAAAATTATAGATATGTTTGAGACATATCAGTATTCTAGTGTGTGAGCCGTTTAAAGGTACTAGATGATGCCGGCTGGCAATTCACTCAGCTGGGTGTATGGTGGATTCTCCGGTGGAGAAGGTGTATGGTGTGTGTTTGTGGGTGTATTTAGACATAATCTAGTAACTAGATTCATCCAGATTTGGAGTTGGTTGAGACATCCTTTTGTAAACGGAGGAGTATTAATGAGTTGTCACTAGCTCTGCAAGATGCCATGACCAACGCTTTCTTAAAAGGTGTGGTACACACTTGCATAAGGCCACATCCAACTTAGCTATTCAGGTTTTACAAGTGCTTTGGCTGATCGGCAGAGGCTAAACCAGGCTATCCATAGTTGTATTTGTTCATCAGGTCATAGGCCGACAACTTGTGATATCATCTCCATATTGCTACAAGTCGGGGTTACGCTGAGAAAATCATCCCGATATGAAAAATTCAATACCTTTAGTGCATCTCCGGTCGGGCGCCCAAACGGCCGCCCAAAGGCATTTGGGGTGTGCCAGACCGTTTTTTCTCCCAACTCGCGGCGGCCAAACGCAAATTGGGTTCAGCGCAACCAAGTTTTCGGTCCGGCACGCCCAGCCCATGCCCCCATCTTCGGTACGCCTCGGGCGGCCCCGGACAGAACGACGCGTGACTCCATGTACCCCTCCTTTTGAAGTGTCACCCCGGACACAAGGGCGGCCTCTGAGTCTAGCCACATCGGTGTCAATGCAGGTGAGCGTGCCTTTTGAAGCGTCACCGTAAATGGTGTGGCAGGGTGGCCGTTGGCTGGTCGGAGTTAAGGCGAGCTCATCCGTTTGCCCCCGGCCTCTATATAGAGCGAATTCCTCGTTGTCTCTGGCACATCTCCTCTCCTCCTCCCTGTCGATCCACAAACAATGGCCCATCGCCGCATCCCAAGCATCCCCTTGACGGAGGAAAAATGTGAGCGTCTCCAGGCGGCATCGGCGGCCCGAAGAATCCACCGGCGCAATGAAGAGTTAGAAAATTATCTCCGCGACGCTCGTCTCCATGCATCCCGTATGGCGGCGAACGGCCACGAGGCAGGTGGCTCCTCCTCTCACGTGACTCCGCCACCGCCACCTCCTCCACCTCCACATGCAGACGTTCTCACGGAAGCAAGGCGCGTGAGCTTATCCGCACCAACACATCGTTTCCGGCGAACTCCCGCCTGCCCGAGGGATGGCGACGAACCTAGTGCATGTTCTGGTTGCCCCTCGGCTAACCGGACAGGCGCGTCTCGATTACATCGAGAAGAGTCAGCAAATGAAAGGACAAGGATGTCGCCTAGAGGGGGTGAATAGGTGATTTAGAACTTTTTTGGTTTAGGCTTTATAAATGCGGAATAAAACTAGGTGTTTTAATTTAACAAGCATACAACCTAAATATACTAGGTTCACCTATGTGCACCAACAACTTGTGCTAATTAAGCAAGAAAAGTAACAAGGTGATAACAAGATATAGACTTCAAGCACGAAGACTATCACAATGTAAATTGCATAAGTAAAGAGATCGGATATAGAAATAACCGAGTCACGCGGAGACGATGATGTATTCCCGAGTTCCACCTTTTAAGGGGAGTATGCCTCGTTGGAGGGGTGTGAGTTTCAAACTCAATACGTCACAAATGGCCTCACCCTATTCACATTCCACTATTGATTTCCTTTTGGACGGAAATTGATCCCCTTATTACAACGATCTCGAGGCACAACCCACAAAAGGATTAGGAGCTCCCAAGTGACCACAAAAGGTCCCAACTAGCCACAAAAGTCCTTGACCAAAAAAGGTCACAACAACAGCGTGAAAGGACAAGGATGTCGCCTAGAGGGGGGGTGAATAGGCGATTAAAACTTTTCCGGTTTAGGCTTGCTAATTGCGGAATAAAACTAGGTGTTTAAATTAACAAGCCAACAACCTAAATAAACTAGGCTCACCTATGTGCACCAACAACTTATGCTAAGCAAGACAAGCAACAAAGTGATAGCAATATAGAATGCTTCAAGCACGAAGGCTATCACAATGTAAAGTGCATAAGTAAAAGCTCGAGTATAGAAATAGCCGAGGCACGCGGAGACGAGGATGTATTCCCGAGTTCCTCCTTGTTAAGGGAGTACGTCTCATTGGAGAGGTGTGAACCAACACAATGGTTCAACAACCACAAAGGTTTCACCTTCTTCTCCGATGAACCGCACCACAAAGGTTTGGTTCACCTTCCACTATCGGAATCCTTCGAGGCGGAAATCCGGAGCCTTTCAACAACGATCCGGGGCACAACCCACAACGGATTGGGGGCTCCCGAACAGCTACAAGTGACCACACAAGGGCCCAACCAACACACGGGCGTCTAGGGTCCAAAGACCCAAGAGTAACAAGTTCACAAGCTTTCAACTTCCACGAATCCTCGCGGAGAGCACAAACCGATGCAACGAAGCAATGGCAAGAGCACAAGGCTCAAATCCTTCACTCTCGAATCCCACCACAAGCAACTAATGCTTATGGGGGAGAAGAGAGGAAGAACAACGAAGAACACAACAAATGGAACTTCAAGATTAAGATCTACTAGGTTCCCCTCACTTAGAGGAGGAATGGATTGGATGAATATGTAGATCTAGATCTCCTCTCAAATTCCCTCAAAGATATGCAAGAATCATGGGAGGGATTGAGAGGAAGGCAAGCTTTTCCAAAGGTCAACAATGGAGGAGAGACAGGGGAAAAACGAGCTCAAGAGCTTAGAGAACCGTTGGGGAAGAAACCCCCTTAAATAGCTCCCCTAAAAAATATGCCCGTTGCAGACGAAAAAGGCCGCAGCGGTAGTACCGGGCCGATCCCGGTAGTACCGAGCCACGTTGACTCGAGGAAGAACGAAGACCAGTCAGCGCTCCCTGACTCGGCGCGCAACGGTAGTACCGGACCACCTGGCCCGGTAGTGCTCCCTTCCCGGTAGTACCGCGCCACTACCGGGGCAACTACCGGGTAAAACTTCGAGAGGCAGAGAGCCATCCGGAGATGCGGTACTGGGCCCGGTACTGGCCGCGGTAGTTCCGCATGGGGTCACCCGGTAGTACCGGGCTAGGGTCGGTACTACCTGCCTAAGAAGAGACTGCAGAACCAGAAAAAGAGAACCGCAATAACTTTTGCAAGGAAGCTCCAAACGAGATGAAACCAACGAGGATGAAACCAACGAGGTTGGAAATATTAAGGATCACAAATATGGAGGAGATATCACACATGGAAGGTGTGGACCTTATCTCGAGGAGGACCGGTAATATTTCCAACACCGAGAACGCAACAAGTTTTCCATCCGAACTCCGTTTTCAATGATCTTGGGCTTGCTCCGAAGATAATCACAAGCACTACAAGATCATGCATATACACATCATCGTCCATCGTGTGAGGAGGATAACACAAGAGGAGAGTTTGACCTCTCTACAAGAGATGAACCGGTAAAACCTCCAACATCAAAAACACCACATGATATCCAAATGAAATCCGTTTTTGATGAACTAGAGCTTGGTATGGAGATGAACACAAGCTCTAAATTCTCACATGGATAAAAGCCAAATAAGAACCAAGAAAGACGATATGCCAAAAATGCAAAGGTTTGAGCTCTCCACAAAGATGCGATCAAGTTACTCACTTGAGAGCCCCTCTTGATAGTACACCGTCTATCCTATAACCCGGTCTCCAAACTAACAATATGAGACCGGTAAAATAGAAACCCTATCAAGATCATACCTTTACCTTGCGCATTCCACTTGAGCTAGATGATGACGATCTTGATCTCTTCAAGTGGATCACCTTTCTTGATTGCGCTTGCTAGCACATGCTTGATGAAGACTTCTCCAAATACTCCCCCATACACCATTATGGGAGAGCCTCGCTTAGCTCCGACTTCATGAAGATGATGTCTTGAATCCTTCAAGACATACTTGCAATATGCTCAACTCTACACATGACCATTCTTCATATAAACCCATGAAAAGAGCATTGATCATCATGTAATCTTCTAGAGTCCAACACATGAACTCCAAACTTCTTCATGGACAAGATCTATAAAGATATCTCAATCCAAACATTAGTCCATAAGGATTGTCATTAATTACCAAAACCACGCATGGGGCAACACATGCCCTTTCACAGCGTCTAGGGTCCAACGACACAGGAATAACAAGCTCACGAACTTTCACTTCCACGAATCCTCGTGGAGAGAGCAAACCGATGCAACAAAATGAAATGGCAAGAACACAAGAAGTGCTCAAGTCCTTCACTCCCAAATCCCACAAAAGCAACTAATTCTTGTGGGGGAGAAGAGAGGAAGAACAAAGAAGAACCCAACAAATGGAACTCCAAGATCTAGATCCAAAGGGTTTCCCTCACTTAGAGGAGATATGAATTGGTGAAAATGTAGATCTAGATCTCGTCTCACTTTTCCCTCAAAGATATGCAAGAATCATGAGAGGAATTGAGAGGGTGACAAGTTTTTCAAGGTCAACAAATGGTTGAAGAGATAGTGGAAACATGCTTGGCTTGAGGTTGAAGAAGGGGAGAGATATTTATAGCCCCTCTTTAAAATATAGCCGTTGCAACTGCTTGGGCCGGAATATCCGGGGCCCCTTGAAAACATCCGGCCCAAAAGTCCGGTTTAAACAGAGCCTCGCACTCAGAGCTCGAAAGGAGCTAAAAACACTCTTTATAGCCGAAATATCCGCCCCCAGAATATCCGGCCCAAAAAGACCCGGATATTTCGGTTTAGCAGATACTCGGACATAAACAACAAAACCGAGATGATGATAGCTTTCTTATCCGGACTCCATTTTTGATGATATTGGGCTCGTTGGAATCGTCACCAAGAGCTTTAAAAGATCATGTAGAGAAACATCCTAGTCCAACAAGGGAGGATAAAATCAAATGTAGACAGGTAAACCTCTCTAAAAAGGAACAACCGGTAAATCCTCCAACATAAATTGCAACAAGATATTCATATGAAATCCGTTTTTTATGAAGTAGAGCTTATGGATATGATACAAGCTCTAAATTCTCACATGGATAAAAGCCAAATAAGAACCAAGAAAGATGATATGCCAAGTATGCAAAAGTTTGAGTTCTCCACAAAGATGCGATCAAGTTACTCACTTGAGAGCCTAAAAGGGCATTTCATGAACCCCTTGTGTTTTGTGTGTTAGTTAACAACACTCGTGATAGTTTAATCAAGTGTTAAGTGGTACAGGTTTCAGTGTATACAACATCATGGTATCGCAACCTAAAAGGAAGGAGAAAAGAGCAAGTTATCTGCTTAGAAAATGGACCGGGTATTTGACACCGGAAGTTTCTCCAAAACCGGAATAGCCGGTCCCCAGGAATTTCTTGAAAAATGGCTAAGGACCTGAGCCAAAATGGTCCTGTGTACATGCGGATATTTGGTACTGAAAGTTCCCCATAACCGGAATATCCAGTCCCTAGGATTTGCTCAAAAACCGGCTAAGGACTGGAGCCAAAATGGTCCTGCATACCCCTGGACATTATCTACCGGATATTTGCTGAAGATCGGAATATCCGGTCATCACTTAGACCGGAATATCCGGTCCCCTGGTTCTCTAACGGGCAGATTTTTGGGAGGGTATAAATACACCCCCACCTACCTCCAGCCAGCTAGCTCGCCCAAACTTGAAGTCACCATTATTGCAAGCTCAAGAATCACTCGAACACCCAATACCTCCACCCAAACTCGTTGATCTTTGGAGGATTGAAGGAGAAGGCCAAGATCTGCATCTTCACCAAGCCGATTTACATTCCCCCTCATCCACTTGAGGGACCATTTGCTAGGTTTCACTAGTACAGAACGACACATCGGATACCCCTTTATGGAAACGGCAGGTGTTAGGCGACGGAGAATCGCGCTTTCCGCGCGGCCGGTGCGTACAAACCTGACCAGGCCCGCCTACATTGGCAGCGGACCCTTTCCAATCTCCGTCACCTATTATATTGGCAACGGTTAATAAAATTGTCCGTTTCCAATATTTGCCTCTATGGTAACGGATAGAATTTTCCAACCGTTGAAAATGTTGATACGTGGAGGCTAGCGAATGGGCAGATGGGGAGGTGGGCGGAGCAGACCCGCGAGTATAAATGGCGAGAGGTACCAGCAGCGGTCTCTTTGAAGCCCCAGTCCATCGCCTACAGTTATTCAAACTTCGCCAGATCCCCTCCGTCCAAATCCATGGCGAGAGGTACCAGCAGCGGTCGCGGCCGTGGACGAGGGCGAGGCCGTGGTAGGGGGCGCAGCGGCAATGCCATGCCGTCGGTGTCGCCTCACCATCCTCTGAAGACATGTCCCCGGCGAGAGGTACCACCAGCGGTCGCGGCCGTGGACGAGGGCGCGACCGTGGTAGGGGGCGCAGCCGCAATGCCACGCCGTCGGTGTCGCCCTCACCGTCCTCTGAAGACATGTCCCCGGAGCTGCGCGGCTTCGAGTTCTTGGTTATCCTGTACAAGGGCATCAAGAGCCGCCTGAGGCTCCCGAGGGCGTTCGCTGAGAAGCTCCAAGGCATGGTGGCAGCTACCATGCATCTGAAGATGGAGGACTGCGAGAACGGCAGCTGGGCGGTGAAGACGGCCGTGAGTGCCGGGGGGAATTTGTACCTCGGCCAGGGATGGAAGTCATTTGCCCACACGTACAAGCTTGAGCAGGGGCACTTTTTGTGCTTCGAGTTCGACGGCGACAACGGGTTCTTCATCAAGATCTTCGACGGTACCTTATGTCGGAGGGACGCACTCGTGTACAGCGACGACGAGCCCGAGTCTTCATCAGCAGCTGCTAGTAGTAGCATTAGCTAGTAGTAGCATATATGTAATCGTTTACTTCATTATCAAGTCCGTATGTAGTAGCATTAGCTGCTAAGTGGTCTCTGCGTTCATATGTAATTTAGAGTACCTGTTAGTAAGTTGGGTAGTAAGTTTACTCTCTCGCTGGTGTAAAATCAATGGAAACGGTTATATAAAATGTCCGTTGCCAATGTGGTGCTTATATATACTGCCGGCTCGTTCTCATTATCACTCTCTCACTGTCTCTCTTCCAACCCTAGCCGCCGCACACTGTGGCTTTCAACTCTCCTCACTCTCTCTAATGGCTTCCTCTGTTGGCGCTTCTAGATCCGGCCATCGCGGCCGCGGCTCTAGCCGCCGCGGTAGCACCGTTCTAGCGGCAGCCCTTCGTGAGGGGAAGGTCGATCTGGAGGCGGCCATGCGTCCGCTAATGATGCGGCAGCGCCACCATCTGACGCCCTCCTCCTCCGGTGATGCCCGGCTTCTTCTAAGCCAGGCCGATGTGGAGGAGGTCATTCATGAGGTGGTGGTGCAGCACCTCCGGCGGATCTACCAGCAGAAACCCATCTGGAGGAGGAAGTGGCCGATCTGGAGGTGGTGGAGGATCTGTAGGTGGTGTCTGATCTGGAGAAGGAGGAGCAGGTGGATG
Source organism: Poa pratensis (assembly GCA_947311845.1). Classification (NCBI taxonomy): domain Eukaryota; kingdom Viridiplantae; phylum Streptophyta; class Magnoliopsida; order Poales; family Poaceae; genus Poa; species Poa pratensis. Next base: position 104,457,934 of record CAMZMU010000052.1, read on the forward strand.
TCGACGAAGGAGGAGGAGGAGGTGATTGCGTCGCAGCGCGCTGGTAGCATCTCAGCACATCTGGCAGAGGCCTGCACCTCCTCGATCTCCCGCCGGGTGAAAGGTATAAATCTTTCTGTGACCGGCTGTGATGCCGATGAACTAGGTTCTACGTATGAGCATTTCATCACATAAACAAATTCCTAGTGCAAATTCACACATACATGTTCTGATAATTACAAACACTTATTGTTAAAGCACCAACTGTACAAACTAGTTAAACACCCACATCCAAAGCCTATTGCAATTCACCTAGGGCATTCTTGCACCTAGGGAAGAGCATTTCCTGCCATGTTGGACGTAGCCTGTCCTTCAAGGTTAGGATCTTGCGATACAACTCGTAGGTCACGTACCCATCTATTGCTGCGTAGTCGAGGTTAACTTTGTGCAGCGGCATCCGCTCCCAAAAACCGTGCTGGTTGGATGGGAACTCCTTCTTCATGTTGGCGTATAATTTGTCGATGAGGTCTGCCGCTAGATCACCCATTCCGTCCCTCTCGTCTCCACCCTTGATTTTGTAGATGAGGTGGGGGATTGGGGTGGAACGAGGAAGAAGAGAAGGAAGGAATGCGAACTGTCTGCCACCAAACAGAGCAGTTCCTGGATATTTGCCGTTGATCTTAGCAGTTTCTCGAAAATGGCAACCGAACAAAGCAGTTGCTGGAAAATAGCCACCAATTTTTTTAATATCCAGATGTATTTTGTACATTTCGCTAATAGTTTTTTTCTTTCACGCAGGAGTTTATTTCGGCAACACTGCATAAAAGTACCAATCTATCATTCCGAGAACCAGAAAACTTAAGGCAAGGAAATTTCGTGGATACTGGTCTTGGAGTGGGTACTGCGACGACCGAGAGCTCATAGAAGGTGAGCTCCAAGTCAAAGATGGAAGGCTGGCTTAATTAAGCCAGCCTTCCATCTTGTTAGGTTAGTTGCTTATAGGTTTAGAGTTCATGATTGTAGTCAAAATGTAATAGGTGATATTACATTATGCCAATGTGTGATGGATATGATTGTAGTCAAATTGTAAAAAACAGTGATATTATTGTATACCAATGTAATGATGGCATTTGTTCTATGTTATGAATTGAATAACGTTTTATTGCATTGTGCAATCAGCCTTTCATGTATTATGGCATATAACCGAAATATGAGAAAAACTCGGTGCAAACGGTAGATGGAAAACTCCGTATCTGATGTAGGAAAACTAAACCAATGGAGGTCTGCGCCAACCGTTGCCAAATGGAGACCTCATCAGAAACGTTTTTTTGCCTCCGTTACCGATGAAGGCCTTCACATCAGTGACAGGGTCGGGGACATGGACCCTTTCTCCGTTGCCGAAGGTTTTTTTGGCCCGTTTCTGATGTGTCGTTCTGTACTAGTGTTTCTATTGGGAAAACCTAGTTTCTTGTTGTACTCACTTGTTGTTCTTGTGACAGATTATAGCCATTCGGGAGCCCTCAGTCCAGTTAGGGTTGTGCCCCAGATTGTTGTTGTAAAGGCTCCGGACTCCGCCTTGAAGGTTTCCGATAGTTGAAGGTGAACCAAACCTTTGTGGTGCGGTTCCTCGAAGAAGAAAGTGAAGCCTGTTCTGGTTGTTGAGCAAACCTTTGCGACGTACTCCCTTAACAAGGAGGAACTTGGGATTACATCCTTGTCTCCGCGTGCTTTCACTTTGGCTACTTCTATCCTTGTTTACCTCTTTATTTCGTGTATCTTGTTTAGTTGATAGTTTGTCATATAGGTAAATTCACCGTAGTTGCATATCTAGAAAATTTTACCTTTCGTGTCAAGCTTAAATGGAAAAAGTATAATAAATTGAAGTAGCACCTATTCACCCCCTCTAGGTGTCATACGGTCCTTTCAGAACCCCCTCTTGATAGTACGATATCTATCCTACAAACCGGTCTCCGAACTAAAAACAAGAGACCTGTAAAATAGAAACCCTGTCAAGATCATACCTTTGCCTTGCGCATTCCACTTGAGCTGGATGATGACGATCTTGACTCTCTCAAGTTTGAACACATTTTTTGATCATGCTTGCTAGCATATGCTTGATGAAGACTTCTCCAAATACTCCCCATACTCCATTATGGGAGAGTCTCGCTTAGCTCCGCCTTAATGCACCCATAACAAGCTTCAATTAAATGATATCTTCCGAGATGGATCATATTGAACTTGCACTTCATAATCTGCTCTCTCTCTCTCTCTCTCTCTCTCTCTCTGTTCCAAGCCACACTTTACCATGTAAGCTTATAGAGTCCAACACAGGAACTCTAATCTTTTCCTATGGATAGATCTACAAGAATTTCTCAATGCAAACATTAGTCCATAAGGATTGTCAAATAAATATTACCTACTGTATACTAACCAATTTATAACATTTATTGATCAAATAAATATTATAAACATTGAGTATAAGAACAATACAAAATAAGCATAACAATCTGCCAAAATTGAACAGTCTGTAAATATGACACTTAACGAGATAGCTACGTAGATCAAATGACAAAACTCAAAATTAATGAAAGACATAAAATAATCTCAGGTTTATGCACAAAAAATTTCAGGTCAAAATAATATTCTGAGATTTATCACGATTTTATTTACTGAGAAGCACAAAACCTGTCTAAACAGCACAATCAGTAAAGATCAATTTTTTTGACCTATCTACGTACCTCAAATCAGAAAAGTCGAAATTAATTAAAGTTGCGTACATATCTGAGGATCACGCACGAATGTTTTCAGAATTTTTCAATTTTCCTAGAATTTTTAAAGCTGAAAACGGTGGACAGCAAAAATCTGTCTCTGTGCAGAAATCCAAATCTAACATCAACTTTCTACTAGAGATTGTTATAACCAATTTTATTTTTATGTACAGAGGTATATACACAATATTTACATGTTTTTTATGAAAATCTTCCATGGAAAGATTTGTTTTGATTTTATTGGTATGAACACAAGTGTTCAAGGTCGACCCCCACTTAACCAATACTCATCTTTCCAATCACTTTTCTTTTTGAAAACTTTTTAGATAACAACTACAACTAATTTTTTTATAATTCGCATTCCCTACCCATACTAAGATAGAGAACAGCTTAAAACTGAAAATAAAAATTACTTAGAGACAAAGCAAACAAGTGCACACAAGAATATTCACCTACGCTATGGCTCCCCGGCAACGGCGCCAGAAAAGGTCTGGATAACTCACAAGTATAGGGGATCGTGTGTAGCCTTTTCGATAAGTAAGAGTGTCGAACCCAACGAGGAGCTAAAGGTACGATAAGTATTCTCTCAAGTTCTATCAACCACTGATACAACTCTACGCACACTAAACGTTTGCATTATCTAGGAAATAAAACTACAGTGACAATACGGGTATGAGAGATAGCTTTGCAAGATAATACATGACAAGAAAGTAAAATTTAGTACTGCAGCAATAAAATACACTAAGTAACCATAAACTACAGTAGCATGAGTGTGGAAAAGTGGTGGTAATTGTGGTGGCTTTGTCTAAGATTAATTAGTGGAGTTATTTAGTTCATTGTCTTCGATGCAGTTTTCAATGTGGGAGAGGCTAAATATACATGCACTCCACTACTTGGGATTACAAGTACTATATGATTGGATTGTTAGCAAACATCCGTAAATACTAACAATGCATTAAGGTTCCCCAACCATAGCCTTAAGTTCAAGGTCCTCTTATTCCCATACATGCAACTAACCGGTTTGAGCCGTCAGGTTTCTGTCACTCTGACAGGATTACCCCCTTCCTTTGCACATACTACTAACCCTAGGGTGTTGATCCATGCGCACACAAATATAATGGACACCAAAGGACAGTACCATATCAACATACAACTCTAATGAACCATAGACATTCAACAAAGCAATCAAAAGACAAATAAACTACGCAAACATGTCATAGATCATAGAATAATTATTATAGCATCAAACACCATGTTTACATAGGACGGTACAGAGGTTTATGGGAGGATGAACCACTGAATACAAGGAGGAGATGGTGATGGAGATGGCGGTGAAGACGGCGGAGAGGGCCGCAAGGAGCGCAGAGCGACGGTGGCGGCGCGGGGAACTCCTTCCCCGCCGCCGACATCATGGGGGAGCGCCGCCCCTTAGCCTCCCTCCTTCATGGCTTCTTGGGAGCACTCCCCCATGGAGATGGGATCCATGGGGAGGCAAAAACGTGGCTTTTGGTGGCTGAAATTCGTGGGTGGAGGAGTCTTCCACGAGTTAGGTTTCCTCCCTTTATATATCTTCTCGGATTTCCGTCACTCCCTTTTAGGGTTTCACCATATTGGGCCTACAGGCCGCATCCGAACTCCGGTTGGGCTGTTCTCGGGCTTAAACTCTTCGTATGGAAATTTGTGACAACTTTCGTAAGAGCCAGGTCTCCATTTGACGTCATCTTCGAGGGTCAAACTGGCAAACTCCGAAAACAGTTCTGGAACAGATTTCAGCAAAGTTCCAATTCGACTCCAACAAGGTTTCTCTTGTATTCTTGATAATTCCTACACATCAAAGTGCAAAACAAGAACATTGTGCACTTTTGCAACTATTAATAGGTTAGTCCAAATAAATCATAAACTTAATATAAAAACAAGCGCCAAAGGCATAATATTAACATGAAACAATCAAAAATTATAGATACGTTTTGGACGTATCAACATCCCCAAGCTTAATTCCTGCTCGTCCTCGGGTAGGTAAATGATAACAAAATAATTTTTTGATTGTAAATGCTATGATTAGGTCTTTAACAATTGCATGATGTATGTATAATAAAACTTAGCAATCATGTTACCTAATGAAAAGTATCAACCAACCAAGAGTTCATAATATGAAATTTATAAACATCAACAAGATTGTAATGATCATAGTAAAGCATGGTAGAGCGGTATCTCGCTTTCCCTTAATTGTGGAGCAAAACATAAATGCCAAGGCACCTCTGAAGTTCAAGTGAAGACTAGAAGTAAGAATATCAAAGATAAAAGTATCAAAGTTATACCACAGTTAACCGCATTCTGGGACAAGCACATTACACTAAGAATGACAGTTATGCTCTCGAGAAGGTGCTCAAAGAATGGACGGTGACTCAACATAAAAGTAAAAGATTGGCCCTTCACAGAGGGAAGCAGGGATTAACATGTGCTAGAGCTTTTTATTTTTAAAAACAGAAGTAAAATTATTTTGGGAGGTGGTTGTTCCTGTCAACGAATGGCAATAGAGTTCTTGTTATCTTCCATACTAAACAAGTTGAGAGCGGTTCCGAGATGTTGATATTAAGCATTTATAGCATGCACTTTATATATAGTTTGACACTCCTTCCAACCTTTACTTACACAAGCCATGGCTAACCGAATCCTCGGGTGCCTGCCAACAATCACATACCATGGAGGAGTGTCTATTTTACTTTCTTTACTTTTTGGATGTTATAGTGGTCTAACCAGCTCTTTGTAAAAGTAGTGACGAGCAGATGAAGCATGCAAGTCGGGGTACTTAATTTAGTATGCAAGATAACAAACCCAACTACTACGTCCTCATGAGCTAAAAACAATGTCACAAAATGAGAAGTAATTTGAAGGTTTTAAAGGTAGCACATGAAAATTTACTTGAATGGTTTGAAATGCCACGCATAGCAATTTATAGTGGACTCTTTGGAATAACTTGGTTTTCAAGGATTTGAAGCACGAGCAGCATTCCGGCTCAGTACAAGTGATGGCTAGCAATAGACTGGGAAGCGACAATCAAGAGAGCAATAACCGTCATAATCCTGCTTGCGACAAAACAAAATTAACGGAGCCATAAAAGTGATACAATAACTCTGGGAGAGTCTCGCTTAGCTCCGCCTTAATGCATCCATAACAAGCTTCAATTAAATGATATCTTCCGAGATGGATCATATTGAACTTGCACTTCATAATCCGCTCTCAATATATATATATATATATATATATTCCAGCTATTCAAGAACCAGTTTCTGAATAACTATTCAGAGCACCTTTTCTGAACTTCCGGTGTTTGAGACCGTTAACTTCCTTCTCGGCGGACGGTTTTTCCATCATAACTTTTGAACCACAAGCCCGATTGATGCAAATGATATACCGTTGGAAAGCTGTTAATATTGCGCATCTTTTCTATCTCTATCACTTTTTCGAAATTCGTTACCGTTTATGAGCAGATTTTGAAATACATATTTTGGTTTTCCGAACATGTATAACGAGCGGACGGTTTTTTGGGCATCATTCGCAAACCACTCATCCAAATGAAACAAATGATATTGCGTTGAAAAGACAATGGCAAGGCGCATCTTTTTCGTATAAAAATGTTTTTCAAATTCGTTACGGTTTTTTAGTAATTTAAAAAATACTATGCCTCCGTTTTCACGATTTTCTCCGTTTTTGTTCTGTTATTTGGTGCCATTTTCGCATCGCTTGTCGGATCGATGCAAATGATACGCCGTTGGAAAGGTATGGAAAATGCGCACCTTTGCTATCTCTGTGCTTTTTTCGAAATTCCTTACGATGTAAGAGCAGTTTCAAAAACACACAATTCTGTTTTCTGAACATTAATATCCAGCGGACCGTTTTTTGGCAATTACTTTCAAACCGCTTATCAAAAGTAACAAATGATATGGCGTTGGAAAGATCATGAACAGGCGCAACTTTTTCGTATAGAAAGTTTTTCAAAATTCGTAACGGTTTTTGATTAATTTTGAAAATATGAAAAAAGAAAAAGAGAAGACATGAGAATCGATTTGAAAATTAGCACGTTCGCGGTGTTTGGATATGGAAAATCAGCATGTGAGAGTCAAATTAGAGTCACACCCTTGCCAGTAGACACGACACCAGCCGATTTGGACAAACGAATCTCGTATCAATGGTTTCTATGTTCAAAATTTTCGTCCTGAGAAAATAGAGTATGTGAACTTCCTTATATACCACAGTAAACTTCCCGGTATTTTGTTGTTTAACTTCCGGGTATTTTGTTAGTGAACTTCCGATCGTGAATTTTTTATTCTGTCTCATGCACAATTTTTCTCATAGTTTTCAAACCGTTTGTCTAAATGATGCATATGAGATACCGTTGAAAAGGTATGAAAATTTCGCATCTTTAGGTTTTGACTAATTTTTTAAATCCTTAATTGTTTAAGAGCAGTTTAAAATTTACTAAATGCTGTATTTTTAGAATTTTCGCTTTTTTCATTTTGTTATTCGGAATGGATTTCGAGATTATATATTTTGAACTTCGAAATTTTCAGAGAGTGAACTTCTAACAACTGTGAACATTTATTTCACGTGGATAGATTGAAAAAAAAATTGCTGAAAAAAATGAACTTTATGCTCCATATGAATTGAAGTTTCTGCCAACAAAAAAAATGAACTTCACGTCCACACAATAAAAAAATCGGGTTAATTAACCTAAGGGTTAATGAACTCCGTAACTTTCCGAACTTCCGTTTTAATACTAAGTGAACTTCGCGAGATAAACTTCCGTTTTAATACGAAGCGAACGTCGTGTGGTGAACTTCGCGGCTGAACTTCCCTTTTAATACGAGATCATCTTCGCGTCTGAACTTCAGTTTAATACGAGGTGAACTTCGTGTGGTGAACTCCGGCCATCTAATTTGAAGTGAACTTTTAATTAATTTTAATTTTTAGGAATATTGGAACTTCCGATGCGGTTGAGATGAACTTCTATACCTTTAAAGTGAACTCCAAACACGGTCATAGTGAACTTCCCAGAAGAAATAAAATCAAACGTGAGCTAATTTGAACATTTAGTATGTAGCATTTTCAGTCACAAAATGGATCAGAAATTTGTAGCATTTAACTAACTCTTCCACGGATACCAATCTGCTATTTGTTTTTCCTAGTATTCATAAAAGCATCTGAGAACAAATATGCATCGTATAGTGTACCGTACGAATGTCTCGTATTAAATATGAACTAGCCCACAAAAGAAAATGAAGCTGATCTTTTTAGCACAAAAACAACAAACATCGTGTAGTGTCCCATGTGAGAATAACGTGGTCACTTCTCAGCCACAAACTTACTCTTAGTTTTCTTATCCACTCACCATTGCTAGATCCTTATCTGCGTGAGCGAGACCACCAACAGAACTAGCAAAGAGAGAGAAAGCAGCTGCAGCACGCGACGAAGACCACGGAGAGCACATAGTTGCTGTCGTTCCTGCCTGCATCGGTGGCGCCCAGCTCAATCAGCTGATTTCTAGGAAAAAACAAGTGGGGATTCGAGATTTCGGCCGCTCGCTCCTTGGCGTTATTGCTTTGGGCCGGAGAAGCTAGATGGCGACAGGGGATCCCCACGCGATCGATGGCAGAGACCCTGCAGCGGCGTTGGCTCTGCAGTGAATTGGTTATGCTGCAGGTGAGTTGCTCCTGACGACGACACATGCGCGGGCGTGAGCTGAGAGGCGACGCGGCCAGTGCAGCGCTAGCCCCGCTGACGAGGACTCCCGTGGAGGCGAGCGATGGACTGCTGCGGTAGTGGATTTAAGGTGCGGCGCTGGTCGGCAGTCTTTCGTCGGTGGGGAGCATGTGCGGCGACTGTCGGTGTTCGGGAGGACAACAAGGGCGCGTCGTGGACGCAGCCAACAGCTGCTGCCAGTTGAGAGGTCGAGGGCACGCCGCGGACGGATCCAGCGGTTGCCGCCTGTCGAGAGGTCGAGGATACGCCGCGGACGGATCCATTGGCTGCCGCCGGTCGAGACGCCAAGGGCACGCCGCGGACGGAGCCAGCGGCTACCACCGGTTGGTCGGGAGGCCGAGCTTGTGGCTGCCTCGCCGCGACGGGGATGGGGCCGGAGGATTGGGGACGGAAGCCCTCCGGCGCGTGGACCTCCCGCGGTTGGCGGTGGCTCGCCGGCAGTTGGTGGGTCGCGGAGCGGCCTGGGATACGAGGAGCGGCGAGCGGGGATCTGGGCAGCGGTGGCGAGCAGGGAGCTGGGCAGCGACGGCCATGGAGGCCGGAGCTAGAGCAAGGGGGCTTCCTCGCCGGGAGGCGCGAGGGGCGAAGGTCGCCGGGGCACGCTTGGGGCGAAGGTCGGGGCCCATGACGCCGCCGGGAACCGCGCGTCACAGGGGACTCCGGGGCGCTGCTGGGAACGGCACAACGCAGCGAGCAGGGGGTCCTCGCGTGCCGCGCGCTGCTGTCCTCCCGTCAGCGAGCAGGGGGGCTAGGGAGCGGCAGGCGGCGCAGTTCAGTGGCCTCCAGGGCGGCGAGAGGCAGAGGTCGGGAGGCTTCCCGGTGCGGCACGCGGCGGAGCTCTCCCGGTGTGGCGGGCAATGGAGGCCGGGGCCCTCTCGGGACGACACGATGTGGAGCTGGGGATTCCGGGCTGGATTGGATGGAGGCGTCACCTGAGGGCGGCGCGCCGGCACAACGCGCGGAGGAGACACGGCCGGTGGCGCCTCGCGGTGGTTTGCCAGGATTTGGATCGGGGGGTTCGCTCGGGGGAGGTCAGCACGTGCAGGGGAAGAAGGTGATTAGGATTGCTGTGGGTCGGGATAAGAAGGTGCTAAAGGGGAAAGATGCTCTGAATAAGTATTTAGAGCACTCTTAAGGGTGGTTTCTAAATAGTCTCACCTATATATGCAGATCGAGATGGAGTACACGTACCGCCTCAACACCTTCTTCGCCACCGAGCCGCCTTCGAGATGGTTTGACTTTGACGACGACGTCCTGAACACCTCCGACGGTCCTTCACGGTCGGTATGGAAAGGGAGAGGGTTCGCTACGAAGCGGCCGATATGGCTCGGCGCAAACGATAAGAACGAGGCCTCGTGCAGCCTCCTCCGCCGCAACCTCAACAAGAGACGGAGAAGGTTGATGGTGACGAGGACAACTCCGACGACCGCAGCTGGCCACCGACGCCAAAGTGGGACCCATGACACATGCATCGCGCCATTGAGGCAGAAACTTGGGCCGTCGCGAACCACCGGCTACATCTACTGCCTTTGCTCCAGCTGCCACCGGAGTCATCTACTTGTCGCCGCGTTCGCTGCTGACTGCCCGGGCTGCCGGTGCCCGACGTGCCACCCTACCTATTAGATTTAGGTTTAGATTTAAGCTTGTCTGAATTATATTAGTTTTCGACGAATTATTAATGAAATGTTAGTTTTCAATGAATTATCAATCAAGTAAGTATTTTCGTATCGAAATTTTAAATTCGAATAATTTCTAAACGCATGGGAGCGACGGCATCAAAGGCAGCAAGTCGTCCAGACACTGGAGATGCGTCCTTGAGATGAACATTTCAAAACCTGGTTCGAACTTCGAACTTCGAATGTGCTCTGCTAGCAAAGAAGACACACCGGGTGTCGACAGCCCATGTTCAGGATGGCCCCCACACGTGGCGTCCGATGCTTCGCCCGGCCGAGTTGACTGGCTGGCCCCCACCCACACACACAGCGCCCAAGGCGAGATCCCATCCATCGGACCTCTTTCGAATTTTTTCAAAATCTCCTCCCTCCACCGTCTCTCATCCATCCCTTCCCCAACGTCTCTTCCCCCTCCTCCTCTCCGCCTGGTCCCCGCAGGCGCAGCCATGAGGTCCCTCTTCTCCAAGCACGCGCGCCACCCCACCACGCCGCCGCCGCCGCCCCCCGTATCCGGCCCCGACGGCCCGCCGCGCCGCCGCCTCCCCAAGGAGAACGTCGACCCGTCCTCCCCGGCGCACCACCCCCACGACCACCGCTCCCCTTCCTCCGCGGCCAAGCCGCTCGCCACCCGCAACCGCAGCCTCCCCCCGCGCCCCCCGTCGTCGAACCCCCTCAAGCGGAAGCTCGACGTGTCGTCCCCCGCCAGGGCCGCCGTGGCCCCGACGGCGCCCGAAGCCGCCCCCGCGTCCGCCGACTCTGGGGTCCAGGTACGGTCTAGGGTTTTCGATTCGACCTGTTTCGATTCGGTGCGCCGCTAGCTAGATCTGGCTTGACGCGGGGTGGTTGCAGGTGGTGGTGAGGATACGGCCGCCGTGCCCGGTGGAGGGGGAGGAGGCCGGCGAGGATGCGCGGGGCCCCGAGGCGTGCGTGCGCAAGATGGCGACCAACTCGGTCGCGATCCAGGGACAGGACTTCACCTTCGACGCCGTCGCCGACGCGGCCTCCACGCAGGTGAGCTTGATGTGTGCTGTAATCTGGAGCGTTACCGTTCCGCGTGGTGAAGGTTTCTGTGGGCCCGTGTGGATTAGGGGTTAGCTAAATGTTGGTGTTATTCGGTGGATTTAGCACGTCTACGGTTACATGCTGGCCCTGACTCTTATCGAAGCTGTGCTGTACTCTTCTGTCCTGCAGTGCATATGAATGACAGTAAATTTTGAATGTGAATTTGAGACAGCTAACACTCGACAACACAGTGGCATAATTGGGCTGGTCATTCTCCTTGGTGGATATAAGCCAGAAACTTTATTTATTTGCTGGTTTAAGACGGTCTGTAGGGTGATTTAGCTAGCACATTTATGGTCAGGGTCTTGTGTGGCCCGAGTGGAATCTACTTTCTTCAGTTGATACGGCAGTGTACTATTTGGTGTTCTTTCAGTGTTACGGTTAATGTGCTTTTTAGTTTGCTAATTTTGTTCTGTATTTTTTCTTGGGAGATCATAATTGTTATGTGCTTGCATTTTTCACCAAGTTTTTGAACTAGTGTGGTTAAGTTTTATGTCTGCACATTTAATTTGTTGGAATCTGTAGGAAGAGCTATTCAAGCTTGTTGGACTACCCCTTGTTGAGAATTGCTTGTCGGGGTTCAACAGTTCGATATTTGCATATGGCCAGGTGACTTGACCTAAACTTGACATTTATATCATCCTATAACTAACTGTTGGGATCATATTGACTAAGTTATCGTGTTCCTGATCATATTGAAAAGACTGGGAGTGGAAAGACATATACAATGTGGGGCCCTCTCTCTGCACTTTCAGGAGACATGGTGGGCCGCGAGAGGGGACTGACACCCCGTGTTTTTGAGCAGTTGTTCTCCCGGATTAAAGAAGTAATTTGATGGATTCCCAAGCTGTCTTTCGTGTCTAGAATTTTACTAATTACTACTACTTGAAGCTAAAACTTGCTATCCCATCTGCAGGAACAAGGGAAACACACAGACAAAGAGCTAACATACAATTGCACCTGCTCTTTTCTCGAGGCAATTTTCATTCTCCGTATCTACGTAGTAGAACATATTTGCAATTGTTGTTTTTGTTGGTGATAGAAAATCTGATCCATCTTCATTGCTATGTACAGATCTATAATGAGCAAATAACTGATTTGCTAGATCCCATGCAAAAAAGTCTTCAGGTGAAATGCAAACTGTGAAATATACTAGTAGCATATTTATTTTTACTGTTTTACTGATATGACGTATTTGTTGGCAGATTAGAGAGGATGTTAAAACTTCTTGTGTTTATGTTGAATCATTGACAAAGGAGTTCGTTTTTACTATGAAGGATGTAACTCAGCTGTTGCTGAAGGTGCGTGTATCTTGATTTTGACATCTAAAGAAATTACTGATATGTATTTGATATCATATATCTGCGCTGATGAGTATTGACTGAATGTGTTGTGTTTATACTTATGGCTCTCAGTTCCTCAAATATGCTTGTGAACATTATTGTATTATCACTTATCAGTAAAATGATCTTAACTGCTTAACCAACCTGTAGTATTTGTCAAGATCTTAGAGTTATTTCCCTAGCATTACATCTGGCGATATACTGTGCTCTGTCAGTTATGTGGATTGTGTACTAAGCACTAGAGGCAGCCCTACCATTGTCCCACCACAGCTTATGAGTGCGCAGCCATCGGGATGAGTAGAACTTAGAATCGTGTCAGATGGAATATTAGAGTACTAGTTGCCCTGGTCCAAGATCTTGTTATCTATTTGCTTCTCCAAACGACTACGTGCGAATGCTTTTTGCATGTCTCTGTTTTTATATGTGAACAAGTTCTGTTCGGTTTGGAAGACAGTAGTACTATCTTGGACGATTTTTATTGCCAGTACTTCATTTATAGATGCTGCATTCTCTTGTTTCTGCAAACTCTAATCACAAATAGTTGCACACTCATTTCACCATGATTATAGTGGACTTTTCAGCAACCCTCATACCTATGCATCATAATCTGTCTTAATTTGATTTCGTACTTCGTGCAGGGACTGGCAAACAGGAGAACCGGTTCAACAAGTGCGAATGCAGACAGTTCACGCTCTCATTGTGTTTTTACATGTGTCATTAAATCTGAATCAAAGGTAGTTGTTGAAGTCGGACTTATGTTACACTATGGTCTATTTTACTCCAGTAAATGTTATCAACTTTTGATGGTGTCATTGTTTTTTGCACGTGTCATAAAATCGGATCAAAAGTATTTGTTGAATTGGGCTTATTACTTTATAGTTTAATTAATCATACCATGTGGGGTGCAATTATTTTACCTGCGGTACATGTTCACGGCCATTTTGGCGGTGATGCTCTATCTTTTCTTGTCTTTCTTCTACTGCTGATTATTGTTCCCATTCTGCATTTACTGCTTTGGCTATGCCCTGCTAAATATGTAGTTTAATCCATTTCTGCAAATGTATGTACCGAACAAAGGCTTTGCGTGCTCTATGATAGCTTCAAGGCACATTCAGAATAGTTGCACTTGTTCTGAATGGTATGGGAAACAAGCTATTCTGTTTAAGCTCCCATTCTCTTCCGGTCCTATTAATAGGATGTGTTGTCTTAAAACACACTGATCTATCATAGTTGCTTCCTTTGCTCGGAAACTGTAACTGGCGGTCTCAATTCTACTAACAAACAACACCAAGTGAACTATTTTTTGTCTACGTAAATACGATAAATATGTTTCTGCAGTCTGTTCTTCTGTTCATATTAATGGATTGGTCCATATAGGATCGTTTAGTGAGTTTGGTGCGATGACTACATTCTCAGTTTCGTACTAACCTTGTTCTTAAGAGCAAGGAGGTGGTGATGGATGAACTCATTCCATTCCACAAATAGAAAATACGTTAATAATAGCCATCCTTACACCAAGTTCCCAATAATTGTTGTTTTTGATGATTGTTAGTTTCAGCTAAGATACATCTCTTAGTTCATTATTCATTAATGGTTTGTTATTGTTCTATAGAATCGTGAAGATGGCTCAAACAGCATCAGAATAAGCAGGATAAATTTAGTGGATCTTGCTGGATCTGAGCGGCAAAAGCTAACTCATGCAGTTGGGGATCGCCTGAAAGAAGCAGGAAATATAAATCGGTCACTCTCAGCACTCGGGTATGGTTATGGTTATACTAATCGCTATGTTAAAAATTTAGTCACATCTTTGCTATCTGCAAATTTTTTACAGACATGTTTATATTGTGTATTTTTGGAACCGCTTTCGTAAGACATGGTGTATTTGTTTAAGGCAGATATATTTGCTGCTTGATCCGTGTACATATTGTTTGCTGTAAACCTTGTACATACATGTTCTAGCGGGGTGAATTTTAAGGTTCTGATTGATATGTTTTTTGTCGCTGCAGAAATTTGATCAACATACTAGCAGAAATTTCACAGTCTGGAAAACAGAGGCACATTCCATACCGCGACTCAAAGCTGACATTTTTATTACAAGAATCCCTGGGTGGTAATGCAATGCTTGCGATGATTTGCGCTGTTTCGCCCTCAGAAAGGTATATCCAAGTTGAACCAGAAGTCTTTTTCTTTTCTTCTGATGTTGTTTCACTAATATATTTTCTGTGTTACTATACAGATGTAAGAGTGAAACATTAAGCACTCTTAGGTTTGCTCAACGCGCTAAAGCTATAAAAAACAATGCAGTTGTCAACGAACAAAAAGAGGACGATGTAAATGCACTTCATGAGCAGATCAGACATTTGAAGGTGCTAACTGCTAAGTGTTCAAGTGTACATATGGGCAACAAATTCTCCATAATGTTTTGCTCTTTGGCTCGAGTTTCACCACTAGTGTTTCATTGCAGGATGAACTCCATCGCATGAAGTCTAATGGAGGCTCGAAGGAGGCAACAGCAGCTTTTCAACGGATGGAATGCTAGGCGCAGTTTGCATCTGCTAAAAATGAGCCTGAATCGCCCCACTACATTCCAGGCTATCAAAGAAGATAGCGACGAAGAAATGGAGATAGATGAGAATGATGTTGAAAAGCCCAGTAATCATGAAAATATGGTAATATGCCCTGCTGGAGATAATGATTCCAAAATGTTCCAGGCTTCAGTGTGACAAATGCTGGTTTTTCACAGATTGATGCTTTTGATGGAGATAACAATTTGATGCCTACAAAAAGATCATGTGCTGATGTTAATAAACTTGGAGATGACAGATACAAGTTAAACCTCGCTGCCAGTATACAGAGAGGTCTTCAAGTCATTGAGAGTCACCAAAATAATGGTGCATGGAGGAGAGCCTCAGTCGGTTAAATGCTAGAATCAGGGATGTTCTGCCTTGCAAGGTTGATGTAGCGACTCAGACTGATCCTGAATCTCCAGCAAGAGATACCACTCTGGCTCTTGTTCCAACTTGTTTAGTTGAGGTTTCTGCAAAAGAGAGCAAGGATCCTGATGCTTGCTGGGATCTGCAATTAGTACCAGCTGATGGATCAATACCTTGTGATGAACTAAAGCAGCAGCAAATTCTCAAAGTAAGCTCACTCAAACGAAGTTCTTTTGCGTTGGTTAGAATAACTGCATCAGTCATGATGAACTTTTCTTTTGAACCTTACTTTTTCTGTAGGCTGTGGAGAAGGTCCTGGCTGGATCGATAAGGCGAGAGATGGCACGTGATGAACATGTGCAAAGCAGGCTGCAGAAATTCAACAACTAAATCGTTTGGTTAGTGTTTCTCTCTCTTCAGGAACAATAAACTACTTTCTTCCCCCTGATCCCTAACCGTTCTGATATTCCAGATGCAACAATATAAGCACGAACGTGAATGCAATGCTGTAATTGCACAAACAATGGAAGGAAAGATTGCCAGGCTTGAAAGCTTGATGGATGGTACTTTACCAACTGATGAGTTTATACACGAAGAATACCTATCTCTTATGAATGAGCATAAGGTTGTCTGAAATTGCCATTTCTTCTCCTATATTAACAACAATATTTTTTTTTAGGTCATCATTCTTATTGCTAGTGAGCTAATTTTCTTGAACTTTCAAGTGCAGATCCTCAAAAGAAATATGACAACCATCCTGAAGTCCTACGTGTCGAAATTGAGCTGAAGGTCCTCCAGCAGGAATTGGACTTGTGCCGGAATTACATGGATGAGAAAGAAGTTTTGCAAGAGGAGATACAACATCTGAAAAGTCAGTTGCATTATATGCTTTCGTCGTCTGCATCAATTCGCAGGCTCTGGCCTCCACTTCAATTGTGCCAGAGCATTAATCCTTTACATGGAACAAAAGATGGCGATGGTGATACTAACATAGCGGACACTGCTGATTGTGCTGAAGCTGAGAGTAAATGGATTACTCTCACAGAAGAGCTAAGAGTTGACCTTGAAGCAAATAAATCTCTTGTTAGAAAGTTGACATCGGAATTGGATTCGGAGAAAAAATGTTCAGAGGAATTGAAGGAGGCATTACAAACAGCAATGCAGGGACATGCTAGAATCTTGGAGCAGTATGCTGAACTTGAAGAGAGGCATATTGGTTTGCTTGCAATGCACAGGAAGATCCGTGATGGTGTCGAAGATGTAAAGATGAGGGCGGCAAAAGCTGGTGTCAAAGGAGCTGAGCTACGGTTCATCAACTCCTTGGTGCTGAAATCTCCGTTCTGAGAGCAGAAAATAAAGGCCTTCAGGACCAGTTGAGGGATACTGCTGAGGCTGTCCAAGCAGCTGGTGAATTGCTAGTACGGTTGAAGGAGGCTGAGGAAGCGACAACTCTTGCCCAGGTACGAAATTCCCACATTTTGCAGATATAACACATCATTTCTGTCATTTTGAGGGATATAATAGCATTTAGGTAGACATAACAGCACAAGGCATGGAAAAAGTACTAAACTTAGATATAGCTGATAATTTATGACATACGTTATGTGGATGAAAAACTGTGGGATGAAAATGCGCATCGAAAGTGCACAACGGTTTTAGTGCGCTGATGGTTACAATGTCCTTGAGTTTTCTAGTGTGCTTTATTAGTTTATTTACTGAAATGACTTTTTCCTTGTAGTAACATAATCTCCATTTGTTCTGCAGAACCGAGCCTTGTTGGCAGAGCAGGAGACAGAGAAAGCCTATCAGGAGATCGACAACTTGAAAAAGAACTACGACCAGGAAATCGTGTCGCTAAGCCAACACCTCACAGGGTACTCCCAGCACAAAGATGCAACACTGCCGCCTGCTGCATCCAGCAATCTTGAGTCTGCTCCCAGGTATGACACGGTTGGTGGTAGCCCCAGTGATCAGCAATGGCAAGGGGAGGAGTTGGACCCCTTCCACCAGCGCGGATCACTGGAGGTCACGAAGAGCACCGACCTCAACTCGTGGTTCTCTGGGTACGACAGATGCAACATCTGATTCATGCTGGCTCTGTATGTTCAGTTCTCTCTTTGTACGGTAGAGTAAGGAAACGGGTAGTGGGAGTATGTTGTACACCTTCTAAGCATCACAAAAGGCGATGCTAGTGGCGATGCTTTTCTCATCACTGTCTCTGTGAGGCGTGTCGTTACATAATTCTTCAGATCCCTGGGAAGATGTACTGTGTCCCATGTATATTTCGATGGAACCAGATATTCTAGGTGCGTGAGAGATGTTTTTGTAATTTGTCGCTGTAACTTATATCTTAGAAAAACCTGATGCAGCTACACTCGTTGCAACTACTTAACAGTCAGAGCAGTTGTCAGTTAGAACATGATGCAGCTATACTATCTAGGGTGACAATAGCTGCGGTGTCTGAGACTATTGCCTGTGACTGTTAAATATGCAGTCGTATAAGCTGACAGAATCAGTTGAATAGAGGATTTGAAACGCTGAGGCAGGGCAATCATGGACAAAATAGGGTGTTGTTGTGTCATAGATGCTCCACATTCTTTCAATCTTAGCTGTATGTGTTTAATTTATTTTGTTTGGACGTCGATGTGATATCTTGCTAGCGGGGGACAGTCGCCCGAGCGAGATGTAAGGACCGGCACTGTGTTCTTAGATCGGTTTGACAAGACCGTCCACCTAACCAATCAAGGCACAAAACCCATCCCTTTGCAGCTAACAAGAACGAGCTGCCTTGCAAGGTTAAATCTCCTGACTGCTGCCTTCTCGGACAAACACCGCTATAATCCATTTTAAAAAGCTGCGATGCAACATAATCAATACATGATCTTAGGCCGTCAGCAATGCTTAGTTCGTAGCACAATATAATATACATATTTAGTTAAGAAGAAAAGAGATCAATCTTGTATGAGCCTCCTTCAATGGATCTTAGCGCGTAAAGCTGGCAATAGATTAGTCTAAAAGATGACCAACCCAATGCATTTGTCTTTTTGAGGGTTGTTTCTAAATGAGTTTGTAATTAATGAATCTGAACTAATTTTAATACTCCCTCCATTCCGATTTATAGGATGTAATTTCAAACCAGATTTTTTCAAGAGTAAGATGCAATTTAGGCATTTAATGAACAATTGGGAGAGAGAGAATGGAAGACAACCAATGCATGCACACCAATTTAGTTAATTAATGAGTAATTAGAGAGAGAAAAGAAAGACAACCAATGCATGCACACCAATTACGCTACTCGATACACCAATAGTTAGCCACCTAGGTAGGAGAGATTTGCTAAATGCATCCTATAAACCGAAATAGAGGGAGTATCTGATTGGAGAATTATGGCTTCTTACGTGTAGTAGCGCGTAAGGGTGCATGTTAATGAACACTAGCCTTAATGGAAATGACATGGATAGTAATATGCATGCATGCCAACTAGATATATTTGTGACGTGACATGGTACACAATGAGAAAAGAGATGATAGTGCTAATATGTTACCATGACATGACATAGCTTTCCTGAGAGAAAATGGACCCACAAGCTAATTAATGAAGCAATCTATAACACTAACATTATGATATGTTTTATTATGGATTTTTATAACATAAACTAGTATCATATGCATGACCATGGAGCAGACGGCTGTGTCGATGGAGGTCACCCAAATGTACTGGGAGCTCACCGAGCCACTGCTATGGCCCGACATCCACCTCCTGAAGGGCTGGCACCTAAACCAGAGCCGCATTTCGGTGTCGATCGTTCCTACCTCGCGGCCGGCACGCTGCCGGGAGATATATCAGCGCCATGCCTTCCTTCCGTCGTATCTGCGAGATGACCCAACCTACACCGTTCCGATCTAGAGACCGATGATTTGAGTAGGCGCGCGACGAATGCCACATGTTGTATTTCACGGCTGGACGACCCCAAGGAGGAGGAGGACGACTTGCCATCCAGCCGAATCCAGAGGACGACGCCAATGCCAGACGGGTTGTCCTATCAAAGAGTGGGGGCGGTGGTGCCCGCTCCTGTGAAGACAAAGGAGGAGCTAGATGCCGACCTCTAGGCCACCATCGAGGACTCTGAACTCACGGAGCTCCTGATGTTGTCCGATCTGGCGCCTCCACTCCGCAAGTCGTCCCTAATGGTGGGGCGAATCCACCCACAACTAACTGTTTTGTGCTGTGGTCGTCAAGGAGTGCCCAGGCGGCTGCATGTGCGTGGCCACCGAGCATGATCACATCGCCTGTGTGGCCACCCGTCGTCATCAAGATTGAGGACGAGGACAAGGACTAGGCCACCGGCCGCAAACCCTAGGAGCATAGGGTTTATGTTTATGTTTTATGTTTTATCTTTTTGTTTAGCTATGTTTTATTATAATGTCTATGTTTAATTAATTTGTGGTCACTTTTTTAAATGGAAGCGTCGTTACATGCACTACCCACTCTAAACGGACCAGGATAGTCTGGCCTACCCACGTGACATCCCAAACAGATCAAAGGGAACACTTTTCGTACTCCCTCCGTCCCAAAATAAGTGTCTCAAAATTGTCCAAAAGTTGATGCATCTAGGCATGTTTCATGCATAAATACATCCACTTTTGATCAAACTTGAGACACTTATTTTTGAACGGAGGGAGTATTTGATTTATAGTGGACAGTTGGAGATGCCCTAACATACATATATGCGATGGGGCTAGAATAGAGCAAACACATACCCTGCCTCCCCACTGTCGATTTACTCACTATATACTCCAAAATATAAGATGTTCTAGATATTGCAAATATAAAAAAACTAGACCGGAGAGGGAAGAGTCCCCCGGCATGTCATTAAGAGAAATATGCGTACGCACCGGATTGCGAGTGCGGAGACTCGAACCCGGGCGGGCTAGGATGCATCAGCCCAACCTAACCACCAGGCTAAGCCTTGGTCCACAGATATTGCAAATATGGATTATATATGAACAAAAATGAGTAAATATACAAACTAACATATGTCTAGATGCATTTGTATAACAAAAATGTAAAACATTTTATATTTTGAGATAGAGGTAGTAGTTAGTACCCCTCAGTCCGAAAAAAGATTTCACTAAAATAAATATATCTATCACTAAAATATAACTAGGTTCATCCATTTTAGGACATATTTTTTCGGACAGAGAGAGTACATGGCACCGGAAGGGGACAGTTTTTATAGATTCTAGTGTAGCCAAAGTCGACCCCGCCCTATAGCCCAACTAGCACCTCATTCCTCTACACATTCATCCTCTTTTCGTGTTTATGCCCTCGGTCAAAAAGAGAGAGAGATCCCAATGTAAGTAGTTGCATGCAAATACGCGCGCATAGAAGCCATATAGTCGGAGCGATAAATACCGGGGAAATGGACACCCGTACATGTCTCCCGTCGCTACATGGACCATGATCAAGTTATACTTTCTCCACTGTACACCTCTGCTGGCAGTGATTATGCCCGACAAAATTAGGCCCTTGAAAAGTTCCACGACGAATCCCTCCGGAATAGGTCCTTTGAACATTTAAGGCTGAATTCGTGGCTGCTGTAATGTTGTCGATCAGCATCCCTGATGTTAGTTACCCCCTCCGTTAACTATTATAAGACCTCTAACTTTGAAAAAAAATGCATGTATCTATCTAGACGTATTTAGTGTGTAAATTCTGCCATTTAATCTGTTATAGTACACATTGAAGTATCTAAAATGTGTTATAATAGTGAAGAGAGGAAGTAGAATTTTTGTGTGATAGTAATCGATCCGGCAAAAGGGGATTATTCGGAGCAGACTCAATGGACAATGAGGATGGAACAGCTGTTGAATGGTTAGGACATCTTGTCTCTAGAGATAAAGATCGAAGGGCGTGAGCTCTTTGGAGCCAGCCGAATTGTGTATGCTTGGATTGGATGCATTCATTCGGATGTTTATTGTACGTTGCAAGGACGGCTAGCTGATTCTGGCTCTAAGTCCGGGTAGTGTAGATAATGCCAGGCTGGGGGCAAAAGAGGAAGAGAGGTCCGGGAGTCCAGACTGGAGGTAGAGATCGAGAGGAGAGTATCACGGCTCACGGGGTAGACTGTAGACACCGATATCGTTGTGGGATGCTGCACGTACGGCGCCTCGGCCTACGTGTTTTGAAAAGCCTTTCCTAAACCGTAGAGAGTAGTGAATGTTAGGACTTACGAGAGTAGAGTTTATTAAGAATGGTGTAATCATCCGATGACTGCAGTTGATCTATCAACTCATGCCCAGCTTCGATCGCCAAATGATGCTAGCATGACGACCCAGTTCATACCCTCACAAATCTCTGCAGATGTTTCCTTTGCACAGTTAATTACGAGAGCCAGGGGCGGATGCACAGTGCAGACACCAGTGCGATTACGCATCGCGCAGTCAACAAGACGACATGGATCCACAGAGGTAAATGGGGGCACCCCAAGGAGGCTCCTCAGAGCTCAGGGTTTTTTGGCCGTCCGATCGTCCCTCACAGCGCATCTCGACCGTCCGTCGTTTTTCACCCGATCCTGCGCCGTGGTGGTGTGTGTTTCTTGCCATGGTCTTCCTTGCCTTACTTTTTTTACTGGGTACATGTCTCGCTGACGCTGGGTCCAGATATTGCCGGTCCCGCTTGGCAGAGACAGAGCGTGTGCCGTCGTCGGTGACCGTTTCCTCGCGCGCGCGCTGTCATGTGGGCCGGTCCTGGGTGTGGCCCGCGTGTCAGCCGGCGTGGCTTCGTCCGCGCACGGTGTACATGTTGCTGCCCCGTGGGGGTAGTATCGACATTTCACGTCCTAGCCCTCGCGTCCGTCGGGGAGACGACCTCGCTGCGCCATTTCGCCCGATCCCCTTTCTCTCTCACCCCGTCGCCGCTCCCCCGGCCTCGCCGCACCTCTCGGAGAGCAGGACGGTTGTGCTTCTCCTTACTCAAGGCTGGCCGCACCCGGCTGCCCTCGCTGCCGCCGGCTCCGGTTGCGCCTGACCCCGAGCTCCTCCGCCCGCGTCGCCTCCGCCTGTGCCGCCCCGACCTCGCCTCAACCTCACCCGCACCAGTCCCTCGCCTCGCCGTCTCCGCCTCGGCCCAGGCTCGCCGTTTGATGTTTTTCATAGTGTGGTATAAAACTGCACGCCCGCGGTGAAACCCTAGCCGCCTCCCCACACCCGCGCCCCTCCAGTTTTCCTTCATTCTCCTCCCTTCGCGCCGCGGCGCCGCCACTCCCCGCGCTGCGCCTTCTCCTTTCCTCCATCCTGCCTTCGCGCCGCCACTCGCCGCGCCTTCTCCTCCCACTCCACGGCAGCGACGTCATCTTCCTCGCCCCTCAGCGCACAGGGATGCAGAGGAGGAGGCGCTCGGAACGCAGGGACGAACGAGGAGGCCGAGCCGTTCAGGACGTCGTCGTTCTCGCCCTCAGTGTCCAGGCCTCCGCCTCCCCGATGTCTTCGCCCGGCAAAAGGAGACACGGCTGTGGGGGGAGCCTCCGAGCGGTGCTCTGCTCCTGTTCGTCGAGTAGGACGACGGCCAGCAGCCCAACAACACAACTTGGCCTCCTCCACGTCTTCTCCCCTCGCCGCCGGAGGATCCCACTCAGGGTGCAGGTGAGCTTCTTTACATTTGTTCTCCTTTTCATCTTCTTATTTCTCTCTCATAACGTCACCAACAGGAACCTCCGCAATTTACACACCAGCAGCCTCGATGGCATATTTGGCTATCTTTCTAACGCTTGGGACTACGTTACCTATACAAAGGTAACCTCCGTGACCAAATCCACTTAATGGATGCACAACTGCTTCAATCCATTTTCCCTTGATTTCATTTGGTCTTCCGCACACAACATCTTCTATAGAATGAACAATTTTGCATCTTGTGGGAATTATTGCAGGTGATGGAAGAGGAGATAGGCTTAGGAAGGACATGATCAATTATTGTTGGATCTCCTATTTTGCAGGCTGAACTGAATACTTTTTGTTGCATGTTCAGGGTCTGGATCGATGCAATCCTTAGGAGGCCGAGGGATGAACATCCATCATTTTTTCCAAATTATTTAGATGTAAGTTCCAGTAGATTCTCATGTGTAATTCTTTTTTTTCAGTTTGTATGCATTATACATGTGTGCTTGCTGTTGTTCAAGCATCAGTTCTATACATGTGTGCTTGGTTCTATTAAAGCAAGCTTTCTTATGTTAAAAGGTTAATTATGGTGTGTGTGGCAACGATTAATTTTCCAGTGGTAGTAATTAGCAACCCATCATTATCTATAGCTCCCTGTTTAGTCATTTTAAACTATTTTTCTTGCTGATTATAATTGTATGATGTACATGCTGACTGGTTTTTTATGTCTATTCAGGAAATGGATAAATCGTATTAGCTTCATCTACTTGGGTGATGTGCAAGTCCAATCGTGGTTCTGTTCGTCCGTAAAAAAAAAGTGTATGTCATAGCTATTGTCAAGATTTAGGTGAGAACCATGAAGTTGTAGGTGTATTTTCGTTTGCACTGTTTGGCCGATTTTTGTGTGCTGCAAATATATTGTTCGAATCCTGATTTGTATTCTCCAAATGTTGCTCATATTTGAGTTGTAGTGAAGAATATCCAATGTCCAGTCTTTACATTTTTTATTGAGTGAAATAACCATGGTACACATATATATGTTGTTCGCTTAGTTGTATCTATGTTGTTGGGGCTGCTACACGATTCTTGAAAATAATAACTATAATGATGGATGTTTGATGTTTGGCTTTGATCAGAACTTGATTTTTTTCTGTTTGCATTCAATTAGAACGCATTCAGTGTTTTGTTCTAATATTTGAGAAAGATATTGCCACATGTACATTCAATATACTAAATTAGGCGAGGTCATCTTTTGCTGGATTATAAGGTTTAGTTTAACTAAGTAACAGTCTTCGTTGGCCGTTGCTTTAGGGGCATGGATTAGTTGTTTCTCGGCAATTTGAACACCATGATTAAATCAGCCTTAAAAGGATGGCTCGGATATAATGATTTGTGGGTGATGACCAAATAGCAGGGTTTGCGTATAACCCTAATGATTTATAGGAGATGGGATGTGGATATTAAAGATATGTAAGAAAAAAGACTATCATAGGAATATAGGATTAGTTAGTGTAGTTCTTAATTGGCATTTGAGAATATTATTTGTTGTAATAATATCTATAGGTGTGTTCATGCATAATTAAACCCTATTCTTGCTATAATCTGTTCTGAGCTCCCAGTTTTGTAAAATCTCATGATCTTTCTTTCTAGCATTTGGTATATATAATAAGCTTTCTACTCCTTTGGGTACAAAAAATACCAACAAATTTGAGTATAGTAAATAGAAGCAGAAGAAAAGGCATGATTAGAACTTTCAAAAATTCCCCATTGCTATGAATCCAACCTTACTAGAAATTATTTAAGTGGGGTTCAACATTTCTCTTGCCTCACTTCATGCTCTGCACGAGGCAAGGCATTTTCTTTGCCGTGTTTGCATCAGGTAGTTGAACCTGGCATTGTTGTCATAGTCATACTATGATCTACTTACATGTTGAGTACACATTTTATTGTACGATGTAAATTAGAATATTGTTTCTGTGTGTATGTTAAATCTGCTTTCTGTTCTTCTGTTTTACACATATATCAATTTCCAGTGACGAGGGAGAGCTTGCGCCTGAATTCTTCTAATGTGCTGCTGCCTTTGGTTTTGAGGTGAGCACACTGTCTTCAGGCTGTTGCCTCTTATGCTTCGTAGTGCTTAGCGGCAGGCCGACCGTGGTGTGCTGCTGCCAGTGTGAACCGGGAAGAATAGGAGGATGCAGATGAGATGGATTTGGGGAAGAATAGATGGAGTCGCTCATGGTGGACGCCGCGCACAACGAGTAGCGCAGCTTGATGCTCGCAACACCGTCGCGTGTCGTGCTGTCACAGGGAGGAACGGCTGGTGGCCTACTGCTTCGTGCCTGCGCTCTGGTACAGGTACACACTCTCTCTTGCCACCCTCCTCTCTGCTTCATGAACATATGGAACCATTGTTTGATGCTGAGCCCCTTGCTTCCTTGAATGTTTCCGTATCAGTTTACTGAATAATGTTTTCTCTGTTGAACATGTGAGCAAGTGCCAGAAGCATATAATGTTGCTATTGAGATATGCAGCAAAAACCGAGATCAAATTTTACCTAGCAACTATGTGGACGAGGGCCTGCATTATATTACAGGTACAATCTTAAAGCTTGCTTGTATTGAATCCAGAAAAGATCTTGATTTTGGGAGGTTTGGCCATAAGTGAGTTGGTTCATTGCTGTAGGATATAATCTTGAGATAAAAGCTTGAGTCGTATGTGGTTTTTTATATAAAATATGAGCTATGCCACATTCTTGGTCACCAATGATTTATTATTCATCATTCTAGGTAACTTCACATCTTGATGATATTCTATTAAGATTGTTATTCCTACACTCTTGAGTTTTAGTAAGCTGGAAGAATAAAACGGTTTCTTTGATTTCCTCTTTATCAAGAGAATTTCCGCATCATATGCAGTCACGGTTATTACTGGGTTTCCTAACTTGGTACCGAGCAATGATACATACCATTTTAGAAGATTAGATATATCACATTTGAATTTGTAATCCAGCAACAATTGCTGGTGTGAATCTACCGTCATTTATTTATGTATCCTACCCATTATTTTTACACAGAATTCATACATTTATGTACCACGGTGAGCATGAACTTTGTACACTCAGATTTGGGCATGTTTATTTTTACCACGGTGAGCATGTTTTCTTCACTTGCCATATGGATTATAATTAAAAAAGAGGGATGGAACAACATCACAGTTATGTTTTAAGAATAGGGTCTACTGGCCTGTGGCTTCATGTCACACATGTTTAAAACAAAAAAGCTTTTGCAGCATTGCCCGTTGAAAATGGAATCCTGCATATTCAGTTAATTGCATCATACGCTAAATTTCTCTCTTTTTCCTTCTTACAGTGGAGAGAGGCATATTCAGTTAATTGCATCATGACTCGAGGGTGCCGGACCGATGTCGTCCTCAGCAATCTTGATCATGGCGTCGCCGTCGTCCTCGCATGGATCCTAGGTCTCTCTCTTTCTCTCTCTTAGTTCAGTATCGATGTCCTTCTTCTTGCAATCAGTCACAGTAGGAAATCAATGTGCTTGATGCAGATGGAGCAGCGTCACAACCACTAGACGAGCAGCGAGGCGGAGCTGCCGCTGCTGAAATTGGTGGTGCATCAGTGAGGGACCAGCATGCCTCCATGGACATGGTTGTGGTATGGTGCTCGACTGCTTGCTCATCCGCCTCAACTTCCAGTTCATAGCTGGTCGTCTACACACTTACATGCAGGTTTGTCACTTTGGCCCTTGCTTGATTAACCTTCTATTTCCTATAAAATGTTTGAACCAGTTTCGTTTCAGTGATGTTTGCCTCAATGGAAACACTGAACTAGGTATTTGCATGCTGGGATTAATAAGCTTCACGGATGTATTAGGTTGGGATTAGATCTGGTCTTGGATGCACCAATTTAGTAAACTATGTGACCTGAAAAAGTGGATGTATGGACGAGTTGTTGTATGGGTGTGATATAAATCTTGAAATCCATGCATGCCTGCCGGTTAACTTATTAATATTCCTTTAATTAGGTACCATGGATATGAAGTGGTTGATGTTCAAATTATTATCATTAATTATTTATCTCGATCGAGCAAAAGGCTGGAGTTCTATAATTCCCGGCAAGGATAAATTTCTTATGGCTAAGGTACATCTCTTGTGTGATCTAAATATGAAAATCCATGTATGCATGCTGGCTAACTCATTGATTTTTCGACGTTCCTTTAATCAGGTAACATGGATATGAAGTGGTTCATGTTGAAATTATTATCATTATTGATCTCGATCAAGCAAAAGGATGGAGTTCTATGATTACCGGAGTGGATAAATAGCTTATTGTTCAGGTACATTTTGATTGATACTGAATATTTCAGTCACTCCAGTCGCTTCAATGGCTTTAGCATGTTCATGCCTCTTCTTTACGGGCGCTGTTTTTATCCTGCAGAATTTGGTGAAATTACTTCTTTTGTTATGATGTGTTATATGCAAGTTGCAAGAACTAATTAAACTGTTATTCATGCTTCTCACCAAACGATTTGATTGTTTGATATTATTAATCATGTTGGAATTTTTGATTAACTGTATTTGCTACACAGTTCATACCTTTAGTGTTTATTCTCCGTTTGATGTTGCATAGCAGAAGTGGAGAAGCGGAAGATGAGACATCAATATCAAGAGCAAGATTAGTATCATTTTTCTGTTATGAGGACATCCATTTCACATCCTTCTCTACAGTCGCCCCACACGGTAAATCTTGCTTGGTTGCCTATTGTTTCACATGTTTCTTCTCCTCAAACAATATGTAGCAGTTCTTTATATCCATATTTTGAGGTTCTTTAAGGATTAATGCAAAAGTAGCAAGTGACTGGTATCATTTTGTATGGTAAAAAATTTGTTTCATGCATGTTAAAGGTGTCTTCCCGCCCACCCCCTTCGATACTAAATATGTGTCGAAAACAAATGGTATTATTCTGGGATGTCGTAGAGATCATAGGTTATGCCTGATCTTCACTAAATCGATGCTTCAAGCGCCAGGTGAATATCTCTATCTGGTTTCTTCATAGAAGAATCGGGTTAGTTGTTCCTATGTTTAGGTGTCTGCTCCTTACCAAGGCTAGCCCATAAAGGAACACTAATTGAACATATCCCCTTCTCCTAAAGTTGAAATTATTAACACGTAAAAAAAGAGTTCAAGTTATTAAATAATTTAGATTAAGATGGTGAGTGATCTCCTCTTGATCATACAGCTTTAGCTCACACATGGCTTAATTTTTTCTAAATGAAGGAGAGTTATTTGTTTGTTAGATCACACAATAATGTTGTATCATATACTTTCTTCAGTGCAGAAATGTATGCAAACATTCTATTGCGAGTGTCGCACCTATTTTTCTCAATATGGCCAAGATCATTTCCTATGCTTACATGCAAATTATGTCGGTAGCATTGCTTCTCTTTTCATCCATTCTTTCAAGTTACCATGGAGAATATGCTGGTATTTAATTCATTTGTGCATAGAAACATCCATCTGTGAAGGCCATGTGCCTATGGTTCTTAGAATCATATTTACTATTGTATCGATGCTATATCTGAATAGACGAACAACATCACTTATACACTTGATCGTGGTTTGCACTGTGACATGTTGGGCAATTATTTGTAACTTTCTAATGTATTTCGGTGTATAAAATGAAAGTAGAAGGGAAGATCGTGGAAATATTGGGTTGGTATAATGCTCCAGCCTCTACTGATGCTGATACTTCTGAGGTGAGCACGGTTCTTGCTGTTCACATGCTAGGTTTCTTCTAATGTTCCTACACACCTGCTGTCCTATAGTTTGTTCAGATCAAAAGTTTTGCTTACTCATTGGTTTTCCAGATTACTATTAGACTGTCCTTGGATAACATTTTTTAGATGGGGTTATGGCACATTTTGCTTGCTCCGTGACTATTAATGCTCCATTGCCTATACTGATTACAGATTGGTATACATGTTTTTTATTGATAGGTTACTCCTTGGGTTATACCCTGCATTCTGTTTCTGTTGACCCTTTCCTACGTTTTTTAAATGTCTGCACCATGTTACAAACTGGTTCCTCCTGAAACAGCTCTCCTGCAGCCGCCACCGTTAGTTGTAAAACAACCTGGAACTAGGTCCGTTTAGATAGGCTGTTATAGATGGTGTCCCTTACTATTCGTGTGACCTGATAGATGTGCTCTGCCATTTTGTGTAGAAAAATCAAGGATGCTAACATTTCATCTTTTAAGAGAGCTCTTTTCCCAGACTCGCTGCCTTGGGTTGCATCTGGAGAGGGTAATCCTTGCATGCTAGATTATCTGGAAATGTTTATAGGTATAGGGGTTACCTAGAGCAAGATTTTTTTTTGAACTGAGATTAGGTATGATATGCCGGTCTGAAACCTTCTTATGTTCATGCTTTGGATTTTGGTATAGGATTCAGCAAGTAGTATAGCGTGAATGAAGTGTACCTTCTCTTATACCTATAGAGTAGATACTAAGTAATAAGCAGTATACTTATGTTAGTGACATAAGTGCTCCCTTTGTTCTTTGTTTGTTACCACCTAATTCCTACTCTATTTTCCAGGAGTGGCGACTTTTGGTGATACAAATTGAAAGCGAATGTCGTTTTCCTGTTACAGTTCTGTCATAGTGTCATGCTTAATCTGCCTTCTTAGTAGCATAGGTACTTTCTGTGTGATGTGCCTCATTCTGCCTTCGTAGTAGTATAGCTACTTGCTGTGTGCTTATCTGACTGTACTATGTATGTGCTTCGGCTTCCTGATGGTTTGTATATATGGTAGTGAAGGAGCCATCTGTCCAAAAGACTCTTATGTATGCAAACCTTATGTATGAATGAGCAACGAGCTTTGCTCCAATCTATACCACCAATATTATTTATTTCCATGTATTCTCAGCGTATGCTTATTTACTGAGTACAAAATCATTTGTATCAAAAGTTTATCATAGCGTTTATACCAATTGATTGTCAGCGTGAAAGGCGGGTGGCGCGCGGCAAGCCGCGCCAGGGGATCTAGTATTAATGAAACGACTGTGCCTTTGTGGCCTGTGTGTTCGACTGTTCGTGCTCAAACCTCTGGTACTCTTGAATGGGTAGTGTGGACCATGTCATGCGTACCGAGGGACGAGGACACGCGGACCATGTATAGCTGCTTCAACAAAGAAATGTTACATGTGTGATGTTGAGATAGAAGAATTCACAGTTGCTTGCTGCTGGGTGTTTCATTGCTCGGAGGAGCAATCGGCTAGTAATTTGACTTTTTTTTAATAGTTAACTTGAGATTGGACAGCTAGGATGGCACTCACCAAATATAAGGGCTTCTTTAGATTGTAGAAATTTCAAGCGGTTTTGGTTTCCGTAGGATTCTAATACTTAGGCTCCGCTTGGATGAACCGTAATTTAAGCATTATCGGGGAGATTTTCACGGAGCTACGGAGGTCCTGCAGAAAATACCACGGGAGGCCAGGAAATGTTACGGCTCCGTAAATGCTTCCGACATTCCAATCGGGGCCTTAGGAGTTTTTTCCTACATATTTATTTGGATCAAAGGAATGGTGCTTCCAAATTCTTATGGACTGGTTTTCTAATTTCGTGCACTCAATCTCATTGGAATCTGAACGTCCACTCCCGCCTCTTTTTTAGACTAAGTGCGAAGAAGCGTTCCCGTGTTACTAATCATTTTATCCAAACGACTATTTATACTCTCTTACTATATTATACAATCATCTGTCTTGTATAGGTAAACCAGTGGCAATCTTGTGTTTCTTCCTATTCCTATGTTTTACAATTATGCAATCCAAACAAGCCCTATGTCCACCACCCAACTTGCTAATCCACATCGATTTTGTGGTCTTTTTTTTTAATATTATGACGCTGCAGCCACCGGATGAGGCTTTTACTCCATGCCTCCCACATTGCATTCTATTGATGACTATATTATAGTGCATATTACTATTATTGGTACTACTCTTGCATTTTGTTGTATTTTTGTATCATACGGTTATTCATTTATTCATTTGTATAATCTACGATACAAGAATTATCTCATCCTTAATTGTACCATATCATATTTTTTCTTAAGTGTCTTTGCATAATACCTTACGATGCTAGTAACGTGAGAGGCCTAATCCCTCATCTTGTCTCTTGTGAAACTCTTAAATTAGCGCCGTCTAGTGACAAGCTCTTGACTTGCCGTGTGGCACCTCAGCTACGCGTCCATGATGCTAAAGTTTTTGCAAATAGGCCCACTGAGTAAAATTATCTCACTTCTGCCCCCTCTCGAAAACTATTTTAAAATCTGGCCACCGAGTTCGGCACTAAAGAGGATGTAATCGAAATCTGGAGCTCCATTCTCCACTGTAACAGACCCCATTCTAAAATTTCTAAGTCCTTACGAATAATTATGGGACCGCGCTGAACCACACAAGTTCGACTCAATCCTTTAGTATCGACCCCAAGAGGTTAGATTTGACAAATACTTTAAGAAGGGGCCATACCCATACACATGTTTAGTTTCTCAGAAGGGCCTGATTTGCCGTCTCACTTGTGCCCCCGGGGCCATTTCTGCCGGCTGTGTCTTGTCTTGAAAACGGGAGAGAAAGGGAAATTTAACATCTGCCAAGTCCCATGTTAAACAAAATTGTTGCCAAGTTAAAACAGTTACCAGTAAGTTTGCGAATAAAATTTGGCGCCAAAGTGACGACTGAAAGGGTGACGCAATGCCGACTGCAGGTTTGGACGTCTCAAGCTATTGGTCACCACTCACCAGGTACCACGATAAAAGGAAATAGAGCACAAAGCATAAGCAAGGCGGTGGCATAGTCACAGAGGGGACGTCGATGCAAGCTTTCAACCCTTTTCCTTTCCTTCCCAACGCCTTTAATTATTGGGGTGGTGACAATCATGTCGTTGCAATGCAGCTGGATGGCTTGCACTTGCACCCACTCGGTACATTAAGAATGTAATCCTGAGATTATGAAGAAAGATGTGCAACAAAGAATATTTTGCCCGTTAGATCACCGGGTCTCCCTTCGCAATTGCAGTGCAGTGGTTTCATTTGTCACTGCCTGCGAAGGGTAACCAATAGAATAGACAAAGCTTTTATTTGGTGGAATATGTTGTCTTATGTCTCCCGGTGTGTTTGTTCGTAGCACTTCGCCTCCGTAGCCGCATGAAGAGGTGATTAGGTTTTCTCGTCTCCCGTTGGCACCGTGGCCGGTGTGCCCCGTCTCTATGGCCTTCCACCTTTGGACTATGGTGGGTCTCGGCCCTCGTCAGTGGGAGGGGTCCGTTTTTCTGGTTTATGTGTCCAGTTTTGCTGGGTGGTGCTCTGTTGGTGGTGGCAGCACTTCTTGCAATAATTTCTCCCCAGTTTCAACCCCATCTCGGTGACTTCATGGAGAAGCTCGTGGGAGTGGCATTGTTCTCTAAGACGATCTTCTGACGGTGGTGGTCTCCGGATCGTCATGGAGCTTCATCTGCGATTCATTCTTCTTCTTCGGCTCATGTGGTATTCTTGACCCGTTCGGCAACTTCCCGTCCATCCAACAACGTCAGGCTATCTCTAAGAGGAGCGGCAGCGACTGCGTGTTCTCAACATAGTCTGGAGGTTGAAAACGAAGGACATCTTAAGGATCTTGTAGTAATTTTTGTTTTTGAGTGGTGCTTTAACTGTTCAATGTTTCTTTCAATGTTAGGGTCGTATTCACAAAAAAAGTGTGTTTGTTCATGCGGCTTTGAAACAAAAACTCTTAGGCTAAGGCTTGTTTT
This sequence comes from Poa pratensis, assembly GCA_947311845.1. NCBI lineage: Eukaryota > Viridiplantae > Streptophyta > Magnoliopsida > Poales > Poaceae > Poa > Poa pratensis. The sequence goes on from CAMZMU010000052.1 coordinate 104,490,924, forward strand.
GTGCACGACATCTTTTATTCAAACCAATGTTGGGGACATCGCTTATTAGGAACTTATTGGTCGAGCCAAGATAAGGGTAATTAAATCGGCCAGTTTATCTGCATATCGGCAAAAAATCACACATCAGAGAGACACATGACTTAAATATCCAGATTTAAGCGCTACCAAATATTTTGGCCAAATCATGCATGACGAAGAGATGCAAGAGGTCCTCGTTATTGCAAATGATACAATGAGAAGCTTCCACATATAAAATCTTTTTGACCAGAAGATCACTAGTATTTAGTCTGTCATGCAGCAAGAGCCAAAAGAATAATTGTGTTTGAGAGGGAACATGACTTCTATATCCATCTTATGGGGGAAGGGCCATCTCAATGGGAGATAAAGCATTATAAAATCTTCTCTGGAGAAATTCTTACTGGGACCATGTAACTGCCAAATGTCCCACTTTGATTTTTTTCCTTTTTTTGGAGGAGTGTAATAAGTTCGCCGCATTGTTGAGAAGAAATCATAGACAAAAGTAGATGGAACATATAAAGCCTCGGCGTTACTTTGTGACATAGTATGATGCATATGCTCCCGGGAGCCAAAGTGATTTTCTGACATCTTGATCAATAACAAATGAACAAAGATGTAGAAATTTCTCTCTCATGGATGGATGATACCATTTATGATTCCTCAACCGAATAGAAGGCCCATCACCAACATGAAAAGTGGTTAGGTTCATGAAGATGCCCCACAAAGCCAGACAGTCTTTCACAAAAAAGTACACAAGGGCTGGACTTCTGCGGCAATTGGCCTTGAGAATAGTGAGCTTGACAAATAAGATTCACCCATGGAATGTCCATCTTATTCTTAAATTTAAATAAGTTTTTCATGTGGAGAAGAATGTTTGGGGTTCTCAAGTTAAGAACACCAAGGCCACTGACCTTTTTTGGCTTGCAAAAAATTCCCCCATTTGACAAGACATTTTCCTTTCCCTTTATAAGAAACTCTGACATAACATTCCATATGATCCACAAAATCAAGTGATATTTTGTAGAGAGCACATATATAGCAAGATTAGAAATAGCAGATATGATTGATATCACAACTACCACTTGGAGTTAATTAATTACATGCGTTAGTGACAAATTGGGTTGTCAATACATAAGCCCTATAGTTGCTGGCTGGAGACTTTGACCAGACCTTCCAAATCTCTCAAACTGGCCTGCTTAGCACAAATCCCATTGTCAATTGACCAACAATTTCTTATAAATCGGGCTAGCATTGTTCCATAAAGTATACTAAGTATTATTAACGGAACACACGACAACAAACATAGATTAATCAGTTGATTTCTTCTGTACCGTCTACTTCGCCAATGGATACGGCATAGGCCGAGTCCATTTATCGTGCACTCCGCAACTAAGCATGTTTTTCTTGAAATGGAAAATGATCCCATTCTCTACATCAATCAATGCACACGGCCTTTTTAATTGCAAAGTTTAGGAGGTGTAAGGTTTTACAAATCATGGGCCACATAAAGTGGACATAAAATGAACTAGCGAAAGAACAAAAACGTAAGACTCATATGCATCATGTAATCTTCTAGCAAGACGCTATCCAGCCAGTTTGTAGATATCCCCAGCAACCTTCTAGAGACGGCGTGTGCATCCAAAACCTCGGCATGTACGTCGGGTGCAGCTAAAATACACTTGCACCAACTCGGCAACTAAGACCGTAAGTCTGAGTATTTCGTTGACGGCAACTCGGCAAAGCTGGTATATATATGTGTCGAGGGTGTCCTTAGGGTACTCGGCAAAACAATGCTCAGAAAATGGTTGGGCAGATGTCCGTGCCGCCGCATCTGACGGGAAACTGACGGCCAGCTTGGTGGAGCAACCTTGAAGCTCCCGACGAAGAAGAAGGCCAAAAGTGAGAGAGAAGGGGGTTCGAAGAAAAGGACCCCCCCACCTAGCTTGATTCCACACGCACAAGGTACACAACACATACACAGTGGGGAAGGGGGTGTGATTAGGATATGGCAACAGACAGACCCATCTACCAATCATTGCAAATCGGAAGGTAACAAAGGCTATGATTAGCTTACTGATTGATGCAAGTGGATTCTCGGTTGTAATAAGTGCCAAGCTACCGGATGCTGTAATTTTTTCTCCCTTTGCCTTTTTTGTAGGTGTTGCATTTATTATTGAAGCAACCATTTCCTTGGTTCGACTGTGTGACAGGATCAGCCACAGTCGTTCAGAAACAGCACACAATCTGACCGTATGTTTGCAGGATCTTTGACCTAGAAGACAATGTATTTTGATCCACTGTTGATGATAATATAAACATGGGAAGATAGAGCAATGTTATAGCAGTAAAATCCACAAGGATCCAAAAGGAGATCAAAGACACTGTGGTGTAGGACATGAATTCAGCACAAAGGAGATCACCAAAAGGGAAGGTAACCTTTGTTCCTTTCTTTCCTCTCAACATTCTCATGCCTGCCACTTAGAGTTGCAATCCTAGTCTACTCTCAGAATTCAGAAACTCTGTCCCCATTTGCCATTCTCAACTCACATACACAAATTTATACTACAAGACACACCCTGATCGAGCCCCCTGCTACTGTATCTGCACCCAGAAGTCTGAAACTAGCGCCTCTTGTGCAGAGGGAGAGAACCAGAGGGAAGTCATGTGGCAATGATTGTTTGTTTCCGAGCTCCTCCTCCTGCTGGGAGTGGCGGGGGGAGCAGTACTTCCGCGGCGGCCGGCGTATGTACAGAAGGGGCAGTCTTGCACATTTATGGTTCAACCTTCATGTGATTTACTGTCGCCGACTGCCCTGCATTGAAAGCAAACCTCAGCCAAAAACCTAGAATCGGCCATTTCGGAACCGAAACAAAGGAATAATCTACTTACCGTAGAAAGCATGTGGGTCTTGGCTCTGGCTGCTGCTACCTCCCGCCATCTGCACCATGCTTTGGAGGTCTTGCTCCCAGCTGAAGGTGCCTTCTAGCTCTTGCCCCTGGTGGTGGCCGGCCGGAATGGCGAATGGGTCGCCGGCGGGTGAACAGGCATAGGAGAAGGCCGTTGTCCGGTCGTCGGACGGATAGGCTGGCATTGCCATCTGATTCATCTGGAAACAGTTTTGTGCAATCAGTTGGCATTGTAAAAGTTTTGATATGGAGACTGAAGCCGCCGATGGATGTATATCAAACGGGAATCTTTAATATGAATGAACTCACGTCTTTGGACGGGATGCCCTGTCCGTCGAAGTCCAACTGGGGGTTCATCGTCGACAATTTCATCGATAGGAACTGAATCACGCAAAACAAGTTCATGTCAGTTAACTACTTTTTCTTCAAGCAGGTTCGATTGATCAATTTGGAGATAGCTCGATCGACTGTTCTCTTAAACTTTCGCAATATTTTGCATGCTGCTTACCTCGACCTGACGCTGCAGCGATTGGACGTAGTTGATGATCTCGTCAAGCATGAGAGCCTTCCCGGTGATCTGTCCGTGGAACATCAGCATGGGACAGTTAATTATTAGCTAACTAAACAACACAAAGAGAACATAAACAACCTAAAAACAAACCAAAATTTGACCGCTGCCGCAATAATTGGGCACTAAACTAATTGTGCGCCTCACCTAAACCACCCACACCCACGGTTGATTAACTAATCATCGTTCGAGCAAAGCAGGAACCTTGCAGAACTGATTAATACCACTCCTGCTGCTGCACACCTTCTAGCTTAACTTGGACCACATGAGCCTTACACTACGGTCAAAATTATTTAAATTACTGCCTCCAAAGTCCAGACTTTGCCATGGCTGCTAGCTATAGCCTGTTCTTACTTTCGGTGGAGGAATTGTAGCTGCTAGCCTTAGCACCAAAAAAGTCCAAGTACTAGGAAGTATTAAACTCTAGTGAAATTATCAATACTTCATGCCTCACTAGTGGCTAACCACAACTATAATAAGTGGAAGATGACAAGAACATCAAGTACTATTTCGTTTGTCCAAAGGTAGTTTAGACATGGGTGCGGTCTCCAAAGTACGTATATCTTGTATTTTACTGTCTGAGTTGGGAGAACTTGACTTGCAGGGAAATGGCTGCTGAGAAGTGTTCATACACACATGTACATACCTTAGTGCAGCCTGGGACCAGGGACTGCAGCAGCTTCATCCTCTCACTGATCTTCTCCCTCCTCACCTACCATGTAACAAGTAACAACCAAGCAAAGTGTTCATCACAGGGGTGCAAATTGAATAACAACAAGGTAGTTCTAGTCAATTAGCCAACAATTATGCTCCAGTGATTCGTTAATTACAGTGACGTGCATTTGCATTTTGTGAAATTAATGATTATGTAGTTAGGATAGGAAGCTAGGTAGTTAGCTAAGGTACCGTACCCTCTCGGCGAGGCTGTGGCTATCGGTTGCTTGCCCCTTCCTCGCCCTCACATGGATGTAGTCCTTGAATGGCTCATCGGGCTTCTCCTCCTCCACGGCAGCCATCTCCGGCCCCGCGTTTTCGTCATTGCCACCGTCGTCGACCCTCGGCCGCTTCGGCGGACTCGCATTGATCGGCGCCGTCTATATTGGAGTTATTTGGCATACATGAACATTGGTCTAATTGATGACGCTGAGATCACTGAAATGAACTGACGGAGCAAATGGGCCGTACCGCGGGTAAAGAAGGAGAGTGCTCTGCCTTCGCCTTGCCCTTCGCCGGGGCGGCCTTGCGCTTCCGCGGTGCGCTCTTCGTCGTCGCCGGCGGGTCGGGAATGGCGGCGTGACCGGTTGTCTTGGGGCTAGTATCGGGGCCGGAGGTGTTGTTTCCGCCGAGGGACTTGCTGCTGGACACGAGGGAAAGCCTGCCGCCGCTCTCCAGCGCACCGTATCCTCCTCGGAGCAGCCCGCGCGGAGGGGAACTGAGTGGCGTGCTGCAGCAGGAGTTGTTGGCGCTGGCGCCGTTGCAGATGCTGCCGAGCCGGCCGATCAAGTCGCCGATGGCAACGTCGTCCTCGCCGCCGCAGGCCGGAGAGGATACCAGGGAGCTCAGAGCGGAGTCAAAGTGCGCCGAGGAGTCCGCTGCCGGAAGCTGCTGCTCCGCCCACTGCATCCCGAAGGCCATGGCGGCGGCCGCGGCCTCGAGGCCTTGCCTAGACGGCGTCACGAAGGAGGAGCCTAGGAACGGCGCTGATGAGAAGTAATCGCCCGGGAAGAAGTGCTCGTTGGCCATTGGAGACTTGGAGTGTGCGCTGGTGTGCTCGGGCGAGACCGTGGGAGGAGAAGACAGGGGAGAGACTGAAGAGGAGGAAGGGGATGAGAAGGTAGTTGACCGTTATATATGAAAATGGAGGGAAGTAACCGTATTGGAGTGTGTGTAAAAAAGACGCTCGTGGTATATGTATACCCTTGATCGACGGTCAGCAGGTCATGTTATTTTTTGAGTAAACGGTCATTGGATCTTGTCTGGTTTTACAGTGCCAATTTTGCGGCTATTTCTGGTACCAAAATGTATTGAGGACCGCCTATGTCAAACTCCTATGCAAATTCAGGAAATAAAGTCTATCTATAAATGGTTTTAAAAAAGTCAATCTATAAGAAGTACATGGCGACTATCATCTCGGAAGTGATCAGGATCTTGTCGTCGTTGAGTCCACCTCTAGCCTGACACCAATTCGGGGCCAGTAGACGTGGATGCGATTATGCGACAAAAATGTCTAACTAGTAAATCAGACACAACCAAAAATTATTTGAAAGTACATAGGTCCTTCTTGATACGTACATAATGTATGAAATGTCATTTTAAGTTTATTATATTAATTTTAAAATATTTACCATAATTATAATGTTTTCTTTAATGTTTTGCCTAATTATGGGGATTTTCAACTTGATACCATTCATTTGTTATCTGTTTGTCTTGCCCATGTTTTGTGGAGCATCTGCTTGTCTTGCCTTTTTGCTGAGGACTCAGATCTTGACCTAAAAGCCCCTATATATACCCCTTCATTCTTTTTGCGACAAGAGCTACGATATGAATGACTAATTAAACGAAATAGAGAGAAAAAAGGTCTAGGGATTAAGCAGAATTGGAGTTGAAGGCGTTGCCAAAATTGCCTCACGTCCTACACTATCTGTGTGATGCATAGGGTGTAGTTCAACCCCGAACTATGTGCATGTGGCAGATGATTGATCGAATATGTTCATTTGGTGTAAATGTTTTGAGTTTCCCTACATTATTATGGTCATTATTATGTACTATTTATGGGGGACCTTTTCCTTATGAGATATATTGAGATGTAAGCCTTTACCATGCTTGTCACGATGTATTTACATTCTAGACTCTAGACTTCATCAATCTGGAGACATAACGGTAGAGGGAAATGTGTGCATTAGCTAGAGTGGATCTTGTGGTGTGATTAGCTTGGTGAAAGTAATAGGAAATTACTTAGTCTTATTGTAAACCTTATTGAGATACCCACTTGCACCTTGGGATAAAAAGGGTTAGGCGGCTCTTAGTACCTGACTGATGCTCAACACTTCACATCACGGATTCAAGCAATACTCTACACTGTGTAGCCAACTACGGTGTAGTGTGGACACATGAGTTTAAGATGAGGATTAGTTGCACACTTTGATGGATGCGTAGTATGTTTAATATTAGGACATGATGGCCATACATATATGCTATCATACTTGACAATCGTGTTCTTGAAACTTTTATTTATTACGCCTTTTCCCATATATATGTTTGTTATTTTGTGCCACATGTGTTTCCAAGAGAGTGAGTTCAAGTGAATCAATGAACCCATATTGTTTTCTCATATAAGAATCAACTTCTACTTAAGTTTACTAGTTCTATTCATTTTTGCAATTAATTATATGTATACAAAAGAATTGTTAATTGCCAGAAAAATATGCTAGTATCTTCTATTAGGTTTTTTTTCGTTTCTTCTAGTTGTCTTTCATAAATAAATATAAGTTAGACCTATGGTAATAATCCTTCATTTTATATATTCCCCACTCTCATATCATTTTATTACCATAAGTCTTCCATAATTAAATCACACCATAACCATCATTGAAGTCTTCCGTAAATAAATATAAGTTGTACTTATGGTCTTTCATTCAAGTTCTTCCTCTAAATATATGAGAGTGGGGAATATAAGTTCCAATTCTCTCACAAGAAGTTCACACATTTTTGGAGTAAGAATGTGGAAGTCTCCCATGCCATGTCTAAACCGCTCTCAACTTGTTTAGTATAGAAGATAAAAGAAACTCTATTGCCATTCGTTGACAGGAACAACCACCTCCCAAAACATTTTTACTTCTGTTTAAAAAATAAAAAGCTCTAGCACATGTTAATCCCTACTTCCCTCTGCGAATGGCCAATCTTTTATTTTTATGTTGAGTCACCATCCTTTCTTTGAGCACCTTCTCAAGAGCATAATTGTCATTCTTAGTGTAATGTGCTTGTCCCAGAATGCGGTTAACTGCGGTATAACTTTGATGGTTTTATCTTTGACATCTTTAATTCTAGTCTCCCCTTGAACTTCAGAGGTGCCCGGACATTTATGTTTTGCTGTACAAATACGGGCAAGCGAGATACCACCTTATCATGTCTTATTATGAGCGTTGCAATCCTGCAGATAGATATGTTTCATGTTGTTTATTATTAGTATGTTGGTATCTCTTCATAGTTTACATAACTATTAAGTGACATTATTTGCATACATCTTATTATGAATTGCCTAAGCACTTGTTCATATAGTGAGAATGTATACATCATATGAAGCAAACGCGTTCGTGAAAGTTTCTTTTATCGCACTCAGTTGTTAACTGAATTGCTTGAGGACAAGCAATAAGCTAAGCTTGGGGGGAGTTGATATGTTCAAAACGTATCTACTTTCCCAAATGCTTTTGCTGTTGTTTTGCCTCTAATTTGTGTGTTTTGAATACAACTAACACGGACTAACGCTGTTTTCAGCAGAATTGCCCTGGTGTCTTGTTTTTTTTGCAGAAAGTCGACTTTCGGGAATATCTCCGGAAAATATCGCAAAGCTCCTATTTTACCAGAAGACTCACGGAGCCAGAAGACGAGACAGAGGTGGGACACGAGGCGCCCTCACCACGTGGTGGCGCGGTGGGCCCTGGGCCGCGCCACGGCATGGTGAGGCCGACTCGGCCACGCCCTTACGTCCCTCTTTCGACTACATAAAGGTCTTGACCTAATAACGCCGGGGATCGACGCTTTTTTCAGAAAACACTCCAGAGCTCCACCGCCACCGAAAACCTTATTTCGGGTACCAGAAACTCCGTCTGGCACTCCGCCGGGACGAGGAATTGGAGGAGATCATCGCCATCATCATCACCGACGCCTCTCCATCAACCATCCATGATTTCCCATTCATGTGTGAGTAAATCCCCGTTGTAGGCTGAAGGGGATGGTAGGGATTGGATGAGATCATTCATGTAATAGATATAAGATCATTAGGGCATGGTGCCTAGTATCCGTTGTTAGTACTTTATGTCATTGTTGCAACTTGTTATGCTTAATGCTTGACACTAGGGCCCGAGTGCCATGATTTCAGATGAACATATTATTGTATAATTAGGATAATCATTGTTTTAGATCCTATCTGCAAGTTGTATACACATATAATTGTCCGGAACCCGAGGCCCCAAAGTGACAGCAATTGGGATAACCGGAGGGGATGGCTATGATGTGAGGATCACATGTGTTCACGGAGTGCTAATGCTTTGCTCCGGTTCTCTATTAAAAGGAGTACCTTAATTACCATTAGTTTCCCTTGAGGCCCCGCGGCAAACGGGATGGTAGGACAAAAGATGTTGTGCAAGTTTCTCATTGCGAGCACGTACGACTAAATATGGAACACATGCCTATGGTTACTTAGTACTTGGATGCTTTATCATTATTTACCTACAAGTGCCTTTGTCTTGATTATTATATGAATTATCTTATCCATGCAACGCCCGTTCATCCATCCCTATGCCTACAATATTTTAATCCTGCTGTCCACTACAATTACTACCGCTGTCTCTATTTTACTGCTGCTATTATTTCACTACTGCTACTACTATAAAACTGTTGCTACTAATAATCTGTGTCGAGCAAGTCTATTTTCAGGTGCAGCTGAACTGACAATTCATCTTCTAAGGCTTATAAATATTCTTTGGCTCCCCTTGTGTCGAATCAATAAATTTGCGTTTTACTTCCCTCGAAGACTGTTGCGATCCCTATACTTGTGGGTCATCAAGATTATTTTCTGGCGCCGTTGTCGGGGAGCATAGCTCTATTTATAAGCTCACCTGAGAGTGATATTGTTCGCAACAATTTATTCATCATGGGTAAAGCTCGTGATGAGAAGGTCCATATATTGCCATACACTACAAAGAAAGGTACGACCCTGAGTACCTCTGCTGCTTGATGGCTACGTGTTGGTGAACCCCAAGAGGAAGGTTATGATGTAGACAGCAGAAGTTTTCCCTTGAATAATCTACCCAAGGTTATCAATCCAGTAGGACTTGATGATCTATCGGAAGGTTGTTGATGTTGACTCCCCTGGCGCTAGGGAGCTTGCACCAACGTGGAATCTGCACAGACACAAACCAGAACTTTGCCCAACACGAAACAGAGAGGTTGTCAATCTCTCCGGTCTTGCAGAAACAAAGAGTTAAACGTATGGTGTGGAAAACAGCAGGAAAAACAGCAAGTAACAGGAAACAGATGATTGCAGCAGGTTGTGTAAACAGTATGAGGAAATTGGACCAGGGTCCACAGTTCACTAGTGGTGTCTCTCTCAGAACAGATAACTAGCATGTTGGGTAAACAAATTACAGCTGGGCAATTGACAAATAGAGAGGGCATAACAATGCAATACATGCCAAGATGTCTACTATGAAATCTAGTTGGGCATTACAACAAAGTACATAGACCGTTATTCCAACAGCATCTATGCCTAAATAATCCACCTTCAAGGCAGCATCCGCATCCATTCAGTATTAAGTTGCTAACAACAGATTATTGCATGAAGTAAAGTGTGTAATGTAATCAATACAAGTGCCCTTGGACACTGCACCAATGTTTTATCCCTAGTAGCAACAGCACATCTACCATCTTAGACCTTTCTGTCACTGATCCAGATATCTAGAGACTGAACCCACTATCGAGCATAAATACCCCCTCTTGGAGTCACAAGCATCTACTTGGCCAAAGCATCTACTAGCAACGGAGAGCATGCAAGATCAAGAGCACATAGATAAACAACTTGAATAAACATGGTATCAATATTCATCGGATCCCAGCAAACACAACATCTAGCATTACAATAAGATGATCTTGATCATGTTAGGCAGCTCACAAGATCTAAACATGGAGGCACAAGGTAGAGAGACAACCATCTAGCTACTGCTATGGACCCGTAGTCCAGGGGTGGACTACTCACGCATCACTCCGGAGGCAGGCATGGTGATGTAGAGCCCTCCGGTGATGATCTCCCCTCCGGCAGGGTGCCGGGAAGAGCTTCAGAACTCCTCCGATCTGAGATTGACGATGACGGCCGCGACGGAACTTTTCGTGGAATATGATCGACCGTAATAGGGTTTTCGCGTCGCGGAGAATATATAGGCGAAGAGGCGGCGTCGGTGGCCGAGGGGGGCCACCACGCCATAGGGGGCGCGGGCCCACCCTGGGCCGCGCCCTAGTGTGGCGTGGCCCCCTGGTGGGTCTGCTCCGACTCCCCTTTGGACTCCGTGATCTCCTCGTGATATTATTGACGATGTCTTTTGTTTCGTCCAATTCCGAGAATATTTCCTTAATAGATTTTCTGAAACCAAAAACAGCAGAAAACAGGGAACTGGCACTGTGGCATCTTGTTAATAGGTTAGTCCCAGAAAATGCATAAAAATGATATAAGTGTAACCAAAACATGTAGCAATTGATATAATAACAGCATGGAACATCAAAAATTATAGATACGTTTGAGACGTATCAAGCATCCCCAAGCTTAGTTCCTGCTCGTCCTCGAGTAGGTAAACGATAAAAACAGATAATTTTTGAAGTGACATGCTACCAACACAATCTTTGATCAAATAACAATGTAATGCACATGATCTGAATGAAGTGATCCAAGCCAATGGTCTATAGTTTGCAAGCAAGTAAATAAAGAGTAAACATAAGTGATCACACAAGTGCAAACTTTCATGAATAACACTATAAAACATTTAGAGATATAATAGTCTAACATAATAGTTAGTTCACAGCAGCAATAATTCTCAACATGAAAGTGTTTGTATCAACACAAAGGAAGATAATAGCTTCAGCTTTTGCTTCAACTTTCAACATGTATATCATATAGATAATGTCAATGCAAAGAATATGATCAACCAAACACAAAGTTATGTAAAAACTGTTATACTGGAGTTGACAATGATGTTTGCTTAAGTAGACAGAAAGAAGTGGGAAAACTGACTCAACATAAAAGTAAAAGAATGGCCCTTCGCAGAGGGAAGCAGGGATTAACATCATGTGCTAGAGCTGTAGTTCCCGAAGGCATATAGAGAGCATAAAATATTGTTTTGTAAGGTAATGGTGTATACAGGTGTCAACAAATCAAATAGCAGGTACTTGTCATCTTCCATGGCTAACTAACTTTTAGAGCGGTTCCGAGAGTTTTTAGGACTGCACTTGTAACAAGCACTTATTGGTGACACTCCTCCCAACCATTTACTTTCCACAAACCATGGCTAACCGAATCCTCGGGTGCCCACCAACATTCACCATGGAGGAGTGTCTATTTATTTATTTATAGGGTGGACTAACCAGCTCTTTAATGCAAAATAAAAGGTGGAGAAGCAGATGAAGCTGCCAATCCTTGTAAATTAATTAGCATGGAAGATGACAAATCTCACTACTACGTCCTTATGAGCTTTTCAAGTAGTGACACAAAAAGGAAATGTAACAGTTTTGAGTAGTTAGTAGATAGCACATGAAGAAATTTACTTGGAATGGTGAAAACACCACATAATAGGTAGGTATGGTGGACACAGGTGGCATGGATTTGGCTCAAGGTTTTGGATGTACAAGAAGCATTCCCTCTTAGTACAGAGTTTAGGCTAGCAAGGTTATTATAAGCAAACATCATTATCAACTGGAATAGCAAGAGTGTACATAAAACACAAGGTTTGACGAACCATAGACTCCCACTGTCTTCCTTGTTAACACATAGCCTTCATCCAAAAATTATCTAGACTACTATGGACTTCCAATATGCAACAGATTATTATAGCAGAAAATCCTTATAGTAGTTCTTCATTAATAGCCATTACTTACATGATGCACAAGCTTAAACATTAATTACTTGACAGCTCAAAACAATTGGCAAGCATCAAATTACTCAAGACAACGATCTAAAAAGATTCATGTAAGCATTTTATACCACTACCACATGCATAGCATTTTTCTGGTCCAACCAAACACCAATCAACTTATTTGACAACTCTCCAAACAGATATAAGTGAAGCAAGAGAGTACTTTCTTCAAAAGAAACTGAAAGCTCTAACAAGAGATATGAAAAACTGAGAGCTAACAGCAATAACAGCAACTAGACAGGAATACTCAACAAGTATAAGTGAAGCACAAGAGTATTCTAATGAAAAAGTGGAGCGTGTCTCTCTCCCAAACATGAATACTAGGATCCAACAAGTATAGCACAGCAAACAAAACAAAACAAACTGAAAACAAAAACACACTGACGCTCCAAGGAAGAGTACACTAGTATGAAGCAATAAAAATATAGCACCATTAGAGATGACCTGATAATTTGTAGATGAAGAAGGGGCATCCCCAAGCTTAGATGCTTGAGTCTTCTTGAAATATGCTGGGGAGGTAAGCCTCCCCAAGCTTAAGCTCTTCACTCTTCTTGATCATGTAATATCATTCTCCTCTATCAACACTTGAAAACTTCCTTCACACCAAAACTTAACAGCTTTTCTCATTAGCAGGTTAGTGCACTAAAAGATAATACTTCAAAGTTCTAGCAAAGACAAAACTCACAAGCCAACTATTTTAAACATTAGCCACTGTTACTAGGCTCAAGTGGGCACTTTTACACGAAAAGAAACCACTTAAAAACTTGTAAAAGAGAGAATGCAAAATAAAAGACAGAATCTGTCAAACCAGAACAGTCTGTAATGACGAATTTTTTCGAGGCACTTACGATGCTCAGATGAAAAACTTTTGAAATAATGAAAGTTGCGTAACATCATCAGGAACATGCACAAAAATTTCAGCATTTTTCGATTTTTTCTGATTTTCTACTGAATTAAACGGTGACGAACAGCAATCTGTCCCAATGCAGTCCCGAAAATAAAACCAACTTTGCATTAGTAACTCTCCTTGGCACAACAAAACAGCAAATAAAAGATACAAAGGAGTTGCTACAGAGGTAAACAAGCATCCTTGACTCAAGAAAACAAAAATAAAACAGCAAATAAAAACATGGGTTATCTCCCAGAAGTGCTTTTCTTTAATGCCTTTGAGCTAGGCATGAAGAGATGCATCAAGTATTGTCAAGACCAGAAACATCAAGGTTCCCAAAAGCTTCAGATAAATCATAATTCACAACAAGAGGGGTTTTCATTTTAGCTAGTTCTTGAGAAGAAAACTTGAGAGGCCCACTGCAAGCTTTATTAGTAAATTCATAAAATCCATTATCCAGCACATCAGAAGTTGAAAGTTTTGGTTTAGGCCCCTTAGGTACATACATGAATTTCTTTCCTTTATCTAGAATATACCCTTGCTTCTTAGTTTTGAAAGAGGAAAAAGTATTACTCATGGTGTCAATGACTTCCTCTATCTCCTCAATCCTAGAGTTTTGATCATGATTTTTAAAGCAAGTTTCTAGAGCAACAATTCTTTTATTAAGATCTTCCAAGGATTTATCAAATTTTCAGTGTTCTCAAGTAGTTTTTCAAGCTTAACATCAATACTTGGAAGATTCTCTACAACCTCAAGCTTTTTCATAACATCCTCAAGAGAGACTTCAATTTTAATTTCATTAACAGGTGGTATTCCTACTAGACTTTCAAGGATGTAGCTAGCCTCTAGAGCAGGTGTTCCTAGGAAGTTACCCCCTGTCAAAGTGTCCAAAACATATCTATACCAATTGGTAATGCCAACATAAAAGTTCCTAAGAAGGATTGTAGTGGAATGTTTTTTAGCACACCTATGATGAGCATTACTAATTCTGTACCAAGCATCTTTTAAACTTTCTCCCCCTTGTTGCTTAAAAGTTCGAACCTCAACCTCAGGAGATGAAACAAAATAAGAAGAACCAGACATGATGAGCAAACCGAAATATAAACTAGATGCAGGAATTTAATTTTTTTGGGTTTTTGATTTTTAACAGCAAGCAAAACAAAAATAAAACAAGACAAAAAACAAAGTAAAGAGATTGGAACTGAGAGACTCCCCTTTCCAATAGCCTCCAAGTCCCCGGCAACGGCGCCAGAAAACAGCTTGATGGCTACGTGTTGGTGAACCCCAAGAGGAAGGTTATGATGTAGACAGCAGAAGTTTTCCCTTGAAAATCTACCCAAGGTTATCAATCCAGTAGGACTTGACGATCTATCGGAAGGTTGTTGATGTTGACTCCCCCTGGCGCTAGGGAGCTTGCACCAACGTGGAATCTGCACAGACACAAACCAGAACTTTGCCCAACACGAAACAGAGAGGTTGTCAATCTCTCCGGTCTTGCAGAAACAAAGAGTTAAACGTATGGTGTGGAAAACAGCAGGAAAAACAGCAAGTAACAGGAAACAGATGATTGCAGCAGGTTGTGTAAACAGTATGAGGAAATTGGACCAGGGTCCACAGTTCACTAGTGGTGTCTCTCTCAGAACAGATAACTAGCATGTTGGGTAAACAAATTACAGCTGGGCAATTGACAAATAGAGAGGGCATAACAATGCAATACATGCCAAGATGTCTACTATGAAATCTAGTTGGGCATTACAACAAAGTACATAGACCGTTATTCCAACAGCATCTATGCCTAAATAATCCACCTTCAAGGCAGCATCCGCATCCCATTCAGTATTAAGTTGCTAACAACAGATTATTGCATGAAGTAAAGTGTGTAATGTAATCAATACAAGTGCCCTTGGACACTGCACCAATGTTTTATCCCTAGTAGCAACAGCACATCTACCATCTTAGACCTTTCTGTCACTGATCCAGATATCTAGAGACTGAACCCACTATCGAGCATAAATACCCCCTCTTGGAGTCACAAGCATCTACTTGGCCAAAGCATCTACTAGCAACGGAGAGCATGCAAGATCAAGAGCACATAGATAAACAACTTGAATAAACATGGTATCAATATTCATCGGATCCCAGCAAACACAACATCTAGCATTACAATAAGATGATCTTGATCATGTTAGGCAGCTCACAAGATCTAAACATGGAGGCACAAGGTAGAGAGACAACCATCTAGCTACTGCTATGGACCCGTAGTCCAGGGGTGGACTACTCACGCATCACTCCGGAGGCAGGCATGGTGATGTAGAGCCCTCCGGTGATGATCTCCCCTCCGGCAGGGTGCCGGGAAGAGCTTCAGAACTCCTCCGATCTGAGATTGACGATGACGGCCGCGACGGAACTTTTCGTGGAATATGATCGACCGTAATAGGGTTTTCGCGTCGCGGAGAATATATAGGCGAAGAGGCGGCGTCGGTGGCCGAGGGGGGCCACCACGCCATAGGGGGCGCGGGCCCACCCTGGGCCGCGCCTAGTGTGGCGTGGCCCCCTGGTGGGTCTGCTCCGACTCCCCTTTGGACTCCGTGATCTCCTCGTGATATTATTGACGATGTCTTTTGTTTCGTCCAATTCCGAGAATATTTCCTTAATAGATTTTCTGATATTATTGACGAACCAAAAGCCGGGTGTAAAGCTTAAGACTTTAAAGTAATAAAATCCCTTTATCGAAATTAATAGGAAGTATTGGCTACAATAACAACAACCAATAACATAAAAAGAAGCGTACTAGCTGCACAATAGCCTTACCGATAACGAACCACTATTCAAAGAACAATTAGAACTCTGCGAGCGAACCATGGATCAACATGGAAACAAATTGGAGGAGGAGACAAGCCACAAGGATCTGGTTTGACTAGAAAACGTGAAGAACAAGCTACATTAGTTGGATCATATGTAGGCAACCAAAGATATGAGAGGGTCAAGCGTATCATTTGTCCATCTCACGATATAAGAAGGGCAGAAAGATCTTAGATGAACTAGACGAAATTAAGCTCAAGATCTTCAAGAACTGAGCTGATGATTATTGGCTATGCCAGGGTCTTAATTGTCTCAAATAGCTAAGCAAACCAACATCTCTTTGCTTTTATTATCTTGAGAATTATCCAATTTTCTATTCATGGAACCAATATCACCAGTACGTTGGTTAGTTGGGATAGAGAGAAAAAACATAAATCATTGTGGGTTTTTTGTGCGTTAGTAGTGTGGGCCATATGAAACTACCAAAACGACATGGCCTTTAAAAGAGTTGAAAATGCTCATTTTTTACTGGTTATTCGTATGGCTACATATTGGATCCACACGTGGTCATACCTTTTCCAGAACAAATAGGACGCCTATGTCTTCTGGATGAAACTGCCTATAGATGATTTGTTGCTAATGATATTAGGGAACGGGTATGAGGAACTTTGATCCCGACATATAAAATGGGGATGAGGATTAAAAGCTATCCTCATACACGTTCCCCCGCTATACCCGTTATCTACTCGTAGATATAGAAATTTATATGTTTTTATATGAAATACATTGTAATATTGTGTCTAACATAGTGTGTTTTAATAATATTTAACATGTGATCTAATCTTTTGTCATTTTTACCGCATACCTGTTACATAAATTATGTATTTTCCGGTGTGAAAAGTGTAAGTTCATTAATTTAAGACAAAATTATTTGAATTTAGCCTCTTAGTGGGACACCCGATCCCGATGGGGATCCGATTGTTAAATGGGGATGAAGATGGGGATGAGAAGAAACTCCCCGGTGGGAAGCAGACACGTTGCATCCCTATTTACACCCTGTGTGATCTCCGAGATGCAAACACATAATATTTAAAGTATACTCAATAAAATCAGCGTGCGCATCGGTTGATGCAAGGGCCGTGCCTATGTTGCCCTTTAAACAGTAGAGTTTTTTTTTTGGACAGTTTAGATTATCCAAATGTTGCAAACTTGGAACTTCCCTATTGGTGTGCATCAATTTCCTTTTAAAATGTAACAGTTCTTGGAAATGAACACCGGGTCTCTTTCACTCACGATATACACGCTGTATGCACTCCATACACCATTGTGCCTCCATTCTCCTCGACTCATGCTTAAAATGCGAGGAGTGGTCAGAGTTAGCCTGCTGTGACGGGCCCGGTTAGTTGGGTGCAGCCAGCCAAACAGTGGGTTTAATAAAGGTTTTGGCGGCAGGGGATCAATAGGTTGGTAGAGCCGAGAGGATATGGCCAACTCCGTTAGCTCTAAATGCCAAGATGCACGGCCGAAATCTACCTTCTTCCATCTCCCCGCCTTTATTGCCGCTCTCGATCCTGCTCTGCAAGGCACTGCAGTCTCATCTACCCCCATATCGACAGGTATTGCTGCAGCGACGGCCGCCTGAGCGCGCAGGGGCACTGTGGTCTCTGCTCTGGACGGCGCCATCGCTGACACCACTCCGGCTCCGGCTGCGCCTGCAGCTGCGGCGCGGAGGCAAACATGCTCCGTAGCCCGAAGTTCATGTGGGGGGGGCACAGTGCGCGCGCTACATAGATATACATAGGAGTGATGATACATTGATAATTCGGGATGACGCGATCCGCGTGGGTGATCTCCGGAGACGCATGCCTATACCTATTATAAAAAAAATGGATCGATACATATCGCATGAACCCCGAAAACACAATACCACCATACTTATATATTATATAGTGGTATTAATACACTATACCACTATACTTATATTGTTAGAGCAGGGGCTTGCAAAGAACCACCAAAGGCGTTTGGTGGCGTGCCGGACCAAATTTGTCTCCCACTCGTGGCACCCAAGTGAAGATTTGGTCCGACACACCCAAGCCACGCCATTCCCATGGGGAGTCGCTGGCTACGCCCGGCGAAGCCACGTGTGATGCCACATTGAACTCCGACGCACGGGCCAATCCTATCTCACTGAGTGTAATTTACGATGCGCCCAGGATAGTCCAAGGTCAAGCAGTCAAACGATTAATCTCCTCGGTTCCCCAGATGGCCGCAGTGTGGCGTCGCTTCAGTTCGTCGACAATTGTGCAATTTAATCATGAGAATTTAGTTTAAATAATCATATATGTAGCATATGTATATTCTCTTTTCTATGCCTGACTCATCTGATTTATTAGATACCCAGGATCCAAAGAGTGATTAAGGTAAACACATACATAGGAGAACAAAAAGCTACATTCAAAATCCGATGAAAGTATGGGGAGAACTAATGAGGGAATACCCAACAACGAGACACGGGTTGTCCAAAGACTATATGGAGGAAGTCTTCTAGAAGCCAAGCCGGACTGGCGACTGATGGGCCGGTAAGGCTAGGTTCCACTGGAACTCGGATAAAAAGATGTGCTAAGAGGACTACGCTCCTTTGGAGCACGTTTGTAACTGAGTAGGTTGCTACCCCCGAACTTACTCGAATCTCTCTATAAACGCTAGGAGACTGAATATCTAAAGTCGACTAGGAGAAACCCTGGAGGCGGATTCAAGTAGTTCCCATCTAGCTACACCAGTGTAGGAGCTTGCTCATGCCCCTGCGCACCCGTCATTGGCATACCCTATATACCTCTACAATCATTACAATTAAGAAGGAAGTAGGTCTTTACGTATGGAGAGAGGGGCCGAATCTAGGTAACTCGTGTGTTCGAACCCCTCTGTGAATCCCATGCTGGATTTCTTAGCTATTTCTGATACGGGACGTCGTGAATTTCCACAATCTCTTTTAAACCGACTATCGGGCGGTATAGAGTTTGAATGGTACTCGCGCCCTCCCCACGGAAGTATTGGAGGTTACGGAAGGCAATTTTCATATCAAAATGCACATCCGTAATAAATCCGATAATTTCATTTGGAGTCTTGTCGCCGTGTATAGGCCGGCTCAGGAAGCGTCTAAGTCTTCTTTTCTCGTTGAGTTTGTAAACCTAGCAAAACATAGCCCCTATTATCATTGGTGGGGATTTCAACCTGCTATGGTTTCCGTTCGAGAAAAGTAAGGGTCGATTCGACAACCGTTGGCCTCTTTTAGTCAATGCAGTCATTGACAACTTGAACTTAAGAGAGATTACGATGGTGGGAAGACAGTTCACCTGGGCTAATTCCCTCCCTGAACCCACTTACGAGAAACTAGACCGTGTACTGATGGATTCCAATTGGGAAGCTAGCTTCCCATTGGTGTCGGTACGTGCTCTAGAACGTATTGAGGTTTTGTCAGATCATGCTCCCATTCTATTGACCACTGGAGTGCTGATACCCGTAGATGTGATAGCCTTCAGTAGCTACCTGCAATGAAAAGTAAACGGGGTCTGGTTGAGACTCCAAGTGCAGAGTTTGTAGTAAGTGGAAGACGTGTTTTCCCCACGAGGGTGACTCGAGGGTTTAATATCGAACTCTCGGAGAATCATTAGTGAAAGATTTATCTTCTTATCCTTCTTTTGGTCACCTACAAAACAATGTTAAATGTTTTGGTCCTCAACCTCACCTGTGATTGTCAAACACAAGGTGTAAGAATGATATCAAGATAGTATGTAATGCAAGGAAGAAATAAATATGCAATGATGGTAAATAAATATGCAAGGATGATGATAACAATAATAAATGATATTTTTCGGTTTTAATGATGTATGCAAGATGTAAAAGTGTTTTTGTATTTTCGGATTTAATAATGGCAGAAAATGTAAAAGTGGTAAACGTTGTTGGAAAGGTGTTTCTTATGATTAAAAATGGACCGGGGTTCATGGTTTCACAAATGCACACTCTCTTTAATAAAGAGGTAGACAATGGAAAACTAGAGTTGACATATGAGATTGCAACACAAAAGTTTAGTGACAAGTTACTAATTATATGGGCATCACGTCCTAACATAGAGACCTTTTGATTATTAGTCTCACTTATACTCCACCAAGATGCGAACTAAATCATAACACCTCAGTAATTAAGATAACTCATAGTATAGCTTTAAGTATCATGACATGAAGTTAAAATAAGAATATGCTAGATCTAGTCATGGAGTAGTGGCAATGGTCACACCCACATCTCCGGTAACATGGTATTTTTGTTTATCCCTAGTGAGGCAACAAAGTAAGGTAGAGATACCCAAGTGGATCGCCGAACTTTCTCTCACGTTCATTGCACTAGCCACCCCCCGTTACTCCAACTAATGCACACGCCACCCCACACACGCTCTCATAAACATGCTTGATCATAACAAGTGAATAAGAACGGGTACATAATATGCATCTATATTCATAACTGAAACAAAACATTTGCAATCTCAAACATATATTAACTCATAAAAAGATCCACCACATAAGTATTACAAAGATGACCGTAATCATGTTCAACAGCTCATACGGTGCTAATTAGTGAAGCTCAAAGAGAGGAGAGATACATAAGTTACTTCCACAAACCCATAGTCCAGAGGTGGACTACTCCTCTTCATCATGGAGACGGTGGAGAAGTCGATGGAGAAGATGGAGACCACGCCGGCAGCGCCCCGCCGGAGTTTTCCCCCTCCAATCTGCAGCTCCAGATCTCTCTTTCGGTGTTTCTGTGTTTCGGCGGCGCTCGTTCCAGAGAATGACGGGGGACTATTTTTATACGCGTTTTTAGGTCACGACTAGGTCGGTGGAGAAAGATCGACGGCAACAGAGCATCGAGGCCCCAGATGAGGGGTCCCACGCGGCCAGGTACAGGGGCTGCGTGGGCCCACCTCTTTTGGGCCTCGGGGCTCCGTTTGTTCGCTTCCTTCGCCCCCAAGTCTTCTTCCTTCCAAATATTAACGCTCGTAATTTTGCAGGTCATTTGGACGTCGTTTGGGTCCCTGAAACATTAAAGGAAAAAAATAGGGTTTTCTGCCTGCACAGGGTTAATTCCATAAAAATAGAAAAAATATGAAATATTCCAAAAATCATTATAAAACATTAATATAACCCTTATATGATGCAAATATGATTGGAATACAAGTAATATAGTGCAAAGTTCATGTATGCATTTTACATGCATCAAGTGCCTAGACCACAGTGTAAACCACGGTTCAAGTTTGAGCGTGGTTGGTTACACCGCGAGGGCTTCCATGACATGGTCAAAAGAATCTGGGATTTACCGGTAGCGGGTGATACGCCTATCCAGCGGTGGAACAATAAGATACGTGCTTTATGTTCTCACCTCGTTGGCTGGGCACGTCATACTACTGGTTTACTTAAGAAAGAGAAGATACGACTTTCCTCGATAATCGATGCTTTAGAAGCATTAGCAGAAGTTCGACTATTATGCGCGCAAGAAATTGAGCTAAAGAGTCAATCAAATGCACAGATAGCGAAACTACTGCGTGAGGAGGAGTTAAAATGGTATCAACGTTCTAAAGCTCAATTCATTCTAGAAGGGGACTCGAATACTCACTATTTCCATCGTATTGCCAATGGCAGACACAGGCAGTGAAATGGTCTTTCATCCAGCAAACCATAAGGATGAAAGATTTTTCCTCCCAGTGGCGCGCGTTAATTAATAGCTTTGTTTCCGGAGGAAGTGTTGCCATTAAGGTCAACGATGACACTGGCAGATATTTCCAAACGAAAAAAGGCCTACGACAAGGTGACCCATTATCTCCTTTACTATTTAATATAGTGGCAGATATGCTGGCTATCCTGATCGAACGCGCTAAATCTGAGGGTCAAATTGAAGGAGTGATTCCACATCTTGTCGATGGTGGACTATCGATTCTTCAATATGCCGACGATACAATTCTTTTTATGGAACATGACATCGAAAAAGCTCGTAACCTAAAGTTGATTTTATGAGCTTTCGAGCAACTATCGGGTCTTAAGATAAATTTCCATAAAAGTGAGTTGTTTTGTTTTGGTGAGGCCCAAGAGAACGGCTGCCTTATATGCTGAACTTTTCGGCTGCGAGAAAGGACAATTTCCTATCAACTATTTGGGCATTCTGATTCATTATCGGAAACTTACAAATGCTGAATGGAAAAAGGTGGAGGAAAGGCTTCAATTACGTCTTAATAGTTGAAAAGGCAAACTCCTATCCCTGGGTGGAAGATTGGTTCTCATAAACTCGGTACTAACTAACATGGTACTGTATATGATTTCATTCTTCCAATTGGCTAAAGGGGTCTTAAAATGATTGGATTATTTCCGGTCTAGATTCTTTTGGCAAGGGGATTGTGAGAAGAAAAAATATCGACTGACTAAATGGAATGTGGTTTACTGCCCTAAAGACCTAGGAGGGCTCGGAGTTCATGACCTTGAGGTCAAGAATAGAGCGCTACTAGGTAAATGGCTATTTAAACTCCTTTCTGAAGATGGAGTTTGGCAGACCCTCCTTAGGAGAAAATATGTTGGAGATCAATCTGTTTCCCAGGTTCTTTGGAAACCTGGGGATTCACACTTCCGGGCAGGCCCCATGGCTACAAAGAAGTTCTTTTTTCCACATGGATCAATAAGGGATGGATCGGAAATTCGTTTCTGGGAGAATATTTGGCTAGGCCAAGCTACCCTTAAAGAACAATATCCGGCTCTAATATTCTATTGTTCAAAACAAAAGTGACACAATCGCGAAGGTGTTGAATACTTTCCCACCAAATGTTTCGTTCAAAAGGAGTTTACTTGGAACAAGACAAGCATCTTGGAAGAATCTGCTCATTCGTTTGGAGTCAATCCAACTGTCGGAAGGTACAGATAAATTTCAATGGAATCTCACGAAGAATGGTAAATTCTCGGTTGATTCTATGTATAGAACACTAATTCTACCTGAAATTCCAGTCGATAGTTCCAATAGCAACAAACTTTGGAAGATGAAGATACCACTAAAAACTAAAGTGTTTGCGTGGTATTTACGTCGAGAAGTTATTCTTACCAAAGATAACCTTGCCAAACGCAACTGGCACGGAAGTAAAAAGTGTGTCTTCTGTCAACACGACGAGACCATTACACACTTATTTTTTCAGTGCGAGTTCGCTAGGTCTATATGGTCAGCCATCCAGATAGGTTCTACCTTACATCCACCTACTTCTGTTGCTAACTTTTTGGCAATTGGTTAAATGAGTGGATCCTAGATTCAAACTATTAAGTAGGGTGGGCGCGATTGCTGTTATTTGGTCGCTATGGCTATGCAGAAATAACAATGTTTTTAATAATAAAAATGCTTCTCTTATGCAGGTTATTTACCGTGCACAACGACGCTACGATGTGGAGCACCGAGACTTATTTTTGAAGGTGACGTCGAGACTGGAGGCTGCGGCCAGGGAGTTACTCTCCCGGCATGGTGGCAACATAGGCTTCGGATAGACCTACCAGCAGCTTAGGCGGATCATACGTAATTCACCTTTTTTTCCTTTTTTGTTGACTTTTGGACTTATGGTGAACTGGTGGCTGTGTGCATCTTATCTATGCAGAGGTCGGGTGTAAACGTTTAAACCTTTTAAGTAATAAAAGTTCTTTATCTAAAAAAGTTGAATCCCATGTCGCCTTACTCCCCACCTTTGGTAAGCCACCCCAGTCGTCTGTAGCTGATGTTGTTTTGTTTCTCAGTGTTGTAATAGGCTGCTTAAACCTTTGGCCCTTGGGCTGTTATCTGCTCATGTAAACCGGTATTCCTGGTAGAACTTCCTTGTTTGGGTCCTGCAAGCTCTTCAGAATTTTGCCTTTTATCTGAAAAACTAAACACAACACATTGCATTTTGTGATTGTGCTGCATGGGATAGTTCCCCGATGGTTGCGCACATGTTGTGGATTTCCGTTCGCAACCTAGGTACGTACGTAGCTACATTTTCTTTCTGTACAGTAGTATACAGAGAGTTCAGTACCAACTTCTGAACCACAGTGCCCGATAGACGGATACAATTGAATTAATTCTTGGTGATGGGTCATCATCATGCCACCGCTGCCTGGACGAAACGCCGCTCAGCTCGGGGATACCGGATCTTGCATTGCGTGCGCCCAGTCTCGGTCGATCGTGTTCGATGGAGTGGATATCGGATCATAACGGGGCCAGGAGGAAGACACATGACAATCTTGCAGCGGAAATGGTGCCGGCTCCGAGCAAGCAAGCACCGGCAGCGCCACGAAATCCGCTTGCAGTCCATGTCTCTTTGTATGGATGTATGCGTTCAGGCACTCGCACACGAGAGGAAAACGATTGTTTTTGCAGAACTTGTTCAAATTAAGGAGGTATGGTTCCAGGTGTAGAATTGCTAAGAGACAGACACTTCTATTTTTCATTTTATCGGAGCAACTTTTCTTCTGCTATCTTTGTCTCTTGTACAGTCATACCAGATAGACAGGACTAAGGTGTACGTAACCGAAGCTGTTTCTTGAACACACATACACATGTGTCTAGTCATCCGACAAGCGGAATAAATATATGCTACATCCTACATGCTGCTATATAATTTGAGGTATCTATTATATTATTAAAACAACAAACAATCAACGGTCAAGATAAGATAAGCAAAATCAAATAACGATCAACGATCACGATTAACTTCCTAATGTCCGGTCTGCAGCAGCATTGATATTTTTTTTCTGGAACAAACAGCAGCATTGTTTATGTAAGCGCATATAGAGTGTCTTTCTCCCTCACGTCACCCATCACGGTAACCAATGAAGAGCTCTATCCCCAAATAAAAATAAGAAAGGAAACGTACATCAATGCAAAACCTTCCTCCACGGGAGAAAAGCTTCCTATATAAAAAAAAGAATCGCATCTAACCTTTACATATGCGACCACCACATCGTGATAGTAGGGGTCAAAGATCGGATGGCCAACTTCCCGCAGCAGACGTAGATAGTCATGTCGCCCTCGCACAACCCTTGAAATTGCTGGAGCGCGTCGACGGCTTGCTGCTGGGTTCCGACTGGAGAGGAAGATGGCGCGTTTTGCCGTCGAGACGCCAAACGCGGTGTTGTCCAACCCCAGCTCCAGCAGAAGACACCATGTCCAGCACCTCGACGTAGATATACGTGTAAAAACCAGGAGACGATTTAGGCGTCGATCTAGATCCACTCGATCGGCATCGTCAAGACCAGGTGGCGAATGACCGGGACATGGAGCCAGATGTTGAGGAAAAGAGGTCGCGGTAACAGTAGCAGAGACGGCATCGCTGGGGAAGGGGCTGGAGCTGGGCTCGGACGCCATGGAAGGAAGGATCAGAACGACAACTTGGTGTCTCATACCATGAAGAGGAACGGAAGGACAGGGATGGACGACAGAGCAAGTTTTTGTATTGCCTCTCGAGTGATTATATACAGGTACATGATAACATCGGTTAAGCATGACACCAATACTGTATCTCTCCTAGATCTGCTGCCTAAACTGTTTATTTAGCTAACGGTCTGATTTATAGTGAGCAGCAGAATCATTCTAGCAGTGAGCAGCAGCAACACTGCCTTTACTTTTAATATCATAGCATGCAGAGGTGGAGAATCGTTTTGGTCATCTGCAG
Organism: Poa pratensis; assembly: GCA_947311845.1. Classification (NCBI taxonomy): domain Eukaryota; kingdom Viridiplantae; phylum Streptophyta; class Magnoliopsida; order Poales; family Poaceae; genus Poa; species Poa pratensis. The sequence continues at coordinate 104,516,722 of CAMZMU010000052.1, forward strand.
CGCATGCCAGGACGTGGTGCAGCGGTGATATTTTCGTCCCTCGCTCTCTCAGGGGCAGCGATGCATCAAGAAAGGCAAGGCCGGCAGCCTTGCACCGGGCGCCACATACGGGAGCAGCGTCTCCACATTAAGCTAGATCGCGACTCGGATCAAGAGTTCATGACCTGCGTGGCCGCAAGTTCATGATATCTGAATCAATCTCCCGTGCCGGCTGCATTGGACTACAACGTCGAGGCGTGTATGACGCTGAGTTTGGACTTTGGAGACACCAAATAAGATTAGCTGACGACCACTGCCACAACAACGCATGACTGGTGATTTTTTTTTTGTATCCTATACACATTTAGTCCTGGCCTACTTTGTACAACCAAAGATAAATAATTATGCACTGCCCTAACTTATAGTTTGCTTATTTAAGAATTTGGTCAAATGAGGTTATCAAACATACAAACAACTCTATCTTTTCCTTTTGCAATATACAACAACACATTATATATGGAGGAATTTGAACCATTATAGAAACCAAACTATGGATCAAAATAATTTCCTAGAAATTTGGGGAGGTTATATTCCTTCAGAGTTTCGTTGTATCCACGTTGATATTTAATTCATGCACATTATTAGATGTAATTTGCAGGATTAATGGACCAGCTGACGAAGCTACAGCGTTCACGAGACCCTCTACATTATTTTTCAACACAGTATGTGTCCTCTTTTCTTTCATATATTTCATATTCTAACTTGGTTTCCTATATGAAATGTATTATAATTAGTCATCTCCGATGGCACTGCCAAATAATTTAAGGATTAAAGGAAATATCAAAGTTTACAGTGATCAAAATGGGGACATTTTGTTAGCTGGTGTAGATGCGCGGTGCTACTACAAATATTTAGTATTCTGCCTGTGCATACAGCAGAACTCATGTATGTCAGACTACATCGACTTTCCAAAATATATGTTCTTATTACTTGATTAGTCTCTTTCAAAATTTAGTACACTGCAATATAGTCTAAAAGGCAGTACTTTTCAGGAGAACAAGGAAACACCTAAGAATTTGCTGCTCAATTGGATTGTTTCATCTCAGTTTCACGTGTGAAAGACACGTTTTCAAATGGTGCAAAACCCCAGCCATGTGTCCAAGACAGTATCTTAGATAAATATAAGGTGCATCAGGTGCAGAGAAATGTTATTTTAGGACAATGCATATTTTTCTCCACACGGATTATTTTCCTGCTCAAAGTCATCACCCCAATGTATATCAGTTAGATTGAAATCGGCGGGCTAAATCATCTTATGATCAGTTTGTTAGCACTTTTGCTGCATTAGATCTAATAGTATTTGTTAACGAAAAACCTAATCATTTACTGTTGATTCCATTTCTGGAAAAACATTATTATTATGTTAATGTGGAAAGAAAGGTTATAGTGGAGATATATTGAACCAGATGTTTTTGTAAGAAAGATCTCGAGGGAGAAACGTGTTCACCAAGTTCATAGGAATATTTTCTCAAGAACATAGAGGGTGAAGGAATAGTGGTTAGTCCACTCTGTGTTTAAAATACATTAATTGTTAAGGTTAACACTTTTTATTATTCTCTTGAAGAACTGTCCTTGCAAAATGAATTTAATACCTACGGTTCGTTAGACAAAATCAGTCAAGTGCGTTGTTTATAAATAAATTCTCATATCCCCTATAGTCTATTAATATGACATGCAATTAGAGTTGAATTAAAAATAGTTTTGGTTTGTAAATACATTCATGAACACTGTAGTCTATTTATACCACATTAGTATCCCCTATGAGTTAAGGTCATGAAGCTCGCAAAAAAAATCCCAAGATAAGAATTCATAAAAAACCTAGCCGCGCAATTTGTGCGGGCCACCCAGCTAGTTTGAAATTATATAAACAAGCCAACAAACGACTTATTTACTTCTGTTAGACCTGGTTAAATATCTGGACAGATGCATATGCAGTTTTCAGTTGGGCAAATGTACCAGTACAAACATATAATTAACATTATCTACCACTCAAATTCTTTATGCATGCAGATCAGTTGATAATGTTCTTCAGATTTCGGTATCAAGCACGATGATTATGTATGCTGGAATGCTGGATCCAAGTCAGTTTACATGAGGCATCCGGTCAAGATCTACCGACCATTCGTTGGCGCTATCATCCCTTTGGATTTATATTAAGTCTCTCATGCATAATCAAAAGGGGGCTAACAACTATACGGCGAGAGAACAGCTGGGGGTAGACCGAGCTTCCGAGATGCTTCTTGCTTGCATGGAAACGCCTCGTGCAATGATTGAACATTTGAACCGCGTATATCCTATCTGGTACGATTGGATATATAGGAGGGGTACAATTTACATTTGAGAGAAATGTCGCTACATTTTTTCAGTCCGATTAGCCTATAACAACACCAGGGCTTTAGGAAGTTATCAGTGAGAACATGGGCTTTTTCAGTGTATAAATTGGCAGGCATGCTGTGTCAAGACAATGATACAAATACAGGATAACCCAGATCACTCGGACTAGTTGAACTCTCTAGAACAAACACAACCTAGACGCATTTTCCATTTACTAGAAATTTCATTGTTGTCAGTATTGAGTATTGACATGTAGAATGGGCTCGACTGCTCTTACTCCTTCGCCCAGCGATACTGAAAGATGGCGAGATTGACAGCGGCGACAAACTAGAATATTGTAAGTTCCAAATCAGAAGCATCTTAAGAAGGAGGCTCAATGTATTGTGAACAACCTATTCATCTCTACATTTTTTTGAAAGAAAGGCAAAAGATTTGCCTTGATTCATTGAATAAGAAGAGGTTTGTTAACAAGTTTTAAGCTTACAGCCCGAGTAGCTAGGGAGAGAACACGCCCCACTGAAGCTTCTAGCTAATTTACCTTTACCTTATCCTCAGTTTATATAGTATGCCTGATTCAGAAATGCTTGCTAGCACAAACTATTTGCTGTGTGTGAGACCGTATCCCTTATTGTTATGAGGGACTAAATCTCTGGCCAATAGGTAATGAGGACTTTTCTGGTTTGGAAGGCCATACTGCACATTCGCCCCCTCCTTGACAGTAGCGTCTGTCCAGGAAAGCTGATTGCATCATGTGAAGTGTACAACGAAATATCAACTTAAGCTTCATATGTTCATGGAACTCTACTTAGCAGTTTCTTTGGTTTTGCTCAACTGATTTTGCATTATGGCGATATAGGGCAACGGAGATTTTTTTGGAGATCATGGAACATGAAACAATTTTTTTAGGGCTCTGGCAAATTTTCCTTTTGGTGTTGTCTTGTGTTAGGGATTTGTTAATTGTCAGATTAGGGTCTTGGTTGATCACCTTAGAACTTCATCCGATTCGCTAATGGGCATTTGGGTTCTTGACAGAGTTGGGCAGTGGTGCAAAGGAACCTGAACGGCAGGTTCCAGAGGCCCAATTTCAGGACGAATCTTATACATCGCCCGCAGGCAGCGCTAAAAGGCAAACCGACCCATTTTGACAAGTTCAATTTTGTCTGTTTTTTTTTCATGTTTTCCTTGTTTTTTCTTTTCTGTTTCTGCTTTTGTTTTCGTTTTTATTTTGTTTACTTCTTTTATTTTTGCTCATTTTTATTTTTGTTTTGTTTTCATTTCTTATTTCACTTTTTTAAAATAGTTCATATTTTAAAATGCTTACTTTCAAATTTTATGCATATTTCAAAAAAATGTTCAAAATTTTAGAACTTCAGAAAAAATCAAAAAATTTAAAAAATTATTATGAATTTTTAAATATTAAAAAAATATTCATCCAAAACCCAAAAGAAAAAAAAGGAGTACCTTTTTGATTGGGCCTCTTTTGAAGCGGCCATGAAGGGTGTCACGCTGTTGTGGGGCGATATATAGCACCCTCTAATTTCAGCGAGCTGACGACCCAACATATAATTATGTCTCTAGATTTTTTTTTTGAGATGTCACAAAGTTTTAATAAAATATTGATGGCCACATCTCGACATTATACATCTCACACGCCAAGTTTCGTGGAAACCTGGCATTTTCTAACCCGTGTATAAAAAAATCTCATCAAAATCTTTGTTAGCACCAACTATTGTATTTCTTACACACGACACCAAAAATATCGTTTTTTGTGAAACGACTACGTGACCACATAGAATGTCGAGACATACCCACATTTTTTGAGATTCTTTTTGACATATAATCTTTAATTTTGTTCTTTGGATCTCCTGCATCTAGTGTTTCAAAATGTCTTTGACAAATCCATCCTGGTAGAAAGCATGAACCTAGTTGTAAAAATTGTAAGAAAATGAAAGAGTTATGGATTTAATTCAATCCTAGAAAGGTTATTATGTAACTACGAGTTGAATATGTAATATTCGATTTATTATTACGTAAAATATTGAGGAATATACACTGCAATAACTCCTTTGTTGTATTTTTCTTCTGAGATAGACCCTATTTACGAAATTGGGACATGGTCCATTATTTTGTTAGATTGGCCTAAATGACAGGAAATGCTAACCCTTTATAATTAACATCATAACTAAGCATATTGTGCACAGGTGATTGTTCAAAACATGATGCATCGACAACAATGTATTACAATAGAAAGAGCTATATGATAAAGTTGTGTACCATTCGGTACATACCCTCTTATTTTCCACTCCTTTAAGGGCAAATTGAGAAAAACATCAACTGCAAGCCAGCAAGATGACCCCCTCCCCCCCCCCCCCCCCCCCCCCCCCCCCCCCCCCTACGAAATGGTGTAAATCTTTTTTTGCCCTCCTGGCTCACTTTATATGCTAGCCTTCTACATAGTTGTGCCAAGATATAGGCATGTGTTAAGAATGACGACCAATCCAATGGTTATCGAGATTTTATATGTGCCCACGCATAACTCACATGCTTGTTCCTCGGCATGGAAGTAATGTTAACTGGAAGAGAATATGGCATTAATATTTAACTCTGATATTAATGAATGAGAATTGACGGTAAAATTGGAATACAAAACTTTGGGCTTACAGTCAAACTCCATCCAGCCAAAGAGCATGTTCTCCGTGTTCGATACAGACAATCCCCAAGCGCTGGGGCGGAAATTTGTAGCAAAAAAGCGTAATTTTTCGTTGAGATCATGCTCTCCTCCTGCAATGAATTTACTGTGCACTATTTTTGAAATGTGGCATTAACAGTTAATCCCTGTTAGCCTTTTTCTGAAATAATTAGGCCAATACTTAGCACCAAGATTACGATTGGCCAAAAACTATAAACATTAATGGTATTTCAAGTTAATACAGTAACTCACCAGAAGATCACCTGGAAGATAGCCAAGGGCAGGATCAAACTTCGGAAGAGCGGCATGTAAATGCCACAATTAGACAACGAATCCTGAAATAAACTATACATATTTCCGATCATGTGATAATACTTGAATGTTAAATTACATGTGAATAGGAAAATCCTATTCAGCTTGGTAGAATTCGTTTCATCATAAGAGAAATATTAATTATTCTGCAATTATGCCCTTGAAAAAAACTACTCAAACTTAACAATTAACCATGCAAAAAAAATGAATTTGCATATCTTAACATAATGCGAGGTAAAAATAAATTACTACGAATAAAGCATCAGAGGGATCGACAGTTCATCTTTGAAATAATCGTGAAAAGAATTATTGTTTTTGTATTTTATTAATTCAGAATATCCATATGTTTATGTACATCTATATGAACTTTGCATGATGTGTATCAGTCCACAAAGTGCCTTTTTGTTACATAAATTTCATGAATATTCAGTTGAATAAATAATTTGAAAGTGCAATGATCAAGAGATAGCATTGTTACAAGAAAAATTAAACATCCAATATATTAATTATTAATCAAGAAACAAGAGTAACTAGTATACGAACATGAACTAATTAGGACGAGGCATGTTCGTTGGTCCAGGTAAGGAAACAAACATGATGTTTTGGCTGCAGCCACTACTGAATATCCCAATATAGCCGAGGGTTGAATTCTCATCAGATATTCAAGCTTACTTTCGGTTAAAAATGTATGGCTTGGATGGCTGAAATAAAATGACATCAAGACAGGGATGAAGTACAACCTAGATGAGGTTCATAAATAGTCGACAATGATAACAGAAAATAATTGAATCCTGGAGATCCAAGCGTGGTCCAAACTTTATCATTTTAAAAATGGTTCATATTTTTAAAATGTGTTCATTTCTTAAAAATGTGTTCATTTCTTAAAATGGTTTGGAATTTGGAAAATAGTTCGGATTTTGAAAAATGTTCAATTTATAAAAATGGTTCAGATTTTTAAAAATGTTCATTTTTGAAAAATATTAAGATATAATTTTTTCCAAAGGTTAAATAAATGTTCATTTTGAAAATGGTTCAAATATTTTAAGAATGTTTATTTTCGAATATGGTTCAGTTTTTTTAAAATGTTCATTAAAAATAGGTTTAGAAATAGAAAATTTCATATATAAAAATCGGTCATGATTCAACAAATGTAAGAATATCCACGATTTATAAAAATATTTATGGTTTCAAAAAATATTCACCAGGTTTCAAGAAATTGTTTGCCGTTTTGAAAAAATAAAAAAAAATTGAAAATCTAAAAAGAAACAGATAAAATGAAAAATGAAAAGTTTCCCAAAATAGAAACTCAAAAGAAAATATTGTTAAATATGAAGATGGGCAGGCTCATTTGGACGTTTTGACTCCTGTATTTGGTTTGGACTCAGACTTGGTGGTGAAACATTGGCTGTTTTATCTGGTCATTCAAGGGTGAATTGGACAATTGGTACATAGCTCAAAAAGTGATGTACGGATATCAACTCCTGTTTAATACTACTAGCAAAATGCCCGTGCGTCTTGCTGACCTGTTGATGTGCATAGTAAAATAAAAAGGTTAGAGAGATAAATAGTTCTCTTTTAGATTATAGCTGAGACCTGCCGCCGCCGCATCTACACAGCAGACATGCTTCTAGCTCGCGGGTGGCCTTGTAGTGTGACCTGCGCGCTATGTGGAAATTCCCCGTAGACGGCAGATCACCTCATTCTGGGGTGCCCCTACTTGCGGATGGTCTGGCGCGCCGTGGCACGGGACCATGGGTTGCCTTGCATAAACCCTCCGGACTCCTCTTCGGCAACTGACACACCCTTCTTCTTTTGGTGGGCGGTTGTCCGAGCATCGGTGGAGGGGAAGGAGAGAGCCAACCTCGACGGGGTGGTGGCGTACACCGCATGGTTCATTTCGCGAGAGCGAAACAGTAGGATTTTTTTAGAACAAGTATAGCTCCTTTGATGTTGTAGCTGGGTTGGTTAGGAGCGCCGCGGCGGCTCGGGCTCTCGCTTTTGTTGGAATAGTTGATGATGACCTTGGCTGATCTGTCAGCTGGTAGCTTCACCTCTGTAAAGTGACATTTTATTTCTCTGCTATACGATTGGGCAGCACTCCTGCCGGCTTTCCGAAAAAAAAAAGATTATAGCTGAAAACAGTTGAACATATAATTGTTGTATCCATGTAAGTGAAACTAAATGCACATTGACCCCAACAGGCTAACACAGCTTGCTTGCATTGATACAACCTTAGCAATCTACAAAAATGATTTCTGCGGAAGTTGCTTTCATGTGAACAAAACACTGATGCATCTGAACATGAACAGCCTAGCCTTATACAGAGTACATTAAGAGAAGTGAGAAGAAAAAGATTCACAAAAAGTATACTAAACATAATCTGCTCCAGATTATAAAAAAATAGAATACACTTTCGTGCAGTATCCTCAAGTTAACTTCATTTGGTTGCACTTCACTCAAATCAAATACAAACCGGCCCTGATACTAATATTAGTTGTTTTTAGAGCTTTGAATCTTATATTTGTAAAGACATATAAATTTTCTCATAATGAAAGAATCTAGTTAGCTCAAAATAGTTCATTCACTGTGGAGATGATGATTTTATATAATACGTGTACCATCTTCTAGCTAACTGTGGTCACCAAAAACTAAATGAATCAAGCACATGACGAACAGTAACAATCTAAAGAAGGTTGAAGCTTTAGCACCATGCTGCCGAGATGCAGAAACAAACCAGTCATGTTAAAAATCAACGCGTGTGCCTCAACTCCTCATCCTCGGCCGGAGCTCCATGCCCGTGTACAGGGGAGAGGCGAACTGCCGCCGGAACGCGCAGATGCAGGTGAACTGCGGCTTGTCTCCGTACTAGTGGGATGCAGGGAAGGGCTTGCCGCCGCCGACGTGGGATCCATGGGAAGCCGCGAGCTGAGACTGAGGATATGGAAGCTGGCGGCAGCGCAGGGGGTTAGTTGGTGACGGGGCAGGCGGGATCCGGTGGTGTGGGAGGTCGGGGTGCTGCGGGTGTGGGTGTAGGTCGAGTCCCCATGACCTTTCGCCGAACCTCGCCGATGCAGTGGAAGACGGGGCGCCGTCGATCTGGGATGCGGCGGTGCAAGGTGTTGAAAAGGGTCTTTTTGTAAGATGATAAGCGAACATGTTTGCGAATAAAGAAAGGACTGCGGGTTGATTTCACTGAAATTGAGGGGCTAAATTACAAAACAACCACGACGTATGGGACGTACGGTTGTTAGCGCTCGTTATATAGTAGAGACTCCCTGAATAAAGTGTCGCTGAGTTTGTACGACTCGTGTAGTAAAGATGTGATGCGGCAAAATCGACCAATATGACCCTTAAACCCATTTGTCTATCGCTTAACATATCGCGGGTAGATTTCATACCCTACTGTCAGGATAGGTGGTCGTACGGTCCTAAACAACCATCTTTACTATTACTAGCAAACTGCCCGTGCGTTGCAACGGGTACAACTATTTGATAGTGACATCAAATTGACCATTCAAAAAAAATTTGCGTCTAATTGCGCATGACATCAAATTGCATGACATCTTTCAATTCGATTGTACGTCTATACACCAACATTATGGAAAAGACAGATAAAATCGTATGTAAAATATGTATGAAGCTTGGTTCTCTTGGTTCAAGTCGTCTCATTTAACAAAGAAAACCTTCATGGATGATTCAGATAGTACGGAGCTTGTGAAGTGATTACCTCACACCTTGTCTTGCAAGTAATTAGAATAAAACACTCCCACTGAGAGAACTTGCCTGTGGCAAGATGGTTAGTTGGGTGGTTGTACCCCTAACCCACCAGAGTTCAAACCCCAGGTTTGACGCTGGTGTTTCTCATTTAAGGCGGAATATTCTTCAGTGGGAGGCGACGTTCCCGTCGACAGCGAGGCGCCCGTGGTGACTTCGTCAATCTCAAGACTCGACCCGCCGACTCAGTCTCTCGGAGGTGCTCATAGGGGTAGGGTGTGCGTGCGTGCGTTCATAGGGGTGAGTGTGTGCGCGTGTATATGAGCGCTTGCGTTGTACTGTGTTTCGCAAAAAAAAAAAAAAACACTCCCACTGAATCATAATAAGTATTAGTAATTGTAGCATTGGAGTGTATAATTTAGTTATGTAGAAACATTTTTCCTATTTGTGTGAGTTGATCTGACACATGTTTTACTAAAAAATGCTGATAGAAGCTCCAAAAACAGTTCACAACCATAGTGAAGAAAAATACATCATGTGCCACTTCAGATCTCACAAGTTCAGTCTCATAGCACTGAGGTTATCTGGCTGATTCGAGCCGACAGCATCCGAGCTTGCAGCTTGCAGCCACCTTCATGGTTGCAGCGCAATCTGGTATGAGCTCTAGTATCGTCGGGCCCAGATACTTGTACTAAGTTGAAGTTCCTTAATTCTGATTCTTTGAAGAATGATCATCCACGCTAGATGTGTACTCCAGTGGATATTTGACTGGGAAGGTAGTGTGACTTTATTCAGTCAAATTTAAGAAACTGAAAATTTCAGCATTTTTGCCTTGAAGCATTGCATGCAGTTTGACCTGTTAGTACAAAGAGGAAGGGTATATTTGTGAAATTCTAACCGTTATGGCACTTATAAAAAGGACTGCGGGTTAATTCTATCTTACTTGGAGGGCTAAAGTGCAAACATGCGGCGACGTACGGTCGTCAGCGCACATTATATAGTAGAGAAATGGGCAAATCCTATATTGCGTGTACCGCGTGGGCAACTAACGCGCGCGTACCCCTGGACGCACTTGGGCCGGCCCATCACGCGCGCACTGCGCAGTTTTTTTTTCTGTTTTCGTTTTTATTATTTTCTGTTTTCTTTTTTGTTTCTGTTTTCTTTTCTTTTCGTTTTATTTTATTTTTTCTTAGTTGTTTAAAAATGGTTTTCATTTTTGAAAATGGAACTATTTTTTAAAATGGTTCCAAATTTAAAAAGGTTCCATTTTTTAAAATGGTTTCAAACTAAAAAATGGTTCCAAATTTAAAAATGGTTCCCGATTTAAAATGGTTCCAAATTTAAAATGGTTCTGAATTAAAAAATGGTTCATTTTTTAAATGGTTTCATTTTTTCAAAGCTTCCAAATTTAAAAATGGTTCCAATTTTGAATTTTTTTCCAAATTTAAAAATGGTTCCCGATTTAAAATGGTTCCTTTTTTGAAAATAGTTCCAGTTTTCAAAAAAATAATTAGTTTTCAAAATGGTTCCGTCTTAAAAAATGGTTCCCGATTTTAAATAATGGTTTCAATTTTTAAAAATCGTTCTGATTTTTTAAAATGTTTCTGGTTTTTGAAAATGGTTCCGATTTTGAAGATGGTTCCATTTTTTAGAATGGTTCTGATTTTAAAATGGTCCCAATTTTAAAAAACTGTTCCATTTTTAAAACGGTTTCATTTGTCAAAAATTGTTCCATTTTTAAAATAGTTTTAACTTCATAATCAAACGAAACAGTGAGTCGAACAGTTCAGTACTGAAGAACGAACGAAACAGAAAAAAATCGAAACTGAAAGAAGCAGGTTGTGAATTGGACCTGGCCCATTAGCGTGCGATGGGATAGGGGGTACGCGCAGCGCGTACCGCGCCCTATAGGCGCTCCGATAAATGTCAGTTCAACATATGTTCGTAGATGAGAAAATTCCTTATATGACACTCTCTTAGAATCTTGTTCCTTATTTGACATCGGTGAACATTTTCTTCCCTATATGACCTCAGGTCAAATTTTCTTTCCCTGTATGACACTGCCCTTTGATTCCGTTATATTTTCCGTCAAAGTTTCATGGGCGGACCAAAATACCCTCATCACTCAGCATGCAAAAGAATTGATCGAACCAAAAGAAAAGACCGAACCGTATCGTCGGGAGTGGCCCGTTGCGCGTCGGCGGCGTGAGCTGAAGGTCGATGGAGGGTGGAGAAAGCACGGCTGCTGGGTCAGAGCAAGCGCGGCGCCAGACGACGACCCATGCCCGACGGAGGGCTGCCAAGGAATGGCAGCCGGAGGTGACGGCGCAGTTGAGTGCTCGTCCGCGAGCTCAGCTGCGGCCACATGCCATGGCTCTGATGTGGGATCTGCCGCGGGCTCGTCTGCAAGGCTGCAGTGGATGCACATATGATCCATCATATACTCGTCCTCAATCCAGATGACCATGTTCTAGTGCGCGGCGATCTGGTTTTGTTTTGTGCCCAGATCTGCCCCTCATCCAATTTGTGTATCTAGTTCTTATCTATTTTTCCCCCACGGTCGTACCTTTCTTTGATTTTTGGGTTTGTCCTTCAGAGTCCAGGTTGGATTTGGTTGGATGATCTGAACTGAAAAAGGGAATTACCTTTTCTTTCTTGAGTTCAGACTACATGAGCTGCCGTGCATTTTTCTTCAAACTTGAGGTCCAATGATTATTGATTCAAGAAATTGATTCACGTGAAGGCCATGTTGGTGCTTGTTCAGAAGTTCCATCAGTCTAGTGTGTAGTACCAAATCAATCCGTAGATATGCATGGTCTTTGACATCCGCTGATTCCATGAACAGAAAATAGTTTGTACAGTTTTTTTTGTCACAATATGTACTAGGGGTAAAAAGGTCTTTTCACATCTCTTGTTAACACTGTCGATGAACAAAATGCAATAGAGTGTCATATAGGGAAAGAAAATTTGACAAGAGGTCATATAGGGTAGAAAATTTTCACCAGTGTCAAATAAGGAACAAGATTTTAATAGAGTGTCATATAAGGAATTCTCCCTTTCGTAGATCATCCTATTTTCTGCCAAAATTTTCTGCCGTTGCACAGTCCGCGATCAGCCCATTTAGCATACGTACGCTTGGCCTGGCCCAACAAGGAAACTAACCCACGCGTGAACCTTCCCTCGTCGCTCCCATCCTCATCTCCCTGCTTCCATCGATCGGCCGCTAGGGGCAGCGCACGCACGCACGCATGATGGTCGGGTGGAGGACGAGAGGCTCGGGGGAAGAGGAGAGTGGAGGCGTCGGCGCCGGCGCGGCTGCGCGAGCAGGAGTGAGGAGGAGAAGATCTCTCACCGAGCCGCCACCGCCACCGGGAGGGATCTCTGGCGACCGGAGTCCATCTGTCCATGTCCTTCTCCGACCGGTCGATGGGTCGAGCCAAGACGGCTGCGTGCGTTCGCCTGCCGCGTGCGTGCGTGGACGCCGCGCGCTCCTCGTCGGTATCTCCACCATTAATCTGCTCATCGATACCACCACCAAGGCACGGAGCTTTTCCACCTGCAGCTACTCGACTACTTCCCCGACTGCCGCCACTTGAAACCTGCTAGATCAGTTAAAAGGGTGAGGTTTGAACTTGGTAATATAAGCATACACGTATTGCTCAGGAGGTTTGGTTTTTTACTTTGATTTCTGCTAGATCCTAAAGCTGAGAAGCAGCAACATGTACGACACATTTTCTGAATTTTTGCATGAAGATTCTAAAATATCACATATCATGTGATGCACAATGTTTCTGAAAATATGTACAAGTCTGTGATAAAATTTAGGCTCTAGAAGACTAGAATGTATGACAGTATGGAGATCATTTTGGGAGTCACTTTGCACGGAGAAGTTTTCCTGAAGATCCCCTACATTCGTAAATTATGGGTATGTTTCTGGAAGTAATACAACATGTTTGAGGTTGAGCTATTTTTAAGAATTTTCTGTCTATAAATAGTTGCTGCTTCATTAAATCTATATGATGCTGGTTTCAGTAATCGCTGCTCCTGGTGCTTGGTGGTCGGAGACTCGGAGTATATCACACTAGGAAGCACGGGAGTTTGTTTTGCAGGTTTGTGATAAATACAACTGAGGTATTGTTTATCTTTTGCAGCACTAGGCAGACCACGGCGACCGGGACCGGCACCGTGATTGCCATCATCAGGAGCACCGTCAAAGAAGTGAAAGAAGAGAGCATAGCACTATGTTCATATGATCATGGCTATCGCGGGAGCTGTGATCATGATGCTAAAAGGTACATGTTTTACATGTCTGTAAAACCAGAGCGGCGTGAGCTCGATCATGCCGTCGTTGAAGGGCTAGGGCGCGAGGTGTCGTGGTGTGAGAGGCGGTTGGGCATCGGCCTGCGGAGTTGATGGGTGGGAGCTATGCTGTGTGCTGGCTGGTTGCTCTGCGCGGTTAGATGTGAGGGGAAGAGTGATGGACTTGTGTCCGGGGTGCACTATCTAATTTCCCCGCACTATTATTGAGATCAGTTTTGTGTGTACATGGCTGACTTGAGCGACGGTGGTGAGATTTTCTAACAGAAATATAATTGTTTGTAGACCGCTTTCAATTAAATTTGCAATCTATTTTGTGTGAGCTTTTTTTTACTGGTGAATATGTGTTCTACCGGGTTTTTTGTAACTTCAGCACTGTACAACTTCTGATTTTTTTGTAATAGCGATGTTGACACGTTGGGTACCATGACAGACATTGTGGCACGCCTTGATCCGTCGAGCTCAAACTGCTTTGTTGGAATTAGCAAAAGGATTAAGACATTTAAGATGGGGCATTTCTTGCGGAGTAAAAAAACATTTTCTTTCTAGATGGGTGCTCAAAAGTTGCACAGCTGGACATTCACCTTTTGACTGAAGTTTGGCTTCTTTGAGAGCACAGAAAACGACCTTGTCTATCCCAGCAGATCGTGCAAATGATCACAATACAGATGAACACGACCTCTATTAGAGAATCTCCTAGATACATATTACCCAATTTATGTTAATATCTGGACGACAAAAGGAACTTGGGAGCAATTTGGTGATCAAATTATGAGGCAAGCAAGTTTGGCCTGATATTTATCGCAATGAAATTACAGGCCACAGGCAAGAACACACTGACAAATGTTAGTGATATTTTGATCAATGTTTATATAGTAGGTTTTCTATTCCGTAGCAACGCACGACCATTTAGCTAGTACTAATATAACGTTTCACTATCTATACATGCAAATGTATTAGAGGTCGTAGCGGCAATTGTTTTCTGCCCAAGGTATAGATCAACGGTTCAAATCCCAGTAGCACTTATTTTTCTCCAATTTTTTTCAGGTGAGAAATAACATACAAAACTCAGCTATTTGGCCAGGATCTATACATGCTTAAATAGTAATATACGTTAGTTGCGCCAAGTGCCAATATACCAGTAGCTAGTACTAATATAACGTTTCGCTATCTATACATGCAAATGTATTAGAGGTCGTAGCGGCAATCGTTTTCTGCCCAAGGTATAGATCAACGGTTCAAGTCCCAGTAGCACTTATTTTTCTCCAATTTTTTTCAGGTGAGAAATAACATACAAAACTCAGCTATTTGGCCCGGATCTATACATGCTTAAATAGTATTAGAGGTCGTAGCGATCGTTTTCTGCCCAAGGTATAGATCAACGGTTCAAATCCCAGTAGCACTTATTTTTCTCCAATTTTTTTCAGGTGAGAAATAACATACAAAACTCAGCTATTTGGCCCGGATTTCGAATCTTTTGAATATGTATTAGAGGTCGTAGCGGCAATCGTTTTCTGCCCAAGGTATAGATCAACGGTTCAAATCCCAGTAGCACTTATTTTTCTCCAATTTTTTTCAGGTGAGAAATAACATACAAAACTCAGCTATTTGGCCCGGATTTCAAATCTTTTGAATATGGTTTTCATACAATAATTAGGTACAATTTTTTTGTGATTTTGCTAGGAATTCAACTCATGACCAACACATGAAGAACTTTGTGACATTCACCATGCTTAAATAGTAATATACGTTAGTTGCGCCAAGTGCCAATATACCACAAAGCACACGATTATTCAAATTAATACCACAAAGCACACGATTATTCAAATTAATTCATGTTCCGATGTGTTTCTTTTCTTATATGATATATATTTTCGAGTATTTTTATGTGACATACCTTTTCACGTTCTCATATGTTTCTAAAGTCACGGATTCAAACCTAATTCGCATTCTGCATAAGTTTTGTCGAGTATATGTCATATGTGATCCAGACAAAAAAAATAAGGTGGAGATCAAAACCTAGCTAGTTTTTTATAGATAGACAATTTGTGAGTTTTGTGTAGAAAAAACAACAACATTTTGAGTGAAAAACTGCAGATACGCTGATGACACATATATTTATATACATGCGCAAGAAAAACAGACGTTGTTGGACCTAATATCTCGCTTGAAAGAGAAAAGGATAAAAAAGGGAGATACACTGATGAAATATAATTATATACACACGCAAAAAAAATTTGTTGGACCTAATATCTCGCCTAAGAGAAAAGGAAAAAAGGGGGTCGATACATTGATGGCAATTTTGTGAGTTTTGTGTAGATAAAAAGATATTTTTTGAGTGAAAAATAGCAGATACGCTCATTGACATATATTTATATACACACACGCAAAAAAATGTTTTTACCTTATATCTCCCCTTAAAGAGAAAGGACAAAAAAAAGGAGAAATACGCTGATTAGATATATTTATATACACACGTGAACACTATATTTTGTTGGACTTAATACCTCGCCTGAAAAAGAAAAAGAAAAAAAGTGAAACGGCTGATGACATATATTTATATAAACATAAGAAATATATATTGTTAGAATTAATACCTCATCTGAAAAAGCAAAGGAAAAAAGGGAAACGGCTGATGACATATATTTATATACACGTAAAAAATATATTTTGTTAGACTTAATACCTCACCTGAAAAGCAAAGAAAAAAGGGAAACGACATGATTCGAATCTTGCATCTCTGACTTCAAGACCATATTCCGGACAGTACCGCCGTATATATGGGCGGTACGATGTGAAACCTACCCGCAAATATGTTGAGCGGTCGAGAAATGGCTGAAAAGGAACCAGTTCATTTTGGCTTAAACTTTGGTCTAAGGATCATATTGGTCGATTTGGCCATGTGACGTGGATCCAGGTCATGAATGACATTTACACACCGACACACAGCACGATCAACCCTCATTGTATTATCTATATATTGTTTTCACCAGTTAATTAAACTGATATTCACATCGTACCAACGCGGTCTGCGTTGAACAAGTACATAAGATATGCTTCCCTTTGACCTGCTGATCAAGTCGACTTCGAGGACTTCACCTGATGCTAATAACATGGCTGACTGACTGAGCAGTGGTCTGCACACATGCAGCGACGCACTGCTACTTGTGAAGCACGGGACTGTGTGCGATGCCTGAAAATTTCGTAGGGCGGCGAAGCACTCCTTCCGGGATACAAAACGTACGTGCAGTCAAAGAGATGATCCTCAATCGAGCAAGCTGGAGGAGAATTCTCCGATCTTCTCAAACGTTTCAAGCATGTAACAATAGATCATCACCAGGAAGTTCAGGAGACAGAACATGCAGTCATTGCGATGCACGCTCGTCCAGCTAAAATTCTCCAAATTTTCCAAGCATGAAACAACAGACCAGGAAGTTGCATATATAACAACGTGGCACCGCCAACAGCACGCGCAGGCTAGACTTGATAGTTTGAGGCTTTGAGCCGCCTACAGAAGAAGACTTCAAACCGTACAACAGTACACCGTGTGTTTGTTGCATATGTAAAACGAACTAGATCACCTGATCTTCCCCGAAAGAAAATCTACAGGCTCTCGAAAATCTGAAATCTCATATCTCGATCCATTATCGACAACGACCTCGACAATGGTGGCGGGCGGCCATGCCAAAGTTGGCGTTGGTCGTGCTAATCTTGGTGCACTACTGCGGTGTCCTGGGCGGACGTGAGCAGGATGCTGCGCGGCGTAGGGGAGCTGCGGAACGCACTGTTGCTGGCCGTGCCCCTGCACTAGCTAGTTCCACATACATTAATTTTTGTATACTCGACGTACGCATTTTTACCCGGGCAAGCTGTGGCGGCACGACGCACGAGACGCCGATCCATCCCTTGCGAAAGGAATTAAAACCAGCTTGTCTTACCATCTACACCCTCTGTTCCAAAATATATGATGTTTTATCTAAATACTTATGTATCTAGACGTATTCTAGTATATAAATATATCCATATTTAGACAAAGCTATATTCAATATTTTGAAACGGGGTGAGTTATTTGTTTTTAATGAAATTCTTTGAAACCTGAACTGCGCTACTAAAGTTAGTAGTGCATTATGTTCCCAGTCGATAATAAGATCATCACTATATTATGGAGCAGAAAACTTCGTCAGAGACGTACATGTAAACATGTAGTGATTATTGTACGTAGCTGACAGTCTGCCATGATACATGCGTGGCTATGGCCTATGGGTCCAGTCTAGGGGCACTTGAGCTTGCCGGTCTTGGAGTTGAGCATGTTGGCGTAGCAGGGACACTCGTTGCGGGTGTTCTGTGTGGTGCCTGACGGGACACAGTTGCACTTGCCGCAGCAGATGTTGCACTCCTTATTGCACATCTTGTTCTTCCAGTTCTTGGCGCAACGAGCCTCGCACGCCGATGGGCAATCTGCACAAGAAAGTATCAGATCCAGTACTGCAGATGCATGTGTTTCATGTCATCAAGAGAAAGTATCAGATCCAGGACAAAAGTACGTACCTATCTTCGGCGCCGGCTGCGTGTGTCCGCAACGACGAGGAGGGCAACGAGGAGGAGGAGGGCGATAGCAAGAAGAGACTTCGAGGATGCCATGGATGGAGCTCGCTCGTTCAGGAGATTACAAAATCGCTAACTAGTCAGGAGTATCAATTTTAATAGATGGAGGTATATGCAGCTAGGTCTGGCTAGCCCAGCTATATATAGAGATGAAATGGAGAAATTACCGGGGTAATAAGAGCATGTTGCGGATTCTGCATATAACGTCTGATTTGATCTCATTTACTGTCGTTGATTTTATCTCATTTACTGTCGTTGATACCATCCGGGGGCGTATCGCTCAATAAACTCGGAAGCGTATTATTTTCTTGCCTTCTCCGTTTCCCGTCGCCTTAATATTCAGTTTACCTACCTTGATTACGTGATACTACTGATTTATATTGCTCCTTAAAAGGGACAGAAATCGGGCATTTGATTCATCCGACGGAGAGAAGAATAGATGTGATGAAATTTGGTCGATCATGAACAAAATAAATGTGATCTGATATCTGCTCATCTGATGTCCGTGTATATTCCTGGGGTGTTTTCTGGTTGGCACATGGTGTTATAACAAACAAAAAACTTGTTCTGTTATTACTCACTATATAAAAGTTGCAAAGATCGCAGCCCTCTCAGCCCCCGAGTCACTGTAGACACTGTAGCAGCTACAGTCTGCTACAGTGTTGACAGTAGCGCGATCCGCGCCGTCAAATCTCGATTCAACGTCCCGCACGAACCCAACCGCGCCACTTTGCAAAAAAGCCCCTCGCGGCCGAGAAATTGCTCCACGGTCCACATCGTTACGAACGAAAGGACCTACTTGGAATTACGTGAAACCCCGGTCACTTTTTTGCAAAACATCACAGATCCCCCTCCTTCCTCCTCCTCTCAGGCGCGACAGCCCGAGGTTGCCGCCGGCGCCGCCGCCCCGCCCTGCCGCTGCACTGCTCCTCCTCCAAATCGACGGACGCCACGGGCTTCGGCGTCGCCGCCTTCACCTCCTACCCGACGAACGCGTGCCGGTTCGCTTCGCCCTGGCTGGAATCGACGCCGCCGCCGCGCCTGCCCTCCGCGGCGTTCGCGGGCCGCCGCGTCTGCTCCGGCGACCAAATACCAGCGGCGCCGCCACCTACAGGCGCCCCGCGACCGCGCGCACAAGCGATGCCCCGCGCGCGTCCCAGGACACGGCGCCGCGCCGCCGCCGTTGTCGTCGCCGCCGCGGGAGCCGTGGCCAGACCCGGCCATTGGTGACGTCACTGTGACGTCACCGTGGCGCTGGGCTGGGCTGCTGGGCCGGTTCGTGGGCTGGTTTTTTTTTTCCCAAAACTTCTGCAAATTTTCAAATATATCTCCAAATCATTTCAAACCAACTTCAAAAAAATTGTTACAAACAAAATATCCATTTCAGAAACCTTGGGACCTTTTCCAAAATATGTCAAATCTAATTTACTTCATTTTGTAAAATACAGATTTCATCACTTCCTTCCGAACTCAAAAATAATCCAGACATATAATTTCGGTAACAACATTCAACACAACAAACCCAATAAAATACTTGCAAATTCATTTGCTCTAATTGTACCTTGCTTCTAAATTAAAATTTAATAAATGCGAATAAACTTCCAAATTCCCCAATTTTTGCATCCAAATAGCTTAATAATGCAACCTTCCCTTCAAATTGAACATATTAGAAACTAAAAAACTTTTAAACATGCACTTTTCCACAATTTAACTATTTACACCACGGTACACACAAATTTGGAAAAAAAAACTAAACAGACAAAAAAAGAAACACTACCTACAGCATACGATCTCCATTGAGATTTCAAAATTTTAAAAAAAAACTTACACTACTTACGTCATGATGCACATATTCCAACATTCCAATTCGGCCAATTTTCCCAAAAAAATCCAAATTAATTCCCTCGAATTATGGATCGAATTTAATAAATGGCCACCTAATGTGATCCATTTCCATTATGGAGTTCAACTAAAATTTGAAACCAGAATACAGACTTATTACATATTCCCAATTTGTTTACAATTCAGAAATAATTTAGCTGAAGACACTTTAATTACGAACATAAAATTTAAAAATGCTTCATTCGCTAAATGTTGCCAAAAAACAAAAAAAACTTCTAGTTATGAATTGAATTTGACAACTTCCCTAACAATACTAATTATGGGTTGAATTTGACAAATTCCCTAACACGGGCGCGTCGTGACGACACGCTAAATTTCCTTGCACCACGATGTCTACAAATGTGACTGAAATATGAACAAGAGCACCACGATGTCTACAAATGTGACTAAAATATGAACAAGAGCACGTCAATAAACGCTGGCTATTCACGCGAACGATCAAAATTTAAATTTGAATGTTTCAATATTTTGAATGCCTTCAAAATCTGAGCAACCAATAAACGTTAACCGAATTGAAGTATGAATGCTTCCACAATTTTAACAGTTCTGCAATTTAAATAAATTTTAGGTGTAAACTTTTTCTCGAAAAACAGTACATTTTAGTCTACACCATGGTATTCGCACTGTAATTTAAACAAATTTTAAATGTAACCTTCTTCCGAATTTCATAAAACACAGACAAAAACAAATTTCACTTCTTAATGTAGACGTCAACAGTTTGGAATTTTCAACACTGCGGTATTAACAGATACGAAAAATATGTCAACATGACCACAAAATTAGAGCATTTAACATATGTCAAAATAATTCAACTATGAATAGCTCCCCAATCTGTCAACTTTTAAAATTTGAGCAACTTTCAAACATGCATATCTTTTGAATTCCAACAACTTTACTATCTGAACAGCTTTGTAATGCGAACATTTCCAACTTGAATATTTTACTCCGAGGCTTTCTTCTTTCCAGCCAAACGACCGCGTCGTACGCCGTTTCGATCCAAATTTCAAATTTAAGTCCTCCATAGACAAACATAAACTTATATATACATATATATATATATATACAAAATTGCTAACGTTTCGAAGGTACTCTAGACGACAAATTCTGACGAATTTTAACATTTTCAATTGAAATACGAGAGCATCTTCTACTTAATGTCGGTGATCATTTTTTCATGATCAACAAATTCGTCGTTATTTACACGGACTACACTGTACATTGTTGCACCTCTAAATTTTTACAAATCAAAGCTGCCCCTCTACTTCAAAGCTGCCCCTCTGCTTGCAAAATATATTACGTGACCACAGTAAAAAATAATCCGTCACAAAAAATTATCATCAAGGACGCGGCCAAACATAAAAATACATGCAGCCTACTCATGATATAAAAATATTGAATATACAAATTTCGGCAAAATGTGCGAATAATACAAATACACTTTTCCTAATTTCAATTAAACGTTCCCACCGAAATACGAACACGGTCGATTTTTTCAAATTGCTAAATATTGGAAAACTGTAGAACATATATCACCAATATCTTGAAAAAATGCTACATATTCATAACAATTTTTTTTTTGAACATTCCAATTTGACCGACATTTTGCTTACCAAAAAAACATTTATTGTGCAAAAAAAAAAATACCAAGGGCGTGGCGTGACGCCACGCCACATATAACTAGTACTTTGTTAATGGATCTGTCCCCGGCCCTGTGGTGGAGGTATTTAGAGGAAAAAAAATACTCCCTTATTAGTTTCTTCATGTGAAACCACTACATGTTGAAGAGTAGATGATAAGGCGTAGCTTGCGCATCACCTTCGAACTACATGTTGAACCAATTTATACGAAGAACAACACATTTCAACTAATTCCAGCATGTCAACTTTCACTTATTAGTTTCTTCGTGTGAAACCACTTTCAGCAACTTACTTTTGATTTATGCTATAAGAGATATTAAATACTCTAGTACTATATTCTCCAAGGTCCATGTGTTGTCATGATATCCCTACGTCCACATAACATAAGAGTATATGTTGAAACCTTAGCTTAAAGAGTTACACGGATGGGTGATATCCCTACCTTAGCATAGATGAACTTTCAAACTATCAATCTGCACAGATCTATGGGGCTTGAACCTTGGTAAACATTGTGTTTTGTCTTATTTGACAAGATCCGCTCAGGATATCACCTCTTTAAAGTCGACATCCCCATGTCTGACTTAATCATGATGATAACAGTGTTCTCTAGTGCCCACATGTATCGAACTTGGAACCTTTGGACCTTATTAATTTAGGCTTATCAGAGACTTACGAATGTTGAATGGAAATTGGTGGAGGAGAGACTTCAAATTAGGTAAGTAGTTAGAAAGGCGAACTTTTATCTTTAGGAGGAAGCTTGGTTCTCATAAATTCATTACTAAGTAACATGGTAATTTATATGATCTCATTGTTCCAACTTCTAAAAGGAGTCTTAAAACGGGTGGATTATTTCCGTTCAAGATTCTTTTGGCAATGTATAGTGAGAGAAGAAAATATCGACTGACAATGTGGAGTGTGGTTTGCCATCCTAAAGATCAAGGAGGACTCGAATTTCATGACCTTGATGTTAAGAATCGAGCCCTACATGGTAAATGGCTTTTCAAGTTACTTGTTGAAGAACGGGTTTGGCAAACCCTCCTTAGGAGGAATTGGGCTCCTTAGGATAAAAGTCTAGGTCAGGCCACACTCTGAGAGCAATATTAGGCTTTGTACAATATTATGCGACACAAAGGCGATACACTCGCTAAGGTGATGGGAATTTCCCCACCAGATGTTTCGTTCAGAAAGAGTTTATTTGGTCCCAGGCTAGCATCATGGAATGCTTTGTTTTTGTGACTGGATTTCCGTCCAGTTGACACATAGTTCAAATGGAATCTCAACAAGTTTGGTAAATTCTCAGTTGATTCATTGTACAAAGTGTTAATCCATCATGCCAGTTGATAGTGATAAGAAAATTTAGAAGATGAAGATCCCACTAAAAACGGTGTTTGCGTGTTATTTTCGTCGATGGCTAATTCTTACAAAAGATAACCTTGCTAAACGCAATCGGCACGGGAGCAAAATGTTTGTCTTTTGACGAGACTATAAAGTATTTATTCTTCCGGTCTAAATTTGCTAGATTTATATGGTCAGCCATTTAGATAGGCTCTACCTTATACCCCCAGTGGTGTTGCGAATATTTTTGGCAATTCCGGGTTTTAAGCTTCTTATTAGGATGGGAGCAATTACCCTTATTTGGTCGCTATGCCTATGTAGAAATGAGAAGGTTTTAATGATAAAAATATCACTAGTAGGAAAAAGCGAACCGCTGGCGGATGGAATTGGCCTACCGCAGGCGGGCGGGCGCACACCAGCGATCATTACGCCAGTGGTAATTTATACCGCTGGCGGATGGCCACCCGCCAGCGGTAAGGCTCGTTACCGCCGGCAGGCACAATTTCTGCCCGCCAGCGCTAGGTTAGACAGCGCTGGCGTGCAGCCCCGGCGGCCAGCGGTACATTTTTTGAATTTCTTTTTTCCAGAAAATCGTATTCCAGCAGTATCTACAGTATAGTAAATTCAAATGCAGGCGTCAAACAAACAACAGAAATATAGACGACCACATACAAATGATCAAAGTGCCATACATAGATACCTTAGTTCATCACACATGCATTACAAACCTAAAACGACATAGTAGTTAAGCTAAAGTTCGATAAGGTAAACAACATGCATTAGTTCATCACTTAACCTAACTTGAAATCTAACCTAAAACTACTCATCGAGATGACCCCAGCATGAACTTATGTCGGATGAGTCGTCCGACGACTCATCGAGATCATCCCAGATGCTCGAATCAGAATCGTCGCCGGTCTTCTTGCACGGCGGCGCTGCACTGGAGGGTCCGGCGACGTCGGAGCTCGCCTGCCTCTTCTTGTTCCTCGAGGCGTAGAAGTCCAGCTCCGCCTGCACCAGATCGGGGCGGTTCTAGCGCAGAGCGTCCATCCGCCACTCGTCGATCTGGGCAGCGCCGCGAGCTATCCCCTGGTGGCGGTTACGCCGCGCCTCGTCTACGTCGACGATCTCCATCGGCGGCGCGAGGAACTGATACGTCTCCAACGTATCCATAATTTCTGATGTTCCATGCTTATATTATACCAATTGCTACATGTTTTATATACACTTTATATCATTTTTATGCATTTTCTGGGACTAACCTATTAACAAGATGCCATAGTGTCAGTTCCTATTTTCTGTTGTTTTTGGTTTCAGAAAAGTTGTTCTGAAAATATTCTCGGAATTGGACGAAACAAAAGCCAAAGTCCCTATTTTTCTGACACGTACACGGAGTCCGAAGGAGAGATGAAGGTGGGCCGTGGGCCGCCCTCACCATGTGGTGGCGCGGTCCCACCTTCTGCCGCGCCGCCACGTGGTGAGGATGCCACGGGCCTCCACCGACGTTGCCCCTTCGCCTATAAATTGCCTTCCTCGGGAAAACCCTAAGTACCCGAGTCAATTTCCACGAAAAATTCCAGAGCCGCCACCGCCGTCAACCCTAACTCGGGAGGGTTGTGAAGCTCTTTCCGACACCCTGCCGGAGAGGGGAATCATCACCGGAGGGCTCTACATCGCCATGCCTGCCTCCGGAGTGATGTGTGAGTAGTTCATCTTTGGACTATGGGTCCATATCAGTAGCTAGATGGTTGTCTTCTCCTCTTGTGCCATCATGTTTAGATCTTGTGAGCTGCCTATCATGATCAAGATCATCTTATTGTAATGCTACATGTTGTGTTTGCTGGGATCCGATGAATATTGATACTATGTCAAGTTGAATACTGAATATTATGTCTATGTCATTTGTGATCTTGCATGCTCTCCGTTGCCTGTTGAAACTCTGGCCAAGTGAATACTTGTGACTCCAAGAGGGGGTATTTATGCATGATAGTTGGGTTCAACCTCTATTGAATCTGGGATAGTGACAGCAAGTCCTAAGGTTGTATATGTGTTGTTGCCACTAGGGGTAACCTAATGATACTTTGTCTAAGGATGAATGTGTTGTTTACATTATGCACTTTACTTAATGCAATTGTCTGTTGCTTGTAACTTAATACTGGAAGGGGTTCGGACGCTAACCTGAAGGTGAACTATTTAGGCACAGATGCATGCTGGATAGCGGTCTGTGTACTTTGTCGTAATGCCCAAATGAATCTCATAGTAGACACCACTACTTGCATATGCATGTTACGCACTTTTCAATAGTGTCAATTGCTCAGCTGTAATTTATTTACCCAGCATGTTAGTTATTTATTATGGAGAGAAACCACTAGTGAACTGTGGACCCCGGTCCATTCTTTTACATCTGAAATACAACCTACTGCAATCATTGTTCTCTTTCATTCTCTGCAATTAAACATCATTTTCCGTACAACACTTTTAATCCTTTGTTTTCAGCAAGCCGGTGAGATTGACACCCTCACTGATTCGTTGGGGCAAAGTAGTTTGATTGTCTTGTATGCAGGTTCCAAGTCAACCGTCAGGACTTCTTGCACTCCCCAAGACGCCAAGTTTTCTGACACTGTTGACACCTTCAGAAGTGTATTCACCTCCTACTGGTTCGATAACCTCGGTTTCTTACTGAGGGAAGACTTGCCGCTACACTCATCAAACCTTACTCTTGGGGTCTCCCAACGAACGTGTGGTTTGCACGTATCAGGAACTCAATCTCCTCCCGGTTCGGAACGTCAGGGAAGTTGAGCTCAGCACGCGGCCGTCCAAACCTCCAGACTGCCGCGTCGCATGCGCACGCGGCGAGCTCTGCCGTGTCGAAAGTCCCCATGTACCAACGGTGGCCGTCCACAGTGATCTCCGCGGACCAGCGGCCAGATGGGCGGTGACGGACGCCAATGAACCCGCTCATGGAGCGGCGGCGCGGCGGCATTCGCTGCATACAAGGCAAATAAAAAAATGTTAAACAACAAATTTCAGTATAGAAATTGTAATAAGATATAAAAACACAAACAAAAAGATTAATGCCTCATCGCCATTCTAAAAATGTAATAGAGTCAACTCTAAAGAATGCCTCATACTTAGAGTGGACACACAAATTATTCAGAGATGGCGTTAGCGAAACTTGTAGGATGCAGAAATTTTGATATTTGTACATATCACAAGTTCCACTCACACCACCTCCGAATCACATATATAGTGCCACACCATTTTAATCATCGGCAACCTAATAAGAATTCAAAACATAACAACATTTTCGGCCAAAGTCATGTCAAAATTCACGAGAAATTTTGGCATGACTTCGGCTAAAAATATGACATATGAGTAACCGAATTTATCGGAATGGAAGTTAATCAACATTCCGGAAATCTCAAAGGTCTCTAGGAGTACGTGCACACATTCATACACAACTAAAAAGATATGCAAAAGGCAGCATTTCAATTTTGCAAATATCTAAAAATAGATTATTGCACCACACTAATTTATGCATTTCAATTTTGTAAATACCTAAACATAGAGGATAATTTGAACCTAACCTAAACATCAAGTAATTTGAACTAACCTAGTTTGAACTAAATTAGGGAGAGGAGGAAGAAAGATGGACGAGGCGGTTACCTCGACGGCGGTCGACGGTGGCGAGCACGGTGGAGGGCGTGGACGTGCGGGCGAGCCGGCGACCAGCGGTAGAGGGAAAAGGGGGCAGCGGCCGCGGTAGAGGGAGAAGGGACGACGCGGGGCGGCGTAGGTGCGGGGACGACGCGGGGGCGGCGGTCGCGGTAGAGGGAAGGGACGGCGCAGGCGGCGGAAGGGCAGGGTGCGGGGACGGCGCGGATCCGGGTGGGGGAGCGGCCGCGCGCGGGGAAGACGCGGGTCAGGGGGCGGCACGGTTGGTGGGGGGTAGGGGGGCGGCGGCGCGGTGGGTGGGGGGGCAGCGGGTAGATAGGGTTGGGTGGGGGGCAGCGGGTGGATAACGGTGGTGCGTGGTGGGCCCGCGCGCGTGCGAGGGTTACCTCTGGCGGACAGCGTGTGCCGTCCGCCAGCAGTAACTTCTAGGTTTTTTTTACCCTTATATAAGAGGCCAGGGGCAGACTAGAGTTTTGCCATCCCCTACTCCGATCCGTGCCACCACCGCGCCGCCGCCGCCCTTGTCCGCGCAGCTCGACGACCTCTCCACGCCCGTGGCCTCCGCCGGCGCCCCTCCACCTCCGTGGACCTCCCCTAGTCCGTCTCCATGCCAATGTACGCTACCCTCTCTCCCTGATCCTCTCCTCCACTACGTAGGTTGCATGCACCTTAGGTGTTTGATCAAATTCCCCACTATTTTTTCAGATCTCGGGCATTTACGTCGGCGATGTCTGGACACATGTTGGACAATAACGACAGTGTGCGGGAATGGGCTCCGTCGGGCTGGCACTGGGAGGTGTTATCTTCCGGAACGCGTAGCTTGGTGAGAAATCCGGGCGACGTCGTCGACCCGGATCTTCTTTGGTGGCCTTCGCGTGGGCCAGAGAGGTTCCAGAGTGAGCCTGCCCCCGAGGAGGTGGTACGTCACCGTATAAGGGAGGAGGATGCGCACGTCCGTCGCTACATGTATATGTTGGATACGGTGTATACTAATATATGGCAGGTATTGCATAGGGATCCTTCTCATGTGAGTATTGGCCCTGTGATGGTTCCTACTCTTTGGGTGAGGAGCGCTCCCCGTGATGGACCCCGCGGCTTAGGACGAGGCAGAAGTTAGTTAAATAAAAATGGCATGGACTCCAGCTGTAACCGGATTAAATAAAAATGTAAGCGTGATACTTTTTGCATATTAATTTGATCAATGTTGCTTTTGTAAAGTTCCCTACTTTGAATTATTCTGCAATGCAAACACTGTTTTATATTTGATCTCTTTTGGTGTGAATAGTCGTCCTGTTGGGCTGTCGTCAATCGATCGACAGTTTTTCGTAGAAAAAATAAATAGAGTGAAAAAACACTTAAAAATATATATATCCTCTTGCATAGAGTCTTTTTATGTGTACTAGTTGTTATGTGAAATGATAAACTTGATTTTCGACAAAAGTTTCACAAAGATTCTTCACAAAAAGTACTATCATGTAGAAACAACCTACAAAAGGTACGCGTTTCTCATCAACCAAGTTATGTCAAGTCTCAACGCATAGTTTGTGATAAAGTGCTCATATTCGACACATAGGTGTGTCTTGATATAGGAAGCAATGGTTCCGATGGGAATTTACAGATTATTTATATAAATAGCATTTTCGTAGTTATTTGGATTACAGGCTAAATTACGATGTCGGACGCTTTAGTGTGCCCGCCAGTGGTACTGAACTGACTGCTGGCGGACGATGTAATCCGCCCGCCAGCGGTACTGTCACCTTTTTTCCCGCTGAGCTCAGCCGACGCAACTACCGCTGGCGGGCTCTATTTAGCGTCCGCCAGCGGTACATTCAGTACCTCTGGCGGGCACGTATTCTGTCCGCCAGCGGTTGTTTGCCCCGCCTCCTCCCAAATTTCTGCTCCTACCGCTGGCGGGCAGAGTGGGCATCCGCCAGCGGTACGTTCAGAACCAGTGGCGGACTCGAAAAACCGTCGGCGGACGGAAAAGACGTCCGCCAGCGGTATGCTGGTGGCTATAAACCTTTTCCTACTAATGTATTTCTGTTATGCAGGTAATCTACCGGTGCACAGCTACACTCCGATCATGGTTGTCCCTACAGCGTGCAGAGCATCACGATCTATTTCTGGAGGTGACCACGCGGTTGGAGGCTGCGGCGAGTGAGTTGTTCTCCTAGTATGAATGGCAACATAATTTTCAGATCGGCCCTCCATCACCATAGGCGTCTTTACAATTTCTCATTAGGATATGTAATTTTTTTTCTTCGTTTGTGCGGCAACTTGTGAACTTGTGAGTGTTGTGTGCATCTTAACTATGTAGAGGTTGGATATATTACTTGAAACTTTATGTATTAAAGGTTCTTTTATCGAAAAAAATCATTTTTACATGTATCAAATTGGGAAGCGTAGCGCAGGGCTGTGATTGTTTAGACTTCGCGCGGTTGGTCTCAAAATCGGCTGCATCGTAGGACGGAGCATTGGTCAGGAGGCTAGGCAAAGTATTTCCATCACAAACGCTACATAGGTCGGGAGTGCGGCATAATATCCACCACGCGATACATATGTAGCCCCAAGCCAACGGTGGTAATTCAAAATTGCAATTTTTTCTTACTTTCTAGTAGAGTTCTGAATGAACGTATATATATCCAAAAAAATATAGCTAAGCATTGAAGCGGATTTTTTCTATAAACCCACATGAAGAATTATATATACAATACAATATCATACTTACAGCTTGGTTTGAAAGAAAAAGACAACATAATCTCCAAACAAACAAATAACAAAAAATAAGAACAAATGGTAACCGTTTTTCGTGTATTATGCTCAAGAATGAACGAAGGAACAACTCGTCAGAGGTGATTGCTAGCCACTAGGGTCCTATGGAATATGGATGCATCCGAAAGCGAAACTAGCAGCAGTGCGTCGGGGGGTTGGACACTGACTGCTTGATGCCGCCGATCATCTCCGTCACCATCCTGATCCCGCCCACCGTCCACACTGCACCCTCCAAAGGCCTTGCCGCCGCAGCTAGGTGGACGCCGAATATCTGCGTCAAGAACACGAGCAGCAACATCACCTCCGCCAACCTCACCGTCGCTACCGCCATGGCCATTGCTGTCGTTGTTGTCGTCTGCCTCACAAACGAGAGAGGGGATGGAGATCTATTCTTTCAAATCCGAATCCGAAGTCTTGAGTTCTCGCTCTGATTACTTAGTCTGTGGTGATGTGAAGAAAGTATACCATGGTGAGCTTGCTTATATAGGTGACCGGGGATCGGATCGAGTAAAACGTACTGTGTCAGTACGGCGTGTGTGCATGCAGTTTGATCCTAGGTTTGAATTCCTGTGTTTCTTTGTACGTGGTAGCATGACCTTTCGCGCCAAGTTTTTGACCTGTTCTGCATATTCAACCACGAGGAACGAAGAATCTCGTACTGAACTCGTCAAATTGTCTCCTGGTAATGTTAGTTTTATGTCTCCCACTCGGGGGTTTTGGTCTGAATCGGTGTCCCGATCAACACTTGTACTTCAGTTTCTTGAATCGTTCTTCTTCCTAGCTTGTTGGACTAGCTATTGTAGGCTGCATGCCACCTAGTATAGCAGAGCTTCGCCGTAGGAAGAGTCCTGGAACTTGCAGTGAAGGTAAAGGAATGCGTGATTTTGATTCCTGTAGTCAAACAAAAAGAAAATGCGAAATGCAAAATGGTCAACTTTGCGATCCCAAAGTCAACACACAGATGAATTCTCCTGGCAATTTCGCGAGGTACGGTTGGCTCAACATCTAGTGTAACTGGTGGATTTATTGCACCATCCCATTGATAAAAACATTAATAGCAATAATTCCTTACGGAAAATCGCAGCGCCCCACCCATTCATACATGGCAAGATGCGAAAAAAAGTTTGGTATGATCATTAGAAAAGTATCTACACGCACGCTTCACCACCGGCCTACACATTCAACAACATTTTCAGCGAGATGTCCGCTACTGACAATGCTCCTCATATTTCCTGTCTCCAGCCTCCCACCGGTATCATTTGGATCCCAGATATACTCGAACGATGGCGATTGTTCGGGCTATCTTCTGCCACAATGGATGGCGGCATGCTAGAAGATTATATGGCTAGACTGTTATTTTTCTTCTGTCTTATCTTTGTTTTTACACTGTATGATCAATGATTGTAATCCTGCGGTACTTTGTAGTTTGTGACCCAAATTTGGATATTTTATGATAATAAAAAACCGACCGTATGTGTCACTTTGATGCAGAGGCTAGGGTGAGGCTCCAATTTCCTAAAAAAGACTTTCTCAGTATTGTTCGGGTATTCTAGCAGCTTCTTGAGACATGGATATATTGATATCGTAGTAATACTGCAATACAAACCTCCATCGGATTTCGTACTTAAAACGAAGCCTGCATAATTTCCATGGGAGCCCAATTGTTATAAATAAATTCATATTTTTTGCATCAGTATGATGTTTCGTACTTCTGCATAACCATGTTGCAAACAAATATTCGATGGTAAGTGGTCATTTTATTTCTTTCGAGAGGATTGTAGTATAGTGGAACAAGTAAATGAACAAAAAATCTGAAGTAAAATTGTACAAATCTGAAATGATATAAAGAACAACCAAAGTTAAACCTAATATGCTTGGGTAGTTCATTGTATACTGTTTTTGTGGGTTTGTGTTGGCAGATTGATTTATTTTAGACCTGTCGCAATGGGCACTTTGCTAGTCTTACTAGTGTTCGGGTGTTCTAGCGGCTTCTTGAGACATGGATATATAGATACGCTAGGTAGACATTGGTCACGCAGTGTATTTATTTATAATCATTATGTTTGTCAGACAATTACTAAAGGAACACATTTTCCATAAGTGATTTATTTTACTTTTTGCTACCTCATAAGAATCTAGTAAAGGGTTTTCTTGATAGTCTATTTTGTTCATCTATTTTTTTAACCATGGTCTTTGACATTATTTCCAACCGTGTTTTTTTTTCTCAAACGAGTTTTTCTTTTCAACTCTATCCTTACAACTACTGTGTTCTACATGTGTTTTCTATCTCAGTTGTATCCTTTTCATTTGTGTTTTGACTTCTCAAATGTATTTTGCTTCTCAAGCGCGTTCTTTCACCTATATTAAAAATGGTTTTCTTGATAGTCTATTTTGTTCATCTATTTTTTTAAACCATGGTCTTTGACATTATTTCCAGCCGTGTTTTTTTTTCTCAAACGAGTTTTTCTTTTCAACTCTATCCTTACAACTACGGTGTTCTACATGTGTTTTCTATCTCAGTTGTATCCTTTTCATTTATGTTTTGACTTCTCAAATGTATTTTGCTTCTCAAGCGCGTTCTTTCACCTATATTCAAAAAAAGGGGAGAGTTTCCATGTGCCATTTTTATTAACAGTATAGTCAATTCTTAAAAAAATGATTAAAAATGTTAAACTATTGAGCCAGATTTTAGCAGAGTTCGGCTAGCAGAAAAAAAAATCATCGGCTCCAACGGGATTAGATACAAAGAAAACCACCCTTAATTGTGGGTCATGTGACTTTCCCGTGTTGTGTTGCTAAAACAAAGAAGTCCTGATAAATAATGGTTCGTTTCACTTTTAAAAAGGGTCTATTCGTTCGTCTTCTGATGATTGACCCCATATAGCAATTTGTGCTTATTTTTTAATGGCTGCCCTTTAATTAATCCCTCCTTTCTAAATTACCTTGTGTTTTAGCTTTCATCGAGGTCAAACTGTACAAACTTTGTTAAGTTTGATCAAGTGTTTAGGAAAAAAAATCAACGGCCACAATACCAAATGTATATAATATGAAAATATATTTAAATTGAAGATACCAAACAATATTCACGTCTACAATACCAAATGCATTAAGAATCTTTGCTCTTCATTTGTATAGTTGAATGCCGTAGAACTCAAAATATGCAAATACACTACCAGTATGGTAGGCATGTATTAAAAGCTCTCTTTCGACACTGATATTTATCTCACCATATTTACATTCCCATATTCACACTTTAATATCTGAAACTAAAGGATACATCCCAAACAGAAACGATGAGCACAACTCGGGCGTCCCCTGCTCCATCGAAATTGAACCCAAAAAATTCTGCAGAAGTGTGGTCCCTTTGTTGGTAAACAGTACACCAGTTATAGAGAAATAACCTATGCACGCACATGTATTCAGGAATCAGGAGTGTATATATGCACATCAGCAGCAGTGCGTGTTGCGGTTGGAATGGGAGGGTTCTTCGGCGAGCATCTGCGTCACCAATTCTATCCCGTTCCCCATCCACCCGCGGTCACTCTCCAACGGCCTCGCCGCGCCGGCGAGGACGCTGAGGATTTGCATCGCCAGCAGGAGCAGCAGCACCACCTTCGCCATGTTCGCCGCTGTGGCCGCCATTATCGTCCCCACCCGAATAGCTGGCTATCTCTCCACACACCACACGCCAGAAAGTTCAGCTTAGAAGAGAAGGAGATCTGCCGAGCTTAACCTCACGGGTGAGCTCGTTCTCATATAGAGGCAGGCACAAACTGAACCCGTGGCTCGGCTGGGTGTCTGTAAGTCTGTACACTGTTTTCTTGGCGTGTTGCGAAGTGAAGATCAGAGAATTCGTACAAGACTCGTTCAAGTTCTCTGTGCTTAAATTTCAACCGCGTGCATGAAGAGCCAAGAGGTTCAGGTTTGGAGTCTCCGCTTCAGTTTGCATTTGGCGAAATTAGGAGCTCGGTTGATAGATCACCGTTCGTGCTCTTTGACTTGTAGTAGGCTGTAATTTGAAGTATACCTCCGTAGAAACGGAGGGAATGTCGCAGAAACCTGCATCAACGTAAGCGAGGGAATGCATGCTTTTTGAACCGCTGAATCCCTGCTGCTAACTTTCAGGTCAAACATTAGAATGCCTGAATACGAATATTACTTGCTCACCTAGGATGTGAATTAGTATGGTGCAACGTGATTCGTGCATGGGTCGTGGTCGTAGAATGGAAAAGGCTGCGAGTGCATACCATAGACTGGATGAAACTGAGGGAGGACCTACCTAGTAGTCGCCTGACTTGTGCACCTTTGCCCCAAAGCCATTGAATCACATCTAGTACAAAGTTATGTGATCCTTAAAAGTAAAAAAGAAAAATGTGTTTTGCCTAAGGATGCGAAAAGGACACACTTGTCCCACTTAGAGCATCTCCAACCGAAGCCCCCAATCCCGCCCCAAACGTCCGGGCGGACAGCCCGGACGGGGTTTGGGCTAAAAACCGCGACCCAACCGCGGCCCCCAAACCGGCCCCAAACGCCCGGGCTGTCCGGCACACCCCAAACCCAGCCCATATATGGGGCGGGTTTGGGGCCGGCCGGACGCGTCCGCCCCTGGTTGCTGACAGCGTGGACTTACCCATCCGCACCATAAATCGGGTGGAACCCTTACCCGCGGTAGATATTTTGCACACTCCGCCGGCTCCTTCTTCTTCCTCCGTCCCTCAAGCTAGCTCCGGCGGCCCCGCCCCACCATTTCGGTCGCCGCACTCACCCGCCGTCGTCTGCAGATCCTCCGACAGGAATTGAGTTGTATTTTGTTAAAATGTAGGATTCACAAGCGTGTAGTTGCAATATCCGTGTTGTGATATCCGAGTTGAGCGATTCCCTCCGAGGGAAGATGCTCATTTTGGAGGATTTGAACTTCACAATTAAGGAAAAAGAGAAGATTGAACACAATTTGGAGGAGGTTCAACGTGCAAACCGGAAGTTGGAGGAGAAATTGATTAAGGTTGAAAAAGAGAAGATGATTCTACAAGATAAGAAGATGACAAATGAGTTGAAGGTAGCGGACGTTGCCAACAAGTACTAGCGCAAGAAGGAGAAATGTCTAACAATGTCGAAGAACTTCCAAAAAGACGTCGTAAAGAAGGAGATGCATCTTAACTATGCATTGGGAGCTATAGTTATATTAGTTATAATTATTATTGCTATGTATGCTAGTTCTTCATGCACTAGATAGAGCTTGTATAATGCAAAACGAAGCAATTGCATGAGTTGCATGGGCTGCATGTAATTGGGGGAAGAATATGAGGAGTATGGTTGTAGAGCACTACTTTTTCTGGTTGTCCGGTCGGTGTACACGGACGTGTCCGGACGCGTCCACGAACACTATGGAGGGCCGATTTTGGGGGTTGTGACTAGAGATGCTCTTATACTCCGTTGCAGCTCCATGGAGTCATGGAGTGCTCTTCGTTTTGATTTGACAAGTTTGTATGGTCGTGGCCGTGTGGTCAGGGTGTAATTCTAGTTTTTAGCTGGAATTTTCTAATTATCTGTATTGCTGACAACTAGACAAATGTTCTCCCCAGTTTTGAAATAAGAAGTTTTAGATATTTTATGACTTCTTTAACTATAAGGAACCACTTGTTTTTCCATGACCCGATTCAACCCCGGTGTAGAACGAAAATGAATTTGATATTTCCCACGCAAAATATCTTACCTTCTTGAGTTTTCTGGATATCTAACTAGTCTGACTAGCTTGTCTTTGTCTTTTTTTTCTTCTGAATTTTAGGCATCGGTGTTGGATCAGTAGAGTTCCGAAGTACATCAACATGCGACATTAACAACCTGATCTATTTTTACAACTCTCATTGAGACGAACTCAACATTATAATCAGATCACGGATTGAATTAAATTTTGCAGGTGAATTATTTAGAATTTTTTTACGGGTCCACCAAGTGAAAGTATCGGTTTCAATAAAGAGAGGCCAAGCGGCCGCTTACAAAGCATTTAGGCACATACGCCAAAAACGTTATCCACCGTACACAAAGAAAAAGGAATTAATCGACAACCCTTCACCTATCTACAGGTTCTAGGCTACCCCTTAACAGTCTCGCTGCCCGCTACAGGCCCGTCTCGGCCTCTACCATGCTGGTGGAAGCCTCCACCGAAGGGTTGTGACCCTCAAAGGCCATATTGTTCCTATGCTTCCAGAGGCTCCGGCAGATCAAAGTGATCATTGTCCACGTGTCATTTCCACCAGGCGTATTTGAAGGCAGACAATCCACTAGGCGGTCATCGTGGTTAGGGGCCTACTCTGCTCTATCCCATTATTTAGAAATTTTTGACATAATAATTAATGTGATGATGTCATCTAAGGCTACATATGAAAAAACATGTACGAAGTCGCCCGCACGCGAAGATCATGGTGCCGCTACATTACATTCGACATTTTTTCACATATGCAAGTCAATCATCGGTATAATAATAATTTAATACTAGAAATTAGTCAACTGTATAACATTGTCATAGTCATATCTCATATGTACACTTTGGAAAGTTAGAAAGAAGAAGATGCCCACCACACCCACGCAGGCAGACGACCACATACATGAAACGCACAAGAGACCAACTGAAGATCGGCAGAACTCTGCTTTTCGTCTTCATGGTTGCTCAATCCCAATTGAATCAAAGAACAGTTCTTCACAAGTCGCATACGCCTAACAAGCTATGTCGGGTGCCCGTTAACAGCAGTGCGTTCGTGGGTTGGAGTGGGACGACTTGCCGGCGCGGAGCATCTGCGTCACCATCCCGATCCCGTTCTCCAACCACTGGCCGTCCCCCGCAAACGGCCTCGCCGCCGACGTGAGCACGCAGGAGATCTGCAGCACGAGCAAGAGCAGCAACACCACCTTCACCATGTTCGCCGCCGCCGCCATTAATGTCGTCGACTAGATGGCCGGAAGATTCAATTCAAGAGAGGGAGACGCAGAGCAGAGACTGAGGCGGAACGGAGGATCAAGTGCCCTGCTTTGGAGCTTCGAGTTGGTTTCTGTGCTTTAGACAGTCTTGCTGACGACCTGAGATTACTTTGAAGAAAGCATCGTGAGCTCGTTTATATAGGGGTGGATCCAAAGCGACTTTGGTGTATGGCTATAACTGCGTCCAGTGACCGATCGGAACATGGTTCAAGCATATGTGAAGACTGAAGAAATAGTACGTGCACGACCCGTTCTAAGTTCTTCATTGGTTAATTTCCAACGCCGGGTTTCTGGTCTCCCACGCGGCCGGGGCTTTGGTCTGAATCGATCAGCGGATGTTAGCTCTTGAATGGTTCCAGTTTGTTTCACAAGTACACGCAGAACCGTAGTAGGGTCGCAGAAACCTGCACCAACATAAGAGAATGCGTGCTTTTGAATATTGAATTCTTGGTTTCAGGTCAGTCAAACGCAAGAACACGAATATTATTTGCTCAGCAAGAATCTGAAATTCCACGGGTACATGTGGTACTGCGGTTGGTCATGGTCGTGAAACGGAGGAAAGCTAGAAAAGTTTGCATGGTATAAGTCCTTGTTAATATCGCAAACGGGAACAGTCATCGATCAAGCACTACTACTGCTACTTAGTCAACAGATAGCTCCTGCACTACCGTTGGACCAAACGTATCGTATCTTGTGAATCCTATAAAATTCAAGTCAAAAACTAAGAAAAACAATAATTTGCAACGGACTGAAGTAACCACATATGATGTATGTATGAGAGAGAGGTTGACCGTGTGTAGTGGAGAGTTGATCGGTCATCATCTGTGCTGTCTGCTTGAGAAATCAACGGCGCATGCGGCATGCTGACCATTTTTACATGTCTCTGTCCAAAGGTCAAAGCTCAAAAGGGTCGGAACATGCCCAGCACGAA
This sequence comes from Poa pratensis, assembly GCA_947311845.1. Lineage (NCBI taxonomy): Eukaryota > Viridiplantae > Streptophyta > Magnoliopsida > Poales > Poaceae > Poa > Poa pratensis. The sequence goes on from CAMZMU010000052.1 coordinate 104,553,959, forward strand.
AAACTACGAGGTGGCCGGTTGCCCGGCGACGATGGAGACCCGATCGGAAGCAGTGACCGATTCTCCACACGGCCTGGCGAAGCCACACACGCATGCGCATGCATATGTGCACCAACCGCCTACGAGCACCTAACCCTCCCACTCACCTATATAAACCAAGATCCGCCATGCAAATCAACCCATCTCCAACTCCAAGCAGCAGAAATCCACCAAGCTCTCAAGTCTCAGCATCTGACCCTGAGGCTAAGGACGAAGCAAGCAAGGCAACCTTTCTCCCGTTGAGAAATCCGCTGTCTCCTGCCTGCATCAACAACAGCAATGGCGGCGGGCGCGACGGCCATTATGAGGATGATCCTGCTGGTCGTGTTCTTGGTGCAGATGCTTAACGTCATGGCCGTCTCCGCAAGGACGTTGAAGGTGGACGGCGGCCATAGCTGGCTTGAGAGCGGCGTAGGGACCGTGGTAGAGCTGCTCAGCAGCTTGAGATCAGGGTCGAACCCTCGCACGCACTGCTGCTAATTAAGCATGCACGCACAGCAGATTCAAGTGGTGCACATAGAACAACCCATATGACCGCTGAGGTGCTGACAATTGTTTCTTCGATTGGAAGATGCGAGGCTCTGTTTTTGTCCTCCCTTCTTCTGCATCTTTGGTGTAGAGGAGAATAGCTAGGACCATTCTTTTGTTCATGGACTCTAATTGTAAATCATGTCTTGTGAGTGGTAAATTCGTTCATTCTCTGAAGCAATTGGTGACAGTTTGAGTGTATATCGCCTGTTTCTACTCTTAGTTATTTCGCTCGATTCCAATGAAAAACCTTTACTATAGTCATCTACTCCCTTCACCGGAACTGAAGAAAAGAAAACTACCTTGGTGTATATATATGCCTACTTTGTCTGAATATAATGACAACATTCCTTCTACTTTACACAATTTTTCTTACAGAATTTGAACCTGGCCGTTTTGCTTATCGCGACGAACAAAGAGAAGAATATATAAGTTCAACATATTACATATCAAAGATGAACGAAATGCTTTACGAAACGGAAAAAAAAACGAACACAGAACTTGACCCCGGAGGCCGACCGGGTTGTTGGTCTCATGCACGTCGACTAACCGAAACTGCTGACCAATTAATAACTCGGCTGCCCTTGTATGCAGGGCAACGAAACTGGCAAGGTCGGGTCAAACTTCAAAGCACGAGTTGGAACACGTCCGGCCGGTTGGTGTACGCGCTCGATCGGGTCTACACGGTCGGCCGGGCGGTCCGGGTTTGCTTGGGCTCGTTGTTGGGCAGGGGCGCAGGCCGAGTGAACAGCGTGCGACACCTGCCGCGGAGCTGTCGCTTCTTCACGCCTTCCTTCTCCTTTCTAATGGCGACTCTTCACACTTTGATCCTCTAGCATCGAGTCTGGAGTGTTGACGTCGGTCGCCAACGTCGCTCATGTTCCCCGACAAGCTTCAATCACCGACAACATTTTTATTTATGTGTATGTTTCGACTGCTATCTACGGTGTAGTATTTTTTTTCTTTGTGGTAAAATGGTGTAGTATTTGGTAACTTTTTTCGGTTGAACCAGAATGGGAGAAAAAAAAATCATGCTTCGTTACATAGTTTACCTCACTCAAGAAATGCGTGGCAGCTACCAGTGTTAACTGGTCCCCCTGATCTGTGTTACTAACATGGGAAATGAACTGAACATGTACAACCTGCGACATTTAATTGGGATCAGGGTGAGTAGTATTTTTTTTCCCCTAGTACTTCCTTTTGTAGCTCTTTGGCTGTTCAAACTGCACGCGGCAGAACAAATGGCTGTTGCTAAAAGTAACTACTACCCACTCCGTTCGGAAAAGGATGTCAATAGTTTATTTTTATGACATCTTTTTCCGAACGGAGGAGGTACTTCTGCATGATTATTCAACCGTTAACCAGGTAAGGATGTAAAATCAGCCGATCTGCAGCATATGCTCCAATTTTCTTACAAGGTCGATATGATGGGTCAGATGGTAAGGCCCATGTGTAATTCCGGCCTCTTTAGGCACATCAGGCTTTTTTTTTTTTTTTTTAGGCACATCAGGCTAGAAATGGACATATATGCATCGTTGAGTTGTACACTTGTACTGAATTATATTCGAAGAAAAGGGTTGTACTGCATTTCTTTAGGAACACCTCAACGATGGGCTGGGAGCACGTCTGACCATTGTATTTCCATTGACAAAGGTCTATTGAACAAATAGATTTTGAAGATAGATACCTCTATTTATCCTCACTCTTATCTGAAAGATAATCCAGTACGTTTATGTGCTTAATATCAGAATAGGAATAATGAACCGGACCCATGGATATCTTGATTCAGAAAAGAAAAAAAAACGTTCGCATACACGTGCACTCACTCATCCCTATGGAAACACACACCCTACTCATATGAGCACTTACGATAGACTAAACCAACAGTCGGGTCTTGAGATTGACAATCAGCACAGGCTACTCGTTGTCGATGTGAATATTGTCTCCCCCACTTAAAAATATTTCGCTGAGACACACTAGTGTGTCAAACCTAGGGGTCTAAACTTTGATTGGGCATAACCACCCTCTTAACCTTCTAATCTATGGTTAAGGTCGTTTTCTTCGGCAGGATTCTGTAAACAACATATGGGAATGATTGATCTGAGATCGACAACCAAACATTTGGAAGTTGTATCTAGTGAATCTGACTAGCCTTGGCATGCTGGGCCGTCCTATTGAGGTGGACGAGAGCACCCTTCCCGGGCGCCAGCCGGTCCGCGTCAAGCTGGCGTGCCGAGACCCCTCCAAGGCGAAGGGGTAGATCCAGCTCTTCCACAAGAACCAGGGCTTCCGCGTGGAGACGGGTTTCGCCCCTGCCCCCACCCCACCCCCCTCGCCTCCCATGGATAACATGGAGGAGGACGATGAGGAGGAGGAGCACCTCTCGGAGGAGTGGGAGGTGGCTCCAGAGAAGGACAAGGCTCGGGCGCTGGAGCCGTCCAAGACCTCGGGGACCGGGGAAGGCAGCTCTACCTCAGCCCCACCTCCCTCGTCTACGTCCGTTCTGGCTGTTGAGTCGGACACGACGGTGGTGGGGTCGACCCCATAGCCGGCTGCGGCCGAGGAGGACTCGTTGGTGCTTGACCAATTTGGCAGCAACATGAGCCTCTCCAAGACTACCTCTTGGCCTCCTTCTCTAGCGGCGCTGGAGAGGATGCGTGCGGCGGAGGCGGTGATCTTGGCGCAGGCCCTGACCGCGTCTCCCGCCCCGGCTGTCCCGGCCTCACCGCCGGATGCCTCTGCTCTCCTATCGGCGGGCTCAGGCTGTGAGTCCGGGTCGCCGGTGAAGAACTCGGCGGACTAGTTCTTCAGCGACAAGGAGATCCGCGTCACCGACACGGACACAGATTCGGAGATGGAGACATGGTGGTCGACGCGGACGCGGTGATCCAGCGCAGGAGGCGCACCACGTCGGTTCCTGCTGGTCCTCGGTGCAAGAGCGCTCGACTTCTGAGCTCGGTGGCGGCGGTCCCAGTCGCGGAGCGTGCGGAGCTGCGGGCGGCGGCCAAGAACCTCGACCACTCAGGTAATCTCAAAAACCCCTTTGCGATCCTACAAGAGATTCCTGATTCGCACTTAGTCTCGGTGGTTCACGACGTTGGCCTAGCTTTTTCCCTTGAGGCGGGTTCGCCCTCGGAGATCCTTTCTTTGGTTCGTGCCAAGGAAGAGGCGCAGGCCTCCCTCGCCTTTGCAGAGTTCAGGAAGGAACAAGCTGCACGTCAGGCGAGTGGAGAGAACCCTTCCCAGCCATCAGTGGTCGAGACCACGCGTGTGGAGGGGGAGGAGGGTACGGCACCAGACACGGGCGGGCTGGTCATCTGCCCTACCTCGGCCCCAGCTAGGGGGGGGGTATTGCCCAGGGTTCCCGTCGTGGACGGAGGAAGAAGGCCGCATAGATGCGGGCCGGATTCTATAACATGCGAGGGTTCGGTCGGCCGGGACGACGCACCCAGATTCGTGATCTGATCTCCCGAGAACAGCTCGACTTTGTAGGGTTGCAGGAGACTATTAAAGCCTCCTTCACCCCTGCAGAGCTCCTCAGCATTGACCCACGAGGGCGGTTCGCCTGGCAGTTTGTCCCAGCTTGTGGACATTCCGGGGGTATGCTATTGGGTGTCAACGAGGACAGATTTGAGGTACGGGCCTGGGTTTCAGGCGCGTTCTTCATCCGGGACGGATGTTTTCCAGTTGGATACCACCCAGACCTGGTCCCTCTTTGTGGTGTATGGTCCGGCTGATCACCGACGGTCGCCAGAGTTCCTGGCTGAGCTTTCAGTGGCAGTTCAGGCATGCCCACACCCACTGGTGATTGGAGGCGATTTCAACCTAATCCACGGGGCGGAGGACAAGAGCAATGCGAACATTAATTGGCCCAGGGTCCATAGATTTAATGACTGCATTGCTTCCCTCGCGTTGCGAGAGGTCCGTCGGAGTGGTGGGCGCTATACCTGGACTAACCGACAACTGAACCCGGTCTGGTGTGTACTCGACCGAGTTCTTATGTCCGCAGATTGGGAAACCCTCTTCCCTCTCTGCACGTTAGTGGCAGAGCCCATCGTTGGGTCGGACCATGCGGCCTTGATCTTGAGCTCGGGAGAGGACTTCAGGAAGAGGAGCTCTCGCTTCTTTTTCGAGAAGAGCTGGTTAGAGCGACCGGAGTTTGGAGACTAGTCGAGTCCAAATGGGGAGATCTTTCTTCCCCAGGGTGGAGGGGCAGGACTCCATCTCGCGCTGGCAACACCTGTCTGGTGGCCTCCGTCAATTCCTTAAAGGTTGGGGTGCCAACTTGGGTCAGGCGGAGAGGGACATGAAAGAGGCGATTTTGACACAGATCTGCGACTTGGACGCGCGTGCAGATACCTCTGACCTGGATGATGAGGGGTGGACCCTTCGATATCATCTGGAGAACCAGCTTTGCCACCTCGCTAAGGTGGAGGAGGAGTACTGGAAACAACGCAACAGGCATGCTTGGACCCTTAAAGGGGATGCTAACACTGCGTATTTCCATGCCATAGCTAATGGCAGGAGGAGGAAATGTGCCATCTCTAAGCTGGTGGACGCCCAGGCTGTTGTGGTGGAGGCAGCGGGACTTCAAGCACACATCTACGATTTTTATCGTGATCTCATGGGGACACCCGGGAATTCCCCGGCGTTCCAGCTCTCCCCATTCCTCTGGGATTCGCGGCCGCGGGTCACAGAGGAGGAGAACTCCGCTCTCATGCTAACCTTCACGGAGAAGGAATTGGACGCTGTCCTAGCAAGCATGAAGGTGGACACGGCCTCGGGCCCGGATGGCCTACCAGTATGCTTTTTTAAGCGTTTCTGGAAGACTCTTCGCCCGGTGGTTATGTCCATTACGAACGATTTTGCTCTAGGGAGAGTCGACATCGCTCGTCTGAACTTTGGGGTGCTTACGTTAATCCCCAAAGTCCAAGGCGCCGAGGATATTCGGCAGTTTAGACCGATTGCGCTGATCAATGTTATCTTCAAGTTTGTAGCTAAAGCTTTTGCGCTTAGACTTAGCCCGATCGCACATCGCACGATTAGCTACACTCAATCCGCGTTCATCAAGGGCCGCCTTTTGCACGAGGGAGTCGTTTCCTTACAAGAGATTATCCATGAGTCCAGCTCCAAGAGACTAGGGGGTGTCTTCTTGAAGCTGGACTTTGAGAAAGCCTATGATCGAGTCAACTGGAGATTCCTAGGGGAAGTCCTCCTAAGAGCTGGCTTTGATCCTGGGTGGGTCCATAGGGCGCTCAGTCTGGTCTCTGGCGGACAGACGGCTATCACCATTAACGGGGAAATGGGTAATTTCTTCCGTAATGGTAGGGGGTTAGACAAGGAGACCCCTTGTCCCCCCTTCTCTTTGACTTTGTAGTCGAAGCCTTAGCAGCAATGCTGGATGCGGCTAAGAGGATGGGGCACATCCAGGGTGTTGTGCCTCATCTGATTCCTGAGGGTGTGTTGCATCTGCAGTATGCAGACGACACGATCATCATGATCCAGCAGGACGATTTGGCTATTGCCAACCTGAAATTCATGCTGCTTTGCTTTGAGAGCATGTCGGGTCTCAGGATCAACTTCCACAAGAGTGAGGTACTAGTCTTGGGGGCTAGTACTGATGAGCAGACGAGGGTGGCCCAGATGCTTAATTGCAGACAGGGGTCATTCCCGTTCACCTATCTAGGACTTCCGATTAGTAACCGTGCGCTCACGGCAGGCGCTTGGAGCCACCTTACCGGTAAGGTTGCTAAACGGGCGGACCCCTGGATGGGTAAGCTGATGTCTTCAGCGGCAAGGTTGACGCTCACAGATGCGTGCATGTCTAGCCTTCCCCTCCATGCGATGGCAGTTTGTCTTCTGGGGGATGGGGTCCATCGGACCATGGACGGCTACCGTTCTCGTTTCTTTTGGGAAGCGAACGGGAGGAAACGCAAATACCACTGGGTACGCTGGGATGCAGTGTGTAAACCCAAGGCCTTAGGTGGCTTAGGTATCATGGGTACCAAACTCATGAACCGGTGTCTCATGGCTAAGTGGGTCTGGAAGATTCTGACTGGGGAGTCTGGCCTTTGGGCTGACATACTCAGGGCTAAGTATCTGAGATCCAAGGATATCCTGGTCGATGACCACGGGGGAGGTTCCCAGTTCTGGATGGCTCTCCAGAGAGTTAAGAACCTCCTATGTCTAGGGGCGAGACACCGGGTGATGAATGGCAAATCCACTAGACTGTGGTTTGATTGGTGGACGGGGGCGGGTCCTCTGAGGGATCGATTCCCAGCGATTTTTGCCATTGTGGCTTCACCAGACACCTCGGTGGCGCAGGCCCACCGGGAGGGGGAGTGGTACATTCCCCTCCGGCGGTCGGTTGGACCAGCCGAGGCTGCGGAATGGAGCTCTCTAGTTAGGGAGCTCCCGGTTTTCGAGCCAGCTGCAAACCAGGATGAGTTATCTTGGGCCCTTGAACCCTCCGGGAAGTTCTCGGTTAGGTCCCTTTATAACAAACTTTGCGACGACACACCTAGGAATCACTATAGGGAGATCTGGGGGATCGCCATACCCCTTAAGATCAGGATTTTCCTTTGGCAATTGGCTAGGAAGCGGTTACCCTCCAACGATAATATTGCGAGGAGACGGGGTCCCTCTACCGGCAGATGTGCCCTTTGTGAGGAGAGAGAGGATATGAATCATATTTTCTTTTTATGTCCCCTGGCGAAGTTTATGTGGAGCACCGTTCGGGAACTGCTGCTCTGCTCCTGGAACCCCTCATGTTTCGCGGATCTGGTTAGATTGATTACTGCGGAGTCGGGACAACACAAGTGAGTTTTATGGACTTGTTGCGCAGCTCTTTTATGGTCTCTGTGGAACATGAGGAATAAATTCTCGATTGAGGGGGTGTTTCCTTCTCAACCGGCTGACGGGTTATACAAAATGGCGTTATATGTGCAGGTGTGGAAGCCAGTGGCTAGGAGGCAGGACCGTGGAGCGTTGGAGCAAACAATTGGCAGGATTCGCTCGCTTCACAACTCTGTCCGAGATAGACCGGATTGACTGCATTTACCTGTATCTTTACTGCCTTAGGCCTATTTGTACTAGCTCGTCTGTGCGGGGTGTTCTCTCCCCCTGACTATAGCCTTCGTGCTATCGTGTGCCTCAGTTTGTACCCGCCGTGGGCGGAGACCTTTATGTATGTGTGTATTATTTGGCCGGTTGGCTTTATTAATTTAAAGCTGGACTCTACTCGAGCCTTCCGTCTAAAAAAAATCTGACTGGCCTTCACCACAAGCCGCCGTATATTCTCCACTCTCTCTAGCCAGCGTATCTGCATTAACGTCACGGCTCGGCTCGGCTCGGCTCGTCGGTATAGCGGCTTAGCACTCAGCAGTGCACTAGTGGATCTTTACTTTGCGCTTCGCGCGCGCGACCAGGCGTTCAGGTCCCCACGTCACCGAACATGGACCGTCCCGCGTGGCATGCCCATGCCGTCCACATGAGATACCCGGATTCCCTCGAATGCAAAAGCCACTTGCACCATGTATGCCTTGGATTCGTGCTCATCTATAGCCATAGCCAGTGCTGCTGTGCCGCATTGTACTGTACTGTACTCCGTGCAGGCAGCGGCATAAAACATAAAGAGCACGGCACATCCGCGTGCATCTGCATCGGGCTCGGGGAAATTCAGATCAGAGAGGAGGGAGGGACAGAGTGAGGGAGCTCGGCGCCTTGCAGCCTTGCAGGGCAGCGCCGATCGGCGACTGCATGCGCATCGGGGCGCTGGAGCGCCGCATGTGAGCACGCCGCTCCGCTGCCGATCGTGCGGATCAATGCAGGGCGCGCCACGTGAGACCCCGTGCGCGAGTCGAGGGAGACAGACCGGGTCAAACCTGGCTGCGCTGCACGAAGAGGAATCGAGGGAGGAAGCATCCTCTCGCGCTCCCGGCTGCGTTCCTACCCGAGCGAGCGGGCGTACTGTAAGTACTTACGGGCTTGTTGTCTTTGACAACTTGGCATGTTCATATATACGTACTTCAGATGTTAATCGCATACAGAATGTTGCATCTCACAAATACCACCAAATGGAGTAAGAAAATCAAAATTCTATTGCTTTCTCGATTTGGACATAGCATTTTAAAATCTCAAAACTTAATAGTGATGAACCAAAGTTTTCACACCACGACAAAATGTATGATTTGACATAAGCAATCTTAGAAGTCTTATTGATTAGCACCGTGAATCGTGGGTTCGTTGTTTTTTAACCACGAGAACCCTAAGATCTCGTTTGGCACCCATCGTTTTATTTAATTTATTTGGCATAAATGAAACGATTGGTAAGTATCGTAACAGAGTCATGAAAAGGAATACACATAACATAGAATAGGTAATCCCTCCGATCATTTTTACTCCGCATTTCGGTTTATTATAAGTCAAACATACTTCAGATGTTAATGGCATACAGAATGCTGCATCTCACAAATACCACCAAATGGAGTAAGAAAATCAAAATTCTATTGATTGCTCGACTTGGACATAGCATTTTAACATCTCAAAACTTAATAGTGATGAACCAAAGTTTTCACACCACGACAAAATGTATGATTTGACATCAGTAATCTTAGAAGTCTTATTGGTTAGCACCGTGAATCGTGGGTTCATTGTTTTTTAACCACGGGAACCCTAAGAACTCGTTTGGAAACCATCTTTTCAAATAATTTATTTGGCAGAAATGAAACGATTGGTAAGTATCGTAACAGAGTCATGAATAGGAATACACATCTTACTATATATAAAAGATGGAACAATCCGCACCATTCCAGCGTGTCCACGTCGCTGTCAATCCACGGCCGTTCGATCGCGCGATCGGACGGTCCACAACCCTCCACGTCGCCCCTTGCGGGGGTACTGTAGCTCAGTACGGGCTAATTTCTACCAATCGGGGGCTGACACGTCACCCCGGTTACAAGCCGGTGCAGCCGGTTCGGCCCCGGTCACCCCCTGCACGATTTTTTACGCACACTTTTCCAATAAACCCCCCGCAGAAGGACCGAATTGTAAATTTTGGAAAACTCAAGGACGTCCGTGCAAAATATCCGCAAACCCCCCCCCCCTTCTCCCTCTCTCTCCGCGCCACGCCGTGGGTCGCCGCCGGCGCCGCCGCCATGGCCCTCCCCGGCCAGATCCACGGGGACGGAGGGCTCCGCCGTCGCCGCCTCCATCTTCTCCCCGCAGATCGGCCGACGCGCCACCGCACGGAAGCGGGAATCGCCGCCGCGTCCGTGCGACGCCGGTGCCGCTCCGGTGACCTAAAGGGGGCGGCGCCGCCACCAGCGGGTCAAGCGCGCCCGCGTCCCGGAACGCGGCGGAGCGCCGCCGGCGAGCGGCGAGCTCGACGCCTCCGCGACCACCTCCGACCGCTGGTGACGCCAGCGTGCCGTCACGGCGGCCTGGGCTGGGCTGGCGGGCTGCTCCGTGGGCTGGGCCGGCTGGCAGGCATTTTTTTCCCTCTGTTTTATTATTTTCCAAAAAAATGTATCTTTTCAAATAGAGCTCCAAATCAATTCAAATCAATTTTCAAAAAATTGGGAAAATCAAACTGGCCTTTGCAAATAATTTGGGAACTTCTCCAAATTATTTGAAAACTTAGAAAGTTCAAATATTACATAAAGGTTTAATCCACACGAGATTACACAAAATATGGATTCCATTGTTGTTGTTTTTCGAACTCAAATGAAATCCAGAAAAATAAAATCCACAATATCATTCAGTACGATAAACCCAATAAAATAATTTGGTACAAAAAATTTACGAACATAAAGTTTGACAACTCATTTAAATACAATTACCCATTTATAACATAGTCTTAAAAATATGAAAAAAAAATACGGCAAATGTAAATGTTGAATATACTTTAAATGTAAACTTCCACCGGATTTCAGTACACGCAAACCTAAACAAAATTTAAATTTTCCAAATTTGAACTCTTTGCACCGTGGTTCCCACTAATATTACAGATATTACCGATATATCATTACCACAAAATCTAAACATTTAATAAACGTGAAAACAATTCAAATATGAATAGCTCCCCAATTTGACCATTTCGAAATCTGAACAACTTCTCAACCTAGACGTGATAGCAATTCAAATATGAATAGCTCTCCAATTTCACCATTCCACAAATTTGAAGAACTTCTCAACCTATACAATTTTTAAATTCCAACAATTTTACGACTACATAATTCAAAATTTTAGCACACGGGCGCGGCGAAGACCGCGCTTAGAGCATCTCCAGTCGGGGCGCCCAAATGGCCACCCAAAGGCCTTCCGGACAAGCCCTTTGGGCGCTGTCCGGAAGGGCTGGCGCATTTGGGCGCCGTCGCTCCCCACTCGCGCCGCCCAAAGGGGCCACCCAATTGTTTTTTCTAATATGAATTCAAATATTTTAACATCGGCAAATCAAACAGACATAATATTTAATAGTTCAAACACTTAAAATTAAGTTTTACACGTTATCGAAAAACAAAATTACAGCTCAAACGTCTTCCCCCTCCTGTGGTGCCGCCGCCATGCCCCGTCTTGCCCACAAATGGTTCGCTAGATCAGCTTGGAGTTTAATGTGAGTAGTTTCATCACGAATTTCGAAATGCATTGACAGATAATCAGAAAATCTGCCGGCACGTTGTGATCAACATGTGCATGAGGACCCTCAAAGTCATATGGGTGATGATCCTGCACTAGATTGTTGCGCTCACTCTCGATGATCATGTTGTGCAAAATCACACAACAGTTCATCACCTCCCACATATGCTCATTCGACCATGTCAGAGCAGGGTACCGAACGATAGCAAACCTTTGCTGCAGCACTCCAAATGCCCGCTCGACATCCTTCCTGGCACTCTCTTGCTCACTTGCGAAATTACTCGCTTTGTTTCCCCGAGGATTGGTGATGCTCTTCACAAATGTTGCCCACCTTGGATAGATACCGTCGGCAAGGTAGTACCCTTTGTTGTACTGGTGACCATTGATCTCATAGTTTACAGGTGGGGCATGACCTTCAACTAGCTTCGCAAACACAGGAGAGCGTTGCAACACATTGATGTCGTTGTTTGATCCTGCCATGCCGAATAATGCGTGCCAAATTCATAGATCATGATCGGCCACAGCTTCAAGAACCACACTGCAGTATCCTTTGTGGCCTCCTTTGTACAACCCTTGCCAACCAAAAGGACAGTTCTTCCAGCTCCAATGCATGCAGTCTATGCTTCGAAACATCCTAGGCCATCCTCTTGCAACATTTTGTTCCAGGATCCGGGTTGTTTCTTGTTCATTTGGTCCTCTCAAATACCGTGGGCCAAACGCACCAACCACTGCCCTGCAGAACATGTACATCGACTTGATAATTGTCGACTCTGACATCCGTAGATACTCATCTACAGCATCAGCAGGTGCTCCATATGCAAGCATCCTTATGGCTGCAGTGCACTTCTGGAGAGAAGAGAAACCAATAGTTCCCACGGTTCATCCGAAATCGTCGACGAAAATCCTTGGCGGTGGATCGTACGTCCTCACACCTTGCACGATATCGTTGAACAATCCACGGCTCATCCGAAATCGTCGACGAAAATCCTTGGCGGTGGATCGTACGTCCTCACACCTTGCACGATATCGTTGAACAATCCACGGTTCATCCGAAATCGTCGACGAAAATCCTTGGCGGTGGCGACAGGAACGTCCGCAAAATAGTCAGAGACTAAGATGCAGTGGCCTTCCATTCTCTGCCTCGGCTTGCTCTTCCTCCTTCCGAACGCCGAGCCTCCTCGTTTTGGTGCGGCATTGGCGTCCTCGACGGCTTGAAGTTGGAAAAGACATGTGAGAATCGCTATGTTCTCATCTTCCTCCTCGGCAATGGCGGCTTCTTCTTCCAACAGCATCACGGCCATCATCTCGTCGTCGCTGTCCATCTGCACATGACGGCAATTTTGTGAACAATGGTGCCGGCTGGAGTCGTCGGAGCCGGCGGATTCAATTATGTACAAAACCAGGCGTACCAGTAATTCCGCCGAACACCTTCCAGGCGGGGTGGAGAGGAGAGGCCGGCGGTTCCGGCTCGAGTCGTCGAACTACCGACGGCGCGGCCGAGAAGCAAGGCGCGGCGAGGAGAGGAGGAAAATCAAACAGCGCCGCCGGCGTCTAGTCGGGTGGTGGAGGCAATGGCCGGGCGGCGGTCGTTCCAGATCGAGGCGGGTGGAGAGGAGAAGTGGGAGGGCGACGAGGAAAAAATTACTCGCCGCTGCGTGTCTCACTGCCAGGCGTGGCCCGCACGTCGGAGGCGGCCGTTTCGTAGTGTCCGGGGCCGCCTCAAGCCTCCCCAAGTTGAGAGCGTGGGTTGGGCGTGCCGGACACAAAACTGGGTCGCGCCGGACCAAAATCAGATTTGGGCGGCGCGAGTGGGGAGAAAAAAGTGTTCGGCACGCCCCAAAGGCCTTTGGGCGGCCATTTGGGCGCCCCGACTAGAGATGCTCTTAGTCCCCTAGTAACATAGAATAGGTAATCCCTCCGATCATTTTTACTCATTTCGGTTTATTATAAGTCAACCATTTTAAAGTTTGACTTATTTTGTAGGAAAAACTACTAACATAAACTTGGTCAATGTTCACAAACTTTGACTTAACATAATAGTAATATGTGGCGTAAAATATCTTGCAATAGTAATATTGCGGTTGATCAACATTCATTGTTATATGCTGCCACTTTTAAAAAGTTGGTGGCACATTTCTGTTTACCTAACCGGTATCACTTATTTTTAGATAATGGAAGCAACACGCTACACCAACCTTTTTATTTCTTCTCTCTTGGTCATTCATTAAGGTTGATATTCTAAGTGTAGATACATTTTTTCGGCGTTTTAAATGAGTCTGCGTGGGGCCGAACAAGCAGAGCGCCACCTGAGCACCTGACTACAAAACAGATTCTGCACAGTAGTAACATTTATGCATTCTCATTTTCTTAAAACTGACCCTCTGTACGATGCGAGTTTAGGATACAGTTTTAGCTGAAATGGGCTTTGGATGCAAGACATTGGCGTTTTCTGGCTGGCTATAGACATGTTTCACATTGTCCTGCATGCTGACCCAACCGGAAATAAAAAACCTATGAAGCTTTTCATAACTACTAATGAATCTTCCAAATTCTCGTCCAGAATGTGTCTGCGCGTCTCTGTTTCCTTCGAACAACAGACAGATCACGGACACAAACTGAAGCAAAATACGATAACCAAATTAGTACAACAAGATCGATAGAGAAAGTACCAAAGATTTCCCTGCTACGCAGCTAATAACAAACATGAAAGAAACAAGCTATGAGGCCTTTTATCATTGCTAGCTGTAGGCTGTAGCTAGTTCGTCAGTTGTGAACTTGTGATGCAGCATCGCCAAGCCCTGCATGCAGGCCCGTTCTTGGAAGTTCAAACCGATGGCCACTCCAGAGAAGAACAATGCTCCACCAAGAAAGCGCAGCTCGGTTGCTGCAGGTGCATCGCTTCCACCAGGTCGGCGGACGCGACGACGGCAGACGAACTTGCCGTGTCGTCGAGTTGATCATCGTCGTCGACCACACCATAGCGATTCATCGCCGCCCCATCTTTCCGTTGGACGACAGCCCTTCTCTTCTTCCTGCTCTTCGCCTCGGCCGAGCTACGAGACCGAGTAGAGACCAAGGAACGGGAGCCGCCAGAGATGCCCCCGCCGCCAATGCCGGAGTCGCAGCATTGGTCGCCGCCCAAGGACGATCGACGCTGCTTGTCGTTGATCTGCCTTTGCACTTGCAGCAGCTCCTCTTCGTCGTCCCGCAGGTGAGGCGGTGGGCCGGAGGAGGCGTCGGAGACCATGGAGTCCTCCTCCTCTTCGGAGTCGTACTCCTCCTGCGGCAGCATCTGCCTTCGGACGCCGGTGGGATGGCAGCATTGCTGCTGGCCTGAGACTGACCCGGAATGGTCCAGGTAGAGGGTCCAGCCGGACTGGCACCCGCTGCTGCACTGCGAGCTCTCCTTATCGTCGATGAAGTCTTCTTCTTCTCTCCCCGCCATGCTGCGATCCGATCAGAACCAGAACCAGAACCAGAACCAGATCAGCTTCACTTTCTCTAGCAAAAGCGGTGGCGTGAAAGGATGCTAGCTCACTCGCTTGGTGTAGTAGTGGTGCTCGGTACTGGCCAGTTGTAGTAGAGTGTATATGAGGAGAGTGGAGTCGGGATCTCGAGGCGAGTGGACACGCTTGTTTTATACGGGGCGCAGCTGGGCAACCCATTCTTGGTTCCTGTCCACGGACAAGGGCACATGCGGATGGGCGTGGGAGGAGTGCACGCTAAAACGAGCCGGTGCACGTGCGACACGGTCGGGCGCGTTTGGTTTCTCGGCGAAATCAGTTATTGCCTCGCTGGGCCAGCCTATACGTTTGGTACGTGACGAGGTGTGGACTTGGCAAATCACTGGGTTAAGCACCCCGGGTTGATTGAGGGGAGAGAGATGAGCGCTGGTGATCACGACGGCTGACAAGCAAGGCGTTTACCCAGGTTCAGGCTCCCGGAGGATAACACCCTACTTCCTGCTTGTCTGGTTATTGATGGTGAGTTGTGGCTACAATGGCGAGATGGCAATCTCGCTAGGGTTTGTGTGGCGGCTATGAGCGTACCCTAGACGAAGGACCCTCCTAGCCTTTATATGGTAGGCTAGGTCTCAGGTGAACGGTGCCGATGGCGCTTACAAGCATGGCGGGGTCGCATGATCTAGCGTCGACTATCTTGGCCCGCACGTCGTCCTCCTTGGGCCTTCCTTGGGCCCTCGTCATAAGGCTGATGGGCTTGGCGTGACCCAGGTATCCCCACCGTGGGGTAGTCGAAGAGTGACCCCACGACAGGAGCCCCCGAGTGCTTAGTCGAATCGTAGAGTCGGGTAAAGGACTCCTTCCTCCTGGGCACGCCGTCGGGTTCCTGAAAGGAACAAGTAAAATTAATCGACTCCGGTCGTCCAGGGCTTATGGAGGATTCCTTAGTCAAACCATCGACTGCTGGGTGATATACTGTGTGTACAGCCTTAGTCGGTGATTTTTCGACTGCTGTTGTTCTGAGTCACTCGGGAGCGCGAACAGCGCTCCCGATGGGAGTAGCCCCCGAGATTAAGCTGAATTGCTTGCAATTGAGGTTAAACTCAATTTTTCTTCAGTCGAAAAGCCCGCTCCCGATGGGAGTAAAGAAGGGACTCGACATGTTGGAGTCGCGACTGGCTTTGCGTGACTTACTGTGTATTCGGCCTGTTTAGCTTACTGCACAAGTTTTTTTAGCTCTTGGAGCTTACTGAATCTTCTTGCGCTCGAATGAGCTGTTCGAGTTTATTCGGTTCTTAGAGCTTACTGAACATTTTTGCACTCGAATGAACTGTTCGACTTCTCGATCAGCCCATCGGCGTACTTGCTACGCCTGCGCAGTTGACGTCAGTGCTGACGTTTTCTTGCTCACTCTGTGTCCGACGGGACGTGACAGTGCGGGCCCACTGTCAGTATTGACTGGAGACAGCGGTTGCCGCTTTTTTCTGACCGTTGGGCGCGAAAATTTCGCGGTGTGATGACGCCTTGATTCCCGCGCGTAGTGGGCGGTGTGGCCGTCGACGGTTGCTATCTCCGCGCAACACGTGGACGGCCAGATGATGTTGCGGAGAGCGGTTTCAGCAGGGATGGCCAGGATTGACTGACCGCGCGGTATATAATTTTCACCGCGGCGGTGAACAGTTTATCCATCCCCATTCCTTCTTCGTCTCCACTGCTTCTGTTCCGCCATTGTTGCGCTGCGTGCTCTCTGTCAGCTTCTAGTCTTCACCCTCCATGAGCAAGGCCGCGATGAAGAGGGGGAAGGCTGCTGCTGGCGCCGTCGCCGCCGCCAAGGCGAGCGTGATGAAGAAGCCCGACGGCGACTGGGTCAAATCATCGGTGAAGAAGGCCGACCTCGAGGCCCTCCGTGCGCAGGGGCTGCTGCCACCGGTAGGCCAAGCGACGGTGCGCGCTCTTGGGAAAGAGGTATTTCCCTCCCCTCGCGAGGGGGAACGCGTTTGCTTCGTGGACTTCCTTCCGCGGGGTTTCGGGTTCCCCCTCCACGATTTCGTCCGTGGTCTCTTGTATGCTTATGGGATTCAGATCCACGATCTGACTCCCAATAGCGTCTTGAGCATCGCGAGCTATTTCGTGCTCTGCGAGTGCTTCCTGGGAATTGCGCCCAACTGGCTGCTGTGGAAGTCGCTATTCCTCGTGAGGAGGAACGTGGGGAAGAGCAAGCAGGTGTACCCAGTCGGCGGCTTCGGCATCCAGGTGCGTGGCGACACCTCCTACTTCCAGATGAAGAAGTCCGACTCCGTCCAGGGCTGGCGGAAGAAGTGGTTCTACATCAGGTGCGACCAAGCAGGGCTTCCCGAATTCGCCGCTGATCGCGAGTTGCGGAAGACGAACGCGTGGGCGCACCCGCTGTCGAAGGAGGACAGGGAGGCGACTCAACCCTTGTTGACGCTACTTCGTGGCCTTCTGAAGAGTCTCGGGCGCGAGACGGGTGGAATTCACCTCATCGCCACCTTCTTCAGGCTTCGGGTGCAGCCGCTGCGCAGTCGCGTCCACCCGATGTGGGCGCGTGTGGATGCTGGCAATGAGCTTGATGATGACGCGGTCGAGTCGAAGGTGAGGAGCATCACTAGTCTCCGAGCCGCTGACCCGTGCAACGTCAAGTGCCCAGTCGAGCCATATGGTCCTAATAATCCTGTGCCTGAGGTGAGCTTCGTTTGCTTTGTTTGCCTTGTATCTTCTTCTGTCGAATCTTTTGCCTGACTCGAATGGTTCATTTGCTGACAGGGTCGTTCGAGCTATGTCAGTCTTCCTCCGTTGATGGAGAATGGACCTCATGAAGAGGCAGAGTTCCCTGAGGACGAGGTTGATGACGATGAAGTTCCCTCCGCCACCTCTCCGAGTGAAGAGTTGGAGGAGGATGAAGACGAGGAGCCGCTGCGGAAGCGGCAGAGGCGAAAGGTGGCGACTCTGGTTCTGCTTCGTCACCTGTGAAGGAGGCGGGTGTGAACGAGGAAGAGACGAGCGAGTCCTCTTCGGGTGCTAGGCACCCGAGTGACCTGGCTGAACCTTTGGTCGTGCCTCCACTCGGCTCTGCACCGCCGACCGAGTTCGCGAGGATGGCCTCCGTCTCCTGGGAAGTGAAGATGATGTCGTCAGGTTAGTCGCATAACCATTGCTTTGTTTTTGTCGAGTGTGCTGTTTCACTTGCGGGTCCTTGAATTGAGTTTTCTTGTCACAGCGACCGTACTGGCGCTGCTGTTTCTTCCCCTCGTGAGATGGAGCACACTTCTGCTCCTATGATCGAGCAGACTGCGAGGACGACCGGAGAGGAGGCTCTGGCGGGTGACGTTTTGGCCTTGAAGGCTTCGACCTCCGCCATGCCAGAGAGGTCTGCTGATGCGACTCCGGTTGACGCTGGGCTGCTTGAGCATGTAAGTGTTCTTCGACTCCTTCTGCAAGATCTGTATCGGGTGCGCGTACAGCGCTCCCGATGGGAGTAGCCCCCGAAGATGCGCGTGACTAGAATAGTTGGGCATAGATTAATGTCTTGTGTTTCCTGCAGCCATTTTATCGCCAGCAGATGGAGGTAGCCGCAGCCTTCGTTCGCATGGAGCAGGAGAGGGATCAGCTTCGCACTGCTCTGGAGCAAGCGAATAGTAAGTGTGAACCCTTGTATTCGAGGGGTGCTTCGACTGCCTTTATTGCTAACTTTGCTCCGTTGATCCGTAGGCGAGAAGGAGAGCATGAAGACGCGGGTCGCGGAGCTGGAGAAGTCACTGGGTGAAGCCCAAGAGCGGGAACAAGCTCGGGATGCTCTGGAGAAGACCCAGGTCGACCGCTTGCTCGCACTCGCAGATGTTGTTGGAAGTAAGTTTTTCGGCTCAGTGCCTACTTTGCCTTTCTTCGACTTCTGACGTCTTACGGGTGTGGATTTCTTTTGAACAGAGACTTGCGGAGGTGCTCCTCCAGAAGGGACTTCCAGCGAGAGTGTCGGCTTGGCGGAGGCTGTTGGCTTCGTCGACCGCGTCTGCGCGTATGCATCGGCAGCGCTGCAGCAGTCGACGGCGGCACTGCAGAAGTCGACGGAGGCCTTAGCGACTGTGCACCGGAGTATCTTTCCCAGCAAGCCGCCACCAGCTGCTGTTGGCGCACTCGCGGCTCCATTCGAAGGCAATTCAAATGTCCTGGCGGACTTCACGCGTGCGCAGACGGTACGCGGCTCCGAGCTCACTTTCCAGCTACTTCTTGGTCACCAAGTCGTAGGTGATTTGGAGAAGGTTGTCAGCGACTTCCCTCGGAAGCCTGATGGCAGGACCGCGTCCCTTAGCGGTGTGAAGGTGCAGGCGAGCCAGCTAGCTGCGAAGTTGGTCGCCACCTTCGAGAAGAGGATTGCCAAAGCTGCAGAGTTGGCTACTAGGAAGAGCCGTTCCCAGTCGGAGTCTGTAGTGTAGACTTTTTCCTTTTAGGACTATGCTTCTGCTTTTGGGTTTGAGTTTGTAATGCACTTTATATTGTGCGAGTGAACATGCTGATGATGAAATGTGAATTCGCTCCCTCGGGGGTGCAGTCGCCGAGTCTTTTTTGATGTCTGGCTTGGATGAATTATGCTGATTCTTTTCCTAGCTTGACGCTGTCAATTCTTGGCAGTCTGATATGGGCGAAGCTCCTGACGTTGCTGGAACTACTGGCGCGGATGTGGGGGACACCACTTCAGCTGCGCCTACTCGTCGCCGCCGTCAAGCTCCTCCAGCTCCTGTGCGAAGCGTAAATGACCAGAGAGTGATCACCTTCATGAGGAACAAGGTGTTGGAGCTTGAGTCGAAGCTGAAGAGTGCTGAGTTGGAGCTGGAGCGATTGAGGTCGCGGCCCATTGCGCCGTTCTCCCAGCGCGAAGAGTTTCTGCTTGGCGAGATGGACTTGATCAGTCGACAGCTGCAAGGTTGGCCTTCTAGCGTTTTTGCCTCGGCTTCTGTGTCTTCCTGCTATGCTTAGTGCTTGGCCTTGATGCAGATGTGAACTCTGACTTGAAGGCTGAGCAGCTTCGAGTGGACGAGCGAGTAGAGAAAGAGGCTGCCGGTGACTCACCCGAAGCGCGCCAGTTTTGGTCGAACAGATCCAGAGGTAGTGTACTGGCACGAATGCTGGATCGCACCTGGCGGGCTGCTGTGCTCTTGGAAGGTTGCAGAAAAACCCTCTGGCAGATCAACAAGGTGTACTTTCCTCACAACGAGCAGCCGAATGGACTGACTGCGCTTCTGGAGAGGTTCCGTGAAGGCAGTGCGTTGAAGGAAGTCGTGCGCACTCAACTTGTTGCCGGGGCGAACGTGGCGCTGGCGTACGTTCGAATGCACCGGCCTAATCTTCCGCTGTACAAGGTGCTTGACGGCTTGCCTGGAGAGGGTGACTACGCCGATACTCTTGCGGCTGCGCGTCAGATGATCCAACAGGTCCAGAGCTTTAGTGAGCACCTCGTAGGGCCACTCGATGCGCCAAAGGGCGAGCCTGTAGAATAAGAGTAGTATACTGCTGTTGTACAGCGTTAGCTTGTAACAGAAATTTTTCCAAGTGGAAATATGAGTGTATGTATGTCGAGGTGGGGGTAGCCCCCGAGTTAGTAAATTGTATCTTGTAGACGTCTGTAAACCTGTATGGCGCAGCCCCCCAGCAGATCGAGTGCGGCCTGGGATTTTGAATTAAATCTGTGCGGCGCAGCCCCCGAGTGCTTCGAGTGCGGCCGAGGTGTATCGAGTCAGCCTTGTGCGGCGCAGCCCCCGACTGCGTCGGGTGCGGCCTAGTACATTGATTTGGACCTGTGCGGCGCAGCCCCCGGGTGCTTCGGGTGACGGCCAAAGGTTTTGCGAGTGACCTGTATGGCGCAGCCCCCGAGTTCTTCTGGTGGCGACCTAGGTTTTCGAGTTGGACATGTATGGCGCAGCCCCCGAGTGCTTCGGGTGAGGCCTAGGTTTTTGACTTAGACCTGTGCGGCGCAGCCCCCGAGTGCTTCGGGTGACGGCCAAGGATTTTGCGAGTGACCTGTATGGCGCAGCCCCCGAGTGCTTCGGGTGTCTACCTAGGTTTTCGAGTTGGACCTGTATGGCGCAGCCCCCGAGTGCGTCGGGTGCGGCCTAAGTTTGACTTAGACCTATGCGGCGCAGCCCCCGAGTGCTTCGGGTGACGGCCAAGGATTTTGCGAGTGACCTGCATGGCGCAGCCCCTGAGTGCGTCGGGTGCGGCCTAGGTTTGACTTAGACCTGTGCGGCGCAGCCCCCGAGTGCTTCGGGTGACGGCCAAGGATTTTGCGAGTGACCTGTATGGCGCAGCCCCCGAGTGCTTCGGGTGGCGACCTAGGTTTTGAGTTGGACCTGTATGGCGCAGCCCCCGAATGCGTCGGGTGCGGCCTAGGTTTGACTTAGACCTGTGCGGCGCAGCCCCCGAGTGCTTCGGGTGACGGCCAAGGATTTTGCGAGTGACCTGTATGGCGCAGCCCCCGAGTGCGTCGGGTGACGGCCTAGGCTTGACTTAGACCTGTGCGGCGCAGCCCCCGAGTGCTTCGGGTGACGGCCAAGGATTTTGCGAGTGACCTGTATGGCGCAGCCCCCGAGTGCGTCGGGTGCGGCCTAGGTTTGACTTAGACCTGTGCGGCGCAGCCCCCGAGTGCTTCGGGTGACGGCCAAGGATTTTGCGAGTGACCTGTATGGCGCAGCCCCCGAGTGCTTCGGGTGGCGACCTAGGTTTTGAGTTGACCTGTATGGCGCAGCCCCCGAGTGCGTCGGGTGCGGCCTAGGTTTGACTTAGACCTGTGCGGCGCAGCCCCCGAGTGCTTCGGGTGACGGCCAAGGATTTTGCGAGTGACCTGTATGGCGCAGCCCCCGAGTGCGTCGGGTGACGGCCTAGGCTTGACTTAGACCTGTGCGGCGCAGCCCCCGAGTGCTTCGGGTGGCGGCCTAGGTTTTTGAGTTGAACCTGTATGGCGCAGCCCCCGAGTGCGTCGGGTGACGGCCTAGGTTTATGTTGCTTTTTGACTAAAAAAGTAAAGGGGAGAGCTTGTTCCACAAATCACTTCATTGATTTTTGCGAGCAGGCCGCCTCATTAAAACCCTTCCAGTCCCCTCAGGTACCCTGGTAAGGGAAAGAGTGCGTCTGGAACCTGCCGCTTCTTGAGATAGCACACTTTGTTACAAGGGGGAGTCGATTAGGCGTAGAAGCGGCGCAGTTGCGCCACGTTCCACGGGTTGCTGCAGACTGTCCCTGTCTTCGAGTCCTTCAGGCGGTAAGCTCCGCCGCCAATTGCCTCTGTCACGATGTATGGACCTTCCCACGGGGAGGCTAGTTTGTGCACCTTCTTCTGTTTGAGGCGGAGGACAAGGTCTCCGGGGACGAACGCTCTGGGCCGCAGTCGCCGTCCGTGATAGTTGCGTAAGTCTTGCTGATACACGGCTGTGCGGGTAAGGGCGATGTCGCGTGCTTCGTCCAGGGTATCCATGTCATCCTCGAGTGCTTCTTCTGCCTCGGACTCGTCGTAGGCCACCACTCGGGGTGCATCGAACTTGATGTCGCATGGCATGACTGCTTCTGCGCCGTAGACCATGAAGAATGGCGTGTACTGAGTGGATCTGTTTGGCGTAGTGCGCAGGCTCCACAGCACAGACGGCAGCTCCTCAACCCAGGCGCCTGCGGCGCGCTTCAATGGTACTCGCAGGCGCTTCTTGATGCCCTTGCAGACTAAACCATTGGACTTTTCGACTTGCCCGTTGGACTGCGGGTGCGAGACAGATGCGTAGTTGAGTTTGATGCCTTGCTCGGAGCAGAAGTCCTTGAACTCTTCGGCTGTGAAGTTCGTGCCGTTGTCGGTGATGATGCTGTGTGGCACTCCGAACCTGAAGATGATCGACCTGATGAAGTTAACTGCCGAGGAGGCAGTCGAACTTGTGATAGGCACGGCTTCGATCCACTTCGTGAACTTGTCGACTGCCACCAGGAGATGCGTGTGTCCTCCTGGCGAGGACTTCTTGAGTGGACCCACCATGTCGAGCCCCCATTGAGCGAAGGGCCAGGCAAGTGGGATGGTCTTTAGTGCTGAAGCTGGTGCGTGCGGCTTGTTGGCGAACTCCTGGCAGCCGAGACATTTCCTCACGAGTTCTTCTGCGTCTTGCATTGCGGTGGGCCAGTAGAATCCGGCTCGTAAAGCTTTGGCCACTAAGGCTCGACTGCTGGCGTGGTGCCCGCAGATGCCAGCGTGGATCTCGAGTAAGATGGCTTGACCGTCGACTGGGTCGACGCACCTTTGGAGTACTCCTGAGATGCTTCGCTTGTATAGCTCCCCCTTGATGATGGTGAAGCCTTTCGAACGGCGAATAATGCGCTTGGCTTCGACTGAGTTGACTGGCAGTCTCTGGTGCAGCATGTACGCCAGATATGGGCTCGTCCAGGTGGGCTCGATGAGCAGAACCTCCATTGGCTCCTTCTCTTTGCCTGGCGGGTCGGCGGTGCTCGTTGATGGTGTGGAGGATCCGGGCGCGGGTCGAAGTTTGACAGACCGCTGCGTGATGCGCTCAAGGAAGACGCCGGGTGGCACCTGCGCCTTGTCTGAGCCCAGGTTGGCGAGGGCGTCGGCTTCCTCGTTGCTTTCGCGGCCGATGTGCCGCAACTCGCAGCCGTCGAAGGTGCCCTCCAGCTGGTTGTACAGGTCTCTGTAGGCGATCATGTTGTCGGCGATGGCGTCACAGGCTTCATGGTTTGCTGCACGACGAGGTAGGAGTCGCCGTAGATCATGAGGTGAGTGGCGCCGCAGTTCTTGGCCATTCGCATGCCATGGATTAGGGCTTCGTACTCAGCCTCGTTGTTGGAGGGTGTTGGGAAGTCCATCTGTAGCACGTACTTCAGCTTGTCGCCTTTGGGGGAGATGAGGATGACTCCTGCCCCGGCTGATCTGAACTTTTTGGAGCCGTCGAAGTACATTGTCCATGCGTTGGACAGGTCGGGGACATCTGGCAGCTGGGCTTCTATCCACTCGGTGGTGAATTCTGGGAGCACTTGGGCCTTGATTGACTTCGGGTGAGCGTATTTCAGCCCCCAGGGTCCTAGCTCGACGACCCACTTAGCGACTCGTCCTGTCGCGCATTGGTTGGTCAGGATGTCGGAGAGCCCGGAGGAGCTTACCACCGTGATCGGGTGCTCGGAGAAGTAATGGATTACTTTCCTTGAAGTCATGAAAACTCCGTAGGCCAGCTTCTGGTAGTGCGGGTAGCGCTGCTTGGACAGGGTCAACACCTCGCTAAGGTAGTAGACGGGTCGCTGAACAGGGTAACTGTGTCCTTCTTCTTCTCGTTCGACTACGAGTACCGTGCTGACCACCCTGTTTGTGGCTGACACGTAGAGGTATAGCGGCTCGTTCTCCAGTGGAGCCACCAGTACTGGGGAAGTCGTGAGTGTTTTCTTGAGTTGGTCGAACGCGACTTGCGCTTCTTCTGTCCACTCGAACTTGTCTGTCTTTTTCATCAGTTGGTAGAAAGGCAGGGCCTTTTCTCCCAACTTACTTATGAACCGGCTGAGAGCTGCGACTCGGCCGGCTAGGCGTTGCACCTCGTGAAGCTTGGTCGGTGCTGGCATTGCGAGTATGTTTTGCACCTTCTCAGGGTTGGCTTCGATTCCTCTTGCAGAGACGAGGTACCCAAGCAGTTCTCCGGCTGGCACGCCGAAGACACACTTGTCTGGGTTCAGCTTGATCTGATACTCGTCGAGGGCGGCGAAGACCTTGCGGAGGTCGGCGATGAGGGTGTCCTCCTTGCGGGTGGTGACGACGATGTCGTCGACGTAGACTTGGACGATCTGCCCGATGAGCCCTTTGAGGCATGCTTGCATTGTGCGCTGGTACGTGGCACCAGCGTTCTTCAACCCGAAGGGCATCGTCTGGTAGCAGAAAACGCCGTCGGGTGTGATGAATGCTGTCTTTCCTCATCGTCGACGTTCAGTCTGATCTGCTGGTAACCTGAGTAGGCGTCCAGGAAGGACAGGCGTTCGCAGCCTGCAGTCGAGTCGATGATCTGATCTATCCGCGGGAGCGGGAAATGGTCCTTGGGGCAGCATTTGTTGAGGGCGGTGAAGTCGACGCACATGCGGAGTTTCTTCGTCTTCTTCTTCTCCACCAGGACTGGGTTGGCGACCCAGTCCGAGTCCTTGATCTCTCGGATGAACTTGGCATTCAGCAGTCGATCGATTTCTCTGCTGATTTCGTCTCGCTTGGGCCCGGAAAAGCGTCGCATGGCCTGTTTGACGGGTCTGGCGTCCTTGTGGACCTTTAAGGAGTGCTCGGCGAGGTTCCTGGGTATTCCTGGCATGTCAGAGGGTTGCCATGCGAAGATTCTCCAGTTCTCACGTAGAAACTCGACGAGCGCGCCTTCCTATGCGGGAGTCAGACTCGACGATACTTTGACCGTCTTGCTGGCGTCAGTCGGGTGGACCTGATGGGTCGTTGTGTCGTCAGCCGCGTTGAAGGCAGCGTCCTTGGCTGGTTTCTTGCGGGCTGGGAAGATGGTCTTGTCGTTGTCGACTGCCATTGCCTCGAAGTGCTCTTCGACTCCGAAGAATTCGGAGATCTTGCTGAACTCGCGGTCGCAGCTGTTGGAGCGGTCGAAGTCGCCGTGCACCGTGATGACGCCCTTGGGTCCAGGCATCTTGAGCATGAGGTAGGCGTAGTGAGGTATCGCCATGAATCTGGCGAAGGTTGGGCGCCCGAGTATCGCGTGGTACTGCGACTTCCAGTCGACTACCTCGAAGTCGATCGACTCCCTCTTGAAGTTTTCGGGTGTGCCGAAGATGACATCGAGTGTGATCGTTCCCATGGGCGTGACTGCTTGCCCTGGTACTATGCCATGGAAGGTGGTCTCTGATGCTGCCAAGTCCGTCGTTGGCCTGTTTATCCTTCTGAGGGTGTCGGCAAAGATGATGTTAATGCCACTGCCTCCGTCCATGAACACCTTTTTCAGGGTGTAATCTCCGATCAGAGCTTCGACTACCAGAGCGGCGTGCCCGGGTCGTGGTACTGCAGGCGGGTGATCTGCTCTGGAGAAGTGATTGGTGTCTCTGACCCTCTCAGGTAGTCGGGTACTGCGGTGGACAGGTGATGGCTTGGAAACTTGGCGGTGATGAGCTTCTGGTCCTGTTTGAGGGGCGCCCTTCTGTATCATGTTGAGTTGTCCGCGTGCCGCTGGATATGCGTCCTGGATCACCGGTGGGGCATCTTGCTGCGGCTGCTGCTGCTGCAGAAAGGCTCCCGCCGCCTGTGCTGGATTGGCGACTGCGGGTGCTGCCTGGATGGCCAGCTGCGCGGCTGGCTGCGCTGCGGGTGCTGGAGTGACTATCTTCTGCATGGCTTCGTATATTTTGCGTGCCTTTCGACAGTCCTTCAACAGGTGGTTGGATCCCCACTTGCCCGTTTCCGGGTTCCTGAACATGTGGTGCCTGCAGGGTTGTTCCAGCTCTTCCGCTGGGCTTAGAGTGCGTTTCTGCCACTCGCGTTTATGGCCTCCGTCGCTGCGGTAGCTGCTGCCGCCGCTTCGGTTGTACTGCCCCTGGCTGTATTGGCGACTCTGGTCACCGCCGCTTCGACTGTACTGTGCATGGCTGTATTGGCGACTGCTGTCGCGCGCTTCATCCTCACGGGGGGTTTGGAATCCCGCCGCTACTAGCTCGATTGAGTCGTTGCCGTTGTAACGCGGCTTCTTCTTGTGGCGCCTTCTCGCCAGTTGCTTGGTCCGGCTTCGTCCTTCGGGGAGTAGTGTGAACTATTGCGGACCGAGTCCTCTCCGTCTGCCCACTGGTTTGCTATCTTCATGACCTCGATCATGTTTTTCGGCCGGAGCCTACCAAACTCCTCGCGGAGGTCGCGGCGGGAGACGCCGTGCATGAAGGCATCCATCACTCGGTCCTCCGAGGCGGTCTCCATGGTGTTGCGGAGCAGGTCCAACGCTGGATGTATGACCGGAGCGGCTCGTCTCGTCCTTGCTTGCATGCTTGTAGTTCGACGAACGTCGTCGGTCTCGAGTACGTCCCCAGGAAGGATTTAACGAAGGCTCCGCGAACTCGTCCCACGTCCTGAAGGCGTTCTTGGGTTGAGTGTTGAGCCACCCGCGTGCAGAGCCCGTGAGCATCAGCTGGATGTACTGCATGGCCGTAGTCGAAGTACCGCCCTGGCAGCTGCAGGCTATGAGGTAGTCTTCTAGCCAGAGTCTCGGGTCCTGCTTCCCGTCGTACTTGACTGCTTCTGCCGTGAGCTTGAAGCCCTTGGGCATTCTTGTGTCGCGTATGTTGAAGCTGAAGCATGCGGCGCCGCACGGCTCGTAGTCGCCGTCGTTGCGGTCGTAGTCGAGTTGGACGTGCTGGTCGGCCTGGATGCGGCTGCGGTCTACCGTCCTTTGTGTGATGACGTTGCGGAGGTCTTCACCTGGCTGCGGTTGTCGCAGTTGTCTTGTCGCCGGGGCTGCGAGTGCTGCGGGCTCGTGGTCGCGGCGATCTCGATCTTCTCGCGCTTTTTCTGTCGGCGCCTTGTTTACCAGTGCGTCTTCGAGTGCCTTGATAGACATGATCTGCTGCTTGTGGAGGAGAGCGCGCGAGTCGCCCTCAGGCGGCTGTGTCAGCCGCAGGTATGTTTCGACTGCCATGAGTGCGGCTCCGGGTGTCTTGGGGACGGGTATTCCGTCTGCGTCTTCTATGTATGATGACTCGAGGTTGCGGGTGACTCTAGCGCGGTCGACCTCCGTCATCAGGGGCACGCGGGCTCTGTGGCGCCTTGCTCCTTGCGAGACCTCTGTTGAGGCAGTGAACGAGTAAGCGGCCCTCCTGGCGCTCGACGCGTCGGCCTCCTCCTTGCGTCGGAGGAGCTCGGCCTTCTCTGCGCGGAGTCGTTCGCCTTCCTTCCGCAGCAGGTACTGGACCGCCATAAGGTCCTCCCGGGGTGCATCCGGTGGGGGGTATGTGCCGTCCTCGACGTGCTTCAGGGCTTTGATTGCCATGTCGCGGGTGATGGTGAGTCGCGTCACCTGGTCCGGCATGACCACCTCCAGTGGGTATGCGGGTTCGTCGTCGTTGCCCTGCGGCCTCTGGCCGATCATGAAGACTTGCGCGGGGTAGATCTGGGCAGTGGGACGGGTGCTGCCACTGCTGCTTCCTTCGTCCGAGCCGTGCTCGGAGCTGAAAATGGGTGCGACGTGGTGGACACCACAGTCGCCGCCGAGGCTCCTTCCCTGGAGTTTCGCGATCTTCGCCGCGGTCGTGAGGAGTGATGTCGCTGTTGTCGACGTGGGCGCGATTGGCTTGTTGACGATCTTGTAAGTCGATGGAGACGCGAGTGGCGGTATAGAACGACGCGACCTCCGTTGCGCGCGAGGTGTGGTCGACGTAGTCGAAGTTGACGTAGATCTTGGCCTTGCCAGCGACGCGATCGAGGTAGTCGAAGTAGACTCGATCCGCGCGGTGGTCGACGAGGTGGTCGACGTAGTCGTAGCAGATGCGATCTCCGTGGTAGCCGGAGACGCTGATGGCGCGGCCGCGTTGGGCGCGATCTCTGCCGCAGCGGAGGCGGTCGGAGTAGTCGAGGCGGACGCGATCTTCTCAGCAGTCGAAGATGCTGCGCCGCAGTCGCAGCAGATGCGATCTCCGCAGCAGGTGGGGGCGTGGTTGGCGCAGCCGCGGCAGATGCGGGTGCCACCACCGCGGGCGGTGCGATCGCCGTGGATCTGAGTACTCCACAGCTGTCTACGAAGTAGTGCATGGTACCGAAGGTGAGGCACATACCTACGTGCAGATCGGCGTACACCGAGCGGTGGGCCGGCGGGTGGAAGGTGTACTCGAAGGAGCCGAAGCAGATTGGCTCCTTGGTGATGCAGACGTCGGTCTTCAAAGTTGATGGAGCCGGTGCGACCATGGTTCCAGCGCTCGTTCTTTCCCACAGACGGCGCCAATTGACGAGGTGTGGACTCGGCAAATCCCTGGGTTGCACCCCGGGTTGATTGAGGGGGAGAGAGATGAGCGCTGGTGATCACGACGGCTGACAAGCAAGGCGTTTACCCAGGTTCAGGCTCCCGGAGGATAACACCCTACTTCCTGCTTGTCTGGTTATTGATGGTGAGTTGTGGCTACAATGGCGAGATGGCAATCTCGCTAGGGTTTGTGTGGCGGCTATGAGCGTACCCTAGACGAAGGACCCTCCTAGCCTTTATATGGTAGGCTAGGTCTCAGGTGAACGGTGCCGATGGCGCTTACAAGCATGGCGGGGTCGCATGACCTAGCGTCGACTATCTTGGGCCGCACGTCGTCCTCCTTGGGCCTTCCTTGGGCCCTCGTCATAAGGCTGATGGGCTTGGCGTGACCCAGGTATCCCCACCGTGGGGTAGTCGAAGAGTGACCCTACGACAGTACGGTACAAACAATATCGCTCTTGGGGGCAAGCTAGCCTCGCTAGGCCAGGATTTTCTCGCTCGCGAGGGAGAGCCAAATCGGCTCGCTCTCAACGGCAAGCTTTGTTCGCACAACAACACTCGCAAGTCGCGATAAGTCCGTTCTCTACTGTGACCTCTCTCTCTCTCCCCCTTTCCTGTCGATTATTTCTCAACGATTCTCCCGATTCCTCTCACGCGGTCGCGCCTCCATCGTTTATTTCCACAGTTTACAAATCTTGGGACATCATTAAGTCCATTTCCTCGACGACTGCAGCTGAAAACGAGCTCCATATTCGTTAGTGCTAAGTACTACTAATCCAAATAACTCTTCTCGCTCTCGCTAGCAAAAGCTATGGAACCAAACGCACAGAGGACGCAAGATGAGCAGACCCGAGCTAAGCTAGCTGGGCTAAGCTCAGCTATCAGCTATGCCCGTGTAAGCTAGGCAACCAAACGTACCCGGACGACTGGGCAACAATCCCGGATAGCTTGGTTTGAAGTTTCAACTTGCTGATCGCTTGGTTTTTGGGTCGAAGCCGATCAAGGCAGCCGAGGTTGATTTTGCTTTTTTTCGAAACACAGCGCACACACAAAATATGCTCAATCCTGTGAGCACAAACTGACACACGTTAGCGCTATGAGTACATATCAAAAGACTGAGTTGGCGGTCGAGTTTTGAAATTAATGTAATCTCATCATATGCATCTTGATATCGATAATCCGCCCGTAATGAGAAACACCGGCATCAAACGTATTGTTTGAATTCTGCTAATCATCCAACCACATGTAGATTCTCCGTAGCCAAGTTTTTTTTGGGAGCATTTCCACTTTAATACGTCCGGCGCTTTAGACGATTGTTAATGGGAGCGTTGTGGATTGTGTTGGATTACTGAGAGAACCTCTTTCCAGCGGCGCTTCCAATACGAGCCTCAGAATTATTAGATATTTTGGTAATACAAATCAAAATATTTATATGTTAAATAGTTTTCAACACATCAAATATAGTTCCACAATAATGAAAAATAAAGTAAAAAATTATTCATACAATTTGATAAAATGAAATACAATTAAAGGGCTCATCTCTTTGGCAGTTGAATGTCTCATGTGCAACTATTTAGGTTTATCATCTTGTCGGTTGCATCTCATGCACACTTAGGCTTTGTATGTCGAACACATTCTTTAAACGTGTACTGCACTTTATAGCAAATCATCCTTATTCTTTGGTGGCCTTTTATTTCCTTTTGTATTCCCATTCCAATACTACTCCTTATTATGGGAGTATACTTTTTGGCATTTCCTATTTGCCACGTAAAGCGGAGTGTTTGCGCTCCACTCACACTGCATCACTAAATGGGCTGGCCCAGATTACTTTCTTTCTTAACAAGGTGGCTTCCTGCCCTTTGTTTACGTGTTTGTATCGTTGTTTTAATTTTGGTTTGTTCTAGTTCGTTTTATTTCTTCCTTTTCTTTTTTTTTTCAATTATATTTTACTTTACAATTGGATTCATTTGCTTTTCCTATGTATATATTATAATTATTGAATTTCTTTTCTTTTTTCTAGTTTCTGTATTTTTCCCTTTTTATATAAAACAAAAATTTATGAACATTTTTCAAAAAATGAATCATTTTTAAAATGAACATTTTCCAAAATATGAACCATTCTCAAAATGAATATTTTTCAAAGTCGGCACCATTAATTCTCAAAAGTAACATGTTTCAAGTATAAACATTTTCAAAATTAAATTCTAGTGAACGGAAATATTATTGAACCCAAAAAATACCGGTGAATCAAAACTAATAGTTGACCAAATATAATAGAAACGGAAAGGAACTAAAATTTTGATAAACTGTAAATTATAGTTAAATGAATATACCGGTTAATCGAAAATTGTTCACAATACCAAAAAATGTATTTATACATTTCCGTAAAAACTGCAAAGAAAATTTAAAGAAAACAGAAACAACCAATATCTCAAAAGGAAAAGAGAACCCCCCCAATTTGTTTTTTTGTTCAGACATAAAAATGTATAAGTTTTTGAAAATAAATTATAAAAACAGTTGTTTCAACAATTTCCGACTTTAAAACGTATTCAGATTTATTTGATTTTTAAAAACAAATAGTGGTATCACAGAAAACAAATTAGAAAATTAACAGCAAAAACACAAGAAGGAAAAAACTTTAAAATAAGCACCCATATGGGCGGGCCATGGCGAAGACTTGCATGGGCGAGTCTGTGCACAACCTCGCAACGAGCGTGGTATACTGGTATAGTGCTCGCGTCCAGGCATACAAAGCAAACCCACCGTATGGGTTTTTCGATTTCCCTTTGTGGGCCTTCCGATACAAGACGGTCGTGCAGGCGAGTCGTGTACTGCTAAGAATAGAAGTAGGGATGGAGACATGGAGACGCGCGGATGAGGAACACGATGGTTTGGAGTTGGAGACGGACATGGCGGGAGAGCGACAGCCGACATCACGGGCTTTCAACCTGGCCAAATCGTGCTGACGCGTCGCAACGCCGCAGAACACAGCCGACATTTTCTTTTGCCGTCATGAAGACACTGATAAAAATGGGCTGTAGACTCGTAGTCTCGGTTCGTAGTGCGACACTAAAATAAAGTGGCGGTAATTTTGGGCATATCACCCACAGCCGATGATAACGACTTGGTTAGTGTTACTAATTGTAATCTTCCGCTTAAGACCAGATTTTGCCGCAAAAAGAATATTGACAGCCGTGTAGTTATCAGTCAATGTATCGTCCTCCAAGGTCATGTTTCTCCTAAGAGATAGCATTCGATATTACTTTGTGCGCATCATTCCGGCTATCACACAGCGGCTTGCTCAAGGATATATATATCCTTGCTTTTGATTGATCATCGTATCAGACTACGTAGCGGAACCGAGTTACCCTGAACAAGGGGCTCGGGTTGCATGTTATAGTGGTAGGAAAAACCCTACCGTGGTGTTTACAACCTATACGTATACGAGGTGGTATACTATACCATACTCGTATACGTATCCTATTACACGTCTTATTACATATTCCAACACCCTCCCTTAATCTAAACTTGTGAAAGATTTAGATTACGCCTGAACTCATGAAGATTCTTGACAGGGAGAGCTTTAGTAAAACATATGCAACCTAATCTTTGCTTGAAATGAACTTGATATCCAGGTGTTTACTTCACACTCGTTCTCTGACAAAGTGAAAATCAATTTCAATGTGCTTGGTACGAGCGTGAAAAACTGGATTTGCTGACAGGTATGTTGCACCAATATTATCACACCATAGACATGGCCTCTCTTTTAACTTAACTCCAAGTTCATTAAGAAGTGTTTCAACCCATATTAATTCTGCTATTGCATTGGCTAAGTCTTTGTATTCAGATTATGTAATGGAACGAGATACTGTAGCTTGTTTCCTGGCACTCTAAGAAACCAAGTTTGGTCCTACAAATATTGCAAAACCTCCAGTAGATCGTCTATCATCAAGACAACCAGCCCAATCCGCATCTGAAAATGCACTCAACATTGTAGATGAAGATGGCTGAAATGTAATACCAACCTTGACTGTACCTTGGACATATCTCAAAATTCTTTTAACCGAAGCCAATGAACAGTTGTAGGAGCATGTAAATATTGACAGACCTTATTGACAGAATAGGACAGATCTGGCCATGTAAGAGTGAGATATTGTAATGCACCAACAATACTAGGATACCTTGTGAAAGTGCATGTGTTGTCCCATGCGTGGTTTTGGTAATTAATGACAATCCTTATGGACTAATGTTTGCATTGAGATATACTTGTAGATCTTGTCCATAGGAAATGATTGGAGTTCATGTGTTGGACTCTAGAATATGACATGATGACCAATGCTCTATTCAAGGGGTTATATGAAGAATGGTCATGTGTAGAGTTGAGCTTATTGCAAGTATGGCTTGGAAAAGAAGATTGAGTGAACAATCATGTTTAACCCCAAGCCATCATACATATCAAGAGAAGAAGATGAAGCGCAAGCTCAGTATGATGCATCTCGAAGATATCATTTGATTGAATCTTGCAAAGGAGACATGAAGATGGAGCTTAGCGAGGCCCTCCCATAATGGTGTATGGGGGAGCATTTGGAGAAGTCTTCATCAAGTATGTGCTAGCAAGCACAATCAAGAAAGGTGTTAGAACTTGAGAGAGTCAAGATCGTCATCATCGAGCTCAAGTGGAATGCGCAAGGCAAAGGTATGATCTTGATAGGTTTTCTATTTTACCGGTCTCATGTTGTTTCTGGGAGACCGGGTTTTAGGATAGACGGCGTACTATCAAGAGGGGCTCTCAAGTGAGTAACTTGATCGCATCTTTGTGGAGAGCTCAAACCTTTGCATACTTGGCATTTGATTTTTCTTGGTTCTTATGTGGCTTTTCTCCCGGAGATTTGCCCGGAAGTTCCGGCCCGGCTGGAAGTTCCGGCCCAAGTGAAATCTGTGTGGAATTGAAGGCAACGGCTCGAATTTCTGGAGGGGTATAAATACCCCTCCACCTACCTCTAGCCAAGTAGCTCTGGCCAGCACGTTTGACTTTCTCTCTCCTTCATTGTTGCAAGCTCATTTCCTTGATATCTCCCAATCCCTCCACCCAAACTCTTTGATCTTTGGAGGATTGAAGGAGAAGACCTAGATCTACATTTCCACCAATCAATATCTCCTCTAAGTGAGGGGAACCTAGTGGATC
The DNA here is from genome assembly GCA_947311845.1 of Poa pratensis. Classification (NCBI taxonomy): domain Eukaryota; kingdom Viridiplantae; phylum Streptophyta; class Magnoliopsida; order Poales; family Poaceae; genus Poa; species Poa pratensis. The sequence goes on from CAMZMU010000052.1 coordinate 104,587,783, forward strand.
TAGTTCTTGGAGTTCTTGTGTGGTTCTCCTCTTTGTTCTTCCTCTCTTATTCCTCCATAAGCATTTGTTGCTTTGTTGGAATTTGAGAGTGGAGGATTTGAGCACTTGTGCTATTGCCTTTTGCATTTGGTGCATCGGTGTGCTCTCTACGAGGATTCGTGGTAGTTGAAAGCTTGTGAACTTGTTACTCTTGGGTCCTTGGACCCTAGACGCCTTTGTGGTGGTTGGAACCTTGTGTGGTCACTTGAAGCCGTTCGGGAGCCCCCAATCCCATTGTGGGTTGTGCCTCGGATTGTTGTTGAAAGCCGTTCGGGAGCCCCCAATCCCATTGTGGGTTGTGCCCCGGATTGTTGTTGAAAGGCTCCGGATTCCACCTCGAAGGAATACCGATAGTGGAAGGTGAATCAAACATTTGTGGGGCGGTTCATCGGAGAATAGGGTGAGCCTTTGTGGCGTTGAGATCGACCTTTGTGGTGCCTCACACCTCTCCAACGAGACGTACTCCCTTAACAAGGAGGAACTCGGGAATACATCCTCGTCACCGCGTGCCTCGGTTATTTCTATACCCGAGCTATTAACTTATGCACATTACTTTGTGATAGCCTTCGTGCTTGAAGTATTCTATAGCTATCACCTTGTTGTTTGTCTTGCTTAGCATAAGTTGCTGGTGCACATAGGTGAGCCTAGTTTATTTAGGTTGTCGGCTTGTTAATTTAAACACCTAGTTTTATTCCGCAATTAGCAACCCTAAACCGGAAAGTTTTAATTACCTATTCCCCCCTCCCTCTAGGCGACATCATTGTCCTTTCACCTTGTCATATCTTCAGGACCAAGAGGGTCTCCATAATTTAGAGAGAGAGGATCGGTTGAAGACAATGGTGTGATTTCGGGCTTACATTGATGCATACATGCAATTCTCAGAAGCATACTTCTCCTGTGTCAAAATTAATCCATTTTGTGATTTCTTTACCTCAATACCTAAGAAGAAATGTAACTCTCCAAGATCTTTAATGGCAAAGTTTTCATTGAGGTCCTTGAGCAGAGCTGAAATAGCATGATCTTATGAACTTGTAACAATTATGTCATCAACATAAATCAGCATGTATATAATGACATCAGATTTCTGATAAAGGAACAAGGAAGTGTCTGCCTTAGAAGGAACAAAAGCAAGAGCAGATAATTTAGAACTAAGTCGAGAATACCATGCTCGAGGAGCTTGCTTTAACCCATAGAGAGCTTTGTCAATTTTGCAAATGTGATGATGAGCATTAGGATCTTCAAACCCTGGTGGTTGTTTCATATACACTTCTTCTTCCAAGATACCATGTAGAAAAGAATTTTTCACATAAAGCTGTCGTAGTTTCCAACTTCTAGAAACTGCTAAGGACAACACAATTCTGATAGTTGATGCTTTGACAACAGGACTAGAAGTGTCTTCATAATCAATACCATACCTTTGTTTAAAACCTTTAGCAACAAGACGAGCTTTATACCTGTCAACTGTACCATCTGCATTTTTTTTATACGATATACCCATTTGTAGTCAATCAAGTTTTTGTTTGAACTAGGTGGAACTAAGTGCCATGTCTTTTTTGGAGCAAAGCATCATATTCTTCCCCCATTGCTTGGCGCCACTTCGGATCCTCAAGAGCATCAGACAAGGAACGTGGTTCACCTCTAGAAGCAGGCAAACCAAACCGAATACTATTATCAGCATAAATTTTCGGTTGTTTTCCATACCGAATTGTTCCATCTTTGAACTCTTTTGGTTGTGTAATTCCTTTTTGTAGCCTGGTGCGAACTGGAGCCACAGCTGAGCCAACAGGAGAGCTCGGAGCAGAGGATCCAGAGTCGCCAGGAGAGGAGCAGATCCGGTTGGCGACCTGTCGTCTGCAGACTGGCGTGCATCATCACATGATGATTGCAGCGGGGACCCGCCCATGTGCAGCTCGGGGGAGCCAGGGGCGTAGGCTACGTGGCGGGCGACGACTGGCCCGCGGCGGAAGACGCGTCTGCGATCGACGCAGCGAATCTGCAGCGGGGTCATCCTCGGGATCGGAGAGCGGATCAGCCTCGGGATCGGAGGGCGAGTGATCCGACAGAGGATCTTCCTCAGAATTAGCACCATGTTCGTCATTTTGTGCAGAACTTGATTCTTCTATTTCTGCTTAATTTTCTTCACTGTTTTCACTCAAACTCGAATTTTCTTGATCATCTTCAGTGATGTTGTCATCCAGACCAGCACCATTAGGTTGTTCATCCTGATCATTGTTAGTAACAATTGGCACAATAAGTAAAGGCATATGGTCATCAAGTTGTACATCCCCATTAGTAGTAGAAGATGAAAGTGTGGGTAAAACCCGGCGACTAGCATTAGGATGAAGCTTAGCAAAGGGAAAAAACATTCTCATCAAATACGACATCACGAGAAACATAGACACGCCCCGTGGATACATATAGACATTTAACGCCTTTGTGTCGAGGACTATAGCCCAAGAACACACACCGTGTAGAGCGATATGCAAGCTTTCGTTTATTGTATGGACGGAGGTTGGGCCAACATGCACAGCAAAAGATACGTAGAGAGTCATAATTTGGTTTGGTATGAAGGAGGCGTTCAACCGGAGTTTCAAAACCAATTACTTTGCTAGGAAGTAGGTTCATAAGAAAAGTGGTTGTGAGAAAGGCTTCATCCCAAAACTTTAGTGGCATCGATGCATGATCAAGAAGGGAAAGGCCAACCTCTACAATATGACGGTGTTTACGCTCAGCGGAACCGTTCTGTTGATGTGCATGGGGGCAAGAAACATGGTGAGTGATGCCAATTTTCTGAAAATATGCATTAAATTTTTCATACTCGCCCCCCCCCCCAATCGGTTTGCATGGTGATGATTTTTCTATCAAACTTGCGCTCAACAAGTGCTTGAAAATTGAGAAACACTTGATAAACATCAGAACGGTTCTTGAGCAAATAAATCCATGTAAATTTACTAAAATCATCAATGAAGCTTACATAATATAAGTGTTTTCCTACAGAAGCAGGTGCAGGACCCCATACATCAGAGAATACTTGTTCCAAAGGAACAGTAGATACACTAGTGGAAACAGGGTATGGCAACTGATGACTTTTGGCTAACTGACAGGAATCACAAATGTAAGGGTTTATTTCTGGAGTAAAAGAAATCTGATGTTTCCTAAGAACTTGATGCACCACAAACGAGGAAGGACGATGTCCTAAACGGCGATGCCATGTAGAAGACAATGGCTTTATTGTGACGAAAGCTTGCTTGGAAGACCCGGTAGATCAAGGCACTAGCGGGTAGAGACCACCATGACATGGCCCCTTAAACAGAATTCTTCTTGTGGCCTGATCCTTGATCAAAAAGAAATATGGATGGAATTCAATAAAGACATCATTATCAAGTGTAAGTTTATGAACTGAAACAAGATTTTTTGAAGCACTAGGAACATGAAGGATGTTATTTAGATGTAGAGTACTATGGTGAGTATGCAACATTGAAGAACCAATATGACTTATGGGCATACCTTTACCATCGGCCGTGTGCACACGATCATTGCCCTTGCACTTGTCGTGGGTGGTCAACTTGTGGAGTGCACCGGTGATGTGGTCAGTGGCACCACTATCCGGGTACCATATTGTGTCAACCTCATATGAAGCAACATGAGCACCTTTTTCTTCACGCTTTTCTTCACGAGCACCATCATCATCGGAATCAGACCTTGAATCATCTTGGAACCGCCACCAACAGGCAGAAGCTGGATGGCCATGTATTTTGCATATCTGGCAGGTAACGTTGACATACGGTGTAGGCGCACGGCCGTGTCCACGGCGCTGTCCTCCACCATCGCGTCGGCGTCCACCATCACGACGGTCATCATATCAACGACCACGATCAGTGTCCCAGCGTCTAGCATCATCTCTTCCATCATCGCGACGCCCTTGGTGCCGGGCTCCATGGTCTGACTCGTAGCAATCTCTGTCGCGGTCGCGTTCGCCACCACGGTCACCACGATCGGCAGAGCGGCCACGATCTCCACGTCCGCGATCTCCAGCATCAGCAGACCGCCCACGATCACCACGAGGACGGTTGTCGTAACCACTGTCACGGCGACGACGAGCAACAGCATTGGCAGACGAGGTAAAGCTGTTTTGCCCGGAGGCAGCAAGCATTACCTGGCGCATGTCATGAGCACAAAGCTGAGCATATAGATCAAAGAGTTATTGAGCTGTTACCATTAACGGCGGCGACCACATCATTGTAGCTGCCATCCAATCCATTGACGATGTAGCCAATCATCTCGTCTTCCTCCACGGGCTTGCCAATGGCGGCAAGCTCGGATGCAAAGCCTTTCATCTTGACGAAGAACTGAGCGGCGGTGAGATCATTCTTTTTCGTGCCATTGAGGGATCCGCGGAGCTGGTTCACCCTGGCGCGTGACCCGGCACTGAACATCTTCGTAATAACAGCCCATACTTCAGCTGTCGAGTCGATGCCAACGACATGAGCGACGATTTCCTCCGAGAAGGAGTTGACGATCCAGCTCTGCACCGTGGAGTCCCGTAGGAGCCACACACTATAGGCAGGGTTTGCGACCATGGTCTTCTTTCCATCCGTGTCCACCTCCACTGTTTTGGCCAGCGCAACCTCGGTGCCATCGAGGAGAGTGAGCACCTGAGCACCACGGAGGCCAGGCCAGACCAAAGTCTTCCAGAACAAGTAGATGGACCTTGTCAGCTTGGTGGAGGGAGGGTTCCCCAGGGCGGAGAGCAGCGACGCGTTCGCGGACGAGGACGCCATTGATCCGGTGGAGAGGTTTTCCGATCAGCGAGATCGTGGTGGATGTTGTGTGGTTTCCGATCACAAGATCGTGGGTATAGTTGTGTTTCCGATCAAAGGACCGTGGGTTTTGGTGTAGGATTTCGATCGAGGATCATGGAGAGGCTTGTGGATTTCCGATCAGAGATCGTGGGCTGTTTGTGTTTGTGGCGGCAGGAGGAGTTCCTGCGGCGGCGGCGGCTAGGTCTAGGAGCACGAGGCTCTGATACCATATCAGACTACGTAGCGGAACCGAGTTACCCTGGACGAGGGGCTCGGGTTGCATGTTATAGTGGTAGGAAAAACCCCTACCGTGGTGTTTACAACCTATACGTATACGAGGTGGTATACTATACCATACTCGTATACGTATCCTATTACATGTCTTATTACATATTCCAACACATCGTTGTAAGCATCACACTAATTGTATTGCTTGATCAGTCATCTGGTTCGGATTACACGAGGAATTACAAGGATTTGAGGAGATCTAGAGGAAGAAGATGACACCACACTGTAGCCTATACCCGCCTTCCAGGCCGACGCCCTCCGTTCCGTTTGTTCCAAGCCAGCTGCAGTACGCTGTACGCTCTTGTGCAGCTCCAAACAGGCTGGACAGGCTGGCAAGGAGCGGCAGTCCACCAGCCAGCACAGTAGATTGTTGATGCAGAACAATGGAAAAGCAGTCCCTGTTGATTTGTGTTGCTTGCAGATCTCATCAGTAATGTTATGCTTACATATTAAGAACCACTTATTATTTTGAATTCTGTTCGCCCCCTCCCCCCCACACACACATTAAACAAGAGGCATTACTATGGTTCGGTCAGGGTACCATGACACTTCTGTCAACAGTAGACCGAGCTAAAAGACCTCCATAAGAGCATCTCTAGCAGACGAAGCGCGACGGAACAAAAACCGTATAGCCAAACTGTAAAATAGAATATTCCCGAATATGCCCCACTTTTTTGTTCATCTCTTTTCCCCACCTTCTTCTTCCTAGAGTAGGCAGCCCGCGGATTCCATCCCGGCCAACGAGCAGCGCGGGTGGCGGAGGGAGGCGTTGGGCCGCTCCAATGAGCACCGGCGGACGCGCAGAGGAAGCCCCTGGTGTCGCGGCGGACGGAGTCCCGCCGGGCGGGGTCACGTCGTGAATCGATCATGTGGCGGCGGAAGCAAGCAAGTGCATAGGTCTCATGAGCACGTGGATCGATCGGCCCAACCTGGCTGGCAGGTCTAGCTTGGCTGGATCCATCGGCCGAACCAGGCAGGTAGGTCTAGCTTGGCTGGAGGAAGACTGCGATGCAGAGCCGCTGCGCCCTCGCCGGCGTCGGGCTTGCTCGGCTGCCGCGCGCATGGAGCTCCGCCCCTGGGCCGGCGGGCCGTAGCTGCCCCGGGGCAGCTCCTGTTTCCGTCGATTTGGGTGAGTTTGGCTGGAGCAAGACTGCTATGTGGAGCCGCTACGCCCCCGCCGGCGTCGGGCTTGCTCGGCTGCCACGAGCATGGAGCTCCGCACCTGGGCCGGCGGGCCGTCGCTGCCTCGAGGCAGCTCCAGTTTCCTCGATTTCGGTGAGTTTGGTGGAGGATGGCGTTCCGACGCTGATAGTCACCAGCGGGTGCTGAATGTTCAGCCCACCAACGCCTCAAGCGGGATACAGGCCACCTTAAATTCGGTCGTGAAATCTGAAATTTTAGAGTTTCAAGGACCGGATTCACGGGGCCGTGTAAAATCTTTTACGGGTTGGGTAAGTTTGCGGATTCTGTTCTCCGCCTTTTTGCGGTTTTCAATCCACATCGGACGGTTATTATACAGGTTCTGCTAGAGATGCTCAAAGATAGCACCGCTTGCTTGCTTAGTGAGTGGAACGTGGTCTCGTCCATATTTAATTTGTGAAGTTTCGAATTTCCTGAAGTGCCACCACCTGTGACTACTGTTCACTTTGCAGATGAGTGTTATTTCTTGATATATCATCAAGATAAAATTATGTAGAAGAATCTCCACAGATAGATTCCATTGTCTGTGCAATTATAAGTTTCAGACATGCAAAGATCTCATCAGTACACAGCGTGGAGATTTATGTAACAGGAGAAAACAGAATTAACAGTTTAGTATTTCTCCTTCTATTAGAAAGGAAACCACAAGGAGCAATGATCAGTAGTTGATCCAATTCAATGAATATCTGAACATACAAAAATCAAACGAAGCTACATATCTCATCTGCAAGGTTATGCTTACACATTGGATGTGATACTCATCTTGGAAATAGCATTTGTAGTTCTTGTTTTCCCTTCTGAGTACCAAATTAACGAGAATAGCATTACTATAGGAATTTGATCAACGGAAATGAGTTACCTTACTGCTACGGCTTCTGTGAACAATAGATCAAGCTAAATGACGGCCATGAGATAGTGGAGCTTGATTACTAAAGTACAACCACTTGGTTGATTAGTTAGTGGAGCACGGCAATATTTAGTTGGTGAAGTTTCTGATTTCATACATATGTTTTTATGAAGGACCTTACAAATCTGTATTTTGTGACGTTAAATCTGGCTATTTAGTTGGATCCTTGATCAGGGTGTTCAAGAACGGTAACAATCGGTCACTACAAGATAAGGAGTGTTGTTCTACATGTATAATAGATGTAAGATTGTACGAAGAATGCACAGATAGATGTCATTGTTACACAGCGGAATAAGTTCAGACATTCAAATATCTGACTAGTAATTATGTGTGGAGACTTATGTACTCTAATCGAAAGCAAATCAATAAAGCTCAAAATAAAAGCAGGAGACATGCAAAGAAACGTACAAGTAGCAAGGGAAGACTATAGATCTATCATCAACCAGCTCACCCTTCACCACCATGTTCTCTGCCCTAGAACCCAATGTTTAGGTTCAAGAAAAACAGAGTATCCTAGATCCGATCGAAGAAGTCATCTAAACGTGGCGAACAGATTTGTCCAAGCACCCAGGCAGCAACACCAGCAGAATTAGTTACACAGCTGAATCAGTGGACACGGAAAGCGGTGTTGCCTCATGGGTGCTAGCACAAATCCATCACCAAAACAAACATATGGTTGCTGCATCTGTAGATCCACCTACACCTACTACCTGATAAGCAATCTTCTCCAAGCACCCGTTTGCCAACACCAAGAAATCAGATTTCCACTACCGAATCACATATGAATCAGGTGGCAACCGAAGATGGTGTTGACAGATGGGTGCTAGGAGAAAAGAGTTACCACATCTAGACAATCCTCTAATCTGTGTTGTTAACGAGGCTGTGGCTGTTAGTCGGATGAGGTGGTGTGCAGACGGATGGAGGATTGTGGTGCGTATATATTGTCGAGCGGTGAGAGCGTATCACGGATGCGCCGTTGGAAACCCTAACTCCAAGGGCAACGCCGCCGTCGGGCTCGGGAACAAAAGGTTGCAGAGGAAAATCTTGACCAGATGTGAAACGAGTGGACACCACTACACCACGCATTCCAGTACCTGGTCATTATATTCTGCATCCAAACAAAGGAAAATGCATACTCACAAGCGAGCAGGATTCTATCTTTATGACGACAGTGATGCACTGTAACTTTGTTTAATTCTCCTAACAATCCGCGCCCTCAGTTAATTCTCTAGATTAAGTGCTAAATTCGCCAATTCGACAGTTGATTTCATAGGAAATTAAGGGAACTTTGTTTAATTCTCTAGTATATTATATTCTGTACTCACCGGAATGATCATACTAAATCGCAGTTGAGGGATCGGGATACAAACCTAACACCCCTGTATGCTTAATATAGTGATGGCGCGAACGCTTATTCGGTGGCCCTTCTCGAATTAGGCCATATGCACTGTCGTTCGGGCACTAGAAAAGGTCAAAACCGCATAACGTCCTGTATTTTTCAGACCGGGGCCTTTATTCGAGATATGCTAGAGTTGCTCTCAGTTGCAACGCCAAATATAGAGGTGTATTTCGTGTAGCCACTCATGCCACTAGTCGACGCTGCACCAAGTAGATGCCGACAAAGAAGGAATTACTAAGTATATATGAAAGCTGGCCAAAACGACGGCCTCTCCGCTGACTGGCTACTGTTCATATACAGTAATGCTACTGTTCATCTGCAGTAGCCGGGTGGGCCCCACCTGTCAGCCGCACGGTGGCCGGCGTTTTCACAGAAACAGCCCTCGCGGCCGACGAATCGCTCCGCGGTCCGCGTTTTAACGAGGGGAAGCACTTATCTGTAATTACGCAAAACCTGAAGGACATTTTTGCAAACATGCGCACAGTTCCCCCCTCTCCTCCTTCCCTCTCCCGCGACGGCCCGACGTCGGCGGCGCCGCCGCCGCGAATCGCCGCCCCTTCGACGCTTCCCCGCCGGATCGAGACCCGCGGGGAGCTCCGCCGCCGGCACCGCTCCCTCCTCGCCGTGTATCGGCCGCCGGAAACCTGCAGCCGCGCCGCAATCTTCGTCGCCGTCGCCGCTGCCCGCCGCCGCTCCCACGCGTCGCCGGCGCCACTCCGGCGACCCAAATGGTCCGGCGCCGCCACCTACGGGTCGGCCAGCCGCGCGTGCCAGAAAGCGGCGTCGCGCCGCCGGCGAGCACGGCGCCGCCGCGGCCACATCTGGCCATCCTGACGTCAGCATGACGCCAAGGCGGGTCCCACATGTCAAATTTTTTTTTTGGAAAAATAATTTGCTGGAAAATCAATATATTCAAATATGCATTTTGGAAAAATTCAACAAGTATATCAAGGTGGGCTCACAAAAAAAGTTAATTTCAAATTTGAATAATCCACAGTTCCAAATTCTTTCGAAATCCGTCTATTTTCGGCGGTTTATTCAGATTTGCCACCTCCGGCGATATAATGTTTGCGTCATGCACTCGAATATAACGCGTGCGTCATGCAGACAAAAAAAGCATGCTTCAATACTCCAATTTAGTGAAAATTTCGATAAAATTTAAAAGACAACAAACTCCGACGGAATTTCACGGAAGCAGAAAACTCGAAATTGCAAAACTTTCCAGGTTCAGCAAATTTTGAAACCTGAAGTCTTTTGAAGCACGCGTTTTTTTGAATTGCAACAATTTCCACCTTTGTAAATATTCTCGAACCGATTCATTCTGAAGATTAAGTTAACGCCTAAATTGTTAAATATTTGTTGATAACCATAATGTACGTTCATTTGACACCTTTATGCCATTTTTCGAAATATGAATTACGTAGTTTTAATTTTAAAACAGAACATGCTTTAGATAATTAAAATGCTTCACATGTATTATGCGCTTACGTATATCAGAATAGAAATGCTTCAACTTCAAATAACGAATAATAAGTACTTTAAGGTTGTTTTCTAAACTACTGTATTTTGAAACAAAAAACTGACATAGAACATGTTTTAAATCATCTAAAACACTTTATATATTGCTTCACGATAATTTAAAACATTTCTGAAACTACTAAATGACGCCATATCAGTAACTTCAACTACATCTACCAGGAAAAAAAATGAACACATTCATTGCAACGATCAGGAAAAGAAATGCAAATTGAAGAATCCATCAAAACGATCACACAAAGCAATCGAAGAAACATATACGCATTTATATCATGGTCTCAAAAATATCGACATAACAGTATCACAAACGTAAATATTAGCAAATAACTGTTTAAAATAGAATCAAAACCAGCATGTTCGAGTTACAAATCAAACCCTAAAATATTGGGAGATAGCTGTTCAGAAAAATTCAAAATCAGTATGTTGAAACTCCAAAACAGATTCTAAGATTGAACATGCATTACAGAGTTCCTAACACTTTGTACATATTGTTTTACGGTATTTACCCATTTTTGCAAAACTGCTACATGCTGAATCTACTATTTATTGTAAAAATACTTCATTCACTAAATGTTGGCAAAAAAACCATTTCTTCTAATGATGGATTGAGTTTGACAAGTTCCCCAATAAGGGCACTAACTACATGTAACAAAGCACAGAACATAGTTGCACAATTCAAAATGGTCAAAATTTGGATGCAACATAGACGAACTTTCCCCATTTGTTAGCACAAAACTTAAATATTATTTGGGAAAAAACACATTTCAATATTTCAAAATATTAAGCTATTTGAGTTACCCCATAATATATCAACATGCCCAGGAAAAAAAATTGGTACTTACTAATGCCAAAATACAAACAAATTTGAACAATTCAAACTGCCTAATATTTGCATACACTCTGGATGCACTTTACCTAATTACGAATTACAATTTACTAAACGCTCACAGAATAAATTTCCTCTGATTATACTAGCCAGCTAGAAAAAAATTTACTTCCACTACTTACGGCATAATGCACATATTCCAAGATTCCAATTCGGCCAATTTTTTTGAAAAAATCCAAATAAATTCCCTCGAATTGTGGATCGAATTTAATAAATGTCCACCTAATGTAATCCATTACCATTATGGAGTTCAACTAAATTTTGAAACCAAAATACGAACTTATTACATCTTCCCTAGTTGATTAAAATTCAGAAAAAAAATTAGCTGAAAACACTTTAATTATGAACATAAAATTTAAAAATGCTTCATTCACTAAATGTTGGCAAAAAACATTTCTTCTAATTATGGATTGAATTTGACAAATTTCCTAACAAGGACGCGTCGTGATGACGCGCTAAATTTCCACTAGTATGATGTTAAGAGCAATGCCATTCAGTGGGTCATATATCACTGAGAACAAATTGATGGGTATAAAATGCAACAATGAGGAGTGCGACGTTTTGGAGGCTAGGCTCCACGGAGCTCGGTTTTTGGAATGTTCAAAATTGATATTTTTTGTTTCATAATTTATTTTTTTAATCATAATTATAGATAATACTGAGATGATGTGGCACTTATTCAGTTGGCCCTACAAGACATTTACATGCAACAATGATAAAGTAGACAAAAATAATGATGTGGCGTGCAATTAAAAAAGAGAGACAAATTGAGTAAATAGCTAAGTTACCGTAACATCACACAACCCAATATGAGTCAATAACTCAATTAATAAAGATTTGTAGGACACCAAACAAATGTTACTATCCACTATATAAGCGGTAAGATAGTCTAGTAATATACACATGTTACTAGAACATACTAGTTTCAATTACTCACCAGTGACTAGTCTAAGCCTAGCATCGAGGAGCTTACCATTGAAAAGACTGTGCATTGGATCACCATCGGAAAATATTCTGCTACGAACATAGCTAGCTAAAGGGTTACGGAATCTAGTATCTCGGTTCGTAATTGTAAGATGATTTAACTTTTTTACTTAGACACGTGTAACCAGACTTGTATTTTAGTATGTAGTCAATCATTATGTTTTGCATATAGTTTATACTGAATATCTAAAACATATTCTAATTGAAAACTGAGGGGTAGGTTAATAAAGGCCGTATCTTTCATATGCAACTGCCCATTTACTGTGTGCAATATTCATTTGTCCATCCGCCAAGAAACGAAATGGTTTATATCTTCAAATTAAGTAAGTAAGTAATCAATTAATACTTAAGCAGAAGAGATTTACTACAACCAGTGAACCTAAACACCTATGGGTGTTTGTATACACCGTCGTCCGCTATTCCTGTACTAGTTGCAAGTAATATCGTGTTGATAGATGGAATTGACGTGTGATGCATGTAAAATACATACATGAACTTTGCACTATATTAATTATATTTCAATCATATTTGCATCATATAAGGGTTATATCAATGTTTTATAATGATTTGGGAATATTTGATATGTTTCCTATTTTTATGGAATTAACCCTGCACAGTCAGAAAACATCTTTTTTAGTGTTTTGGACTTTCCGGGAGCTTCGGGACTCTAAAAAGGGCAATGTCAGAGAGCACGGTTCAGAATTTTCGAGACGAACGCAATGGGGTGAAAATGAAGACCAGAAGCCCAACCAGCTGGGAGATAGAGGGCCCCACGTGGCCTCTGTATCTGCCCGCATGGGCCCACCTCTTTTGAGCCTCGGAGCTCCGCCGCCGTCGATCTTTGCTCCACCGACCTAGTCTTGACCTAAAAACGCCTATAAAAGAAGTCCCCCCACGTTCTTTGGAGGCAGCGCCGCCGAAACACAGAAACACCGAAAGAGAGATCTGGAACTGCAGATTGGAGGGGGAAAACTCTGGCGGGGCACTGCCGGGGTGGTCTCCATCTTCTCCGACGACTTCTCCACCGTCTCCATGATGAAGGGGGAGTAGTCTACCCTCTAGACTATGGGTTTGTGGTGGTAACTTATGTATCTCTCCTCTCTTTGAGCTTCACTAATTAGTACGGTATGAGCTGCTGAACATGATTACGGTCATCTATGTAATTCTTATGGTGGATATTGTGGTAGGAGATGATTTGTTATGCATTTACCGTTGTGTTGGAACTTTTATGACTTGTCATACTTTGGAGATATTCTATGATGCATGTGATGATTTTATTTATTCATAATGCCTTATTTATCCTTGTCATGAGGTGATTGACACCACCAAGTGTAGATAGATAAGAGAGATGTGGTCACACACACGAAATATGAATCATTGCACTAGTGTTTAGAATATTGTCCATTAAGAGGTATGATGTATGTAGGTACGTGGTGGCCGACGTGACACGGCATAGGTATTGAGTGACACATGAGTACCGCCCAACATCCTTTATCTAGGGGTAAAAAGGAAGAGTATGATGTGGGAGTGACAGCAACCACGCTAGCCTTACGAGGGTGACCTAGCAACACAAATGAGTACTTCTTTCAACTATGTGTTTTAGGACATATAGCCGTTATAAAAACTACCATTAAAACATGACAATTGTGTGTACTTTATCTATAACATGATAATCAACGTAGATGAGAGAGAGGATTAAGTGAACCCGTGAAACCATGTCCATTGTTCCTATAAGAGAAAACCTTTGTCTTGTCCTCTTGCATTGAAGAGGATTGGGACACTTTTACATTTTGTTTTGTTACATTAAACTTCCATCCATTAAATCAACCACCTTGTTCTTTAAACTTGTTTAGTGCATAATCAACTAAAACGTGACACTTTAGTTGTAGGGAATAGATAACTTTTCCTTCTTGCTCCTGCGGATCGATACCTTACTTCCACATTGAGAGGTGCTATAGTGATGCCCTGCTCTTGGGGGTAATCAAGTACTTTTCTGGCGCCGTTGCCGGGGAGCGTAGCGCTTAAGTTTCTATTCTTGTGTGCACTAGACTTAGATTTATTTTGTCTTGTTTTATATCTTGCAATCATCTAAGCTTGGGGAGGTTCCTTTAAACTTGTTTGGTTGTGAGTTTCTCATTAGTTTTACTTTCAGTTTTATATATCAAAAACCCAAAAAAAATTAGAAAATGGAAAACTATTATGAAAACGCCATGATAGCTGCTGAATTTAGAAAATCAAATGAAGGGAAAAGATTAGGAGAGTACATAGAGCTTCTAAATCAAATTGCTAATGTGCTCCTTAATATCCATAAGGAAGAAATTTGTTGCTCTGAATACTCTAGACACTTTGAATTCCAATGCCCTTCCAATAATGAACATGTCATTGCAACTTATCATACAGGTAATTATGCTCACTTAGGGATGGAAGAAGTAGAGCAATTTGTTACTTTTATGGCAGCCTATGAATTATACACCTTCATTGATGAACATGAAACCTGCCCTATAGCTTCTCAATTTAAAGTTTTCATTGCCAATATGCTTGATCTCTGCATACTTGAATTTAATGAAAATATCTATGTTGTTGACACAAGGAAGAGAGCTGCCCAAGAAAGCTCTAATATTTTGCAGGAAAAGATGACAAAAGCTTAAGCTTGGGGATGCCCGTGCTACCCAAGAAGATGATGAAAAGGATGAACAACTAGAGAATGAAGAGGGGAAGCTTCCACCTTCACCACCTATGGATGAGGGTAACACTCAAGATGTTGTTGATGATACACTTTGCTTTTATGATTCTGATAATGAAGAGGACTATCAACCTATGCCTAATGAAAATATTATTGATAACAATTTTAAAAATGATGAGGAGTATGGTTTAGATATGCTATATGATAATGCTTTAGATGATGGTCCTATGCTTATTGATAATCCTACATGTTTGGAACTTGTTACTACTTTATGTGAGGATAAAAATGATATACTTGCTGTTTGTGAAAATGCTCTTACTAATGAGAGTCCTACTTGGTTCCTGAATTCTCCTGATTACACTATAGAGGGGAAAATTATTTTGATGATACTATGCCTCCAATATATGATGATTATAATCATTGTGATATTTTCAGTCCACCTACTATTGAGGATAAAATTTATGTTGATTATAATATGCCTCCTATATATGATGTTTACAATGATGATTATGATGTTTTCAGTCCATCTACTATTGAGGATAAAATTCACTATGATTATTCTATGCCTCCAATTTATGATGATTACAATGATGGATGTGCTAGTTTTACTCCCACTATTACTAATGAAATTGATTATGCTTGTGTGGAGAGTAATAGTACTGTTATGCTTATGGATCATGATAATAATGCTTTATGTGATAGCTATATTGTTGATTTTATTCATGATGCCGCTGAAAATTATTTTGAGAGAGGAAAGTATGGTTATAGAAATCTTCATGTTACTAAATTTATCCTCTTTATGATGAAGGTTTTGGCCTTTCTCTTGATTTGCTTTTATTTGTTGGGTACTTTAAAACCTACTGGTCCTTATGAGAGAGGGAGACACGGTTTCATATATCTCAATAATATTAAGTCTCCTCTCTTTTTGTTGAAAATTTTGAAGTTGCACTTGCTTTGCCTTCCTATGCTAGTCACTTTGTGCTTTATTGATTTATTTTCTTACAAGATCCCAATGCATAGGAAGTGGGTTAGACTTAAATGTGTTTCATATTTTTCTTTGATGCTCTCTTTCCTATGTAAGCATCATTAAAACTATCAAGCCTAGCTATATGGCTATAAAGAAAGCGCTTTGCGGGAGGCAACCCGGTTATTTTTATGTGTGATTTTCTTTGTGTCCTCTTGCTGTAACAAGAGATTTGTTTTTAGTTAGTTTCTGGAATTTTGAATAAAGTGCCAAGTTTTACCCATTTGGTTTGAAAAGTTGCTTATAGCGTTCGGAGATTTTATTCCTGCACGAATCTGTGCACGGTATGATTTTTAATTCTTATTCTGTAACTCCGAATGAGCTCATATTTGAACTGTAGTTGCAACTTTTCATCCTCTGTATGCATGAATTTTTCGGAATTTTTGACAAAGTTTGGTAGGGTAGAAAAATACGTTTTGCTGCTGCTGTTTTTCTGGACAGATTCTGTCCCATTTTGTTTTATGCATGTTTTGAACTTTTATCTTGAATCTTTTTGATTCAATTGAGTTTATGAGTAGGCATACAACATTATATACTTTCTGGACATTCATATGATGTTTTTTTGAGGATTATATGCAGCAAGAAACCTATTTGTTTATCACTACTAATGCACCCCACAGAAAAGAAAATGGGAGAAACGGTGTTTTGAAGTTTTTTCACAGGGATTGGAGGAGATGCACCAAGAGCTATCCAAGGATGGTGAAGACCATAAGCTTGGGGATGTGAAGACAACCCCACTGGACCTACACACTCTCGGTTTGCACACGTCTAACTTCTGTTTTTCGATCGAAACACTTTATCGCATAAACTTGGAGCGTCTTTTTGTTTGTTTTTTGTTTGATTTTTATTTGTGAGACCACCACACTATCATTTATATGTGAAAGAGCTACTGGAAATATGGGTTGAAATATGTTGGATGCTTTTATAAATTGGGAAAAGGGATGTTTGAGTTGATTTTAATGATACATATAGTTGCATGATTCATGAGCTTGTTTATGAGTAATAATTTGCAAATGCTTTATCAAGAGCTATCACTTATTCATGTTTTGATGCTGAATGTTATTTTACTTTGTTTAACATGGATTAGTTAGTTCTATGGACACTCATGCATGCATTAGATGGTCAACTTTCTCCCTCTTGCTAGCCCAAAAATTCCAACAAGTAAAAACTTGTTTCCAACACCTTCAACCAAAGTTATTCCAGTGAGTCCACCATATCTACCTATTAGCTTTATGCTATTCCGAGTATGTTTATCATGATATTTGTGTTATCTATACCTCTGAATGAAAATGTTTATGTTATTGATTGTTATGGGAAAAGTTGGTTATATAGCTCTCACGAACTTGATGCACACTTTACTTTTATTGCATAAATAAAACATGACCATTGTGATTAAGATTATGATGTTAGTGGCTTGATAAATGTCGAGGTTGGGAGTTAGCCCATATGTGCTGTCACATGCAAAGCTTTCAACATGCTCCTTCTTCATTTAGTTGATATCATGTACTTTTGTTTATGGATGCCTATCATGGTGAAATGAGGGGAAATGAAGTAGTTTAAATGAGTTTGTATAAATGGTTAGAGAGACGCCTGGGCCGCTAATCTAAGCCATGCATCATTCATGGTGGAAATTTACTTACATGCTATGGTGAACCGTCTGTGATACACCTTATAATAAAAAGCTATTCCAATGGTAAATAAAAAGGGTGTTGAGGTTGTTCATCTTGTTTGTCTTGTCATTTTGATATGGGCTTGTTCCATATCCTGGGACAAGAGGTACCCCAGTTGACGCTCTTGATGATACTATTATTACTTACAATGATATATAACTTGAACTTGCTTTGTTTCCAAGTTGAGTAACTCATGGTGTAGGTACTTGTATTCAAGGGGCATGAGACATCCAACCTTTACTTTGTCAAGCACACTACTCATATTTGCTTTCACATTAAACTTTAATCATTCAAGATGCTATGATAGGGGTAATGAGAGCTTGACACCAAGGATTCCACATTGCAATCATTAACTTAAGTAGAAGAGTTTGGAAGTTAGATGAAACTTATGCATGCTTTACCTCTACTCACATATATATCTTTTCCAAAGTGTCCACCTTTTGTATTCAGATTTTCATCTACACTCTATGACCAATGTAGGATGTTTTTACTTATCATTATGCATACATGTGGTCCATATTACTTCTTTCATGTTACACTTTGTGAACTATCATTGAACATCCTTGCATTGAATACTTGATATCACTTCATAAACTATCTTGCATATTGCTACTCCTTTGAAGAATGAATCATTTGACTCTATGTAGCAGTAATCATCTTTGATATCCATTGTTAGTGTTATATTGCAAAGTCCATGTTAGTTTTATCACCTTCATACTCGAGGACGAGTATTGGTTAAGCTTGGGGATGTTGATGCATGTAAAATGCATACATGAACTTTGCATATATTACTTATATTCCAATCATATTTGCATCATATAAGGGTTATATCAATGTTTTATAATGATTTTGGGAATATTTGATAGTTTCCTATTTTTATGGAATTAACCCTGCATAGTCAGAAAACATCTTTTTTAGTGTTTTGGACTTTCCGGGAGCTTCGGGACTCCAAAAAGGGCAAGGTCAGAGAGCACGGTTCAGAATTTTCGAGACGAACGCAATGGGCTGAAAATGAAGACCAGAAGCCCAACCAGCTGGGAGATAGAGGGCCCCACGGCCTCTGTACCTGGCCGCGTGGGCCCACCTCTTTTGGGCCTCGGAGCTCCGCCGCCGTCGATCTTTGCTCCACCGACCTAGTCTTGACCTAAAAACGCCTATAAAAGAAGTCCCCCGACGTTCTCTGGAGGCAGCGCCGCCAAACACAGAAACACCGAAAGAGAGATCTGGAGCTGCAGATTGGAGGGGGAAAACTCCGGCGGGGCGCTGCCGGGGTGGTCTCCATCTTCTCCAACGACTTCTCCACCGTCTCCATGATGAAGGGGGAGTAGTCCACCCTCTGGACTATGGGTTTGTGGTGGTAACTTATGTATCTCTCCTCTTTTGAGCTTCACTAATTAGTACCGTATGAGCTGCTGAACATGATTACGGTCATCTATGTAATTCTATGGTGGATATTGTGGTATGAGATGATTTGTTATGCATTTACTGTTGTGTTGGAACTTTTATGACTTGTCATACTTTGGAGATATTCTATGATGCATGTGATGGTTTGATTTATTCATAATGCCTTGTTTATCCTTAGTCATGAGGTGATTGACACCACCAAGTGTAGATAGATGAGAGAGATGTGGTCACACACACGAAATATGAATCATTGCACTAGTGTTTAGAATATTGTCCATTAAGAAGTATGATGTATGTAGGTACGGGATGGCCGATGTGACACGGCATAGGTATTGAGTGACACATGCAGTACCGCCCAACATCCTTTATCTAGGGGTAAAAAGGAAGGTATGATGTGGGAGTGACAGCAACCACGCTAGCCTTACGAGGGTGACCTAGCAACACAAATGAGTACTTCTTTCAACTATGTGTTTTAGGACATATAGCCGTTATAAAAGCTACCATTAAAACATGACAATTGTGTGTACTTTATCTATAACATGATAATCACCGTAGATGAGAGAGAGAGGATTAAGTGAACCCATGAACCCATGTCCATTGTTCCTATAAGAGAAAACCTTTGTCTTGTCCTCTTGCATTGAAGAGGATTGGGACACTTTTACATTCTTGTTTTGTTACATTAAACTTCCATCCATTAAATCAACCACCTTGTTCTTTAAACTTGTTTAGTGCATAATCAACTAAAACTGTGACACTTTAGTTGTAGGGAATAGATAACTTTTCCTTCTTGCTCCTGCGGATCGATACCTTACTTCCACTTTGAGAGGTGCTACAGTGATCCCCTGCTCTTGGGGGTAATCAACGTGACCGTTGGTGTAGGTCCTAGAAGACGTTTACACGCTGGCTTTCAGTTCTACAACCTTATCGCTAACACTGAACTTTCTCCTTAACACTTTCTGTTTAAACATCGCAAATGGCGCAAGGCCGCAAGCGATGGGAAAGCCAGCAAATGAAGGGCTGCCCAGAAATCAGATGAGGTACTCCTAGCACGATGTCTGGCTGCAGCTGATACACGCTGATGGTACTTCTAGGGCGCGTTTGGTAGCCTGCAGCTCTTTCTCGTGTCCTTGGGGGCAGGCTCCAGGGGGCAGTGCTGAGTGTGGCCACCCCTAAAAATGTGTTGTCCATCTTGTTTGGTAGCCCGCATCGCAGCAGTGAGCAAGTTTGGTGCTCTTCGTTTGGTAGCCTGCAGCTACGGCCAAACGGCTTGCTCGCTGCAGCCCGGTTTGTTTGGTTGCAAGCAAAACAACGGTAGACGACATGGGCAAATGCAGTTCATCCATAATTCAGCCCTAGCTAGCTCGAATGACAGTTTCAGTTCATCCATAATTCAGCCCTAACTACTACGAATGGCAGTTCCAGTTCATCCATACCACAACCCTAACTAGTACGAATTAGCAGTACTGATATTACAGACTGGTGGATAGTTTGTGGGGGAGGGGGTGCGATAGTTCACAGTTCATCATCTTCTTCTTCATGGTCCTCTTCTTCACGGTGATGCTTCATCTTCAGAACTTGTTGTTGCCTCTAGCTGCCCACATTGCTTCAGCCCACTCCATCCGCTTGCTCTTCCAAGCTTCATTGTCATCAGCGGCGATGCCATGGCCTTGATCAATGTCATCAGGTGTCACATCCTCCTCATCTGGGACATGCTCATCAAAACCCCATCCCAGGATCCAATTATGTAGGATGCAACATGCAAGGACAAGCTTCACCTGGGTCTCGAAGGTGTGAAATGGCTTCTGGTCCAGAATCTTGAATCGATTCTTCAGTGTAGCAAAAACTCTCTCGACTGTCACTCTAAGACTCGAGTGTCTTAGGTTGAACAATTCCTTGGCTGTCGCGGGAGCAAATCTTGAACTGAACTCGTTCAGATGTCACCTGGTGCTTCGAAAGGGGGGAGAACTCCAGGGCGACCAGCATCACCAAGGTAAAACTTACCATGAGGTATACTGATCCCGTCAGGTCTAGACATGCTGTCAGCAAGAATGGTTGCATCATGTGCTGATCCTTCCCAGCCTGCCAGCACATAGGTGAACTTCAGATCAAAATCAACAGCCGCAAGCACATTCTGGCTGGTGTAGTGCTTCCTTCCTCTGAAAGCTTTGGATTGTTCTTTCGACACTCTTGCTGTGATGTGAGTACATCGATGGCGCCAATACAGTCCTGCGAATGAGAAGAACTGGGAGTGAGTACTCTGTTCTAACATTTCGTAACACTGATTACACAAACAGAGAATTGCTTACCTTGAAGTATGGGTACCATCTGAAACTATCTCTAATCTTCGCCGGCGTTTGGCCTGTGGGTGGCTTGATCATCTCATGCCTTAACTCACCGATAGCATACAATACTTGTTTGAAGTACCAGGAGATTGTCTCAATTGATCTTCTGAAGGTGCTATGGATGACTCTGAACCTCTGATTATGGCCTACGACATGAAGGAAGATGCAAACTTGCTCTTCCACAGACATGTGGATGCTATCCTTGAGCAGACCCCCTCCCTAAACCTCTTGACAAGTTCATAGAAGGGTCCTCTACCCATCCTAAGCATTTGAATAGACTCTATCTCACAAGTGTTGTAGATGAAGTTCAGATTTGCCAACCTCTCCCGATCTCGAGCTAACATAGGACCATATGAGAGTCTAGCAAAAGCATACCGCTTAACTAAGATCTTGTGAATCATCATCATCCAGGCTTGAATGACGGCACCCAGTGATGTCGTCTGCTTGGTCAACGCCATCGCGTCGTCCTAATAGAATGGATCTGACATGAGTACGTTCTAGATCTACTGTACCGTTCTGTTCTAACACTAGTAGGGAAGTGTTTTACCTTGGCTCCCGCCATTGGAGATGATGGAGAGGTCGGCGCTGTCGGCGATGAAGAAGTGCAGGTCTTGCCGCCCGTGGAGACGACGACGCGGATCCTTGGTTGCAGCCGCTCCGGTGCCACAACCGCGGGCCAGCCGCCGTAAGTGTAGGTGAAGCAGCCGCCGGTGTGGTCGCCGGTCCGGTCGCCGATCTGGTCGCCTGGAAGGAGACGCCGGTGTGGTTTGGGGAAAGTGCGGAGGTGACCGGGCAAGAGAGGGGAAAGGAGCTAGGTATGGCGTGAAACAGGGGAAGGATTCCGCCATTTCCCGCCGTTCCCCGCGCGCACGCTCGTCTGTACTTTTTGCAGCCCCGCGGCCTGGCTCCATGGAAACGGCCTGGCCCGGGAGTGCTTTAAGCAGCGTGCCAGCCAAAAAAACGGGCTGCAGGCAAACAAACAAACCGGGTGACTCTGCAGCCCATGGGCCTGTTTGGGGTTGCTGCAGGGCACCAAACGCGCCCCTACTCTATCCCGATGGCTCATATTCTCACATACTTGTTTCAGCTGTTCCTAGTCATGTCCGGTGTTTACCGTATATTCATTGCCACGGTAATATCAGATACTGGAGCGCACAAAGCAATGGAGCATGTATTGTGGTCGTATATGTAGTGGAGCACTGCTTGCATAGGACAAGAAGGTTGGTGGGATACTCAGTTGCATTGACATAAAAATATGAGTTTGTGGTTACTGAACCGTGTTATCTTTATTGTATAATAATTCGTTGTTGAAAATTAGTAGTAATACAGATTGGCTAAAGCGGCTAAAAAGTACTCTAAGTCTGTCCACGAGCAACACAAGGTAGAGTAAACAATGTTTTCGAGGTCCACCCCATTTTTATTACCTTTGTTTTGAAAGAAAGTAGATGCTAAGAGCATCTCCAACCGTAGTCCCCAAATCTGCCCCATAGTGTCCGCGGACGCGTCCGTGGACACCGACCAGACGGCCCCCAAAAATAGTGTCCTACAACCACAATGTTCAAATTTTGACACCCAAATACATGCAAGCCATGCACGTCCATCATAGAGGTAGTTTTGATGTTCAAATAAATAGTTCACACGATGTTATTACAATTAATAATTGTACCTAAACAAATAAAAGTAGCCGGACATAAAAGTTCACATTATTCGGACACAAATCATTGCAAATTAAAAGTCTCTCCCATGAATACATACATATGTTCCACCAGATCTGTGAGTAGTTGGGTGTGAACTACTTCATCTCGAAGTTGTCGATGCATCTCAAGAAATTGATGACATACTCTGCTTCTTGTTTAGGTAGGTGGACAAGTTCTCCAGGCTTCTCAAAGTTAGTGCGAGCAGCCCCTTCTCCCTCATCATCCACAATCATGTTGTGCAAAATTACACAACAAGTCATGACCTGCCATAGAACCTCCGGATTCCACATCATAGCCGCTCCACGAACTATGCCCCAACGAGCTTGCAACACACCAAATGCCATCTCCACATCTTTCCTAACTGATTCCTGCGCAGCTGCAAATGCACGTCTTTTGGGAGTAGTGGGATTACTGATATATACCATCTGCAAGATAGTACCCCATGGTGTAGTCGTGTCCGTTGACGGTGTAGTTGCATGGTGGAGCTTCCCCATCACAGAGCCTCTTGAACAGGGGAGAGCGCTGAAGCACATTGATGTCGTTGTAAGAACCGAGCATGCCAAAAAAAGCATGCCAAATCCACAAGTCTTGAGATGCCACAGCTTCAAGTACAATTGGGGCCTCCTTGCTGTGCCCTTGGTACTACCCACGCAATCTCGTTGGTCAGTTTTTCCATTGCCAGTGCATGCAATCCACTGAACCTAGCATATCAGGAAATTCTCTTGCTTCTCCTAGGGCAAGTAGTGTTGCGGTATCCTCGGCATTAGATTCTCGCAGATATTTTGGCCCAAAAACCTTCACGACATCGTATGCAAAGTGCTCCATAGCCTCGATGCATGTACTCTCTCCCATCCGGACATACTCGTCTATGGCATCAGCGGCTTTCCCATAGGCAAGCATTCTCAAAGTAGCGGTGCATTTCTGCATAGGGGAGAAGGATAGTTTTCGGCAACAATCATACCTCAACTTGAAATAGTCATTATACTTTGTGACTTCCTCCTTTATGTGCTCAAATAGCCTTGAGCTCATCCGGAACCGGCGTCGGAAAAACCCCTCATGAAACACTGGTTTCAGATGCTTGAAGTAATCGTCATAGAGATCTCGAGCCACGGTGATCCGCCCCTTAATTGATCCCTTGAAGTTAAGAACATGCTCCTCCTTCTTCTCCATTTCCTCTTGCATGCTCATCATCGACTTGACGTCCTCTTCGTCTCCGTCTTCAAGCTTGTCTTCATCACTAGATCCGTCGACGAACTCCTTGAAAATAAACTCATCGACGGCCGAGTAATCACACTCCTCATCGGACGAAGAATTCATGCCTACATAAATGGACACTTGCTAAAAAAATCCAGCTCCGGCGTTTCAACAAACACTTTGAGAGCGAGGTGGATGTCGGCCGATGCAAAACGTACCGGAAATGAAGCGGCGACGGTGAATTCGTCCGCCAACGGGCTCCGGCAGCCGCAAAGGACTTGGCCGCAGACTCTGTGACTTCGGGGGCGGCGGCGCAGTCGAAGGGGGCGGCGACGGAGAACAGTGGCGCGGGCAAATGTGACAGAGCGAAGGTGGAAGAGGAAGAAGCAATGGTTTCCGTCCGATTTTAGGGGAAAACTGGGTAGGCTCACCTTGATAGATCCGATGTGGCGGACGCGTCCGGACGCGTCTGGGCGGCCCCAAACCTGCCCTACATATGGGCTGCCTTTGTGGTGTGCCAAACCGCCCGGACGTTTGGGCTGACAATAGGGGAGTCGGTTGGGTGGCGGTTTTTGGGCCAAATGCCATCCAGGCGGTCCGCCCAGGTGTTTGGGATGACTATGAGGGCCATGACTGGAAATGCTCTAAGTAGGTCAATAATTTGGTAGGAACTAGTACGAAATTGTTGGTTCAAAGCATAATGTAGAGAACAAAATTAGACGGTAGAGAACTTGGATTAGAGAACTTGGGATTAGAGATTCAGTCGGTCGATTAGCCGAGGTTAGTGTCCCATCGCCCGATGTACATAAGCTGACCAAACTTCGCCCAAAAGACTTATTTTAGTACCAATTTTTTCTTTTCTATACAAGTCACAAAAAATATCGGATTTTCGTGAAACGACATTGCGAACACATAACATGTACAGATCGCGCGGACATTTTTTCAATTCTTTTATACATTTCAATATATGTGCAAAATGTATTTTAAATAAGATAGAATTCCTTGTATGACACTCTTTGAAAGTTGGGTTCCTTATTAGGCCCTGGGAATTTTTTTCTTCTCTATATGACACTTTGTGCAAATGTTTTGCTTTATATGACACTCTAGTTCAGTTCAAACACACAAACAGTGTTAAATAAGAGCATGAAAAGATGCTTTTGCCCCTACCGCATTATTTGCAATGATTTTCGATAGACAAACGCAAGGTGCTCTGACATATTTTGGCGTGGATATATGAAAAAAAATTGATATGTACATTTCGAGTAACTTTTAGTTCTTTATTATTGGATAAAAGTTTCAAAAATTGGGTAGAACCTCCGTGTAATTTGATGCCATATTCCTGCACAAAGTTCATATATAAATTGAAATGCATCACGCAACAGATGATGCTATCTAATGTTACATTGTTACTACTAATTTTCAGCAAACAACAGCGCAATAAGGGGAGCAATTCGTTCGAGGACACTCAGCCTGTAGTTCCTCCGTGACCCAACCCTGCAAGCTTGCACCCAATCCATCCCGGCCACGGCTGCCGTCCAGAACCCTCACTTTTCGACGCTAGGAGCGCCTGCATGGCCGCCATCCAGAAGCCCCCTTGGCCGAATCCCGGAGCACCTCCATGGCCCCTCCGCCGTGCCTGGGTCGCCGCCCGCCATCCGCCGTTCCTAGGTCGCCGCCCGCCCCGCCATGGCCACCGTCCTCCACCCACCATAGCCAATTCCCTCCGCCCCGCTTTGGCATCCGCCCTTCCTTGGTTGTCATCCTCCGCCCTTGCTTCTAGGCACGCCAGTCGACGCTACGATCCAGCAGGCCAACGCCGGCGCAGGCCACGCCACCGGTCGGGTTCAGGTCTTTGATTGATTGGGTTCAATCAGGAAAGTAAACTTGGCTATGAAAGGTATTTTCGTCAACTGTGAAAAATTCACGGAACGGGACAGACAATAGTGTCATGGAAGGCACAAAGTTTACACAAGGTGTCATATAGGGGAGAAAATTTCCCGGGCCAAATAAGGAACTCAACTTTCAATTCGTGTCATAGAAGAAATTCTCTTTAAATAAATGGTACATATGCACCGGAGAGCTAAAATGCCACTCCCATGCCTTTGGATGAAAATAGATGTTAAGATTTTGCAAGAAAAAGATAAAGAGCTGGTTGACTCCTATTGACTGTTGTGTATCCACATCTTGTTTCGGATAAAAGGTGCTGTGTAATTTGGAGATAGTGAGAGAGCAAAAAAATAACAGATTGAGAGTGAAATGCACTATCTCATGTCTAATCCATGAACTGATTCGCGCTTCTTCAGTACTCCCCTCTCTACGTTCCTTTTGGCTGGTGAACAAGCAGTTTAGGTGAATCATTCAATCAAAGCAGCAAATGACCAGTCATTTGACGCACCGATCCAAACACATTACATAATTGGCCAAGCCAAAGCTACAAAAAAACGAAACGCACAACACAAATCACCGAGATCTCTCATGCCGTGCTGTCGATGGCCATCGGCTGTGCATCCTGCTTCCCAGGGACCTTCTCTGCCTCTTCCAGCTTCCTCCATTTCGCGAACATGTTGCCATAGAACTTGGCGTCCCTCTTGTTGTACTCTCTCATCTTGTCCTTCAACACCTTGTATGCAACCTTCACCTCCCTGTGATCGACAAGAGAAACATGACCAATCTTTCATGATTTCCACTGGCTGCTGACGAAATATATCTTTTAGCATAGAGGAAAGTTATTTTACCTGTTGTCTGGTTCGATTTCCAGTGCCTTCTTGATGTCTACCTCTGCCAGTTCGAGATCAACGAGATGGGTGTACACTTGCGCCCTTCTATACAGAGCCTTGACATTTGTACTCTCCAGTTCCAAAACCTGATCAGGGCCGCCATTCATTGCAGATTGATCTACTCACTGAACCTAGTAACCGAGAGATTCAGTAGGTCATACACACTTACCTTGAGCAGAGCTTGGCTGCCTCTTTGTACTCTTTCAGTTTTAGCTTGCACGCGGCATCATTGAGCTTGATGCTGACCTTCAGTGCCTTGGACTGCTTTTTCTCATCATCACCGAAAGAGCTGTCATGCTCTATGTACTTCGCGGCCTATTCAGAAGGAAAACCAAAGATGCAGCTATTCAGGAACAGGACTGCCTAACACGTTTTTGACTGGATGTCGGACTAAGTGCACTGAGTGCTTCAGTTGAAAGCCTGACGCCGTACCTTGTCATATCTCTTGGAAGCCTTGGCATACTTGCCCATTTTAAACCATACATTACCTTCCTCTTTCTTCTTCGCAGCCGCTTCAATCTTCTCGGTGTTGCTCTTCAAATCCCAAGATTCTTTCTCCTAAGAAATAGGAATGCACAGTTCAACACTGATCAAGAGCAGCAACAGCAGTGATAGACAGGTAAAGCAGATCAACACCACAGTTACCTTTTCGAAGGAAACAAGCTCCACTTCAAAGAATACGGTTGAACTGGGAGGAACTACAGCAAGATCATGCTTAGTTTCAGTGGAGCCAAACGCAAGCTCAGGTGGTATCCTCGCCAACGCGACCTCTCCTTTCTTCATGCTGATCACCGTTTGGTCAAGCCCATCAATGACCTGCTCCTCGTCTGTCTTGAACTCAAATGGTTCGTCTCCTTCATGTCCTTTTTTAGTGAACACAGTGCCGTCCTCAAGTTTGCTGATCAGCCTCACTGCAATTATGATGTACACGATCAGCACACTTCTCTGAAACTGCAAATTTCCACGAGGTGGCTCAAGGATTTTAACACTGCGACACACACACCTCTCACAACTGCCCCATTGTTGGGACGCTCGTAGCCTTCGCCTTCCTTGAGCACCTTCTTCAAGATCCTCTTGCTGTCGCCGATCAGTTTCACCGTCTTCCAAGACACCAGCTCAAGGTCTATGTGCAAGTTAGCATTTGGGGGCACGGCCCCTTCGGGTTCAGAAGCAGGTCTTCCTTGTTCGCCAAAGCCATCTGTTCCTCATCAGTTATCACACAATCAGTACATTACAATCAGGCCAGCGGTAAATTTCTACAGTGTGTCATATGCACCGAGCAGATTACACATTAAATTTCTAGAAGGGAAACTAAACTCACATTGTGGCTTGACAGTCAGGTGGGCTTTCTCGCCCTTCTTCATTGTCTTCACAGCTGTCGAAAGTGCCGGACATAAGTAACCTGAAATTTTGCAGGAAAGATGTACATCAGAGAACAGGCAATTCAGAGCGAAATCATGCATTGCAATTTGTCACAGTCACAGCGGTGCGGACTAACCATCTTTCACAGCGAATTCGACACCATCGGACTTGGACACGACGGTTCCATCCTCGAGTCTCGCCTCGTACTTGACTGCGTGCACAAGACAGAGGAACATATGATAAACATGTTACTCCGATGAAGGATACCATGTCAGTTTCGGAGGCAGCAGTTGTAAACAATGATCAACATGATAAACATGGAGTAGTGTGTTAATGTGGGTTCACCATTTCGTTGAATCAGTGAAGTTCAGTTACGTTGACACATTTCAGTTTAGGACAGAGAAGAGGAGAATCAAATAATAGTTGAATTTGCAGTAAAATTCAAATGGGGAACTTCGATGATGGCCGGGTTAAAACAACGATATCACACATATTTTTCTGAAAATGAAATCGTGTACCCGATTTGACACGTACCGAGAACTTCGTCGAGATCCTTGGGGTTCTCCCATTTCTGGCCCTCGACCAGGACCTTCTTGAAGATGCCGCCGTCCTTGCAGATGTCCTTGACGCTGGCCCACGACAGGAGCTCGACGTCGAACTGCAGCGTGGCGTTCGGCGGGATCGTCGGCGGGGAGCCCGCCTCGCCGTAGGCGAGCTCCGGCGGGATGGTGAGGACGGCATTCTCGCCCTTCTTCATGGTCTTGATGCCCTGGTCCCATCCCTTGATCACCTGGCCTTGGCCGAGCTTGAACTTGAACGGGGTTCCGCGGTCGCGGCTGGAATCGAACTTCGTCCCGTCCAGGAGAGTGCCCGTGTAGTGCACTGCATCGGAAAATCCGGTTAGTGCACATCTGATCGATTATTTGCTGTTCAGTGAGACGGAGATCAGAGGCCGCAGTTGTAATCGATCGGTACCTTCGACCTCGTCGCCGGCCTCGGGCCGTTCCCAGCCCTCTCCCTCCTTGAGGAGCTTCTTCTTCAGCCCCTGCTTCCCGATCTCCTTCGCCTCCCCGACCTTCATCGCCGCCTCCTCCTCATCTTCCATGTCGTCCATGGTCTCGTCCACCTCCTCCTCTTCCGGCGTCATCATCGTCTCCTCCTCGACACCGGCCATTGAATCGTGGACGTGAAAGGCTGACGAGGGAAAAAAATATCAAATTCTCTGTAGGTCAAAGATCAATGAGTGCGCGATCGCAGAATGTGTCTTCGTGCGTTTTGGTTATTGTTTGCAGCCGGAGCAGGGCCGGGTTTGGATTGTCGCCATTTTATAGAGGAACAGAGCACGAGGATATGGTGTTCTCGAAGGTTCTAGAGGGAGTGATTGGGGGACGAGAGCAGAGGATTGAGAGATGCTTCCAGAGAGGTCTGTGGGAGGCAGGGAAGGCCGTGGATTCTTCTCGAGCCTCCGGCAGAAGTACGGAAAAACCTATACTCCGCGTTCGATTTTTCTTTTTATTATTCTTTCTTATTAGGTTCATTTTCAGAAATCATAAGATTTGAAAAATGTTAAAAAAAATCCAATATTTATATTTGAAAATCATTCATTTTAAAAATAATCAGATTTTTCAAAAATGGTTCTTTTCAAAAAATTATTCCAATTTTTCAAAAATGGTTCCTTTTCATAATGGCTTCGATTTAAAAATGGTTTTTAAATAATGGATCCGGTTTTTTAAAAATGGATCCTTTTCAAAATGGTTCTGATTTCAAAAAATGGTTCCGATTTTTCAAAAATGGTTCAAAATGGTTCAAATTTTAGAATAATTTAGATTTTTGAAAAATGGTTCCGATTTCTCAAAAATGGTCCCGATTTTAAATATGATTTCGCTTTTTGGAACACGGTTCCGATTTTTCAAAATGGTTTTGATTTTTTAATATGTTGAAAATGGTTCTGATTTTTGAAAGAGATTCCATTTAAAAAAAAGTTTCAGATGTAAAAATTGTTCAAATTTTTAAAACTAATAATTTTTTAAAAATGTTCAAGAAAGTTAAAATATATTTATTCATTTTTATTGTTTACTAAAAACAGAAAAGAAACAATAAAATTGCAGGAAAAGACACTACCTATTTTTATTGTTTTTCTTTTTATTATTCTTTCTTATTAGGATCATTTTCAGAAATGGTAAGATTTTAAAAATGTTAAAAAACATTCAATATTTTATATTTGAAATTCCTTCATTTAAAAAATGTTCAGATTTTAAAAAAATGTTTCTATTTTTTGAAAAAAAATTCAAAAATGTTCTGATTTTTCAAAAACATGTTCTTTTTTAAAATGGTTCCTTTTTAAAAAATCTCTGATTTTAAACATTTTCATTTTTGAACATATTTTTCAAATAAATGCTTCCTTTTTCAAAATGGTTCTGATTTTTGAAAATGTTTCCGATTTTTTTAAAAATGCTCCCTTTTTAAAATGGGCTCCTTTTTTAAATGGTTCCGATTTAAAAATGATTTTGATTTTTGAAATGTGATTACGATTTTTAAAAATGGTTCCAAAATTTAAAATATTGAAAATGGTTCCATTTTTGAAAAATGGTTGCATTTGTTTAAATTTTAAGATTTAAAAATTGCTCAGATTTTTAAACTGTTCAAATGTTCAAGAAAATTAAAATTTATTTATTTCTTTTTATTGTTTACTTATTTAAAAAAGAAAAGAAAAATAACAGAAAAAGCACTACGTATTTATGGGCCGCATTAGAAGTGGCCCATTATGAAACTCCACCGGCGTGAGCTATGCGGAGCGTTGTTTCCGTCCGCGTAGCGCGCGTTATAGGAGCCCTAGCCGTGCTAAGACGACGTAACTTTTCGGAGGCCTAACCGTCGGTCCATTTTCACGTCAAAACCTCTATATATCGCCGCAGCGACGCTTCAGACTAGCGCCCCGCTCGAGTAGGCACGTGTGGCCCGGCCTATCTGGCTATTTTTTACTTTATTTTTCTTCTCTGGCGCTATTTTTTTGGTTTTCGTTTTTTGTTTCCGGTATTCTGTTTTCTTTTCTTTATTTTCATTTTTCCTCGAGAAAAATAAAATTCGAAAATTTCAAATTTTGGAAATCTAGATTGGAGAATTAATCAAATAATTTTTTTCTCGGTTTCGAAAATTCAAAAATTAAATATTT
This sequence comes from Poa pratensis, assembly GCA_947311845.1. Classification (NCBI taxonomy): domain Eukaryota; kingdom Viridiplantae; phylum Streptophyta; class Magnoliopsida; order Poales; family Poaceae; genus Poa; species Poa pratensis. The sequence continues at coordinate 104,619,149 of CAMZMU010000052.1, forward strand.
AAATTCAAAATTTGTTCAAATCCCAATTTGTTCTTATTTCAATTTTCAAATACGAATTTTTCTGAAATAAAAAAGTTGTTCATATTTGAAAAAAAAGTTCAGAAGGAGATTTGAGGGTATTGGTTGAAGATAATGGTTTCACTATTTCATTTATCATTCTCTCCATTCTTAGGCGTGTGTATAAGCATCTTTCCATTGTAAATGTGCTTAGTGGGACTCGAGAGTGACGTTTTGGAGCTCAAACTACACAAAGATTGTTTTCTTTTCCAAATTTTAAAATTTGTATTTTTTTCTCTTTCAAAAATCGGGAACAAAATCTCTAATGTAGATAGTGATATATACAAGTTTATAAATTTTCAGTTCGAATTCGTTGAACCTTAGGCTGCTCAAATATAACATATTTCTTCATAAAAGAAAATCTGATATTTTACGAGATTTTGTTTTCAAAATTTGATATTTTGCCAGATTTCTTCTATTTGTGTAGTCTAGAATAACGAATTTGAAATGAAAATATGCACACCGGTAGATCTCGACATTAACTACATAAAAGATTTTAAAAGAAATTGTTCGAAACTAAAAGAACAAGCTGTGGCACTTTCCGATAGTAACCCACAATTCATGGCCACCATTAAGAACGACAACCAAAACGTCAAAACGTTAAGAATGGCCACCATTAAGAGTAGAGTAGATATGGAAAGATATTGGATCCTCGCGTATGCAAGCATAAATAGAGGCTGCTGCTACTGGCCAACAGTACCAATTAATTAACCATCTAAGGCATGGCGATCCAGCAGAGCATGCCCTTTCTCCTCCTCCTGGTCGTCATCTCAGCCGGGGCTGGGGTTGTGGCCAGGGCCGGTCCTAAGATTTTAGGGGCCCGGGACGGAACTAAAAAATGGGGCCCTTAAGACTTTATAACAATAATAATTAATATATGTGGAAAATATAGCCCAACAATGTCCAACTCATTATTTGGGTTTCGAACCAATAGTACTACGTCTGAATATATTGTACCAAGTCATCCACATGTTTCTTTTTTTTTTTGCATTTTGTAGTATTATTAGATGTATATAACATGAGAACATGTAATGCTGGAAAAGAATTTCATCACATATTGGAAATGAATGGTACCAGATATGCATCATGTGTCTGTAGGTAGAGATTAATTTTATATACCTCATATTGGTCAAATCGTTGATGTGCATGCCGCACGATTAGGACCCCGATAGTTGAGATCGGCTAGACGGCAAACCAACGATCGGAATTGTTACGGCGGCGGCGGCCTAGGGATGAGGATCGCTCGCTCGACGCTGAGAGCAGGCCCTGGCTGGGAGACAATCAGACAGTTGAGTGGGGTTGTTTCTTTGCCGCATGACATACGATGATACAGCTTCCTACCTGGGCCACTATCCCATAGCGCATAGGCCTTTTTTTTTGATCGTTAACTGCAACGATCGTTTCAGTTTCTTTTCTTTTTGCCGCAAAACACAGCAGGCAGCAGACACACACCATGCAGTTACATATCTGGGGAGGGGCCCTGGATTTTGGGGGCCCGGGGCGGCCGCCCACTCTGACCACCCATCCAGGCCGGCCCTGGTTGTGGCCGGCGGCCCGTCATCCGTTATCACGTCGATGTGCTCTGCCGTCGCGAAGGACACCCACGCCAACCCCGTGAATGCCAAGAAAATCTACGACGACTGTGTGCATACGCTCTCCGCCTACCCGGAGGCTGCCTCCGCCGTCGACATCCGCGGGGTCGCCATCGCGGCGGCAGACCTGACGGTGGCCAACACCACGAACATGGAGGGCTTCCTCCAAGACCTCATCGGCAACCTCCAGAGTTGCCTGGAGACATACAAAAGGATGAGAGGAAGGCGGGACTGAAGACCTCCGTGCTGGCCGCGTCGAAGCGGCAGTAAATAAGTTCACCTATGCCGATACGATGCCGGAGGAGTGTTTTCTACCGTACATGTATGCGGAGAAGCAGAGCCCCATCGACGAGGAGATAACTGCTAGCTTGTTCCCCGTTTCCCTGGCTTCCATCATCATGAGACTACTGAAAAACGGGCATAAAGTCTAAAATATATAGGCCCGTTTCTTCAACATTGCTCGCATCGCATACACCGGCTACGAATAATGTAACTCTGAACTTCTCCGGCTAAGTTGTAGTGCGCAGCTTTTCTACCGGTCTCTCGTGGCGTGTGTGTGTCGCCTCATTAAAAACCTTTCAGTCCCCTTAGGTATCCTGGTAAGGAAAAGAGTGCGTCTGAAAATTGCTGCCTCAAGTAACCATAGTTACATCGTTTACAAGGAGAGACGAAATAAAACCCGGAGGTATATCGCACCACAAAGTCGGTGGATTATCCCTCCCAAATTTAGCTAGCTCATGTGCAACCGAATTCAAATCTCTATTACAATATTGGACAGTCACTTTTCCGAAGTCCTGCATTATTTCTCGACATTCATCTAGAATAGGAGCAGACACTGAAGATAAGTACATATCTGAATTGACAGCTTCAACCACAGGTAAACAATCTGATTGGACAATTAAGGAGTGACATGTTAGACGCTTGGCCACATAGAGACCTTCACATAATGCAGCTGCTTCAGCCATCTCTGCATTAAAAACATGCCACAGTTTTGGCGTGTGTGTTCTTTGTTGAACCTTGTGACTATTAGTTTGAAGTTGGGCATGTGGTGCATTCGTTCTAAAAATAATAATGTAACTCTTTAGAGTATCTTTTTAGTATTTGGCCATAAGTCAGATTTTCTCTCTAGTATTTTTATTTCCTCATTATTTTGGTTAGTTGTCAGATATCAGTCCGATCAGCTCACCAATAAAACCCAACGGTCATTGTTTTCAGTTTTGTCCGGTTTAGTTATGAACTAGGAAAAATGCCCGTGCTTTGCAACGGGAGAAAAAAATCTACCACGTAAATTCATAATTGTCCTCTCCAACATTCACGACACGCAGGACTCCACCGACGAATTACCATTAGTTTTGCGTATGCTCAATCCGACACGAGTGAAAATCAGCTGATTTTTGTTTGTTGAATTTGCTAGAGCAGGTATGATTGTTTAGCTGGGCCGAGCCAAGGGTCATGCTAGATGGTTATTATCTCCATGAATTTCCACGGATTAATTCCAGAACTGAACTTATTTCTTACACGCTTAACTGAACTTCGGCTAATAGCGATGTTTTTTTACCTCATCCACGCATTTGGTTCCCATGCACTAACCAGCTCATATGCTCGATCTCCATTATTTTTCTTTGATGCTTATTGATACAGAGAGCGGCCTAAAGCATCAGGTTCACCCAAGGGAGGACAGGATCGGAGCGCTTTTCATGCAGCAACAGCAGCATGGCGGCGGAAGCTAAATTTGCACCAGATTGGCTCAGATGATTTTTTGATCTGGAGCAGCACCAACAAAACAGAGTAACCGAACAACACCGGTCCTCGTCGAGAGTTCAACCGGCCACAGCCTGGTCTAAACCGTGGGAAAAGGAGAATAGCTAAGAACCAGTTCTCCACACCTCCTGGGGTCGTTGAGATTCGATGCTCTTTTGCCCATGGAGGTTGATCTGCTGAACGTGAAGGAATCGGGGAGGCACACGCCGTTTCCACAGGGTTGAAGAAGTTTAACTTGCCATCTCCATCGAGGTGAAGGATCTGACAGGTCTATGACGCCGCCCATGGAGAGCATGACGAACGCTTGATTCGCGGAGACGCACGCCATGGCGTCCATCCCTTGGCTCGTGACCGCCGGCAGGCCACCTCAGATGCCAAATGAAGACGACGGCGATAGTGCTGGAGAAACGGTCGGCGAGTCTAGCCGCGACGCGGAGAGCGTCGGGGCTTCGATCCTCAATCTCGCCTAGAGTTTGCTAGATCATGGGCCTCTAATTTCTATATCGTGGTCTTTCTTCTCGTGATCGCTCTCGCAACTGCGACATATGCTCCCTCGCTTCTTAGCTAGTTCAATCGATGGTCTTGGCCTCGTGGGTAAGGGCAAGTATATATCGTGTAGCTTTTGTCGTAGTGGTTCTGGTCTCCTCGATTAACCTGAGCAACGTGGAGTTATTTTCATGCACGACGACGTCCTGAGGCGCGGGTGACTGGTTGCGTGCCTTTTCTATTCTGAGCTTCTACGTGTTTGATCCGGAGCATTATTTGAATTCGAACCAAACCAAACAAACATTGCTCATGGCTTATGGGTGGCAGTGGTGGGTAATTTTCATTAGGAGCACTTTCAACAACGTACCACAAGAAACCTTAATGCCTTTATTATTATATATAGATCTAGTAGTTCGGCTTTGTCCATCCATAAACAACTTATGCTATGGTTCTGGAGTGTGCTTCGTACTTATTATTTTGTCTCCATCTACTTTTTTCCCGACATTCTTGTTGACCGGGCTGGCGTCTGTTATCATGTAATTTTGTCACAGCGTATATGACAAACTAACAGAAAACAACTACATAATTTTACTAGTATTAAGTAAACATTTATGGTAATATCACAATTCTAGGTGTCAAAGCACCAATATACACAGAAAACAAACGCATTTGTAATAGTTATGAACCACATAAATCTATCCACACGACAAGCATCGCCAAATCAACATGAACGATATATTGTATCATTAGTATCACATAGATGCAGAGTGCTCACTCACAAGGGGTGACATCTCTTGAATAGAGGTATGAGTTCCTGATTGAAAGGCTAGTGGGAGGGATTCCAGACACGCTTTAATTTTCATTGTTGGGAATCCATCCAGCAAAGTAAGATTAGTTCTTTCTCGTGACGTCCAAATTTGCTCATCCACCTCATTGGTACTCATCTTATCATTTAGCGTCACAGAGGCCAGAGTTCAGCTGGCCAGGGAAGCTCAGTGGTAGAGCGGTCGGCTGTTAACCGACTGGTCGTAGGTTCGAATCCTACTTGGGGATATTTAATTGATTCTTTAATTTAAGAAGGCAGCAAGTGAGAAGAGTGCATAAATAAGATGCTTCAGGTTGCCAATTAAAAGGACGAAAACCCAAGTGAGAAGAATGCATGTACACATGTCAGAAACAAGGAATAATTGACAGAAGAATGCCCATATTAATGGCCAGACAACTTTGGCGTCGCAAAGACTGAGAATGTCACCACCATCCTATCTGGGTACTCCCTGATTTTTAGATGAGCAGCGTACCCCATACCAGAACCACCTCCTCCTCCGTAAGAGGCAACCTTTATATCCTATGGTAAATTTGAACCATAAACTATTTTTTTATCTCATTTTCCATTGCACTTGAATAAACAGGAAGCCAATAACTCTGTTTTGTTGTGTTTTGAAATGTTAATCTGTCCACACACAAACAAAAAGTAGCAAAATAATGAACACATTAGGCAGAATCACAAAGCGGTGGTAGTAGAGGAATCAACATCACACGTGCTACTCTACCGATGCATTGATGCTTTATAAGAATTTATTGAGAAAAGTGAGAAAAGAATGCCAGATAAATAATAAGAAAACTAAAGAATTAATACTGAGGAACTGCGAACTGAGCAAATTAAGATGAAAATAAATGCTGAGATAATAACGGAGAAACTGAAGGAAATGTAACTGGGCAAGTGCCTGACACTGAGAAATAGAAAAAAAGAATATTGATTGAAGAACTATACGGACGTAATGAAGAAAACGATCAAGGTAATTTTTTGAGACTCTCAATATATCTCTATACCTCTTATAAAGCAAAACCCCACTAAGTGCATTTATTATTTTTCTATCTCAACATGCAAGCTATCCACATCATCCATGCTATTAGACAATCAATTGTCCATGTCATTTCCACCAATACTTATTAATATACACATCATACATTTCTCCAACCATCCAATAGTTCATATTAACAATATATAATACACATCAATTCATGTCTATGAAAATTTAGGATATCAACTATGACCAATTTATTTTCATATATATCATTTAATATGCCATACCTTTTGTACCATTTTATTTACATGATATAGTTTTTAAAGTGATACCCGCTACAACGTGCGGGGTATCTTCTAGTTGTTCTAAAACAGGTCATCTCCATATCAAACTTTTTTTTCTCAACAACAAAAAAGGTGTCTTGCTGTGAGTTTGTGACATGATGGATTGCAGGGCACAATGTTGCGCCTTCTTGTTGTCGGGTATGCAGCAAAATTGTGTACTTTTCCGTTTGCTCATTGAACTCTCAATGTACTTCGGAGATATTTCTGTGAGAAACATCCACCCGAGTTTATACATACAACTAGCTTAACTATTATTCCCTCAGTTCGAAAACATTAGGTGTATTCTTTTAACCAATTTGATGGACAAAAATATGAACGCCTACAATACCAAATCAATGCCAATTTGATCCACCATAAAATATACTCCCTCCGTCTCAAAATACAAGGCGCCCTTTAATTTCGCTGGTCAACGCCGTATAATTGTGACCATAATTTGTACTTATAATATGTACCAGAATTATTATAAAGATATATGAAATTAAAGAATTTGCAAGACGAATCAAACGGTACCATATATATCCACATTCATTATATTTTGTTATATATTGATGGTCAAAAGTTGAGCATCAAAGACCACCTTAAAAATAGCGTGCCTTGTATTTTGACACGGATGGAGTATTTCTTTAGTGCATTTATTCAGTGTTACATATATCTATACTTCCTTATTCGTATTTGGTTAAGCTTAATAAATTTGGGATTTTGATCAAATTTATATGTCCTGTTTTTTGTGTGGAACGATGGTACTATAATCTGGTATGCCGTCAGTTTCAGTGGTTTTTACACAGGTACAGGAGAAAATAGTTGCCCAACGCTACGCCAAAGGTCGGCCTGATACTGTACTAGTATACCGTTCCATTCATGTCTCTCTAATCCACTGTGCAGCAATCAATTAGAGCGGAGTCTCATCGCAATATCCCCCCATTTTTGTGCTCAAACATAATTGGTGCTGTCGAACTTTATCCCAAAATTCAAGTTCTAAATATACAGGCCGAGACAGTTGGAGTGATATATGCATGGAATTTCGTTTTAAAAATGGTGATATGGACTTGAGAGTGCAACATATATGGATCAGTGAGTTAGCTGACGAATTTAAGTTGGATGGGATGTGAAGTGAAGATACATGTACTGATGTACAGTCTGGAACTAAAAAAATCGAACTAGATACATCTATTTGATGTAACTATTAATTAGGAGCGACATATATATCTATTCGATTACTGATGGTGCTAGCTAAGCTCTATGTATAGGTGGATGATGGCATGAGATTTGTTACCAAACCTGCAGTTGTATCAGCGAACAAAAGCACCGGGGAAAGAAACTGCTAGAACAAGTACCAAGTACCAAGTACATACGTATACTAACGAACGGAAGAGGTCAGCTAGCTACAAGACCTCTTCAAGGTTAGTTACTTGCCTCGTTGTACTAGCTACTAGTACAACAAAGTGATCACTAGCTTCTGTACGAGCGCCAACTGCGGCAAGTAGCTTGCTCCTTGACCGAGCAAGCAAAGATATCCCATTCCAATTCATTCCTGCATATGCATCAACACAAATTGTTTATGCATCTTGAAAATACGATGGAGCTAACACGTAACGCCAAATGGCCAATTATTAGTTAATCAGCATCCCGATCTCCCAATGGCCCACTCTTAATTGGAGATGGACACTTATTAGTTGATTAGTGCATGCTGCAGGTAGCTTGTCAAGTTGAGAAAATATGTACGTGCAGGTATACATATCGATCCATGTATAGAGAGACAGAGGCTTCACTATTTCCCAGCCAATTGGGCGAATACATGCGCATTACTGCAGACAAGATCATATCACCAACTAACAGAGCATACAGGAATTAAGCGGCGTTCGAAAACTAAAACAATGGCAGCTCTCTTGTCTCCAGAGCCAGAGGCGCGCCACCGAGCTTCTTCCATCCTGCCATTCATTCGCATACTGTACGAAGAGTTTCCCTCGATCGACATTTCAAGGTGCTCCTGAATTACCATTCATTCATCTGGATTTTTGACGTGTTGTTTGTTGTTTGCAGAGACGATGACGGTGCATCTGCAAGGAAGAGGCCGCCGGCGAGCTCCTCCACCTCCTCCAAGAGCGGCGGCAAGAAGAAGAAGCTGGTGATCACCTTGGCGCTCTTCGTCGCCTCCACATTGCTCATGTTGGCCGTCCTCAAGACCAGGACCCTCCTCTACGGCCGGATATTGATGCTACATCACCGTCCAGCTCCCAGGATGACTATTCCGCATCCGCCCTACGCCACACACCGGCACGTCAACTGGGACAGCGTCGCCGCGTCGCTGTCAGACACGACGAAGGCGACGGCGTCGGTGGCTCTGCTCAACTTCAGCCCGGCGGAGGCTAAGCGGTGGAGGAAGCTGCCCGGCGGTTCATCGTCGGTCGTCCGAGCGGTGTGGTTGCAGCCCGTGGACACGAGCGCCGTCACCTGGGCCACACTGTACCCGGAGTGGATCGACGAGCACACCAACGGCAGCAGGACGTGCCCCACCCTCCCCCACCCCGAGGATCAACGAGGACGGCGCTTTGACCTCGTCGCCGTCAACCTCCCCTGCAGAAACACCAGCAGCAACAGCAGCAGCTGGTCCAGGGACGTCGCCAGGCTGCACCTCCAGCTCGCCGCTGCCAAGCTCGCCGTGGAGGTGCATTCGTCACACCACACGTCGTCGTCGTCTCCGACTGCCTCCCACTCCCCAACCTCTTCCCCTGCAAACACCTCCTCCGCCGGCATGGCCACGCCTCGCTCTACGCCACACACCCTGGATACCTCCGCCGCCGCATCCGCCTCCCCGTCGGCTCGTGCGACCTCGCCCTACGCCTTCCCACACCTGATCGCCAACAAGATAAGTCCAAGCGGCAGCGGGAGGCTTACGCTACGGTGCTGCACTCGTCGGACTCGTACGTCTGCGGTGCCATCGCGCTGGCGCAGAGCATCCGGCAGCAGTCCGGCACGGCCAGGGACCTTGTAGCGCTGGTGGACCACGGCAGCGTCGGGCCCGAGCAGAGAGCCGCCCTGGCCGCGGCGGGGTGGCAGGTGCGGGCCATGGAGCGCATCCGCAACCCCCGAGCCGTGCCCGGCTCATACAACGAGTGGAACTACAGCAAGCTCCGCCTGTGGCAGCAGCTCACGGACTACCGCAGGGTCGTCTTCGTGGACGCCGACCAGCTCGTGCTCCGCAACGTCGACTTCCTCTTCGACGCGCCGGAGGTGAGCGCCACAGCCAACAGCCGGAATCTCTTCAACTCGGGCGTCATGGTGCTCGAGCCCTGCAACTGCACCTTCGAGATGCTGATGGCGCGCGTCAACGACGTCCGATCGTACAACGGCGGTGACCAGGGGTTCCTCAACGAGGTCTTCACATGGTGGCAGCGTCTGCCGCACGCCGTCAACGTCCTCAAGTACTACGACCACCACCGCGACCACGACGCTGCCTCAGCAACGTCGTCGTCGTCGGAGGAGAAGCCGCACGTGATGCACTACCTGGGCATCAAGCCGTGGCTTTGCTTCCGCGACTACGACTGCAACTGGAACGTGCCATGGCTGCAGCGGTTCGCCAGCGACGAGGCGCACGCGCGGTGGTGGGCGGTGCACGACCGGATCGAGCCCAAGGAGCTGGCTGCCAGGTTCTGCGCGCTGCAGGCGACGCAGACGGAGGCGCTGGAGAATGACCGGACTAAGGATGGCAATTTTACCCATGGGTACGGGTACCCGCGGGTACCGTACCCGCATGGGTAGGGTATGGGTACAATTTTATACCCATGGGTAGTACCCATACCCTACCCGTTTAAGTCGCGGGTAGGGCACGGGTATAACCTCGTACCCGTGGGTATACCCATACCCTGCCCGTTTATATACCTTACTCGTGGAGGTCTAACATTTATTCTTGTGAATTTGTGGACCTATGTGAAGTTGTCATCAATTATTAATTTGAGTTGACATAATTGTCACGTACTTAAATATATGTTATTGAGTTGAGATGAATGTTTTTATTTTATCAAAAAAATTATCGATGAATGTAAAATTATGAGTAACTTGTACTATTTGATTTACCCATTAGGTACCCAATGGGTATGGGTATCCGTCGGGTATGGGTACGGGTAAAGTTTTGTACCCACGGGTACGGGTATGGGTAGAATTTTGTACCCATTGACTACACGGGTATGGATATGGTATTGGTCTACCCGCCCCATACCCTACCCATTGCCATCCTTAGACCGGAGGCAGGCGGAGATGGCCAACGCCACCGACATGCACTGGAACCGCACCATAACCGACCCACGGAAACTCTTTCCGTTGCTAATGTCACCCACTGCGTAATTGATTCCATCCATCGTTGCTTGCTTGCTTGCACGGTGTTTTTTTGTAAATTTACTATTTGCAAAATTATTTGCTAAGTTGTACATCATCGAGCCCAAGCATAGAGGATTGCAGACACACAAACATGACCAAACGGCGAAATTCTTCATGCTCCGTCCGAGGCTCCAACACAATTAGGCTCAGTTCCTTTGGGACTTATAGACAGCTTAGCAGTGCTTCATATCCTAGTGTTCCACCCGAAGATATTGATGGTACTTACATGAAAGGGATCTGTAATGATATTGCTCGGAGTGTGTTTCCTTAGAATTATTAGAGTATCTTTGTATATTTTCTAGGAAATAAAACATTGCATTCCCTTTCTTCTATTTGAGTTGTAATGAACTAACGATGAATCCTAATTTATTTTCATATTTAGCATTAATATGACATATAAATACCAAAATAGCATAAACGAACTCAAAATCTTTTAAGTTTGAGCATAGATCTATTAAAAGGGCGTTACAGACTTTTCATCATACAATTCAGAAAATAAGTCAGGACAGTAGAATCCTAGAAGAACTGGACAGCAATTTCTGTTTGGGTTGAATGCCCAACAGTTTATCTGGATAGATCTACTCAGGGTGGCTTATGCACAAGCCAAAGCTTAAAAGAACTGGGTCTTAATCCTACCAAGAAAGAGGAAAAAAAGGCTTCCAACACCAGTTGCATGTCCATCAGCCATACAAAAATCAGGTTAGCAAACAACATTTTTACGTTTCACCAGCCGTCAAGTTACACCTACTTCTTAGAACCTATCATCATCGAGCCTAAGCATAAACGATTGCAGACACACAAACATTGATTTGTACTCTAATGTTTTTTTAGAATTCCGAATTTATGTGTCGTCTCCTGACCCGGCTTTATCTCGAGCCAGCCCAAGTCTGCTCCATGCAAACCCATCGGAAAGGGAGTGCCCCTAAGTAGGCCATGTGGCACCCTAAATTTGTGGGCCGTCTCTATGCGGTGTCCGCCTGGGTATTCCATCGTCTTGCAATGGGCTGGGCCTCTTGTGAAGACCCCATTCGTATCAAATGCTAGAAATTTAGTTACTGAACCGACATATCTCAGAAAAAAGAAGTTACTGAACCAATCATATTTTAAAAACAAAAACTGGTGAGTATTTCTGTATGGACGACGACATGTTAATTGTTACGAGTGATCACGTGAAGCAAGCTAGCTGACATGGCTCGCATCGCGGACAAATTAAGTGGCGTCCGCCCGTGAAGCAATGGAACGAAATCGATGCGACAAGAACATATCGATCATGCATTTAGCTCTCACAGACATCCCGGAGAGGAGAGGACTACATAGTACAGTGCATTGCAGCCATTCATCCATTCATGCGTAACCCTGCACACACACCAGTGACGGACAAGGATTCAGAGAGATAGTATCTTCACAGCAATGGCGTCCGGCTTCCCTGCTCTCCTAGTACTACCGGTACTGCTCCTTCTCCTCCCGCTGCTATTCTCCGTCGACGTCTGTGCTGCTGGCACAACGGCACCAACAATACGAGCTCAGCGCGGCAAGCCCGACACCAACAGCAGGCAGAAGCCGGGGGCGTCGCCGCCGGCACCGGCAGTGGGGGCCCTGGTGCAGTCCACCTGCAACGCCACCACATACTACGACCTCTGCGTGGCCGCCCTCCTGTCGGACCCTTCCAGCTCCACCGCCGACCTCCGCGGCCTCTGCGCCATCGCCGTCTCCGCGGCTGCCACCAACGCCTCCGCCACGGCGGCCGACCTCGCCAACGCCACCGCCTCCTCTGCTGCCACCGCTGGCCCAATCTCAGCGACGCCAGAACCGGCTAATGGTGGGCGCGCGCAAGTGCAGGCGACTCTTCTCCAGGCGTGCGCGGCAAAGTACGGCGAGGCACGGGAGGCGCTGCTGGAGGCACGGGAATCCGTCGGCGAGGAGGCGTACGACTACGCGTTCGTCCACGTGGGCGCGGCGGCGGAGTACCCGGCGGTGTGCCGGACCCTGTTCAGGAGGAAGCGGGTGGCGTACCCCGTGGAGCTGGCCAAGAGGGAGGAGGCCCTGGAGCATCTCTGCACCGTCGCCATCGACATCATCACGCTCCTCGCCTAGCCACCGTTTACCTCGATCTCGTGTGAATGAATTGCTCCATCCATTGCCTTCCTGCCTGGTATTCTCTGGTATTCTGTTGCTGGGCGATGCCATGTTCCTTATCATATTTGTAAATCTTGCATGAATGGATGAATATGCATGCACCACCACACCAATTATAAAATGAACGATAAAATTCTTTTTGGGTTACGAATTCGTTAGATGCAAACATGCACGGTTGAGCGTACAGCGTAGAGACAAGTTATTACAGTAACAGTTTTCAGCGAAAATCCATCAAGAGGGAGTGAGATAACTGACAAGGCAGCTGACGGCGGAAATAAAAGGCTGGTCACGGACTTTCTTCCTTGTTCGCGTCGTGTTAGTTTGTCTCTACTACCTGGACGCGAATCATCACATCACACGCAGAATTCAATTGATAATGATAACATGCATGGGCCCAAGAGATTCAAACAAGGACGAAGCTGGAATTGCAGTGGCGAGAATGGCCTGGCTAGCTAGCTAGCGCAAACAACACTTGCTTGTGGGCGAAGGACGACAAAAAATCGAGGTCGGGCAAAATCTAACGCGCAGACAAAGATCTCTCAGAGGAAAATGACCGTTTCGGCTAGCGAGCTCTCGCGACTGGGCGACGCGCGGGGCGATACCCGCGGCGGCGACTCCGTGGCCAGTGCGGCTGCGGAACAGAGCGTGGCGAGTGTCGAGGCGACCAGGAAGACGGCGGTGGAGTGGCGCGGCTCGCGGTTCTGGGCTTTGGCCGGAGAAAGTTCCGATGAGGAGGAAGAGTTCCCCTCGCTTGGTTCTGCCTCTCCCAGATCTGGCCCGTCGACGGCGTGTCTCGGCGATTTCCTTGACCCGGCATGGGAAAAGGTGGCCAGAGGCCGGCGCGCAAGTCGACGCGGAGGTGCTCGGCGTTTGCTCCGGGAGGCAAAGGTTCGCGGTTCGGTCAAGGTGGGTTGGGCGGCGCGTTTGTCTTCTCCGGCGCTGGTCGGGGGGAGGTGTTCTGCAAGGCGGCCGCCGGGAGAGGTGCGGCAGGTTCCAGAGGCCGGTGCGGTCGGGGAGCCTGCGGCGGAGCCGTGCAGGGCGGTGCAGAGTGTGTCATCGCCGCCGTGTCCTGGCAGCACTTGGGTTTCGCCTGGCGGAGTTGCTGAGAGCGTCGATGACCAGGCGCAGGTCGGGTTCGTAGGTGGGCCCTCCCAGAGTGGGCCGGTCGCGGAGCCCAGTGCGGCCCATACCGATTCGGCAGTTGTTAGCCCGGGTCTGAGCCCATCAACGCCAAAGCCCACTTGGCCCCCACTACTTAAGTGGCGCTGGGTTCGGAGGGGAACCCTAAATTCCGCATTAGTTTTCCCCGCCGCCGAAAGGGACATCGCCTGTTGGTTAGCCAGATCCAGATCTAGATCGGAGATTCCCCACCACCGTCTCCCGCTCTTCCTCCCCTCTCCCTCCTCCTCCCCTCGCATCAGATCGCTGCATCAGCTGTTCATGGAGCGCGGCCGTGCCTCGCACGCCGGTGGCAAGCGGGCTAGGGAGGATGAGGTGTCGGAGGCGGAGCGCAGATACGAGATGGCGCTGCGGGAAAGGCTCGAGTCCAACGGCGAGCGCCGCCGTTGGGAGCAGGATAGGGCTAGGAGCAGAGAGCGGGATCGGGAGCCAGAGTGGCGTCGCGATGAACCGCGGTTCCGCCCGGAGGTAGGCAGATTCGAAGAAGGTCCGTCGTTCCCAAGAGATCCAGCGCCACCTCGGTACAAGAAGAAGGCGGTGCGCAAGGTGACGGTGGGCTCGCCGTCCAGACCCAGGCCTGCGGCAACGCGTCCTGAGCAAGCCAACTCTGCTCCCCCGCCATCGGTGGCCCTCTCTTCGCACACCGACGCCGCTGCTGCTACCCCAGGAGGCAAGAAAGCCAGTATCAAATGCTTCAAGTGTGGAAGGGACGGCCACTACCAGAATCACTGCACTTTTCCGGCGCACTGCACCATGTGCGACGTCGACGGGCATACCACTGGGATGTGCCCAAAGCTTCATAGGCCGCCGAGCCTGCAGTGGTACGGGTACGCGCTGGATGGGATTGGCTTCCACAGCTTGGAGGTGCACGAGGGGGAGGGGCTGGCCAGTGCGGTTAACCCTCCTCACTCCGCTATGGTCATCGCAGATGCAAATAAGCTTTCGGAGGAGCAGCTGAAGGAGGAGATGTGCACTCTGGTGCAGAGGAATTGGGACTGGCAGATCCGCCAAGTTTCTGCTACAGATTTCCTGCTCGTCTTCCCCAATGAAATCAGCCTGAACCTGTGCAAGAACTCCGGGGGCGTCACTCTCCCTGCCAGTCGGGTCACGGTGCTAGTCGTGGACGCCCAGTACAACCCCCCCACGCCTCTGAAAGGCTGCAAAAGGTGTGGCTCCTCCTCTCTGGAGTGCCACCATGCCTTCGGGTTCCGGAGCTGCTAATGGAGGCGACCAAGATGCTGGGAAGGCCAAGAATGGTGGACGAGGACTCGATTGCAGTGCCGGCCGGCCCAATAAGGATGCTTTTTCACTCCCAGACGCCGGAGAAAATGCCGCCAAGCGTGGTGCTTTTCGAGGGGTTTGAAGGCTTTCGCATCAACATCAAGGTGGAGCCGGTGGATCGTGCTGCCCCTGCTAGTCCATCACCGCCTCTCCCTCCCTCGCACAAGGATACATATGAAGATCCAGATGACGAGTCGGCGGATCCTAGCCGTGACAGACATTGGAAGCGCTCCCCAAAGAAGAACAAGGAGAAGGAAGGAGATGGTCCGCCCTCCCAGAAGGCGACAAGCAAATCAGTCCCATCCAAGTCTAAGCCAGTTGCTGTTGGTTAGGTGAAAGAGGCAGGTCGGGGCTCCCCAGGGGTGGGATCGCTGATGGTGGAAACCAAAAAAGCCAAAACGTCAGTTGGAAGTAGCAGTGTGCCCCTACCCAACCCGACAGAGGTTTCCATCACAAAGCCTGCGTCTCTACCTGTTCCGTCGAAGGTGAAGCCCATTCCGTTTCTGCTCAACCAATATGGTTCCAACATGAATAGCGCTGCTGAGCTGGATTTGAGCGAGGTCGTCCCAACTGCGGATCCTCTGTCCCCTGTGTGAATCTCCTCTGCGGAGCCCTCTGCTGAGAACTCGCCAAGTCCTTCCCCTTCCCTGCTGAAGAAGCGGAAGATGTCTGCCAAAGAGCGCGAGGAGATTGGGTGGGCTAGCCCGGCGGATTGGGAGTTCGACAATGAGACCATTGCTTCCAAGTTGGCCAAGCTCAAGAAGAAGCAAGACGGAGAGGTGGACAACCCACCTGCAATCCCTGACTTGGTGGCGGACGTCGAGACAAGTGTAAAGGTGGCCAGGGCCAAGCGGCCGGTGCCGGTGGACACTCCTCTCTCCGGCACTCGCCGCAGTGAGAGGGGCAAGGGAGGCGACGCCGAGCCCGTCATGCTGAAGGCCTCTCGTAGGGCGGCGCTAAAAAACTCAGGTACTTCTTTTATCAGAAACCTTGCGGATGATTTCTTGGTTCTTGATAAGATGGAAGATTCGGCTTTGCTTTCGATTGCAAAAGATTCTTGCGTTGATTTCCATGCGATTTCTGGTCCGTCTCCTTCCTCCCTTCTATCTCTTGTTCGTGCCAAGGAGCTTGCCCAAGCCAAGCTTGCGGAAGCAATTGCTCGTCAGAAAGAAGTGGCGAAGCGAAATCTAGAGCAGAGATGGAGAAGACGCTGAGCGAGCAAGCCGATCCCCCTTCCAGTGTGGCAGGGGAGGACGCCGGGTGCCAGAGACTACTGCCTCGTCTAGTGATTATGAGGTGGTGTTGGCATCCTTAGTCAGAAAGAGCAGAAAGGCGAATAAGTAGTCGGTTCTGCCAGGCACAAGAAGGTTGCTTCGTGATACCCCAGCCCGCCAAGCACGGGTGCAAAATTCCACTTCTAAATGAGAGCTTTTGGCTAGAATTCCAGGGGCTTTGCCCGTAGGGGTCGACGTTCCCAGATCAGGGACTATATGAGTAAAGAAAGGATTGACATTGTTTTCTTACAAGAGACGATGAAGCAGGCGTTCACTGATCAAGAGCTTGCCAGTCTGGAATGCGGGGATAAGTTCTACTGGCATTGGAAAGCGGCGGAGGGGCGCTCGGGGGGTATGCTCTTAGGTATCAAGGACACTTCGTTTGAAGTTGGCGGAGTGGACCAGGGCCAATTTTTCCTCAGCGCGAGGATTTTGCACCGTTCTTCTAATTTCATTTTTGAGTACATCAGGGTGTATGGCCCTGCGGACCACTCCCGCTCCCTTGATTTCCTCGCAGAACTGGAAGCAAAGGTGACAAGTTCCCGGCATCCAGTGGTGATTGCTGGTGATTTTAACCTAATCCGCGGGGCGCAGGACAAAAATAACGCGAACATTAACTGGCCCAGGGTGGGTATGTTTAATGATTTCATTGCTCGACTTGCCTTGAGAGAGATTCGGCGCTCGGGAGCTCGCTTTACTTGGTCAAATAGGCAAAGGAATCCAGTCAGATGTGTTCTGGACAGGGTTCTTGTTTCTCCAGAGTGGGAGGCAAGGTTCCCCCTCGTTACCCTCAAGGCGGAAGCGGCCATTGGGTCTAACCATAGTCCGCTAGTTTTAGATACGGGCGAGGGTGCTCCTACACGATCGCCGAGATTTTTCTTCCAAACAAGCTGGCTTGCCTCTCCTGATTTCCAGGAGATATTGATTGCTAAATGGAACGACTTGGAGGCCCAAGTGGTATCGTGTCGTGGCCCGGTGGAATTCTGGAACTCGCAGTCTTCCCTCCTCAGACAGTTCCTTAAAGGATGGGGCGCAAACCAGGGCAAGCAGGAAAGGCTCCGGAAGAGTAATTTTCTCTCTCAGATCCAAGCGCTCGATCTTAGAGCGGATTCGGTGGGTCTAAATGAGGATGAATGGGCTTTGAGATATATGTTGGAAGACCAGTTGATGCAGTGCTTAGCGTCGGAAGAGGAGTACTGGCGCCAGCGTGGCAGACAGAATTGGCTCCTCAAAGGTGATGCTAACACAACTTTCTTCCATGCTTATGCTAATGGCCGTAGGCGTAAGTGCGCTATTTATAGCCTGGAAACGCCCACAGGCATTGTGTCTGATCAGCCCAATGTGATGGAGCACATCTATGACTTTTACTTGGCGCTGATGGGCTCAGAAGAGCAGAAGATGCTGGCCCTTTCGCCTACCCCTTGGGGTCCAGAGAAAAGGGTTTCAGAGGCAGAAAACCGGAGGCTTGCAGCTACCTTTTCCATGGAGGAACTGGAAGATTGCCTTTGGGAGACTAAAGAAAACACGACGCCGGGTTCAGATGGCTTCCCGGTGGCCTTTTTCAAGAAATTCTGGCCTCAGTTGAAATACCTGATTCTGCACATGCTGAATGGTTTCATGCTTGGCACATTTGACATGTCTAGACTGAATTATGGGATCTTTTCCTTGATTCCAAAAGTTCCTGGTGCAGTGTGCATCAAACAGTTTAGACCAATCGCACTTATAAATGTGGTGTTTAAGCTGGTGGCCAAGGCAGTTGCTTGCAGACTATCTCCGGTTGCTGACCGGGTGATTAGTAAGGGGCAAACTGCATTCATCAAGGGGAGAAACATCCGGGATGGCCCCCTGGCGTTAATGGAAATTGTGCATGAGCTCAAGTCCAAGAACCTCCCGGCCATCCTACTTAAACTGAATTTTGAGAAAGCCTATGATAGGGTTAGCTGGACTTTTCTTCAGGAAGTGCTCCTCAAGAAAGGTTTGGAGCCGGCGTTGGTTCTCAAGATTATGCAGCTTGTTAAAGGAGGCCACACGGCGATTTTAGTCAATGGTGAGGTTGGACCTTTTTTTAGAAACAAGAGAGGGGTGCGTCCGAGTGACCCTCTATCTCCCCTTCTGTTTAACTTTGTGGTAGAAGCTCTGGACCTTATGTTGGTCAGAGCTAGGGAGGCGGGGCACATCAGAGGTGTTGTGTCTGAAAGGACATTTTTGTATCCCTTAGTTTTGTGTGTTAGTTAACAACACATGTGATAGTTTTAATCTGGTGTTAAGTGTTTGCAGGTTTTAAATGTGTCCAGCACATGTGCATCTACACCAAAAAGAGAAAAGAAGCTTTTTGGAGCCTTTTAGGCCGGAGTATCCGGTCCCCAGGACCGGAGTCTCCGGACTCAGAGGTTTCTGGCCTCTGTGCAGAAAATGTGCTCAGCCTCTGGTGGGGGCCGGAGTTTCCGGCCCCAGTGACCGGAGTTTCCGCCCCCAGGCCGGAGTTTCCGGCCTCCAGGACCGGAATGTTTGCTGAGCCTCGCTTGGCCGAAAAGATGTTCAGCCCCTGGAGGGGGCCGGAGTATCCGGCCCCAGGAAACCGGAGTTTCCGCCCCAAGGCCGGAGTATCCGGCCACTAGCTCCGGATACTCCGGTGTGAAGAGAGCTGCAACGGCTAGTTTTTCAGGGAGGGGTATAAATACCCCTCCACTCTCCTCCAGCCAGCTAGCTCGACCAGAATACAAGATCCCCATTGTTGCAAGCTCAAGAATCACTAGATCTCCCAATCCCTCCACCCAAACTTGTTGATCTTTGGAGGATTGAAGGAGAAGGCCCCGATCTACATCTTCACCGAGCCGTTTGTCATTTCCCCCTCATTCACTTGAGGGACCATTGCTAGGGTTTCCACTAGGAAAACCTAGCCCCCTATTGTACTCACTTGATTGTCTTTGTGACAGATTGTAGCTGTTTGGGAGCCCCCAATCCTTTGTGGGTTGTGCCCCAAATCGTTGTTGTAAAGGCTCCGGACTCCGCCTCGAAGGTTTCCGATAGTTGAAGTGAACCAAACCTTTGTGGTGCGGTTCACCGGAGAAGAGGGTGAGGCCTTTGTGGCCGTTGAACCATTGTGTTGGTTCACACCTCTCCAACGAGACGTACTCCCCTAAAAAGGAGGAACTCGGGATTACATCCGTGTCTCCGCGTGCTTTGACTTCGGTTACCTCTATCCTTGTTTACCGCCTTATTATATCGTGCTTAGTTGCTAGCTTGTCATATAGGTAAATTCACCGTAGTTGCATATCTAGAGAATTTACCTTTTGTGTCAAGCCTAAATTGAAAAAGACTAAAATTGGAGTAGCACCTATTCACCCCCCCCTCTAGGTGTCATACCGATCCTTTCAATTGGTATCAGAGCTTAGGCTCTCTTGTTTTGGGTTTAACCGCCTAAGAGAAGTATGACACTAAGTGAGGATGAGGCCGATCTTGCCAAGGCCAAGGAGACCATGGCATCCATGGCCGATATCAAATCGTTGGAAACAACATTGACATCGTCCATGAATGACATGAATGTCAAATTTGATGAGTTGCGTGACATGCTCAT
Source organism: Poa pratensis (assembly GCA_947311845.1). Classification (NCBI taxonomy): domain Eukaryota; kingdom Viridiplantae; phylum Streptophyta; class Magnoliopsida; order Poales; family Poaceae; genus Poa; species Poa pratensis. The sequence continues at coordinate 104,639,015 of CAMZMU010000052.1, forward strand.
GAAACTCACAAATGCCAAGGTTTCGGAAACCATCCCACTAGAGGGCATCTCTAACTCCGATGAAGGTGATTCCGAGGAGGGTAAAAAGAAAAATGAGAAGGGGGTGGAAACCACCTCCGAATCTAAACCAACTCCTCCTACCAAGCATGAAGATGGGAAGGAAGAGTACCATAACGTTCCGGGATGGTACCCTATCGACCCACCTATCACCACCCGCATAAACCCCATTGGTCCTCCACCTAAGCTTAATGCATTAGCCTTTGCTAGTTGGCAACGCTCAATGAAATCTCATATTAACAGTGCCTCTATCGAGCTTTGGAGGATCATTGAAGAAGGGTACAAGGTTGCGGATCCAAGCAATGTGACAAGAAGAGAATTTGCCGAAAAGCAACTCAATGCCTCCGCACTCCATATGATTGAACTTTCAGTGGGTGAAAGTGACAAGCATTATGTTCTCAATGCCTCCACCGCCAAAGAAGCTTGGAATTGTCTTGAGGTTGCATTTCTTGGGAATGAAAGCATGAAGAGAAACCGATATGAGTCTTTGAGCAATGATGCCGAAGGATTCTACATGTTTGACAATGAGACTCATGAAGACATGTATGGAAGACTCAAGACTCTTGCAAAGGCCTTCTTTGATGTGGGGGCAACCTATGTGGATGATGCTTATGTCAAGAGGAAGTATGTGAATGCTCTCTTGCCTTCCGAGCCCATCGAGGTGAAGGCCATTCAAGGAAGACACAACTACAACGAAATGACATCCAATGAAGTTATGCAAGAAGTGCAAGCCTCCAAGGTTGCCACCAAGAATGCCGAAGATAGCCGTGCTAGGGCCATGGGGATGAAACAAGGCCCCTCACTTGCTTTGAAGGCCAAGGTGGTATGTCTTGATGAGGTTGAAGCGTGCCCAAGCAACATTGCTCCAAATGATCTTGAACCGGCTCTAAATGGTCATATAGCTCTTGCCACAAGAGAGTTTTGGCAAGACCCGGCAAAAGCTAAAGCCAAGGTTGATAAAGAGAACAACTCAAGTGGGAAGAAAGAGCTAGCCTCAAAGTGGAAGACGTGCTATAATTGTCATGACAAGAACCACTACATAAGAGAGTGTCCTTATGAGAACCGAGAGCAAAATGGTGGGAAGCTCATCCCCAAGGACCATTCAAAGTTGATCCAAAAGAAGCCCGCAAGACCAAGGAAGCCTTTCTTCAAGAAGGCACCAAGAATTGTGTTGGTGGCACAAGAAGAATATGCCACAAGTGATTCCGAAGATGAAGATGCACCTACTAAAGAGGTAGCCGCATTGGCTATTGTATCAACTTCATCATCTTCTCTCTTTGAATCCCCCAATGAGAACTTCTCCACCAACAACGCTCGTTGCCTCATGGCTAATGTCACCGAGGTATCATCTCCTTCTCCCAAGACTATGCATGAAATGAGTGATCAATCTAGTCTTGTGATTAAGAAAGAACTTGTTGCTTTCGATACGTTCATGACTAACTTGCAAGGTGAAGCTAAGGAACATGTTGAGTCTCTCATGAGACAACTATGTGCGGCCGAAGAACTTCTTCAAGAAAAGAGTAAGATTGAGAGAGAGGATTCTCTCACCATTGCCTCTTTGAATGCTTCCGTAGCATCCTTGAATGCCTCTCTTGATGAAGAGAGTGAAGAAAGATGTTCTCTTGAGGAAAGACTTGAGTCTCTTGATGCTAAAAATGATGATATCATTAATAAAATCATTAAGGATAGAGATCATGTTGTTGCTAAATATAAAGTGCTTAAAAAGGAGAAAGTTGAACTTGGGGTTGCTAATGCTAGACTTCTTGAGGGTATGGAGAAGCTTGACAAGGCTCACAAGGCCTTGGAAACAACTCACTCCCTTTTAGTCAAGTCTCATGAGCAACTTCAAACTCAACTTTCTAAATCTAGCTCAACTAGCATATCTATTCTTCCTCGTGTTCATGAAAATGTTATTGAAGAAAATGTTAGTGCCAAGACCTCTATTCCCAAAAGTAAAGATAAGGGTATTGCTTACTTATTTGAGCAAAAACCACACAAAGGGAAGGAGGGTCTTGGTTATGTAGCCGAGCCCAAGAAGAAAGTGGGCAACAACAAGAAGATCAAGACCAAGCCCGCACAAGCCGAGACTTCCATTGCGGGTGGTAGTGCCACAAGGGGCAAGACCACTCGTAGTGACTTTGCGGGGCATAACAACCCCAACTATATTCTTTATGTTGATTATTATGGGGATGTTTATGCTCAATATGTTGGTCCATATGATGGTTACATTGATTACTCTATTTGGGTTCCTAAGACCCTTGTTGCTAACCAAAGAGGACCCATTGAGAAATGGGTACCTAAATCCAAGCAATGATTTCTTGTAGGACTATGCTTCCGGTGGATCTAAATGGGTGGTTGATAGTGGATGCACTAGTCATATGACCGGAAGCAAGGAGATTATGACGGATTGAGACCAAATCTAGATTATACAATAACCGTCTCTTATGGTGATAATTCAAAAGCTGAGGTAAAGAGTCTCGGCAAGGTGGTAGTTGCAAGGGATATCACCCTTGTAAATGTCATGCTTGTTGAGTCTCTAGGTTACAATCTTATGTCCGTTCGTGCTCTTAATAAGATGAACTTTGATGTCCATTTTACTATTGATATGGTGGTACTCTTGAGGAGCAAGACTCTAAAGGTCATGTTCGTTGGGTATGTTGAAAATGAGTTGTTTGTGGTAGACTTTTCGGGGTCTACCAACACTCAAGCAATATGCCTATTCGGAAAGGCCGACGTGGGGTGGTTGTGGCATCGCCGCTTGTCCCATGTCAACATGAGAACTTTGCAAAGTCTTCACAAGGGTGGCCACATTCTTGGACTAAAAGACAATGTTTCTTTTTCCAGAGATCGTCTTTGTAGGGCTTGTGTTGAAGGAAAGATGCATGATTCTCCCCATCCGGGCAAGACCATTATTTCATCAACGAGGATTTTGGAACTTCTTCATGTTGATCTCTTTGGTGCCGTGCCTCAACCTAGTCTTGGTGGGAAGAAATATTGTTTGGTGATTGTTGATGACTATTCAAGATTTACTTGGGTTTATTTCTTCAAGACGAAGGATGAAACCCAACAAACCATCATCGACTTTTCCAATATTGTTCAACGCCAATACAATGTCCCTATTTTGGTCATTAGGAGTGATAATGGCTCCGAGTTCAAGAACTACACCTTAAATGAGTTTCTTAGTGAAGAGGGGATTCGTCATCAATATTCCGCTGCATATACCCCTCAACAAAATGGTGTAGCCGAAAGGAAGAACCGGACTCTCATGGATATGGCAAGGTCTATGTTGGCGGAGTTTAAGTCTCCGCTATTCTTATGGGCCGAGGCTATCTCCACGGCGTGTCATTCATCTAACCGGTTATTCTTTCGTGTTGGCAAGAAGTTTACATCTTATGAGATGCTCACCGGCAACAAGCCCAATGTCTCCTACTACCGAGTTTTTGGTTGTAAGTGTTTCTATAAGAACAAAAGTGTTCGTTTGTCTAAATTTGAATCTAAAGCTTTAGAGGGTGTTTTTGTTGGTTACGGTGCCGAATCTCACACCTATAGAGTCTATGACAAGACCGTTGGGAAAGTCATAGAATCTTGTGATGTGAGGTTCGATGAGAATGACGGCTCCCAAGTGGCGCAATTTCATGTTTGTGATGTAGATAATGAGGAACCTCAAGAAGCAATAAGAAGAATGGGGGTTGGTTTCCATCGCCCCATTGAAATCCGTCATGAGCCTCCTCAAGCAAGTCCTAGCTCCACTCATGTGGAGAATCCATCATCACAAGTTGAAGTTGCACCTTCTATGGAAGCAAATGATGCACCTATCCAAGAACAAGTTCAAGGCCCTCCTCAAGTTGACCAAGAGGCTATTCAAGAACCAAGTTCTCCTATTGTCAACACTAGCCAAGGTCAAGACCAAGATCAACCCTCTCCTTCTTTTGTTGAAGATGAGCTTCAAGATGATCAAGGTCAACAATCCGGTCAAGACGGGGACTCAAATGATCAAGATGATCAAGCCGAAATTCCTCGCATCAATGAGGATATCGAAACCCGTCGTATAGCAAGAGTCAAAAAGGATTGGAGAAGAAAGAGTCTTCATCTAGAGAATATCATTGTTAATGTCAAGAACAAGGTCACCACAAGAAAACAATTGGCAAATTTCAATGAACATCAAGCTCACATCTCTATGGTGGAACCAAAGAAAGTCTTTGAAGCTCTTGAAGATCCGGATTGGTTGGAAGCCATGCATGAAGAACTCAATAACTTCAAGCGCAACAAAGTGTGGAATCTAGTGGAGAAGCCAAAAGATTGCCTCAATGTTATAGGCACCAAGTGGATATTCAAGAACAAGCAAGATGAGCATGGAATGGTTGTGAGGAACAAGGCAAGATTGGTAGCTCAAGGGTACTCTCAAGTTGAAGGCATTGATTTTGGAGAGACCTATGCTCCCGTGGCTCGCCTTGAGTCCATCCGTATCCTTCTTGCATATGCATCACATCATAATTTCAAGTTGCAACAAATGGATGTGAAAAGTGCCTTTCTTAATGGTCCTTTAAAGGAGTTGGTATATGTTAAGCAACCTCCGGGATTTGAGGATCCACACTTCCCTAACCATGTCTACAAACTTGATAAGGCGCTCTATGGTCTCAAACAAGCACCTCGTGCTTGGTATGAGCACCTAAGAGAGCTATTGTAGACCGTGGCTTTGAAGTGGGGCAAATCGATCCCACTCTTTTTACCAAGAGGGTTAAAGGGGAGCTTTTCATATGCCAACTTTATGTTGATGATATCATATTTGGCTCTTCTAACAAAGCTTTTAATGATGAATTTTCAAAGCTTATGACCGATAGGTTCGAGATGTCCATGATGGGAGAGTTGAAGTACTTCCTTGGTTTTGAGATCAAGCAATTGAGTGGAGGGACCTTTATCTCTCAAGCCAAATATATCCAAGACATGCTCAAGAGGTTCAAGATGCAAAATGCTAAAGAGAAGAAGTTTCCTATGGACACCAAGTGTCATCTTGAACTTAATCCAAAGGGTGATAAGGATGTTGATCAAAAGCTCTATCGTTCTATGATTGGTTCTTTGCTTTATCTTTGTGCATCTAGACCCGATATTGTGTTGAGTGTAGGAGTGTGTGCAAGGTACCAAGCGGCTCCCAAAGAAAGCCACCAAACGGCGGTTCTTCGAATCTTTCGATATTTGGTTCATACCCCAAGGTTTGGTTTGTGGTATCCTAAAGGCTCAACTTTCTCTCTTGCCGGTTACACGGATTCGGATTGGGCCGGTTGCAAGGATGATAGGAAATCAACTTCCGGGGCTTGCCAATTCCTTGGTAGGTCCTTGGTGAGTTGGTCTTCTAAGAAGCAAAATTGCATATCTCTCTCCACCACCGAAGCCGAGTATGTGGCGGCCGCTAGTTGTTGCACTCAATTGTTGTGGATGAGGCAAACTTTAAAGGAATACGGTGTCCATTGTGACAAAGTGCCTCTTTTATGTGACAATGAAAGTGCTATCAAGATTGGTCACAACCCGGTGGAGCACTCAAGAACGAAGCATATTGAGATTCGCTATCACTTCATCCGTGATCACATCATCCGGGGTGACATTGAGCTTGGCTATATTCCCACGAAGATCCAACTTGCCGATATGTTCACGAAGCCACTTGATGAAGCAAGGTTCACTTATTTGAGGCATGAGCTAAATATCATCGATTCGGGGAGCGTCGCTTGACTATCTTGCATACACACCTATTTCTTGACTATCTATTTGGTTTAGGTGTAGGCATGGACATAGGGGGAGTGCGGTCCTAATCCATTGGACTATCCCTCCCCCCATTATGCCGATAGTAAGAACTCATTTTGTCTCTATATGTTCATTTTATGAATTGTGAGCTTAAATGACGAGTAGTGGCCGTGAACCCAAGATATATCTTCGCGGTGTCACACCACACACTCATACATGGTGGCCTAGGCCACCGCCCTCTTCTTTGTGAAGAGTTGATCTTATTTGGTCTTTTATTGGATTTTATTGCCTATCCGTTGTTCTTTATGGAAAACACGCTCAAATGATGATTCTTATTTGATTTTTGTGCCTCTTACCAAGTTTGAGTGTGAAGTACCATTTCAGTGACTTTGTGTCTTATCCCAGGCCTATCTTATCCCAAAGCTTGCTCTTCTTGCATCCTTCATGTCCAACAGAAAAAAAATCCAGCATTTTGAGTTGGTGGGGCCGGATAATCCGGTCCATAAGGCCGGATAATCCGGTCTGACAGAAGTATCCGCCCTAAACCCCGGAATCTCTGGCTCAGGCCGGAGACTCCGGTGTGTTTAGGCCGGATACTCCGGTCCGGCAGTTTCGCAGGGATCTTAAAGGGGATCGGGGTGGGAGTTGTATTCACAACTTCCTCACACCCCCGACCCCCATCCACTCCCCTGCCGCCGCCACCACCTCGAAGTGCTGCTCCGGCTGCTCCCCGCCGCCGGAATCCGCCGTGCCTCCGGCCTCCTCCTCCTCACCGACGCTGGGGACCTTCCTCTCCTCCGTTTGGGCTGCACCATGGACAAAAAGGGTACCTCACTCTCTCTCCCTAGGTTTTCTTCTCGATCTAGGTTTGGAGAGTAGTTCCCTTAGTTTTTCTTGGTGCAAAACCTTTTAGATGGCAAGGTGTATCCTAGAAGTAACCCTAGAATTATTTGCACAAAGTTCTTGAACTAAATCGAGGTTTCCCCTCTCAGAGGCCGGATTCTCCGGTCTGGACCGGATAATCCGCCCCCTGAGGCCGGAAACTCCGGTGTAGATCAAGATTTTAGTGCCCAGAATTCTTTAGTTACTTCTTCTTTTTGTTCCTGGACATGCAAGCTTATCTACATGCTTTCCTACTACTCTGTTTCTCACAGGTGCTCTGAGGACTAAGGCCTCCGTCTCAAATCCTCACAAGGTTTCAAGGAAAGAACGTAGTCAAACAAGGGACAAGCTGTTGTTTGATAGCAGCGCTGGTCGGTTGCGTCAGCAGAGTGCCATAGATGAGGAAGCCACAAGGCATGCTGCCCTAGGTGGGTTCGATGATGAAGAAGAGGCCGAGAGAGCCCATTTTGATTCCTTGACCACAGTTTTGGGTATGGGGAAGCTTGAGTTCCGCCGGATGAGATCTCAGTCCTTCTTTGACTTGCCGCCCAACACCAATGATCCTAACTTTCCAAGGAAAGAGCAGCAGCTGATTATGCATGAGATTTATGCCCGTATTGAGAAACATGTGGTTTGTGAGCAAAAAGTGTTGAGTCTTGATGCCTTGAACTTGAAGCCGTACTTTCAAGAGGCAGTGTGGATTGTTCGGAAGCTTGGTCTTGAGAAGCTTATCTCCACTCAACAAGGCTATGATATTCAGCTTATTCATCAGTTCTTCGCCACAGTTGTTTTTGATCATGATGAAGAAGTCACAATGACTTGGATGACCGGTCCTCACAAGTGCACCTCCAACTTTGTGGAATTTGGACAGTTTTTGGGCTATGTGTTCAAGGGGGCTACTACCCCAGTTGGGAAGAGGATGCATGTGGAAGGGGTCGCCTACAACAAGCGTCGCTTGCGCCCTTTATACTCTGTGGCATCATCGGTTGGCTCTAATCAAGACCTCCTCCCCACCTTCAACATTTTTCTTCGCATGGTTCGGTTTAACCTTGCTCCTCAAGCCGGAAATGTGGATGCCATTCGAGGAGGACTTGTCAATCTCCTTTACCATGCTTACAAGGTTCAACAGGCCGGTCCGAATTGCAAAGGTCAAGAAATTGATGTCATGGATTTCATCAAGTGTGAGTTGCTTTGGGCCATTTTTGAGCATAAGAATCCTTTGTACGCACCATACATCATGAAGCTCATCATTAAGAAGGTGCCTTCCGTTGATGTCTCTCGCCTCACCAAGCATCCCAAGGGCACTCTCCGCCAATTGAGCAAGCATTCCAAGCAGCCGTCTTCCTCTCATGCACCTCCTCCACAATCTAGTGATGAGGAGGCGGCGACCGAGGCCCCAATGCCTAGAAGGAGAAGCAAGAATGCCGACCCTCCATCTTATCTTCAAGGAAGGGCTGAAGTGAATATGGAAGTGAGCAAGCTATCTTGGTGGAAAAGAAAATTGCTTTGCATGGAAGTTGCACTTCACAAGGAGAACCATGGTTCATATGTGAGAGAGAAGCACATCATTGACAACCAACAAATCATGATCAAGGAGTTGCGCAAGCTCAACAATGGTAGTGTCACTCCTCCTCCGAAGAAGATGAAGATGGGAATCCTATTCTCTCCTCCTCGTCCGCCGAGACTCTCTCATATAGCAAATGGAATGAAGACGTCTTTCCTTGGTCCGATTATGCGGATGTGACCTCTTTGCCATCATCTTCTCGCAACACCGGCAAAGCTCCTGTAACATCCCCAAAATTATTATCAGGATTATGTTCCAAAAATGAGAGCCAACAAAAACTTTTGTTAATTTTATGTGTTGATCTCTTGCTGTTACTTGTGTGGTTTAATTCTTGTTGCTTGTGTTATTCCTTCTTGCTAGTGGTTTGTTGTTTGCTCTAAATAAAAGCAAGAAGAAAGGAAAAAAAAAATTGAAATAACAAATAAAGCAAGAAAAATAAAAGTGACAATTGTGTCACACAAATTCTCCAAGAGGAGAAACAAAAATGGTTTCAAACAAAATTGAAAGGAGAGGTTATATAAACTCTCCCATTTTTACTCCTATAACTTTTCCCTCTCAAAAATTTAATTAAAAAAAAAAAAACCTAAATTTAAATTCTATTTACTTCTTTATTAAATTCAAATCACAAAGTGTGCTATGTTGCACTTGTCAATTAAATTGCACCACAGCACCACAAACCTATATTTGGATATGTGAAACAAGTTATGAAAATAAATTTCAGAAATTCAAATTCAAATTTGGCTCAAGCATTTCGTCGAACACATTGCAGTCATGCACTGTGTTCTTCCCCATTTCATCCAACCCGAAGATCAATTGATCAAATTCGGGTGTTGTTCGTCGAATTGATGCTGGCAACCTCTTTCTCTCCTCTCCCCGAACTCGCCGCGCTCAAGAAATCGAAGAGGGGAGGATGGCGTCGACGAGAAGCGTCGGAGGGGACACGCTCCGGCGAGCACGCGCCATGTCGCGCAAGTGGCCGTGGCGTGGCAATGCCGCGTTGCTCAGCTCCGTGCCCCCCTCTCTCTCCCTCACCTCGCTGCCCCCTCTCTGGCCGCACCGCAGCCCGCAGGAACCCGCCTCCGCCGGAGTGACGCCGTGTGCAGTGCGCGCCGCGCACCGCCCGAGCGTTCCCTGGCCGTCCCACTCGCGAGCACGCTCTGCTCGTCGACACGCACTCGACCTTGCTCCCTGCCACTCCCACATCGTAGCCGCACCTCCACCGCCCCTACGGCGAGCGCACGTCGCCCCTGGAACCGCCCTGCTCCGAGTCCACCGTGCGCCGCCGCGGGTGCATAAATACCCCACCCGTGCCCGAGCTCTCCACACCCCGCACCACTGCCTTCACCCCTCTCCACTCCTCTGTGCACCGCCAGGAGGGCGGAGCCACTCCCTCGAAGCTCCAGTTGCCCGTGAGCTTCCTCGACGCTCCGCCGTGTCCGAGGTAGACGAAGCACACGGCCGTGCCGTGCTGCTGCCCCATTCCCCTCTCTGACCCCTGCACCTTGCTCACCATGGACACCGCCCTCACCGCCGCCTTTTCCTCGATTGTTTCGTGCACCAGAGCGCCCGCAGGAGCTTGCCGGAGATCGTGGCCGTGCCGTGGAAGTCCGACGCCTCGCCATCGCCGCTGCAGCCCTCCCCAGCAAGTACAACTCGCACCACCGCCTTCCTCGAGCCTCCGCAATTCTCCAGCACCCTCCCCGAGCCTTCCCAAGCCCTCTAGGTGAGCTTCCCGTGCACCTCGCCGTCGCCGGAGCTCCGGCGTCGCCGTTGTTCTGTCGACGATGAACTCGAGCTCCAGGAGCCGTTGGATCTAGATCCAACGGTAACTTACCGCTTCGGTTAGGCGTTAGGCTGACGGGCTGACCCCACCTGTCAGCATTTTATTCAATTCCCAGCACACACCGAGTCACTGACTCGTGGACCCCACCTGTCATACTTTTCAACATTATCCGGAGCAATTAGATTTTCGAATTTAGTTTTCTCTGGAAATTTCAGTACTGGACCCAACTTAGAAAATCAATATCTCAAGATTTAGGAATCCAAATAAATCAAACTCAATTGTTCTGGAAAGCTTATGAAATTGTTTAACCAACACAATTGGTCTCATGCCATTTAATTAAATAGTTAAAAAGTATTATTGAAAATGCCACAGAAGGTTTAAAATCTAAACTTGTTTGTTTCTGATACTCTGTTAGTCCAAATAATTCCAAACCAATTTTGCTAGCTTAGTACTGCCTTGTGTTAGCTCCCCTAATTTTGGTAGAATTAATTAAGCAGTATTAATTGTTGACTTTAAGATAAACCCTTCTGGACTAAAACAACAAATATGTTTATTGGTTGATCCAAATGAGTTAGGACCAATTTTGTTAGCTCACATATAGCCATGTTTAGTTACCCCTAAAAGGGTTTAATTTTTGGAACAATAGAATTTAAATGGTAGCTAAAACTTGATTATTAAGCTACTGGATTCAATCCAATGTGTAGGGAGTTTGGTAACTCCAAATGATCCAATTCAAATTGGGTTGTATCTACACATCAGTGGCTTTCCATAGAATTTTAGTTTGTATTTTTGTGACCAACAGAACTCAAGTTGTGGAATTAAACATGAATAACTAGTTTCTGCCATAATTTGGACTTAATTAAATAATGTTTAATTCAATTTATTTGAAAACCAAATTGTGTGGTTTGTGTGTGCAGTAGCTAATTGTGATGTTTATGATTGTTGTGTTGAGATGATTGCTTGTATAGCTTAGTGATTGGTTGCATTGTTTGTTTATTAATTAGACGAGAACGTTGTCGGATATATCGAGGAAGGAGAGTTTGCTGAAGTTGAAGAACAAGAGCAAGATCACTTTGCCAAGCAAGGCAAGCTATTCCTGAGCTTGCACTACCAACATATGCATCTACTTTCATAACATGTTTTACTCTCAAAGCAAGATTTATAAAACTCATTTCAAAAGTATATGGATATTATTTTGCCACCCTATGTAGTAGTTTATGTAAAACTTTAGGATGGGAAAACAATGTTGTTTATTCAAAACTCCTTTGAAATGTCTTGTGAGTTTATGGAATGCCGAGATGTCGGTGTTGTGTTGGAAAAGTGGAAAAGTGGTGATGTTTATGAAAAATGCACAGTGTGTCCTTGTACTTACGTCAACCATCCAATACCCTGTGCGACCACCTCCACCACATATGGGAAAAGGCGTAGTCATATAATTTGCTCATATTAGTATGGGACTCCTCAACAACGAGGATGACCTCGTTCCATGAGGGGATGGTCATGGCGACCTACCCCCTGACCTGGGTCCTGGCATCTGAGGATGGGGGATTGAAGGGTTCGCTCGCCGGGCAGAACTACGAGTCCTCACACTTAGGTTTCCCGACGGGGAATCTGGACTGGGTGTCGATGGAAAGGATGATAATTTCGTAGCGGTAGGATCCTATACTAGCATGAGCAAAGGACAGGCTATGGTCGGCGGCTTACTTCGCATACACCTGTATGGCGAGACGTGGCGGACACGATGAGCTGCCGGATGGATGTGGGATAAAAGCGTGCTACCTCTGCAGAGGGTTAAAACTATTCGAATAGCCGAGTCCTCGGATATGGACAGCTGGGAGACCCTACTTTGACCATGTGCAAGTTTTTGGAAAAGCTTTTAAGTTTAAAAGAAATTGAAATGGTGATGGGGTTACACATCTATACCAAATGAAGTGGTAGGAGTTGTGGGAATAAATGGACTATGGTGAGCCATGGTCATGAAAAGGAGGAGTTTTTGAGAAACAAAATGAAATGGTGACTTCTTTCAAAGATGGTTATAAAACTCTTCTTACCTTTTTCAATAAAGATATAGAGATGTTTTAAAACAAATAAGAGTGCATACTCATGTTGGGGTAGTTTGCGAGTACATTCAAATGTACTCATATTGGTTTCGTCCCTGGCTATTGTCCTAGCCAGACTACGAGGAGGAGCACTACGCCGAGCAGGAATATGGCGACTTCTACGCCAACTAAGGATCTCCACAAGTCAGCTGCCTGTCGGGTTGTCATCATTAGAATATGATGTCTACTACGCCGTAGCTTCCGCTGATATATTTTGGTTTGGCCCATGAAGGCACCTATGTAAGAACTTGGTCTAAATGACCATTTATGTAAGACTTTTATTCGGTACTGTAATGGATGTAAACTTTGGTATCCAATTCGGATTATGTGCAACGACAGACTGATCACGGGATCGTTGTGTTAAGCATAATCGGGTATTTCGGACAGCTAGTCCGGGGTCCCCACAGACTTGGTATCAGAGCCATCCTGACTTTAGGAAACCTTAGTTAGCATGGTCGTTTGTCAAATGTTACAAAAGATGAATTTCTAAAAAGAAAGGAATGAAGTATTTTGAAAACTGCTTATCTCCAATCCTCTTACTTATGCAAAATTTTACTCCATTAAATATTACATTTTCCTTGGTATCCCTAAAATTTTGTACACCTCTCATTAAGTTAAAATTTGACTCACTTGTTGCCCTACTATTTAAAATTTTGATACACTTGTCACTAACTAACTTAAAATTTTGCTTAAAAATTGTAGATGGCACTCCACTGGACCGAGTTCGTTCAGCTGGAGAAGGACAGCAAGCTGACGTTTGAGAGGGACTTGTTCGAGTTGACCAAGCTGTTAGGTCGCCCCGCTCCAGAGTTTGAGGGAGCTCAGATTGATGTTCACGGTGTCGGAAGGCTGAGCTGGCTCATCAGTCGTCAGTTCGCAGGAACATCAAGTCTCCCAGTTCCGGACGCTCGTCTTCACCACCAAGGAGGCCACCTGGGTTGATGGTCTCTGTACTGCTACACAGAGGATGCTAGCCCGACTTTGTGAGGAGCACAAGGCGGAGTTAGTAGACTCCCGTTTCCGGTTCTACGGGAGGCGCAACTGTGATGGACACCCTACTCCTTCACCTTACCACCCGATGTTTGGGAGCTACATCATGGACATGGAGATCTTACTTCAGTGCACTCAGGATGATCTGTTGCGCACTAGGATTCAGCTCCACTTCGACCGCGAGTCGCTCGTTGAGCTTCGCGAGAACGAGATGAAGCTGATGGTGGAGAAGGTTGCTCTTCTCGGAAGAGGGCCCAGCTGAGGAAGACTATCGTGAAGCTCCGCACGAAGGTGGCAGAGCAGGATGGACTGATTGAGGATCTAGAGCACCATACTGACGAGATGGAGGAGGAGGGCGAGGATCTCCGCAAGGAGAACGACGCTTTCCTCAGTGACGATGATGACTTCGTGGAGGAGATGGACTGTGAGGAGAGGATGATGAGGAGGAGTTAGTTGACGAGGAGGAGGAGCCACTCGAGCCAGTTCTCGAGGACGAGGAGGAGGATCCCGAGGAGCCAGCCTACCAGTCAGATGCTGACGTGTTAGAGCTGGAGGTTCCACCTCAGTAGGCGAGTGACTTGATCACTACCGCAGGATTAGGTTGACCCCCTATAGCTAGTCGAGTAGTAGCAGTGGTTCTTTTGGAAACCAGATGTTATGTTGTAAGCTTGAGGTTGTAAGCTTGATGTTGATGTGAACTCTTTGATGTGTTGTTTGTGAAATATAAGTATGTTTGTCTTGTTAAATCGTGTGAACTATTTTCATATAAATCTTAGAATTAATCAACCACTTGAGAGATCATCTTTTCCCTTAGTCGAACTTTTCTTGCCTTGTCTCTTATACCCGGTGTGCTTCAGGATGCCGCCCCGTCGCGACAATGCGGAGGATCAGGATCAGCACCACCACCACCGGACCCAACCCCCCCCAACTTCTCGCGCTTATCATGGAGGAACGTGAAATGCCCGGCAGAGCGCCAGCTCATCTCACTGCCTACAACAACTGCAGCCGCTTACAACAACAACAATAATAACAACAACAACAACAATGGTGGTAATGCAATGGCAATGAGAACCAGCGATCACCTTAGGCGATTTCCAGAAACCAACCCACCCACCTACTCCAAGGGACTTCACCCACTGGAAGCCGATGATTGGCTTCGCACCATCGAACAATCTGGAAGTTGCTGCTGTGGGAGAAATGAGAAAGTGCTGTATGCAACCCACTATCTCGCTGGACCTGCAAGAGCTTGGTGGGAACTACCAAGCTCTCCAGCAGCTGGTCATGTCATCAACTGGGCTGAGTTCCAGGAGAAGTTCCGCAAGAAGCATATTCCCTGTGGACTCATTGAGGAAGAAGGATGAATTCCGCAAGCTGAGGCAGGGAAGTAGAGATGTGGTCGGTTATCTTGGAGTTTACCGACTTATCTCGGTATGCCCTGATGACACCGACAAAGAAGAGAAGAAGATGGAGCGTTTCATGAGTGGACTTCATGATGAACTGCAGTGTGCTTGGTTATCCATGACTTCCGTGATCTGGAGTCACTTGTGGACAAAGCCATCCAGCTGGAGACCAAGCGCAAGTCTATGTATGAAGGTCGCAAGAGGAGGATGAATGCTCAGGAAGGTTCGAGCAGCCAGAAACCTCGTATCTTTCAGCAGAACCCAGGCCTGCCTATCGTCCACCCCAAGCTCCACGCCCAATTTCCCTAACCGCCCGAACAACTTCAACCGCCCCAATGACAATAACCGTCCCAGAGGAAACTTCAACAACTTCAACCCCAACGCCAATGTTGTCTGCTTTGAATGTGGCAACAAAGGACACTACTCCAGGAATGCCCCAATCCTAAGAGGAATGTCCAGCGCCCCAATGCACCTGCACCGAACAATGGTCAAGGCCGCAATGGAAATGGTAATGGCAAGAATGCCGCACCCCGCGGGAATGCTGCTGTTGTCAGAGGCCGTCTGCACCACATCAATGCTGAAGAGGCTGAAGAAGCGCCAGATGTTGTGCTGGGTACGTTTCTTGTCAACTCAGTACCTGCAACTGTTCTGTTTGATTCTGGTGCTACCCATTCGTTTATTACCAAAGAGTTTGTTTCTAAGGGAGGTTTAGTCGGGAGTCTTTTACCCAAACCAATGTTGGTACAAACCCCAGGACTGTTAGCCAAAACCAACCAGATGTGTTCCGAAACCCCCATAGAAATTGGAGGAGGAAGGTTTGCAGCCGACCTAATTATCTTAGGAAACCAAGGCATAGATGTTATTCTTGGAATGGATTGGTTAGCCAAGTATCACGGTCGTATTGACTGTGCCCGAAGAGCTGTTTCTCTCACTTCTGATGATGGAGTTGAAGTGGAGTATGCATCTGAGACCAGCCAGACCAGACCCGGATGCCATGAGAGCATAGCTCGACCGCCCTAGATGAGATCCGTGTTGTTCACTGTTCAAGGATGTTTTCCCAGAAGAATTGCCTGGTATGCCGCCAGACAGGGATATTGAGTTCATAATTGAGCTTATCCCAGGAACATCCCCCATATCCCAAAAGCCTTATCGGATGAATCCGGAAGAACTGGTGGAGTTGAAGAAGCAGTTGGCTGATATGCTAAGCAAAGGTCTTGTCGCCCAAGTGCTTCACCATGGGGATCACCCATTATTTTTGTGGACAAGAGAGACGGTACCACACGCCTGTGTGTGGATTATCGCAAGCTGAATGACGTGACCATTAAAAACAAGTACCCTCTTCCCAAGATCGAGGATCTGTTCGATCAAATGAACGGAGCCCGAGTCTTTTCAAAGATCGATCTTCGGACAGGTTACCATCAGTTGAAGATCCGAGAGACAGACATTCCCAAGACCGCCTTCACCACCGTTACGGTTTGTTTGAATACACCGTGATGTCCTTTGGTCTGACCAATGCCCCAGCCTATTTCATGAATCTCATGAACAAGATTTTCATGGAGTACCTCGACAAGTTCGTGGTAGTTTTCCTTGATGACATCCTTATTTATTCCAAGACTGAAGAAGAACATGCTGAACACCTGCGTCTAGTTTTGGAGACCCTCCAAGAGCACCAGCTGTATGCCAAGCTTAGCAAGTGTGAGTTTTGGCTCAGTGAAGTGGCATTTCTTGGACATATTGTATCCGCTGGAGGAATTTCTGTTGACCCTGAGAAGATACAAGCCATTCTTGACTGGTTATCCCCAACCAATGTTTTTGAAATCCGAAGCTTTCTCGGACTTGCCGGTTATTACCGCAAGTTTGTTGAAGGATTTTCCAGTATAGCCAAACCTCTGACCCAACTGTTGAAGAAGGACAAGAAATTTGAATGGACTCAGAAGTGTGAGGATAGTTTCCAAGAACTGAAGAAGAAACTAACCTCAGCCCCAATCCTGATCATGCCAGACGTCACCCAGAGTTTCGACGTGTATTGCGATGCATCACGCCTCGGACTTGGTTGCGTTCTGATGCAAGAAGGCAAAGTTGTGTCGTACCTGTCCCGGCAGTTGCGACCGCATGAAGAGAATTACCCAACCCATGACTTGGAGTTAGCTGCTGTGGTCTTTGCTCTTAAGAAGTGGCGTCCCTATCTTGCGGGACATCGCTGTGAGGTTTATACGATCACAAAAGCTTGAATATATTTTCACCCAGAAAGATCTGAACCTGCGACAGAGGAGATGGATGGAATTAATCAAGGATTATGATATTGGAATCCATTATCACCCCGGAAAGGCTAATGTAGTTGCCGATGCCCTTAGTCGCAAACCTTGCACCCTGAATGCCTGATCCAAGCCGAACAGCCAGCCTTGTTCGAAGAGTTCCAAGATTTTGGACTAGAGCTTGTTAGCCATGGTTATCTCGCCAATTTAGAGTTAACCCCAACCCTGATGGATCAAATCAAAGAAGCCCAAAAAGGTCATGAAAGCATAGAGGGAATTAGGAAAAAGATTTCCCTCGGCAAAGCACCCGGTTTTACCAAAGATGCTGAGGGAGTGCTGAAATTCAATGACCGTATCTGTGTGCCCAATGTCACGGAACTTAAGGAGTTAATCCTGAAGGAGGCCCATGAGACCCCTTACTCAATCCACCCCGGCGGAACCAAAATGTACCAAGACCTTCGAGGAAGATTTTGGTGGCATGGAATGAAGCGAGAGATTGGTTCATTCGTAGCCAAGTGTGACATCTGCCAGCGAGTTAAGGCTGAACATCAGCGACCCGCTGGATTGCTTCAACCTTTGAAAATTCCCGAGTGGAAGTGGGATGAGATTGGAATGGATTTTATTACCGGACTTCCAAGATCCAACCGAGGCCATGATTCAATCTGGGTCATCGTTGATCGACTGACCAAGGTTGCCCATTTCATCCCTGTCAACACCACCTATCGGGGACATCAGTTGGCCGACTTGTATATTTCCAGAATAGTGAGCCTGCATGGTGTGCCTAAGAAGATTGTATCTGATAGAGGCACGCAATTCACCTCAAGGTTCTGGAAATCCCTTCATGAAGCCCTCGGAACCAAGCTAGCGTTTAGCACGCTTATCATCCCCAGACCGATGGCCAAACTGAGCGAGTGAACCAGATATTGGAGGACATGCTTCGTGCATGTGTTCTATCCTATGGTTCCAAGTGGGAAGATTGCCTTCCGTTTGCAGAATTCTCGTACAACAACAGTTATCAGTCCAGTCTGCAAATGGCCCCTTTTGAAGCCCTTTACGGCAAGAAGTGTCGTACACCCCTGAATTGGTCCGATACAGGAGAAGGCAAATTGTTCGGACCAGATACCCTCCGTGAAGCTGAAGAGCAAGTTCAGCTTATTCGTGAACGACTCAAAACTGCCCAATCCCGTCAGAAGAGTTATGCTGACACCAAGCGTCGTGACCTCACTTTCAGTATCGGAGATTATGTTTATCTCCGAGTGACACCCCTTAAAGGAATGCAGCGTTTCCATGTCAAAGGAAAGTTAGCGCCAAGGTATATTGGACCCTTCAAGGTCCTTGCTCGTCGAGGAGAAGTATCCTATCAGCTGGAGTTACCCCAGAGTTAGGAGATTATCATGATGTCTTCCACATTTCCTTGCTCCGGAAGTGTCTTGAAGTTCCTGACCAGCCTGATGTTTTCAAAAACATCGACCACCTCTCCATCGACCTGAACCAAGACCTGACTTATCGTGAGAGACCCCTCAAATTCTCGAAGAAGATGTTCGTGTTACCCGAAGACGTGCGATCAAGTTTTACAAAGTTCAGTGGACTAACCACTCGAAGAAGAAGCAACTTGGGAACGCGAAGATTATCTTAGAAGCGAATTTCCAGACCTCTTTAATACCCAGGCCTAGCAAATCTCGGGACGAGATTTATTCTAAGGGGGGAAGGATTGTAACATCCCAAAATTATTATCAGGATTATGTTCCAAAAATGAGAGCCAACAAAAACTTTTGTTAATTTTATGTGTTGATCTCTTGCTGTTACTTGTGTGGTTTAATTCTTGTTGCTTGTGTTATTCCTTCTTGCTAGTGGTTTGTTGTTTGCTCTAAATAAAAGCAAGAAGAAAGGAAAAAAAAAATTGAAATAACAAATAAAGCAAGAAAAATAAAAGTGACAATTGTGTCACACAAATTCTCCAAGAGGAGAAACAAAAATGGTTTCAAACAAAATTGAAAGGAGAGGTTATATAAACTCTCCCATTTTTACTCCTATAACTTTTCCCTCTCAAAAATTTAATTAAAAAAAAAAAACCTAAATTTAAATTCTATTTACTTCTTTATTAAATTCAAATCACAAAGTGTGCTATGTTGCACTTGTCAATTAAATTGCACCACAGCACCACAAACCTATATTTGGATATGTGAAACAAGTTATGAAAATAAATTTCAGAAATTCAAATTCAAATTTGGCTCAAGCATTTCGTCGAACACATTGCAGTCATGCACTGTGTTCTTCCCCATTTCATCCAACCCGAAGATCAATTGATCAAATTCGGGTGTTGTTCGTCGAATTGATGCTGGCAACCTCTTTCTCTCCTCTCCCCGAACTCGCCGCGCTCAAGAAATCGAAGAGGGGAGGATGGCGTCGACGAGAAGCGTCGGAGGGGACACGCTCCGGCGAGCACGCGCCATGTCGCGCAAGTGGCCGTGGCGTGGCAATGCCGCGTTGCTCAGCTCCGTGCCCCCCTCTCTCTCCCTCACCTCGCTGCCCCCTCTCTGGCCGCACCGCAGCCCGCAGGAACCCGCCTCCGCCGGAGTGACGCCGTGTGCAGTGCGCGCCGCGCACCGCCCGAGCGTTCCCTGGCCGTCCCACTCGCGAGCACGCTCTGCTCGTCGACACGCACTCGACCTTGCTCCCTGCCACTCCCACATCGTAGCCGCACCTCCACCGCCCCTACGGCGAGCGCACGTCGCCCCTGGAACCGCCCTGCTCCGAGTCCACCGTGCGCCGCCGCGGGTGCATAAATACCCCACCCGTGCCCGAGCTCTCCACACCCCGCACCACTGCCTTCACCCCTCTCCACTCCTCTGTGCACCGCCAGGAGGGCGGAGCCACTCCCTCGAAGCTCCAGTTGCCCGTGAGCTTCCTCGACGCTCCGCCGTGTCCGAGGTAGACGAAGCACACGGCCGTGCCGTGCTGCTGCCCCATTCCCCTCTCTGACCCCTGCACCTTGCTCACCATGGACACCGCCCTCACCGCCGCCTTTTCCTCGATTGTTTCGTGCACCAGAGCGCCCGCAGGAGCTTGCCGGAGATCGTGGCCGTGCCGTGGAAGTCCGACGCCTCGCCATCGCCGCTGCAGCCCTCCCCAGCAAGTACAACTCGCACCACCGCCTTCCTCGAGCCTCCGCAATTCTCCAGCACCCTCCCCGAGCCTTCCCAAGCCCTCTAGGTGAGCTTCCCGTGCACCTCGCCGTCGCCGGAGCTCCGGCGTCGCCGTTGTTCTGTCGACGATGAACTCGAGCTCCAGGAGCCGTTGGATCTAGATCCAACGGTAACTTACCGCTTCGGTTAGGCGTTAGGCTGACGGGCTGACCCCACCTGTCAGCATTTTATTCAATTCCCAGCACACACCGAGTCACTGACTCGTGGACCCCACCTGTCATACTTTTCAACATTATCCGGAGCAATTAGATTTTCGAATTTAGTTTTCTCTGGAAATTTCAGTACTGGACCCAACTTAGAAAATCAATATCTCAAGATTTAGGAATCCAAATAAATCAAACTCAATTGTTCTGGAAAGCTTATGAAATTGTTTAACCAACACAATTAGTCTCATGCCATTTAATTAAATAGTTAAAAAGTATTATTGAAAATGCCACAGAAGGTTTAAAATCTAAACTTGTTTGTTTCTGATACTCTGTTAGTCCAAATAATTCCAAACCAATTTTGCTAGCTTAGTACTGCCTTATGTTAGCTCCCCTATTTTTGGTAGAATTAATTAAGCAGCATTAATTGTTGACTTTAAGATAAACCCTTCTGGACTAAAACAGACAAATATGTTTATTGGTTGATCCAAATGAGTTAGGACCAATTTTGTTAGCTCACATATAGCCATGTTTAGTTACCCCTAAAAGGGTTTAATTTTTGGAACAACAGAATTTAAATGGTAGCTAAAACTTGAATATTAAGCTACTGGATTCAATCCAATGTGTAGGGAGTTTGGTAACTCCAAATGATCCAATTCAAATTGGGTTGTAATCTACACATCAGTGGCTTTCCATAGAATTTTAGTTTGTATTTTTGAGACCAACAGAACTCAAGTTGTGGAATTAAACATGAATAACTAGTTTCTGCCATAATTTGGACTTAATTAAATAATGTTTAATTCAATTTATTTGAAAACCAAATTGTGTGGTTTGTGTGTGCAGTAGCTAATTGTGATGTTTATGATTGTTGTGTTGAGATGATTGCTTGTATAGCTTAGTGATTGGTTGCATTGTTTGTTTATTAATTAGACGAGAACGTTGTCGGATATATCGAGGAAGGAGAGTTGGCTGAAGTTGAAGAACAAGAGCAAGATCACTTTGCCAAGCAAGGCAAGCTATTCCCTGAGCTTGCACTACCAACATATGCATCTACTTTCATAACATGTTTTACTCTCAAAGCAAGATTTATAAAACTCATTTCAAAAGTATATGGATATTATTTTGCCACCCTATGTAGTAGTTTATGTAAAACTTTAGGATGGGAAAACAATGTTGTTTATTCAAAACTCCTTTGAAATGTCTTGTGAGTTTATGGATTGCCGAGATGTCGGTGTTGTGTTGGAAAAGTGGAAAAGTGGTGATGTTTATGAAAAATGCACAGTGTGTCCTTGTACTTACGTCAACCATCCAATACCCTGTGCGACCACCTCCACCACATATGGGAAACAGGCGTAGTCATATAATTTGCTCATATTAGTATGGGACTCCTCAACAACGAGGATGACCTCGTTCCATGAGGGGATGGTCATGGCGACCTACCCCCTGACCTGGGTCCTGGCATCTGAGGATGGGGGATTGAAGGGTTCGCTCGCCGGGCAGAACTACGAGTCCTCACACTTAGGTTTCCCGACGGGGAATCTGGACTGGGTGTCGATGGAAAGGATGATAATTTCGTAGCGGTAGGATCCTATACTAGCATGAGCAAAGGACAGGCTATGGTCGGCGGCTTACTTCGCATACACCTGTATGGCGAGACGTGGCGGACACGATGAGCTGCCGGATGGATGTGGGATAAAAGCGTGCTACCTCTGCAGAGGGTTAAAACTATTCGAATAGCCGAGTCCTCGGATATGGACAGCTGGGAGACCCTACTTTGACCATGTGCAAGTTTTTGGAAAAAGCTTTTAAGTTTAAAAGAAATTGAAATGGTGATGGGGTTACACATCTATACCAAATGAAGTGGTAGGAGTTGTGGGAATAAATGGACTATGGTGAGCCATGGTCATAAAAAGGAGGAGTTTTTGAGAAACAAAATGAAATGGTGACTTCTTTCAAAGATGGTTATAAAACTCTTCTTACCTTTTTCAATAAAGATATAGAGCTGTTTTAAAACAAATAAGAGTGCATACTCATGTTGGGGTAGTTTGCGAGTACATTCAAATGTACTCATATTGGTTTCGTCCCTGGCTATTGTCCTAGCCAGACTACGAGGACTACAAGGAGGAGCACTACGCCGAGCAGGAATATGGCGACTTCTACGCCAACTAAGGATCTCCACAAGTCAGCTGCCTGTCGGGTTGTCATCATTAGAATATGATGTCTACTACGCCGTAGCTTCCGCTGATATATTTTGGTTTGGCCCATGAAGGCACCTATGTAAGAACTTGGTCTAAATGACCATTTATGGAAGACTTTTATTCGGTACTGTAATGGATGTAAACTTTGGTATCCAATTCGGATTATGTGCAACGACAGACTGATCACGGGATCGTTGTGTTAAGCATAATCGGGTATTTCGGACAGCTAGTCCGGGGTCCCCACAGCTCCCATGAACATTTCAGATGAAGACTACAATGGAGAAGGGGATGGTGATGAGGACGGTGAAGACTCCGAGTGATCTCCATGGGTTACGTTAGTAATGCTCTTTTCCCTTTTTGGCGTCTCGATGCCAAAGGGGGAGAAGTAGTTCTATTAGATTCTCTCCGTGGGATTTGCATGGGTCGGACACAAGCATATGGTGCTTTTTATCATTCTTGTTGCGCTTGTGTCCCTTTATGTTATTTGGAACTTTTATTTGCATCTTATGTGTTGAGAACTATGGATGTTATCTATGTGAGTGTAAGACATATGGATTTCTTATTATGTATGGTTGAGCCTACATTAGTGTGCTATGGTTTATATGGATGTTATCTACATTTGTATGCACAAGGTATGGTTTTATCTCTAGACTCAACCTATATTGTGATATGTCCTTTTGGGAAATGTGGTTGTTTCCATATCATGTTGCTATTTGGTTAAGACTTGTCTCTCTATGTGTGTGCTTATGCATTCCAAGGTAATTGTTTATATGCACACATCTAGGGGGAGTATCTCCTTTTGTTAGACATGATATGATCTTGTTTTTTATCGCAAATCCTTGTGTTGTCATCTAACACCAAAAAGGGGGAGATTGAAAGGACATTTTTGTATCCCTTAGTTTTGTGTGTTAGTTAACAACACATGTGATAGTTTTAATCTGGTGTTAAGTGTTTGCAGGTTTTAAATGTGTCCAGCACATGTGCATCTACACCAAAAAGAGAAAAGAAGCTTTTTGGAGCCTTTTAGGCCGGAGTATCCGGTCCCCAGGACCGGAGTCTCCGGACTCAGAGGTTTCTGGCCTCTGTGCAGAAAATGTGCTCAGCCTCTGGTGGGGGCCGGAGTTTCCGGCCCCAGTGACCGGAGTTTCCGCCCCCAGGCCGGAGTTTCCGGCCTCCAGGACCGGAATGTTTGCTGAGCCTCGCTTGGCCGAAAAGATGTTCAGCCCCTGGAGGGGGCCGGAGTATCCGGCCCCAGGAAACCGGAGTTTCCGCCCCAAGGCCGGAGTATCCGGCCACTAGCTCCGGATACTCCGGTGTGAAGAGAGCTGCAACGGCTAGTTTTTCAGGGAGGGGTATAAATACCCCTCCACTCTCCTCCAGCCAGCGAGCTCGACCAGAATACAAGATCCCCATTGTTGCAAGCTCAAGAATCACTAGATCTCCCAATCCCTCCACCCAAACTTGTTGATCTTTGGAGGATTGAAGGAGAAGGCCCCGATCTACATCTTCACCGAGCCGTTTGTCATTTCCCCCTCATTCACTTGAGGGACCATTGCTAGGGTTTCCACTAGGAAAACCTAGCCCCCTATTGTACTCACTTGATTGTCTTTGTGACAGATTGTAGCTGTTTGGGAGCCCCCAATCCTTTGTGGGTTGTGCCCCAAATCGTTGTTGTAAAGGCTCCGGACTCCGCCTCGAAGGTTTCCGATAGTTGAAGTGAACCAAACCTTTGTGGTGCGGTTCACCGGAGAAGAGGGTGAGGCCTTTGTGGCCGTTGAACCATTGTGTTGGTTCACACCTCTCCAACGAGACGTACTCCCCTAAAAAGGAGGAACTCGGGATTACATCCGTGTCTCCGCGTGCTTTGACTTCGGTTACCTCTATCCTTGTTTACCGCCTTATTATATCGTGCTTAGTTGCTAGCTTGTCATATAGGTAAATTCACCGTAGTTGCATATCTAGAGAATTTACCTTTTGTGTCAAGCCTAAATTGAAAAAGAATAAAATTGGAGTAGCACCTATTCACCCCCCCTCTAGGTGTCATACGATCCTTTCAGTGTCCCATCTCATCCCGGAAGGAGTCACTCATCTGCAGTATGCAGATGATACTATGATCTTGATCGAGAACTCCCAGTCAGGCTTATCAAATCTCAAGTTCTTGCTGATCTGTTTTGAGATGATGTCGGGGATGAAAATCAACTTCCACAAAAGTGAAGTGATAGTCATGGGAGCCCCTCGCGAGGAACAAGCCAGAGTGGCTAATTTGTTGAATTGCCAACAGGGGGCGTTCCCCTTTACTTATCTGGGCTTTACGATAGCGGATCGTAGGCTTTGGATGGTGGACTTTCAACCTGTAGTGGCTAAAGTGGGGTTCAGAATAGAGCCGTGGCAGGGCAAGTTCATGTCCTCGGCTGCGTGGTTAACTTTGGTAGATGCTTGTCTCTCCAATATGCCTCTTCACATGATGGGTCTCTTCCTCTTGCCAGATGGCACTCATGGAGGATTAGACTCCCACCACGGTCGTTTTTTCTGGGAAGGCAAAGGCAACAAAAGAAAGTACCACATGGTCAGTTGGCAGGACATCTGTAAACCCAAAGACCAGGGTGGGCTGGGAGTTTCGAACACCAAACTTCTTAACAATGCCCTTATGGCCAAGTGGATTTGGCGGTTTTTTATCGGAAAGAGACCATGAGAGCCTTTGGGCTAGGCTGCTCAGAGCCAAATACCCAGGAGCAGTGGACATCTTTGGGTCTACCCCAGTAGGGGGTTCCCAATTTTGGCATGCTATTCACAAGGTAAAAGATGAGTTTAAGAAGGGCGCGTAGTTTGTGCTTGGCAATGGTGAGTCCATAAGGTTTTGGACAGATCATTGGATTGGGGAGGCCCCCCTTTGCCAAAGATATCCGAACCTGTTTGCAATTGCAGTGGCTCCGGATGCTCGCATTGCTCAGTTGCATATAGGCACTGGCTGGAGTATCAGGTTCAGGAGGTGCTTTGGTCAAGTGGAGGTGGCGCAGTGGGAGGATCTCACACAGGAGGTTGCTGAGATTGCTCCTGTAGAGGAAAGGGACGGTGTGTTGTGGAAACTCGAGCCATCCGGTACGTTCTCCACCAAGTCGCTGTACAAGAAGCTTTGTCAGGACGCTTCGGATCCTCTTGCACATGATATATGGAAAGCTCAAGTCCCTTTGAAGATTAGAATCTTCTTGTGGCAACTGGCAAGGGGTCGTCTCCCCTCGAATGACCAGGTGGCCTTGTGGCACGGCCCATCTAACGGGCAGTGTGCCCTTTGTGATGAGCCTGAAGATGCCAGTCACATTTTCTTTGGCTGTGTTTTGGGGAGGTTTGTTTGGTCGGGGGTGCGAGAGATGTTGAATGTGAGCTGGAACCCAGGAGGTTTTACAGACCTCTCTGGAATTCTGGAAGGCTTTAGAGGCACCAAACGCAGAGTGCTGCGGTGTCTCTTTGCGGCGGTGTGCTGGGGACAGTGGTTGATTCGTAATAAATACACTATCGAGGCTAAATTCTCTAACCAGCCTGCTGATTGTATCTTTAAAATTTCTATTCTTTTGCAGCAGTGGAGATCCCTTCTCAAGGCCGAAGCCGTGCCGTTGCTCGACGTGCTGGTCGTGGCGCTTAAGGAACTCTTCACCAAGACTTACACCCTCCGGCCTCTACCACCGCTACCACCATCGCCATTACCTAGTTTTTTGTAGCTGCGTCTGCCCTGGCGTTCTTGTGCCTGAAAACTTATCGCTTAGTGGTCAACCCACCCTTAGAATTTGATGCAAGCTGGTGTGTAATAACTTTTAAGTCCTCATGTTACTCTGCCGTGGTGGCTTTATTAAGTTGAAGTCGGGCGTTGTGCCTTCCGTTTAAAAACAACACTTGCTTGTTGAATATATGATGTAACTCGTGTAACATATGTGTACCGTTAGTGTTCCCTGTAACTCCTCCCGATAGGCTAGGCGTAGACCGGATCCAACGGATCCGTTGTACGACGTGCGGAGTGCTTTGCACCCACGTCTCTCCCCTCTGTATATGTATCGATCCAATCTGATGAATAGAACTCGAGCACTGTATTCCGTTCTTTTGCTTGGTATCAGAGCCGAAATCCATGGCCTACACCTCTTCTTCTTCCTCTCAGGCGACCATGCCATCCAACCTCAATCCTCTCGACGCCGATCCCCAAACCACTCTCCCAGAGCGCCCCCTACCATGCCTCGCGCACCTCCCACCCCAATTGATAGACTCTCCTTCACCTCAGCTCTTCCCACTCTCGCCGAGACCTCAACACAGGCCCTGGCCTTGCCTCGCCCTGCTTCCTCCCTCTAACCATCGACCCAACTTCAACAAATGGCGTCAAACCATGGTCCTCCTCTTCACCATGTACTGTGCTTTTGACCACATCACGGAGGGTGCCGCTCCGCCCAACCCAGACGACGTCTGGCGCAAGATCGACATCCACATCTCCATCTGGTTCTTGGCCACCCTCAACGACGATCCCCATCACCTCGTTGCGGGGGCGACCGCCTGCGCCACATGGACACGTCTGCATTGTTTCTTCCACGGCCATCAGACGACGCAGTCCGCCCATCTTCGCCACAAGTTCTGGTCCAGCTCCCGCGGTGACATGTCCATCGCGTCCTACGCCAGCAAACTTCAATCGATCGCCGACGATCTCGCCAACGTCGGCGATCCCGTGGATGATCGTGCGCTCACCCAACAGTTCCTCGACGGCGCCGGCAAGAAGTTCTCGCTGCAAGTGAAGATCATGCAGGCGGGGGTGCTTCCCACCTTCCCGACGCCTGCTCGCACCTTCAGATCGCGGAGGAGACCATCGAGCATCAGCAACACGACGAGGGCTCTCGCCATGGTTGCCCAGAGTGGTGACCGCGGTGCTCACGCAGATCGTGGTGGCCGTGGCGGCGGCCAGCGCGGCGGCTACAATGGCTACCCTCCTGGCGGCTACGGCGGTGGCCAGCGCGGGGGCTACAACGGCGGCCATAACGGCGGCCAGCGCGGCGGCTGCAACGGTGGCTAGCCCGGCGGCTACAACGGCAACGGGCAACGCGGAGGCTACGGCGGTGGTCGTGGCAGCTACAACGGTGGCCAGCGTGAGCCCTGGGTCGGCGTCTTTGCGCCCATGTCCATGCCGTTCCCTTCGCCGCGTGCACCATGGGTGCCTCCCAACTCCGCCAGCATTCTTGGCCCGGCCCCTGGCGCACCCACTCAGGCCTACCCCGTGATGCATCCGGGGGGGGGGGGGGTACTACCAGCCCTCGCCGTACCAGCAACACGCCTCCACGCCACCGTACTCCTTCGACCACGCCGCCATGATCCATGGTGCCGTCAGCAACTCCTCGTACCAGCAGCAGCCCGAGTGGATCATGGACTCCGGAGCTTCATCCCACATCACCGGCAACATGGGTAATTTGACCACTTCTCATTCCCCTTTATGGCATAATTCTCAACATATCACTGTCGGCAATGGGTCTAGGCTTCCTATCCTTGCTGTAGGGACTGCTAAAATTTCATCTCTTCCTTTCCATTTACAGAACGTTCTTGTCTCTCCTAACATAATTAAAAACCTGATTTCTGTTCGCCAATTTACACGTGACAATTATGTATCCATTGAGTTTGATCCTTTTGGTTTCTCTGTGAAGGACCTAGCCACCAAGACAACCCTTCTTCGGTCCAATAGCTCCGGGGATATGTATCCCTTCTTCGGTTCCAAGACACCATCATCGACGACTTTCTCCATCACCACCAACGATTTGTGGCACCGACGCCTTGGCCACCCTAGCAATGCCACCATATCGCATCTGCCTCTAGATTTCCTCAACACTTGTAATAATAATGCGTCTAGCGCCTCTCCTCGCTCACCCATTTGTGAAGCTTGTCAACTAGGACGGCAAGCTCGTTTATCCTACCCCACCTCGAACTCCTACACCACGACTGCCTTTCAACTTATTCACTGTGATTTGTGGACATCTCCCATTGTTAGTTTTTCTGGTTATAAGTATTACCTAGTTGTTCTAGATGATTATTCACATTTTTCTTGCACGTTCCCCTTAAGAAATAAATCTGATACTTGTGTCACTCTTCAACGATTTTTTAATTTTTGCTCACACAATTTAACACTTCAATTAAATGCTTGCAATGTGATAATGGTGGTGAATTCCTCACTAATGCTCTCCGTGAGTTCTTTTCTCAACGTGCCACTTGCTTTCGTCTTTCTTGCCCTCACACTTCCCCTCAAAACGGAAAAGCCGAACGACTCATACGTACCACCAACAACATCATACGCTCTCTCCTCCTCCAAGCCTCTCTCCCTCCTCCATTTTGGGTCGAAGCCCTCCACACCGCCACCCACCTCCTCAACCTACGTCCTAGCCATGCTATTCAGTTCTCCACGCCCCATTTTTTTATTGTATGGCGTTCATCCCTCCTATGATCACTTACGTGTGTTTGGTTGCTTGCGCTATCCGAACTTATATGCCACCAAGGAACACAAACTTGCCCCTCGCTCCGCTAGATGCGTCTTCATAGGTTACCCTCGAGAACATAAAGGATATCGTTGTCTAGATCTAACCTCGCGCCGTGTAATTATTTCCCGTAACGTGGTATTTGACGAATCTAACTTTCCCTATTTTTCTCTTGGTGACAGCAGCACACGGCACAGAAAATCCCACCCGGATCCCACCTGCCATGCAGATTCTCCCGGGATCACGCGCCACAACTACCTCGTACCCCTCCACCAACCCAGCTCCGCCAGCTCACCAGACAACTCCGCCCCCCACCTGCCACCGGCCCACCCCCATCCACCTCGCCTGCCGCGCCCCGCACGGACAGCCCAGCCAACCAATCCCCTCCTTCCTTTAGCCCCACGACCGAATCTCCCTCGCCCTCCGCGCCGTCCCCACCACCCACCTCACCTGTCCTAGCCAATCGGACCACGCCACCCATCCCACCGAGAGCAGTTCGGGTAGATCCACCCCACAATCCACACAAAATGACCACCAGGGCCAAATCCGGTTATTTCATGCCAAAACAAAACTTTCTCTTGTCACCACCACTCCACAAATTTCTCCCATACCCTCTAATTATCGTTCTGCCCTCAAGGACCCTAACTGGCACGCTGCTATGCTTGATGAATATAATGCTTTAATGCGGAATGACCTGGTCTCTAGTTGCTCGTCCTGCAGGTGTCAATGTGGTGACCGGCAAATGGATGTTTCGCCACAAATTTAATTCAGATGGCTCTCTTGCTCGGTACAAGGCTAGGTGGGTCGTTCGTGGATTCACGCAACAACACGGTGTGGATTATAGTGAGACATTCAGTCCCGTGGTCAAGCCAGCTACTATCCGAGTTGTTCTCAGTCTTGCCACTATGCAGTCATGGCCCATTCATCAGCTGGACGTCAAAAATGTATTTCTTCATGGTCATCTTCAAGAGACGGTATATTGTGAGCAACCCTCTGGTTTTATTGATCCCACTCATTCTTCACATGTTTGTCACTTGCGCAAGTCTCTTTATGGGCTCAAACAGGCTCCCCGCACTTGGTTTCACCGCTTCACCGCTTTTATCACCTCCATTGCTTTTTCGGCTTCTAAGAGTGATCCCTCCTTGTTCATCCTTAAGCGTGGTTCTTCACTTGCATATCTGTTATTTTACGTAGATGACATCATTCTCACCGCCAATACCACCTCGCTTCTCCACTCCATCATCACATCCCTCAAACATGAGTTCGCCATGAGTGATTTAGGAGACATCCACCACTTTCTAGGGATCAATGTACACCGCACTCGTGAGGGTCTATTCCTCTCTCAACAACAGTATGCCTTGGAGATTTTAGAGAGAGCTCGGATGCTTAAGTGCAATCCCATTTCCACCCCCGTCGACACACACTAAAAAATGTCATCTCGAGCTGGTCATTCATATTCTGATCCGAGCTTGTATAGAAGCCTAGCGGGAGCCCTCCAATACCTCACTCTCACACGCCCCGATATATCTTACGCCGTCCAACAAGTGTGCCTATTTATGCATGATCCGAGGGAGCCTCACTACAACTTGATCAAGAGGATATTGCGCTACATCAAGGGTACATCTCACTACGGACTGCAGCTGTACCAGTCCTCTTCTTTGGATCTTGTTGCCTATTGTGATGCTAATTGGGCGGGATGCCCCGATACTCGGAAATCCACTTCAGGGTTCTGTGTGTTCCTCGGCAACAATTTGGTCTCATGGTCATCTCGACAACAACATACTGTTTCCCGTTCTAGTGCCAAGGCTGAATACCGTGCTATTGCCAACTGTATTGCTGAGTCTTGCTGGTTGCGGCAATTGCTTCAGGAGCTTCATCATTCGCCCACAAAAGCAACCGTGGTCTATTGTGATAACATCAGCGCTATGTATATGTCTTCCAACCCGGTGCAGCACCAAAGAACTAAGCATGTGGAGATTGACTTGCATTTTATCCGGGATCGTGTGGCCCTTGGAGAAGCTCGAGTACTTCATGTACCCACCTGCAGCCAATTCGCTGATATATTCACAAAAGGGCTGCCGACTGCTGTGTTTCAGGGTTTTCGCTCCAGTCTGAACATCGTCTCTAGCGTAGTTCCGACTGCGGGGGGGTGTTGAATATATGATGTAACTCGTGTAACATATGTGTACCGTTAGTGCTCCCTGTAACTCCTCCCGATAGGCTAGGCGTAGACCGGATCCAATGGATCCGTTGTACGACGTGCGGAGTGCTCTGCACCCACGTCTCTCCCCTCTGTATATGTATCGATCCAATCTGAACAATAGAACTCGAGCACTGTATTCCGTTCTTCTGCTTTGCTAGCAGTGGCGGAGGACGGAAAAAAATTGAGGTCGGGCGGACTCTACCACATAACGATCTTTTTTTTAGACATACATAACGATCTTCCTAGCATTATTGGTGTGCATAAGCTAAAAATAGGAGTAAAGCGCATTGATAGAAATGAAAAAGACAAATGACGTAGGAAAATGTATGTGTCAATAACATAACTGCACTATCACCACTTCTCAACTTCCACCATTAAAATAAGATGCATTTCGTTCCAGAAATTGGCGGAATGACCAGTAGCTCCACAAGCTAATATACAACCCAATTCACTTTTGGAGAAGCCGAAACAAACTCATGAACACCCTCGTTCAGGTAAAGTTTTTTTTTTCTTTTTTGAGAATCCATTGTCTACGTTTTAAACAAAGCGTAAGGACGGGTTCCCTTTGCTTCCAAGAACAAAACACAAACAGTCAAATACATGTGAATTAAAAGGAACGTGCATCCCAATTCCCAAACACTGGAACCGCAGGATGTACCCATACTCCAGCAGTCACAATCTTCATACAAGCAAAAACTCACGGCGTTGGGGGTCGGCCCTTCCTGACGCCACTGCCCGGCCGTCGGCCGCCGTTGTGCTCCGCCGCTAGGATTCCTGTCGTCCAAGTCACGTGGTCGCTGCGTCTGCCTGGTCACTGTATTACTGATTTCTTTTTTAGATAATCGCTGTGTTACTGTCTGGTTGAGGTAAACTAGTAAACCTAGTTGGGCTTGGACAAGTCCTTTCGATCTAGACGCATCAGGCCACCGCAATAACGAGCTAGGCCCAAAGAAAACCCTGTCGCCAGCCCACCTTTTCCATTCTCCCTTCTTCCCTAAGATAACGATCTGGAAAAGAGAAACGGACACGGACGAACTACACGAACTGCATCTGGCTGCCGATGCCTTCGATGCGAATATATATTCGAACTTTTGGCAGAAATCAAGGCCGCCCTACCTTGCCCGTAGGGGTCCTCCGCCACTGCTTGCTAGCAAACATAATTTGTCTGCAACACCATATGCATGATCCAGAGCTTGAATGAATTGGACAACATCAACATAATTTGTCACCCTTGTTCTTACATTTTTTTGATATTTAATTTTTAAATTTAGTTTTGAGATATCAATTTTTTAGTGCTCTGACAAGTGGGCCCATGTCCACACATGCTACCTCAGCCAATAGTCCACGCATGCTGCCACGTGAGCCAAAATTAGTGGTCAGAACGAGTGCCAATTCTTGTTCACAACTTGATCATCGCACATTGTAACAAAACTTCTGAATAGTGATGGTTTTTTGTGATCCAAGCGACAAGCGGTGGTTTTTAAACTTTAGCTAGAAATGTGGTGGTTCTATTCTATTAACTCGGTTGCTGACCATCTTCACTTTGACTTATTGCAGCAATTCAACGAGTTTCACCCTGGTCCCTCCAGAGACAAATCAGACTTTAGTGAAATAGTCCGTTGGTTAGTTAAGTCCAGTATGTTCTCATGGAAGAACTAGGTACAACCGTAAGTATCCCATTTCCACAATTTGTCCTTTCGTTCCACAAAAAAGCACTTTGCTAAAATAATAGTATACACTCAATAAAGTCCATGACGCATAACAGGAGAAATTAACACTGAAACATAGCACATCTATGACAGACACAATGCAGGAATCAACACTGCTCAAATGATCAAATCTCAACTATGAATTTCCCCTTCACGTGGCCGCTCAAGCACTTGTCCCAACTCCCACGCGTCTGTGGCCCTCTCGAATGGATGCGGGAGTCGAAGACCGTTTTGAGCTTTCCTTCCTTCACTAGCTCGAAAGGGATGGAATGAGCAGAAACTTCGCCAGTTTTTACTACGGCAATTCACGAGGCGTGAATTGTTTTCTGTACATTTTCGCCCTTCCTTTGGAGTAGACAACAGCTAAATCAAGGACTGGAATCGACTTGTCGTCTCTGTTCCAGATCAGTGGTGTAAGCGCCCATGTGGGTAATCAGTTATACTAGGGTAGTGCCCCTCAAAAGAGATTTATACTGCCCCTCAACAACAATATTTATACTGCCCCGTGTTTGGTCTACCAATGATAGGTTTCCTGGGAATTAGAGTCGTCAGAAATCTTAAAAGAAGCTATGCTCAGCGAGTCAGCAGCATCAGTAATGTACTCAAGAAGGGTTTCAACTACAAAAAGAGCTATTGTTCAGATAAATATTGTTGTTGTGCAATTTGGTGACAATGCCATATATGTATTATCATGTGTCAAAATTTTGTTCCTGTCAGACGAGGTGAATTTCAAAAAATTGTGCAAGCTGATTTTTCTATGAAATTGCAATTCAAGTTTGTTTGATATAAAAAACAGTTTTGTTAATTCGAGGCCCTAATGTAAATTATCGTTTTGAAAAAGTTTCGATAGCACGGAGAGAAAGGAGAATGCTCGCTCCTTCATGGCCGCCGAGCGGCAGGCCGACGAGCAGCTGCCCACTTTAACAGGGCGGACGCTCGCCACCGCTGGGTGAAAGACATG
This sequence comes from Poa pratensis, assembly GCA_947311845.1. Lineage (NCBI taxonomy): Eukaryota > Viridiplantae > Streptophyta > Magnoliopsida > Poales > Poaceae > Poa > Poa pratensis. The sequence continues at coordinate 104,672,689 of CAMZMU010000052.1, forward strand.
TTCCGTCGGACCAACGAAGCCGTGGAGCTGTAGAGGAGATGCCGAAAGGCCTAGGCAATGGAGAGGGAGCAGTTCGGGGGGTGGCGGGATGGAGAGGAAATCACTAGTAGGAAATAGCTTTATGGGGGTAACGTTAGTGGCGATTTTAGAATGCACACGCTAAGAGATTTTGGATTGCTTTCTATGAGTAGCGTGTGCATAAGAGTAGCGTGGCGGAAAGAGTGGAGGAATGGAGAGGAAATCACTAGTAGGAAATAGCTTTAGGAAATAGACAGTTATCTAGTTTTTGGATTGATATGGATGGTTGTGCTTGAAGTTACGAGTCGGGTAATGCTAAGTTGAATCGGCTGATCAGTTAGCAGGGATCGAAGTTAGATTCAGGTTCAGCTGTTTTTCAGAGTGGTTGGTACCTACTCTAGAATCCAACTCTGTTAGTTGACCCGATCATCGCGTCGTAAAGCCGATCGCCTGGACGTGGGATGGCACTGTCTGTTGTGGGAATCGTGTAGCAGGACACGACCGATCCTTGGATGAATAAAAGGAAGAAGAAACAAAAAAGCTGCGACACTTGAACACAGCACAAAACATTGTCTTGTGTCTCTGAATCTTTCTGAATTCACGAGTGAGATAGGCCACATCCGTGTGTGTGCGTGCGTGATAACTGATGGTTGATGGATGATGCTGCACGCACGCGTGATCGATGACTGATGAGTGATGCTGTGTCCGTGTGCGTATGTGTGTTTAGGACAGTATATAAGTACTATGAAATTACTTTTGGAAAAAGAAAAAGCTGAACTAGGTTACTAATAATTGTTGCAAATACTACCTGCCCATGCAGCCGAGGCCCTGCACCGAGACCTCCAGCCCCTGCGAGCCCTTCATGCGCTGCACAACCACCAGAGCCGCAGGAGAAGTCATGGTGGTGCGTTATGAACTGATGACTGATGGATGATGCCGCGTGCGTGGTCGATTACTGATGGATGATGCTGCGTACGTGTGTGTGTTTCTTGCAACGCGGCAGTGCTATTTGTAGTGCGATGCTGCGGTGGGTGAGTCGCATAAAGTGGGGCAGAACTTTCAGGAGGAAGGCACGATTTTCCTTCAGCAGATTCTACGGGAATGCACGTCTACAGGAGAAGTTTCCTGGGAAACAACCTAAATCAGGTTTTAGCGTTTGCTCGCAGGTAGAAACTTCAGAGACACATGATCAATCGAGGTTGCACCGCCAGCTGCAGCGGAGACATTTGCTGACCGATTATGCTCTGAAGAAAAATCTTTGCAGCAACGCCATGCACTGGTTTCTTATTGCGTTTCGGCTAATGTGTACCACTGCGTGACCTCTAATGATGTCTCACATGAGATAGCATGGCTTCAAATTTCATTTTAATTTAACTCTTAGTAGATGGTGAATTTTATGGAAGGATTTATGGCTAACTAATTTGTTACAGTATAGCAACATCTTAGTTTATTAAACCTCTATTTGACTTGAAGATAATTCACAAAGCCCACCGTGGACACGGCAAAAACATGTTTTTCAGTTCATTTTTTGGTACAAGGTTTACTTTGAACATGACTACATCATGATGTTTGTGGGAGCCTCTGTAGGCATAGGTTCTGTTTCTTCCAAAGGGCAAAACAAATCACAAACCTAAGAGATATAACACATAACACATTTTTCATTTGTTAGTCTGAACAAAATCAACATAAAGGGCATAAGATGAATAACATACATGTACAGGATGATGTGAGAGCATGTAGCCTTTTCCCATGCTGCTTCAGTAATACGAGTAAAAGGTAAGGGCTGAAAATCATGACATTTTACTAGAAACCAGTAATTGATTAGGAATTCCCTGCGAAATACAAAGGACACAAAATGTATCTATCAGCCATTTCATGAGCCAAAAATCAATAATTGATCAAAAGAGAATGCTCATAAATACAAATTGTGAAGCATGAGTCAATCTGAAATACCACATGCACGAACTGTACGCAGTTCAGTTTCATTATCCGTTAATCTTAATGATCACCTTTCCCCTTGAGTAGCTTCTGCATTGTGTAATACTATAAAAACAAGTGATTTAATTCCTTCATTAACAAATAAGGTACTTGCATTCATAAAATCTGAAGTCAGTAGCAATTTTGTCAGCCATGAGGATTCAAGGAGACTGCCAACTTTATCTGTGCAAAAGAAGCACTTGGCCATCCAAATTGGTAAACACAAATGCACAAACATAAATCCTCAACATTAACTTATCAAGTCTTCCATCACCTTAGGGGGAGTAACAGTTCAGGCTCATCGGGTTCAGAGTGCAACGATATATTAGAAACTAAATCTTCTAGCATCATGTATATTTCATCTCTATCTGGATGATTCTGGTCTTCCACAAGGAATACATGAACCCTATCTTTCAGCTCAATCCAACTGCACCCTGGTTCCTTCTTTACGTCGAGATTCCTCAACCTTGTTCTTACCTTCACAACATCATCCCACTTCCCCAATTTAGCATAGATATTAGACATAGCAACATAGGCCGATGCATGCTTTGTGCCCATGCAAAGCAACTTTTCAGCAACCCTCTCACCCATCTCCAAGTCCATTGAATACCAGCAGGCAGTGAGTAGGGCTCCCCATACGACCCCATCTGCTGGTACAGGCATTTCAGAGATGAACTTCTCAGCTTCTCTGACACGTCCGGTCCGACCGAGAAGATCGACAGCACAGGTATAATGCTCCACCATGGGAACTAGTCCATAGCTTTCCATAGAGTGGAAGAACCTCATCCCCTTGTTAACTAAACAAGCACGAGCACTAGCCATAAGGAGGCCCAAAAAAGTGATCTCATTGGGATTGATATGCTGCTTCAGCATCCTCCCAAATTCCACTATAGCTTCCAGCCAATGACCATTCTGTGCAAGCCCATTAATGAGTGATGTCCAAGAAGCAACGTGTGGTGATGTGATGCAACAAAATGCGCGACGGGCATCACTGACACACCCACATTTTGAGTACATATCTACAAGAGCTGTCCCAACATAGCCATTGGACTCGAATGGAGTCTTGCAGAGGTGAGCATGGACCATTTTGCCTTGCTCAATGGTTCCAACAGTAGCACATGCATGCAATAGAGCAGGGAATGTTGACGGGCTGCATGCAACAGACAATCGGCACATGACCACAAATAGTTTTAAAGCTTCTGAAGAATGATCGTTTTGAACGTAACCAGAAATCATAGAATTCCATGTTATCGTGTCTCGTTCATCCTTTATCTGTTCGAATAGCTTCAGCCCCTCCTCCAACTTCCCATTCTGCAGAAGAACTGACATCATGGCGTTTAAGGTCACGATATTTCTTCGGGTCATCTTTTCAAACAACCTCTGGCAATGTTCAAGTCTCCCTTCAATACCATACACTTTAATCATCAGATTGTAGGATCCTGAATCATGCTCTGGCATCTGCGAGAAAACTATCTTTGCATCCTCCGTCCTGCGCATTGATATAAGCCCCCCAATTAATGTATTGGATGTGATCAAGGATGGAACTTCTAGGTCATTGTAAACCAGCAAGGCATCACCCACAGCATCAGAACTGCAGTAAAGATCCACGAGAGCACTGGTGATTAACTTCTCAGATTCAAACCCACTTCGAATCAAGCAGCCATGAACTGACCTCCCAAAATCCAATGCTCCGATCTTCACACAGGCCCTCAAAACACTGTCAAAAGTAAATTCATTTGGCATAACTCCATCATCAGCCAACATCCGCACAAACAACCAGATAGCTTTAAGACAGCACTCACCCGCTCCCCGTGCATAGCCCGATATAACAGCGGTCCAAGCAAACACGTCACGGGGGCGAGCCATCTGCTCAAGAAGATACAGGGAATCACTCAGCAGGTTAAACCTCACAAGCGCGACGACCATCGGGCTCCACATCAGCTCATTCCTTGGATGGAGGGAGTCGAAGAGCGTGCGTGACGAACGCAGATCGAAGCACGAGGAGTAGAAGTCGAGAAGGGAGGCCCCAACGACCTCCAAGTTCTCAGACCCGGACTTCACCACCTGGCAGTGCACCTGTGACCCAAACTGAAGGTGGCGACCGCGGGCACAGGCGCCAAGCACCGACGCGAAGGTGGCCTCGCTCGGGCTCACACCTGAGCGGTGCATGCGTGTGGCTACCTCAAGCGCGTCCAGCGTGTTCCTGCGCCTCGCATGGCCCGCGACCATCGCGTTCCAGGTGACCACAGTCCGGCGCGGCATATCGTCGAACAGCCTGCGGGCGGACGCGATGTCACCGCTGCTGAGCAGAGCCGTGAGCCGCATGTTTTGCGCAGCGACGGAGGCATCTTCGTGGAGCTGGGTCGGCGAGTGCCCCGGTGAGAGCCCGCTTGCGTGGGTGGCTGCTGGTCTTGGTTTCCAGAAGGCGAATGGTCTGGACCTGGAGAGCATGCAGCAGTCTCGCTCTCGCGGAGGCCGGAAGGGGGCTGCGTGGCGGCGAGACGGCGTGGTGTTGACGGCTGAGGACTGGCGGAAGGCGGAAGAGGTTGCCGCGAAGTGTCGACCGGAGCGGAAGAGGTTTCCCGGCGAGGAATGCTCCGAGGGGAAACCTGTCTAGCGGCCGGCCGGCAAGGTTGTTCTTTTCCTTTCAAACTGGCCGTTTTCCGGAACTAATCCCACACATCTGCCACTTTTGAAACCTATTTTCATATCTGGATGAGTAAACTGGTTGGCATTACGGTAGCACTCCGTTTCACAATGTAACATGTTTTAGATGTTTCAAATGTTATCCAGATACATGCTAAAATGAGTAAATTTACATACTAAAATGGGCCTAGATATATTTATTTACATTTAAATATAGACGAAAGATAAATCGTCTTATATTAAAAGACAACAGAGAAAGTACGTCTATCAACATCACCTGCAAAGAAAAAATTACTATTACTTTTCAGCAGTTAGTTAGTGGGACAGATTAGAGCTCATTGATTCAGCTGTCCAAGAGCATGGTATTGTCCAAATCAGAGTTAATGGCACCCGCAGTCACGCAACTCGTCACGTATGTGCACTTAAGTCACACTTCTTCAGAACGTGATTTTTTGGTCACATATCTGGACAAGTGGGTGCACGGTGGTCTCTGGGCCCACGTGTCAGACCGTTTTCCGTTGCGGGAGTGGTGACATGGACAAGTAATTTTGCAGAAAACCCCCTGTATTTTTAGATATTTCGCAAAATGGTCCTCCTAATTTTACAAAATGGTCCTTCTAATTTTGTTCCATTTTGTAAAATTATATTACTCCAGGGGGTTTTCTGAAAATTTACCGTCCAAAACGGACTGACACGTGGGCCCAGAGACCTGCGTGCACCCACTTGTCCAGATGTGTGACCAAAAAATCACGTTCTAGAGAAGTGTGACTTAAGTGCACATACGTGACGAGTTGCGTGACTGCAGGTGCCATTAACTCTCCAAATCAGTAGCATCGTGTTGTCACGCATTAGCAGAAGAAAAGATACACATTTATCCGAGCGGAAATCCATATTGGGTCATAGATGTATATGCACCCACTGCCCGAAAACATTTTCTAAAATGTCAAAAAATTCCAAGTAAGAACATCGGATATACAACCGACCATTTTATGTTAGCAAAAAAATCGTGAAGAAAATAATTTTTTTAAAAAGATTTTTTTACTTGTGCAAAAAGACAAATCCGGGTGCATCAAAATGACTTTGTAATTCAATTTATATTTATACAGCTATGGGTATGCCTTTTGTTAAGAGTGTCTGTCTTTAAATCTTAGAAGAGAGGGTCTTTAGTTTAAATATACATGTACTGTAGCAAATAACATTTGTTTTAAAATTTGTATGCTTCTATTGTGTCTTTCAACGTGTAAAACACGTGCAACTTACTAGTAATTTTAGTAGGATGCAAAAAGTGTATCTGATTTTACTAACAAATCAAGTTAAAGAGCCAAAGCAATTAAATGATCAGCTATCTACATCTGATGCAAGGGCTTAACACGTCATATGTGCTAGGAAATGGTAGATATTTAGAGACAGCTAACCCAATAAATTGTCTTGTAAGTGTTGTATCTAAAGGAATTTGCATTTAATTCATTTAGATATCATTTTTGTGCGGGTTTTGGACAGTATTTTTCTGTTAATGTGTGCAAGAGCCTTATTGTATACAACGTTGAACTAGAGCCAGGCATTGAGAGTGACTAACTACCCGGTAGCCTATGCCATCAATTGAAGAGATAAGCCCCACGGGCAAGTAGTTGCCAACCTTCGTTTCATGGTCTTTAGTAGCTACTCCTAAAAAACTGATAAGACCCACGGGGTTATTTAGTTTCGAGCTGGGCGTAGTACATGCTTATTAAAAAACTGAACTCTCACAAAGCCACTCTATTCAAATTTTTAGTACAATCCCTCTGCAAATTCTAAGTTCTTGATCTGGATGGACATCATTCAGAAAGAATGTAGGCACGGCTAGTCCAGCTTGCCATACCAACAACCCGACCAGAAGGCACCAAACCAGTTGCAGATTATTCTTCGGTAGGAAAAGAAATATCAACTAACACACATCAATCAGCAAACAAGACGGCTACCGAACACTATAGCACTCAGGTAAGAACAATCGGGACAACAGAACCAACCATTTATTTACGAAGTGAACTGTTGACATGACATCGAAACGTCTCGTGTTAAAGTGCTACTGTCAGAATAGCTGGTGCAAAATCCTAGACTCGCCGGTGCCTCATCGCCTATTAACTTGTACACCGGGTAAGGAAAAAATGGTGACTGACTGCTAACTGCCATGATTGTACTGCTGGTGACCCAGCATGTCATCTGCTAGATGCTAAAGAATCCGAAAGCAAAGGCTGATGAATAGAACCTTTGTTCTTGTTCCTACACAGGCCAGTTAGCAAATGATCGAGATAAGTCCCACTCGACGACTCCATATTTCTAAAGGTTTCGATATGCCCGTTGGTTTGCTCGATTTGCTGGAGGAAATCGATGGCGCTGGGTCGGAACACCTTCCTCAAGTATCTCAGAGCCAGCACCGGACCCATTCCCGCAGTAACAATCAGCTGCAAAAGATGTTTTCACCATGTGGTGGACATATAATATGGTCAGGCCACAGTCGTAGTTATGAAGATTAGTATAGGCAACAAAACAATACTTACCATCATGGTGATCCAGTAGAAAGGTTGTTTACACAAGCGTAGCATGACATTCTGCATCTGAAGCGTTGGTACCAAACTGAGTATTAAGTTGATCACGTAGAAGGCCACAAAGTTTCCCCAAATGAGGATGACTTGCGGATAAGTGAACGAGCTGAAGAAGCAAGAGATTAGTGTCAGTGAAGTACATGTCGATGAGTTTGTAGCAATAGTGCGAACTTACTTTGTATCCAGCGTCACAACAAAGGCCTGCAACCAAATGCATCCTGAGAGGGCAACCATGGAGAGTTCCTCCATGTCACTTTTCTCATCAGCATAGGCATGAACTGTAATTAGGAAAACAGCAAGTGCCTGAAATCACAAGAGATCATCATAAATTAAATTTTCAAGTTCATTGGAAGTAAGTATCCCAGAGTCACGACTATGCACCCATTTGCATATAAGAAAAGGCTAAAAAAAGCTAATGGAATACATTTTTTTAGAGAAAACGCAAAAGCTTTGCGTTTCATTTCATTGAAAAGGTAAAAGTTAATGGAATACATTCATCTGGCCATAAATCAAGGTGAAGAAAAAACATCGATCGATGAACAAAATGCAAACAGCTACAGCTTCTAGAATCTTCCAAGAGAAACTCAGATGGGTACAACATGAAAAGAATAGTGTTATTTTACATGATACAGTGATCGCCCAAACCATCCAGCAAATGTACTTGGGTTTAAGAGCCTGGAAACAAGATGAAAATACTCACATTAGTGATAACCTTAAAACAGCTACATAGCACACTTACAAGCCACCAAAAAATTAGAATGAAGGGGAAAAAGGTTCCCTGTGTACCTCCCAGCTTGAGAATAGCATAAAATCTGAGGATATTGCAGAACTGTTGTTTCTGAGATATAAAAGGGCAGCCCCGGTGCAGTAGCTCCCGCTTGCGCAGAGTCCGGGGAAGGGTCCGACCACTTTGGGTCTTTAGTACGCAGCCTTTCCCTGCATTTCTGCAAGAGGCTGTTTCCAGGACTTGAACCCGTGACCTCATGGTCACAAGGCAGCAGTTGTTACCGCTGCGCCAAGGCTCCCCTTCATTTCTGAGATATCTTTGTCAAAAATTATGGACATAACTGGAAGACTTGTGTAGAAAACATTATAAGCCATAAGGCTAATCGAGTTGAACAGACTAGTTCCAGAAAGCCCTGACGAAAAGGAAAAACTAACACAGGACCCATGTCAGCATTCCATGTGAAGAAGTTGTAGCTTGCCAGTAAATCTCAGATACTGCTAATGGAAAGAGCATTTGGGGGGAGGATTCACAGAATCTGTATAAAGCAAATCAAAAGTGACTTGTAGAAGGAGTACTGTGAAATAAAAGCTGTGCGGTTGTACGAATATCGACCATGGACAAGTATCAACCTTTTCAGAAACCTGAACTCTGCAAATGTTGAGAAAACACACATATTTAGATATGATAAGCATATATGAAACTTGGAGGTAAAGTGCAACAAAATGATACATATTCTCAGTACATCTATGAACATTCATTCTGAGATGACAAAATGATACCGAGTCATATGGATAAATGAAGGTAAAAATGTCACAAACTCTGGCAGCGCTAGTTTGGAATATGTTAACGTAAATATACAGGTTTCAGAAGATAGATGGTCACAGCTGTTATGCACAAAGATTTCAGGGTGGCTCTTACTACTGGGTGACTGGAGAAAAGCCTGGGCAAGACAAAGACAGGAATTGACCTGACATAGTGGCACTGGTGTCAGCTGATACTAATGTATAGGAAAATCCTCATTACTTAGTACTGACTACTGTGTGTTTGTAAAAAATGACCCCACAATAATAGAGATGACCCATAGGGATTTTTTTCCTAGCTACACCAATGGACATTGAGCGTGTTTCCCCTCCGTAAAACATTTTCAATCCCTGGCTATATGTGCACAAGTTCTATAAGCGTAACGACTGTTATTCGTATCTAGCTTTTAAAAAGGCAACAGTAAGAAAAGGATCTCTCAGGTCAACAATGCAAAAGCAGCACAGTCATACACATTGCATAATAACTGCAAAACAACAAGTCTGTGCAAATTTGATAGAAGATGCATACTTCCAATGCTATAATCAGCAGCTCTTGCAGCTTGCAGACCCTCCCTACCACTAATCCCTACTCCAACGTTAGCCTCTTGAATCATCCTTACATCATTACCACCGTCACCAATTGCTAGAGTTAGAGAACCAGAAGACTTCAGGATCCCAACAAGCTGCACAAACGCAAAACATGTTACTTTGAAGTGACCAACAGCTAAATAGCGAAAACACGCCGAGTTTTTAGTATTATCATGATAAGTTGATAACTACATCCAAATTCCAGGCTACCAGGATCTACATTCTAATTCGTCGAGTTACTTATGAACATAACGTGTAGCTGTATACAATGGCTTCATTTGATATCGAGGAGGATTATGATGATCCTATTGCATTAATCTTCTTTTAGGAAACTGATGTCAGTCGCCTTCTTATAATCAATCAATTTGGAAATGGCCATATCTATTCGTTGCAGAATATAAGATGAAATGTGGAAGTTCAACCATTACTCAAATGGATTTATCTCCTCTTAATTTCATTCATAAAGAAGAGTAAGAAATTTTGCTAATTGCTGAAGTAGCTTAAAAATAAGCACAGTACCTCATACTTCAACAACCACAAACTGACATGTAAGAAAAACACAAACTAGGACTACATGTAGTCACATGAAGACGCCATGCAAATGCAGTAATCTGACGCCAAAGAAAACAGACGCTGGTCCCATTCGGTTTTCTTAAACATCAGTTTACATGTCAAAAGGTAAGAAAGCTATTGGTACAAACAGCAAAAGAAAAACCTGCGCTTTTTGCAAAGGTGCCATTCGACAGCATATTGCTGTTTTTGATAGCATGGCCAGTCTAGTGAAAGATTCCAGAGAGCGCTTTAGAATTATTTCGAGTGCACATCCATCCAAAACAAATGCAAGATCCTGCATAACAGATTTGACATGAAGTACTCGAATGAACCCAAACAAATAATAAATCTATTCAGAAGGAACACAGTTTGAGTTTGTTAAATATGCATGGAGCAGCACTCTAAAGAATATGGCAGCAAATATGATCTGATAGTTCAAGTTGAAGATAAAAAATGGAACAAATTCTAAACAGGGCACACATGCCATTTGAAGTAAAGGCATTCTGGATAATATATGGTATTGTGTGAACATCTGAAGAATCAATGTAAAAATGTAAAGAATAACATCAGTTGCTTGTTTAAATTATTTATAAAATTTAATACACTCTTATATGTACAAATGGGGAATCGAAAACACGTACCTTTCTTTCCGATGTAGTCTTCATAATTACCAATGCCCTGTCTAAGCTCCGTAATATGTCATCTTCCGTTTTTCCGTTGATAGACAACAAGTGGCCATTGGACTCTGATGAAATGCCACAGTTGCAATGATTATTTTTGTAACGGCTTGACAGGTAAAAATAATGTATTGCTATGATGATGGCTGTCCATGGTACACCACAAATTTATTCATAAAATAGGTAATCACAAAGGGGACAAAAGAAAATATGTTTTCTTTATTAATTATTGTGCAGTCTGTAAGAACTGAAAGTATCTTTTCATCCCTGTTTACCATAAATCTATCATGGTCCAGAAAAGATAATACCAGCAATATGGTTGTGCAAAAGCTATTAAAGATTTGGGCCATCTTAAGCAGTCATGTAAGGCCAACTACTTTCCATCTATTGTAATGTGTGTGTTTTTTTATTCCTGAGATGCTTCCAGTAAGTTGACATTTTTATACATTATATTTTGACAACTAGAACTTCTCGGTTTGTGGGTACAAACAGGATGATGCACATTTACTACTGGAAATCTTCTAGTCGTAACTTACAACTAATCACTACGACGCTGGCAAGAACGAACTAAGATCATCTTATACTGGAAAGAGATTAAGATAGTAGACACTAAAGAGACCACAGATGAAACTTTCTATGCTTCAACAGACAGTGAAGAACTAGTAAACGATAATTGTAACTCAACCGATAAAAGCACCAATCAAATAACAAAAGATGAAGAGCCTTAGTGATTACTGATCCTGCTCTAGGACATGATCTTGATTTTGCTAAAAGATAAGATTGTACTACGGAAAAATACGTCTTTTTCTTGCATTGCAATGGGACCAGTTTCAGAAAACATTTGCATGGCCAAATTTACTTGATAATCAAGTTCGGATGATAATACAGTACCAGGTGTTATAAGGTTACAAAGAAGTCCAATCTGAATTGCTGTATTTTGTTTATCACCAGTTAGCATCCACACATTGATTCCAGCATTCCTTAGCAATTTAATGGTTTCAGGAACACCCTCCTGCCAAGCCACAACAATGCATAAGTCAAACATACACTGGTACACGTAATTCCAATGACTGTTAGAAACAACAATTAACAAACAATGTATACCTGGAGACGGTCCTCTATGGCAGTGATGCCAAGAATGTGAATGTTTTGCTCTAAGCTGTGAGAGACTTCGGCAATTTTATGCTGCACATTATAAAGCTCATAATATACCTCCAAAAAAGAAATTACGAGCCTAGTTGAACAATAATTACTTAAGGCAGGGAACAACTTACTTCCCTATTGTCCAGTGAGCAGCTAGCATCTTGAAAGTTTTTAGACCACTCCTTATATTCACCTTCTTCTAAATCACGCCATCCCAAGCATAATGTTCGCAATCCCAAATGAGAATACATCTCTACTGCCTCGAGATAGGTCTTTATTTCTTGTCCTGTCATTTACGTTCTAGAAGATTAACATTGATCATTGTTTTTCATAACAAAAACTCAGGCGTCTGATCATTTGTCGCACTCACTTAATATCATGCCCTATTGTTATGCAAACCCTTTTGATATTGATTGGTTCCCGCAGGTGGTAAGCTGATGGAATTGAGTGCATCAAAATGGTTTATTGCATATTGTGGCCATGTTTACAGTTTCACTAAACAAGCACAGGCAAGGTAGAAAAGCCTCTAGCCCTCTACCCCTAGCTCCAACGAAAATATGAGACAACTTAACACCCTTCCATTCAGGAAATCCAATAGCCGTTTACAACCTTGTGCCCAAAACAAGAAAAAAATGACGGTGCTGGATGGCAGCATGAATGAAGAGGTCCCATTTTGGATCTCACCTCCAGGTCAACTGCTCAAAAAAGCGCTGGCATCGATCATAATGCTCAAAGCATGATTGATCGGGCAACACTGCAACGCTTGCATCTTCAATGCTTAGATTCCTATGTCGGGCATTCAACCAACTTAAAGCTTCAGGCGGTGCTCCAACATATCGCGTGATATATGCATATTCTGCGCTTGTAAGTTTAACATTTTATTTTTATCAATACACACAGTTAAGTAATTCTGAGAGCGCTTTAATCTAGCAGAGAGCAGGATTGGGTGTTTGAGCACAAACTTAAGTCCTTGTCTTGCAACATTTAATAAAGGACAGACCCAATGCTAGAAACTCCCACACCAGGTGGGGGCTGGGGAAAGATTATACGAGTCAAGCCTTACCCTGCAAAGTGCAATGCAGAGAGGCTGAGTCGAACCTAGAACCTCTTGGCACAAGTGGGGAGTACTTCACCACTGAGACAGGCCTGCCCTTCTCTTGCAACATTTAATATATTAAAAATAAAGGCATGCCAGACTCTATCCTATTTCAAGCATAAAAAGAGAAAATACAATATTAAGGAGTACATGCATAATGACACAATGAGCTTCATACTGTTAAGCCATGTTACCTGGACAAGATCGAGGAAAAATAGCTTCATCGGCACCTTTAGAGAGAAGAAGAAGCTTCCCACTCCCGCCCTCCTTTACCACAACAGACTTTCTTTTGCGATCAGAAGTGAATTCGAGAACATCCAATAGCTCATAATAAAATTTAGAGCCATTGAAACAAATCTCTGTACAAATATTAGACAGAACTCAGTCGAGCAGATCAGGAAACCCTATATAGAGCAAATGATGATTAGATTATATCAAACATTTACTAACCCGCACTGCTGCTATCTTTACTTGTAAGCACCATATTCAGGTTTGATGCAACACTGACCAAAGCTTCCTCATCTTGTGATTGTGCTTTGTATGAGATAGTACCATCATTGCTGAAATTAGGAAAGGTATAAGGAACAAACCAATCACGAATAGGCATGACATTCCGAATTGTTTTTTCTCTTAATAAATGGCCGCATACTTGCCTTTTGATAGGAACAACTGTATTGCAAAGAGCCATCACCATCAGAAATCTGACTACATCAGCATCATTACTTGAGACAGCATTTACAAGTCTAGCATCTAATTAGAGGAAGAACATCGTTCAGGGACTAAAAAGGACAAGTAAAATCCTTTTTTAAGAAAAAAAACATATTGATTATGGATGATAATATGATGTATTGAGAATATTTACAAAACAAATCCATGAGAAAAATATCCAGTATAGAGCTTAATGCCCAAAACTGTTGGCCGGTGTACACATAGCAACTTTCCTACGATCTCCATTCCATAAAACAAGGCATATATTTTTAATCAGAAGTCAATGTTGTAACTTTGACCAACCTTATAGACAAACAATATGAACATCTACAAGATTAAATAAACATACTATGAAAATATATTCTATGGTGAGTCTAATGATATTGAGCTCGTATTCTAAATGCTCATATTTTTGCCTATATAGTTGGTCAAACTTATTATATGTTGACTTTTCACCAATTTCCTATGCCTTCTTCTGAGGGATGGATATAGTATACTAAATTCACAGAGAACTGCTAAACATGCCATGATTTAGCTGAATCCCCCTCGTGATGTGCACGCTTCTTTATCCATTTTTAAATATATAAAGCCATATATGGTCGGCATTCACCTCTTTCTTTCAGAAATGAAGATATTCCACCTACTCTTTATACATAAAAAATGGTACACCAGATTGTTGTGCCTAAAATGAGGTTCTTTTTAATCTACTTAGGAACATAAATTGACATATAATTCGTCCATAACTACGTGCGGGAATCTCTCCAAAGCCAGTGTGAATAATCCTTGGGATCCGTCCATGTGCAATGACTAAAAACGGAAGGATGGTGCAAATTAGGAAGTATTTAGTGCTACCGAAAATGGATGTCGGTTTGCAGTTTAGAATTTCATATTGGGACCTCATACATGTCAACATGAAAATGCACATACTTTGCATTTAGCTGCAAGAAGTGTTTGATATTTCAACAAAGAGCTTAAGGTATAGTTCACGAGTACTTAAATAAAATGTTTCCAATCGAACCTTACTAGATAAGAGAAAAACACGCTCACTAGGATGAGAAGAACATGAAGAGCAAGTTAATAACCTTTTAAAGCATCTCCATTGGTCTCTCCATATAGAGTATCACTTATGCAACATCTTCGGAAGATCATTTTATTCTCCGTCAATGTCCCAGTTTTGTCACTTAATATATATTCAACCTGACCAAGATCTTCGCTAATAGCTGTGCTGAAACAGAGACTTCTATAAGCTCTACGATATAAAATAACAAAGGTCGAACATCTAAATTTACACAGCCTGATAAATAATATCACATACTTAGCTGAGTGAGCAGGCGTACTTGTTTCCCAATCGAACATTTGATCATCGCAATCAATAAATTTCGTGTATACACCTTTAGCCAAATCAAGAGTAACCTACAAAAACTAACTAAGTTACGAAATGGAACTATTTACTATAACAGTCAACCAGAGCACACTAAGAATAGTTAGTGGTCAACTCTTCACAACGGAACTCTCTACTAGTGAAGCATCTGACATTTAAAACCAATTGAGTCTTTAATGAACACAATATCGAAGACAACAATGCAGAATGAAGTACTAAGTACATTATACCTAATAAATGAGGTTTTTCCCTCTCAGAAGGAATCAATGAAGTTTGCAATTAAACATTAGTATTCGCAAAGAATTTCTGTGCAAAATGAACAAGCCAATGCTTACCATGATGATGGTAGTGTAGGTTTGTTTATCGAGAGGGAATCATTCAATTGGTCAGAAAAATCTAGACTAGCATAATAATAATGTCATGTAATCTCGATTATTGGAAAATTTGTTCAGGCTGTAAGCTTGTGAGGAATGGTTTTGCAAACTGGGCCTTCCAGGCATGTAAGAGAAGCCACGGAACAAGAAAAAAAATCCAAGGGAAGGTGCTGTGCTCAGGTCATCAGCTCTATATCGCCAATCAAGAATGGTAAACTGGCAATTGCATAGAAACATTTTACTCGGTATTATTTTCTGTAAACTATCATGAATGAGAAGGATCAATACAACGATTTGTTGCTAAGTTCTTCAACCAATAAAGTGGCAATCAGTGGAGCCTTACGCACTGCAAATATATGTGATGTTGAATTGCTTCAAACAAGAAGCACAAGGGAAAATAGGAATTCAACATGGAACCATACCTTTATGGAAATAGGAATCATTATTGAACACAATAGTTCAAAGAGCAACAGGATAACATAGAACTCATACCATGATCCTTCAGGAGAATACATGAGATACCATTGCTACATTAGGAACAAAAAGAAAACGATTAATCAGATCAAAGATGAAAATGGCATAAAAATCCATTCAATTCCTTACATACCTAGATGAGAAAGTAGGAGAAAAGTCTACAACTGTTCCCTCAACTATTAGTTCACTTCAATTTACAGCCTGAACTTTAAAATATTTAAATTCCACCTTCTACCAAAACCATTTAAAATAGGTCATAAGTCAGCTTTCCTCAGCTCTTTCGGATGACATGGCTGATGACTGTCACATCATCAATATTTGCCACCTCGTCTTTACTGGACAGTAGGCCCCACATGTGTAGATAAGAAATTGTAAAAAAAAAAACTCTGTTTTCTCTTTTTCTATCCTCTAGATCGCTCTCTGTTTTCTCCATTCAGCCACCCAACTCCAGTCCCCCGTGAGCACTGGATGAGGAGTTGCATGCCTAGTTTGGTGCCCATGATGGTCCTGCATATTATTTTGGAAACCCTGCCCTCTTTAGCTCCGATAGACAACTGAAGGCTCTCAAGAAGTTGGGTGCACACAGAGTGTATGCCATTGGAAGCAGAAACTAGCTGTGGCTAGCTGGCCGTGACGAACGGACAGCATCAAGTATCGCACACTAAGAAAAGCCATAAGTGAGCTTGACCATTACGCCATTCTTCATCTCATCGCAAACAGATTTCAGGTCGGTTCAAACAGATTTTATTATGGTTTTATTCTAGGACAGGTGCCTTGCTGGGGGTTTCTTGGTTCCCTCGTGTTCCAGAGCGGACATGAGTCTGATGCCACATCAGCTAGAAGCACCATGGTATTCAGCCAGTAAGGTATATATGCCAGTATTCAAGTTAGGTGCAAACTAAGTCGAACAGAAATTGGGCTCCAAATTATATTGTGGCAAAAGAAATTGCCTCGCAAACCATTGCACTAGGCGAAGCAGAAAATGTAGAGTTTTTGCTACAAAAGTATAACAAAATGCATGAAAGTAGTAGTGAAACTTTTGCTCAAGGGCACTGCTTGTCAGAGATAAATTATCACCTTACGACCATGACTGTCCTTCCAAATATTGCCAGCAAAACCCAGCACAAGAACAACAACAATTTGGAAAACAAATATTGCAACAGTGAGTTTGTCGATGATTGAATCAGCAGCAGTAAGCTTTGGCTCAGGAGTTCCCCTGCTCATTCCTGACTTGGTTTCATTGCCTGACAAATGATTCGAGCAGCAAAGCAGATGTCACATGACATATTGTTTGGTCAGCTAGGTGCACAAAAAATGTTCTTCAGTGTAGTAAATCAAGAAAAGGCAAGACAAAGTATGATACCGGCACATGCATCTTTACCTGTGTATATGGCAACTCCACATGCCCATTCTGTGTACCGTAAGTAACATGACTGAAGAAAAGTATTGTTGAAACTTAAGGGACATTTTTCATTATCAATGATAGGAGGGAACAAGCGCATGTTAGCATCAAATCTTCGTATGTCATTATCTGGGTTCGGGCACTCAGCTACACCCTGCTCAATCCAGAGAGGTGCAATCAGAGAAGGCATGACAAAATCCAAAAATGTACAACTACAGGAAGGCTCACCTTGATTTTGCCTAACTGCTCCAGAGACAGGTTAGCACAAATTGAAGGAATGATTCGTGTTTTCAAATCAGTTTCACCATCTAAAGCAGCAGTCTGAAGTAAAAGTAGAAATATTAGCATTAGCTACAGTAATAACAGCCAGACTAAATTTTCCATCTAGATTCCCGCAACAGTAAGCAACATGATAAGATTTGGAGGTGCACATTATATCTACAAATCATCATAATCAACCATCAAAGCAAAACAGATATCTTTCCGGATACTTGATGGAAGGGAAAGAGAAAAATATTTATCCTTCCAATAAATAATTTATGGCAGGATTTCCAAAAGGAGTGAAGACACTGAAACCGAAAATACAATTTCGTATACACATTAAAGGAGAGCACTCCAGCTATCCAGCACAATTTTCTCAATGTATAATCCATACCAAAAAAACAGCACAGATTCGTCTATGCCATGTTTCGATAAATTCAAAGAGTAATAAAGCAAGAGTTTTGCATACAATTAGCAACCGTGCACACAAAAAAAAGGATCGAAAATAACATGATTAAAACATAAGAAATATAGTTCTCTTGACATTTTTCTTACTTTCAATATTGCTTATGTGAAAGAGATATAAGTATCATGTAAAATTTGCATGCCTTTTTTAAGAAAGATTAGTACTCCCTCCGTTTGGAAAAGGATGTCACAAAAATGTGTGACATCCTTTTCCGAACGGAGGGAGTATATCTTAAATCAAGCTTCAAACATCTATGCTAACTACTAATAAAAGGTTGATTTTGCTTTCATTAGACAAGTCAACCCCGGCGGCACGCCATGGTCGCCGCGCTCGCCGCGCCCGCCGCCGTTGACTGAGGCCGCGCTGCGCAGATCGAAGAGCACCGCCGCCTCCGCATCGTCGTCCTCTTCATCCTGGTGCAAGGAATCGCCGCGGGATCGCCCGCATTGCCGCCCTCGCACGAGTCCTCTTCCACGGCGGCCGGTGCTTCTCCACGCCATTGCCGCCGTCCATGACTCCCTAGGCACCGTCGCAAGCCTTGCGAGCATGGATGGACTGCTCCACTGGGATTTCTCGCCCGGCCTTGCGGTCGAGGCGCAGGTACGTCGCCGTTTCGGTTCCTCGGTCTCCCCTTCCCTCTCTTCTTCTTCCAAGGAGTTCTTCTTGGTGGTGGTTTTCTCCTCTGCTTCCTTTCAACTCTCGGAGGAATCAGTCTCCCTGGTACTGCAATGATGTCTGGGAGGTGTGGCTGCTGATTTTCGAGTTTTCATGCTCTCGGATCGACGCTTCGGTTCTTGTGGCCTCCAACAAAATTGGGCACTTCATTTACGGGATTAGGGACAGGGTGTGGCCTGATTTTACTTGCCAGTTCCGTCTATTTCATGGTGACACCACTGCTCATCCGTCTGTTGGGATCAACGAGGCTGCTAATGATTGGCTTGATCAATACTTCCTGAAACGGAGTTTAGCTCCGGGCAGATTGGCTGTTCGTACCAACCTTGATTTTCTGAAACAATCAGCATCTAATGATCAAGTACCTCCATCGACATTGATTCAGTTTGGTATGTTTCGGTCTCTTTGGATGCTAATTGCTCTGTTCAGTAGACAGGGGGTTCTCGTCATATTGCTAATATGGATGTTCTTCAAATTGGTGCATTCAGCTGCCCACTGAAGAACAATCATACATTGCCGATTATTCTGGCTCCCCCTCCGCAGGTATCGGACTCTTATGACTCTCGCTCTTTCTCCCGGAGATTGCTCCTTGACCTTATGGATGCTAAGACTGCCAAGTACTCTGATGATGAGATAAGATCATGTTTGAGATACCGGTGGTGCCACCATTGGCTGACATCTATAGGCTCCTGAACTACTGCGCTAAATGTGGCCTTGATCACCTCGTGGATTGCTGCCCGGGCATTCGCTGTACTGATTGTCATGATCTGGGACATGCCTGTCACCTATGTGCTAAAATATGTTGTTTCAACTGTCGTGATATGGGCCATACAAAGAAATTTTGCACAAACCTGCCCGTTTGTGGATTCTGCAACAAGACGGGTCATCTTCGCAAAGATTGTCCTTCCAAAGCAAATATTTCTCGCTGTCACAGATGTGGAGATATTGGACATCCTTATTGGAAGTGCAAAACTAAGCAAGTATGGATCCCTAGGGTTAACCAACCGACTCTTTATGAGATTTCTGAAGTTGAAGCTGCTGCAGACCTTCTGCTGCCCGGACCAGTTGCTGGACCAATGGAACCACTGAGTACCTCTGGCGCAGTTATGTCTCACGTTTCCGTGGTTCCTGATGAGGCTGTTACTGCCGCTGCTCATGTGCCGGTTGATATCAATGCTGATGCTACTATTCTGATCCTGCTCCTTGACCATGATGCTTGCACTTTCAGCTTGACAGTGGTGGAATTCAAGGCTTTCTGGATCTTCATTTGCACTTATGTTTATAGCACAATCGACTGTCTTCCTGCTCTGCTGATGATGGATTTGATGCTGGGAATAAACAAGATGCCTCTGAAGCTGGATTTGAACATTTTGAGGAGGTTGATCTAGAGGCCGACGGTCTGACTACTGGCAACCAATGCACCGTACTGATCCTTGCAGGTGATTCTGAGATTATTATGACTCAATATGAACCTTCATCGCCTGAAGATGCAGTTGTGGCCAACTATATGATTACCAGGCCTCAGGATTTTTCTGCTGCAAACTTCATTAGGTTTCCTGCATTGCCACAATATAATTTTGAAGTCAAGTATTTGTCATGGCCGTCGGTAGAGCTTGACAACAACTACTTCTTATCTGTCAATTTTATGATGAGCCCCACTGTGAGTTATGAGTTATTTGGTGAAGCTTTCGGGCTGTGGAAAAGGAACAATGATAAGAAGCATCTTCAATGCACTATCTCAGCTAGACACAATGCTAATAATGTTGGTATATCTATAATCAACAAATCTGCTGCTATAAAGACCATGAAGCACTTCTATAAGAGAAAGAATAAAGTTCCTGTTATCTCCCTTTCATCAGTTCAGATTGAGGAATTACCTGTTGAGGAGCTTACTGATATTGTGTCTGTTATTAATCCTCTTGATATTGCTGTAATTGATCAGATTGATGATGGCCTCCCTGAAACTGCAGCATTGGTGAGTTTTGACTTGGGTTTTGTACCTGATTCTGGTTTACTGAATAATCCTAATGATGAGCACATGCTGACTTCAGAGTTGGAAAGCAGTGCAGCAGCCCCCGCTCCACCTGGACCAATGACCCGTGCACGCACTCGAGTACATATGCCAGAAGTTCCTTCCGTTGCTAATCAAGTTCGTAGATCTCCTCGTCATCAAAATAATGGTCATATGCATACTGCTCTTCCAGATCGCCAGCCTCGGAGGAGATGCTCGTCAGTTCCTAGAGCTCGACCCCCAGAAGTGATGCAAATAAAGGAGATGCAGAGAATTGGAGTGGAGGAGTGCGGCATCGATCCTGAAGAACTGTCTGAAGCCTGTCTTCTTCAAGACCGTCACCGCTAGCGTCCCAATGTCGTCAGATTTTTTGTTACAGTTTGGTTGTGTTCGACAAACTTGTCAGTTTAAGTGTCTTAAGTCATTTGTGACTGTCAGACTAAAGGGTCAGTTGTGTGAGCTTGTGTTATCAGGTTTATTGTGGCTCAGAACCTGCTACTACTTATTGCGTGATTTCCATCAATGAATATTTTGAATCGCATTTGGAGGATTTTATGTTGGAATGTCAGGGGTATTAATAACCCAGAAAAATGGCCAGTGGTGTTTAACAAAATTGAGGAAAGTGATGCCTCAATTCTCTGTTTTCAGGAGACTAAAAAATCAGAGTTTGATATCCATTTCATCCGAAAATTCACTCCCAAAAGATTTGATAGATTCGAATTTGTACCTTCTGATGGTGCCTCAGGCGGCATTCTTATTGTTTGGATCAGTAATCTTTTTGAGGGACAGGTGATCCAAGCTGAGAGTTTTGGACTCATTGTTCAATTCACTTCAAAGATCACGCTTGAGCAATTCTCTCTTGTAAATGTTTATGGACCGTGTGATGGTGTTCACAGAGAAAACTTTATTGCCTGGCTCTTTAGTCTTGATTTCGCTGATGATGCTCATTGGCTCTTCGTTGGTGACTTCAACTTCTATCGGTATGCTGAGAGCAGGAACAGGCCAGGAGCAAATTTAGTTGACATGGAAACGTTTAATGAGGTTATCAGTTACTTGGGCATTCTAGAACTTCCAATCAAGGGGAGGGCTTACACTGGAGTAACATGCAAGCTGATGCTCTCCTCACTCAGCTTGATTGGTTTTTTCTACCCCACACTGGACACTCAAATACCCAAATACCGTGGTTACACCCCTAGCAAGACCCACCTCTGACCATACTCCATGTGTTATATCGATTGGGACAGATATCCCTAAACCACAGGTTTTCAGATTTGAGAATCATTGGGTTCGTCTTCCTGGGTTTCTTGACGTCGTAAAAAATATCTGGGCTATTCACTGTCCCGGCGACAGCGCCAAATGTATCTCTTCCAAGCTCAAACTTCTCAGAAAAGGTCTTAAAAATTGGTGCTCTAGTATTTCTATGATGAATAGACTAATTGAAAACTGCAACAGTACCATATTTCAGTTAGATGAGATCGAAGAAAGCCGTATACTGCACATCTCCGAATGGAATTTCCGCAATATTATTAAGAAAAAGCTCACTCATCTACTGCAGTGCAAGCATGATTACTGGCGGAAGAGATGCACAGCTCGATGGACTAAGTTTGGCAGCGAAAACACTGCTTATTTTCATTCCATGGCTACCGTCAGGTACAGGAATAATTCAATAGCCTCTCTCCAGCGTTCTGATGGCTCAATTGTTACAGATCATCATGCAAAAGCTGGGTTACTTCGTCAAGCTTTCAAGGAACGTTTAGGCACCTCGATCCCTATCAACCCTGCCTTCCAGTTTGAGAATTGCTTGAGCACCATGGTGGTCTGAACTGTTTGTCGGAGCCGTTCACCAAGGCTGAAATTGATGAGGTTGTCGCAACCCTACCCACTGATAAGGCACCGGGTCCGGACGGATTCAACGGGCTGTTTCTCAAGGTCTGTTGGCCTATCATCAAATTTGATTACTATCGTCTTTTTGACGAATTCTGGAGTGGTACCGTTAATTTACAAAGTATCAATGACGCCTTTATTACATTGATCCCCAAGGTGCATTCACCTGAAAGTCCTAATGACTACCGACCGATCTCCCTTCTCAACTCTAGTTTCAAGCTGATTACCAAGGTTTTAGCTAACAGGCTTCAACATAAAATTCTTGGGATTGTTCATAAGAACCAATACGGTTTCTTGAAAACTAGAACCATACAAGACTGTGTTGCATGGGCATATGAGTATATTCATGAGGTCAAACAATCAAAAACTCCAGCTGTAATTCTCAAATTGGATTTCACCAAAGCTTTTGACATGATTGAGCATAAGGCAATAATTGAAATTCTGAAAGCTCATGGATATGACAGTAGATGGATCGGATGGATTCAGTCTATTTTTCTCACAGGAACTTCGGCGGTTCTCCTTAACGGTGTTCCAGGGAAGAAATTTGCTTGCCGTCGAGGTGTCCGTCAAGGCGACCCTTTGTCTCCAGTATTATTTGTGGAAGGGGCAGATCTTTTACAAACCATGATCAACAAACTAGCTGAGGAAGGACTGATCACTGCTCCACTCCCCATCCCTGGCTTGGACTTCCCTATCGTACAGTATGCGGACGACACACTTTTGATCATGCCAGCTTGCCCGATCCAGATGAACACACTTCGCAACCTTCTTCTCGAGTTCACTGCAGCAACAGGTCTATCGGTGAACTACTCCAAGTCTTGTTTGATGCCTCTGAATATTGATTCTGACAGACTGAATTCTCTGGCTGAGGTATTTGGTTGTGTTACCGGAACTCTCCCGTTTCCATACCTGGGTCTTCCTCTAGGCACCACAAGGCCTACGATTGCTGATCTCACTCCACTTGCTGATCAGGTAGAAAGGAGGATGAATGCTTGTGCAAGATTTCTGGATTATGGGAGTCGATTAACTCTAGTACAGTCAGTTCTGTCCTCTCTGCCGATCCACTACTTGAGTTCTCTGAAACTCCCCAAAGGCTTCATCAAAATTTTGATCGAGCACGACGCCACTGTCTATGGGCTAAAGAGCAACAGGCTGGTACTCCTCACTCACTTGCGGCCTGGCAATTGGTGTGCAGACCGAAAAATAATGGTGGCTTGGGGGTGATCAACCTAGAAATCCAGAACAAGGCTCTCCTTATGAAACACCTTCACAAATTCTTCAGTAGAGAAGATATTCCCTGGGTGCATCTTGTTTGGTCTCTATATGATCCAGGCCCGCCGCATGCCCAATCGCCGAGGGGCTCCTTTTGGTGGAAAGACGTTTTCGGTCTGATTGAACTATACAGGAGTATTACTAGCTCGAGTATTAAAAATGGTGAAGGCACATTATTCTGGAAAGACTACTGGCATGGCAGTACTCTTCTATGTGAGAAATATCCACAGCTTTATTCTTATGCGCTTGAGGAGGATACCTCGGTGTCACAGATGGTTCATCTTACCCAGCTTGGAGATGTTTTCGCCCTACCTATTTCTATTCAAGCATTTGAACAATATGGACAAATCAGTGAGGTGTTACAAAGTCTTGATCAGACTGATAATGGCCATGATATCAGATCATATGTGTGGGGTGGAACCAATTACACAGCTGCAAAACTATATAAATTCCTTTTCTCCCAAGTGGAGTGTGATCAGATCATAAAGAGCATTTGGAAGTCCAAGTGCATGCACAAGCTGAAGGTGTTCTTGTGGCTTATGTTCTATGACAGACTTAATACTAAGGATCTCATGATTCGAAAACATTGGCACATTGAGGGAGGCCCGAATTGCATCCTCTGTAGTCTGGGGGTTCTAGAGAGCCGAGATCATTTATTTTTTGACTGCCCTTTCGCCTTACGCTGCTGGAGTGCTGTGGGGCTGCATTGGGATACCACCGACACCATTCTGAACAGAATAAAAGCAGCTAAAGAAGCATTCACGGGGCCGTGCTTTCTGGAGATTTTTGCTTGTGCCACATGGAATATTTGGAAGCTGAGGAATGAATTTATCTTCCAACAGATGCATCCATCCTTTGGGAGGTGGCGGGTTAAATTTCAGGCAGATCTTCATCTTCACCATCATCGTGTACAAAGTGCTAATGTCCAACCACTCTTGTTGTGGCTTAGAAACTTTTTTTGATCACCAGGAAAGTAGTCTTAGAATCTGTTGACATGTATTCTCCCCTTACATTCCACCCACCTTGATGTAACCACTATGTATTTCTCCATTGTTTCGCCCCCATCATTAATATAAAAATTAACCGTAGGGGATTTCCCTACGGTCCTGGTGTTCAAAAAAAAACTACTAATAAAAGTACAGGTTGTGTTGGGATACTGATAACATTAATCAAACATCAAATTTGACAAGTTTCTGTAAAATAGGTGAAACTTTTCTCACAGTCGATATTATGTCGTTATCACGATTACTGTTAATAAGTCCATGTGGTTAACATGATAAAAAGATATAGTTTCGATTCTTTTTTACTTTTTGTTTGGTTTTATCTGTCAAAATAAAACATCTCAAATACTGCCTCAAAGCCCTCCTTTATCTCTCTCTCCACTGCCTCATATCATTTCCTATGTTTCCTCATCAACACATTCCAATGCGAGTTGGAAAAAACCCGGCAAGGATGATTCTGGAGGAGCTATGTTTTTCAACACTGTATTATTCTCTCAATTATTTGCCGGTGACTAACTCAGCTGTTACATTTTATGTTGCAAGAAACATGTTGCATACTCAATCGAATTTTTGTTTCAAAAGATTACTGTATACTCAATCCAAATTTTCATCATATGTCAGAAGACCTTGGTTTCATGGTAGGAAAAGAGGTTAAAAGGTTCAAATACTACAATCAGTTGAATGAACTACTTAGGCCATCAATACGGTGACATCAGAATCCACATTCTAGCAATCAGTTTAGGCAAATATGCATTCTACCATATTCTGCTGAATTGACATGTCAAGACATTCTGAATGAAATGAATATGCACCTAAGAATGGCCATTGCCATGCAGCAGGAATAGTAAATAAACATACTATCTGATGTTGGTTAGTAGACTCCTTTACCTCAACATAACAGATGCCTTGAGGATCAGAAGTTCCAATAAGAACAAGATCACACGGAATCTCATCATTCTCATGGAGCCATACTATATTTCCGACATGTATCTCCTGTGCTTTTACCTATAACAGCATAACTATGTCAGTAATACAGTAAAAAAATAGAAGTATATCCCCAACTAAGCCTAAGTAGAACAATTAGAAATAGGCAGAATTGCTCTATAACAACATAAGACTCGTAATTGCAGGATGACAATACAAAATCAGCAATGCATAAAGGAATTTAAAAAAAACTTGGTCACTGGCTTCAGAAAGCAGGCCCATCAAAATATCGTTAGTTTGAAATCATGGGGAGAGAAGATTTGTGGAAGTCATATATTGAGAATATTTTGACAATTAGCCATCAAAATGTGAAGTCAAATATTGAAGAACATTTTGACAATTAGCCATCAAAACCTGACAGTTTATCAATTTGATAATTGCTACTCCCTCTTTGCCAAAATGTGGTGCATTATTAAGCCTTTTATTAAAGTATCTGGTGAATAGGGCTTTGCCTCGACCTTGCTCTCTCCTAATTTCACAATATTATCTTTTTCAATTGACATAGTTGTTGTGTCAGATGACCATGATTATTGATTTCATAATGTTGATTAGACAACTTTCGATTCTTTGGTCTCCTCAGCAAACGTCATATTTTTCAGTGTCCCGGAGCTAATTGTTTTCCTTAAAAATTAAAAACTTCGTGTATTTAGCCAAACATGAAAGATACAATGAGAACTCCTTTAACTGACCACACTATCGACGATCTGTACGGTTCAAGTAACCATGCCGGTCCTGGTACTGCTAGGTCTTTACAATATACCAATGGACATACGAAGTTCCAACACCAGCGAATAAGGAAATTACAAGTGAATGAAGCACATTAGGCTTTATACTCTATAATGTATCTAAACAAGTGAAGGCTTAAGGATGAGGACGGTGTCAAGGGGCTGATAACCTAAGTCCCTCATTCTTTTGGTTCTGTGAACTAGATGTGTCCAGAAAAATTATACCATTCATAATGTGTACATTTTCCTACAATTTCCACCTTACAAGTCCCATTACATCAGATATGAAAATATGTCATGCTATTATTAGTGCGAGCCTGGTACTGAATGTCTAGGATTTCCATATCACACGTGGCAGGCAGGCAGAGATGGCCAAACTAGTAGAAGAGTGTTCACCAAAAGAAAAATATAGCATTTAAGGATTGCTATAAGTTCTTTCTTCTAGTAATTAGTGCTACAAAGCTGGAGCACCTTTAAGCAGTGTATGGATTCGTGGTACGGACTGCCACATTAAACAAGGTACATCATGGCTGACGAACATAAGTAATGATGGATTCAAATATTGATCACAACCCATAACAAACTCAGGAGGGCAATGTTCTCACTCAAGGGAAAGAAAAGTAATTGTTCATGGAGAGAAGGAAAAACCTGTCTACGGATCCCATCCTTTACCACCCAGATTTTCCTTTCATTTGCTTTCTTGTCTGAAAGATACCTATTGTAATCATCCCAAGCCTCTTTTGTAGCAGAAACAACGAAGATTACAGCAAGTGGACCCCATGTAGTTGCAGGACTTACAGTGGTAATAGTTGACCACAACTGAAGGCAAGCTATTAGCAGAAAATACTGATTCATGAAACGCCTGAAATATTGAGAGCAACACATTTGGAATATATATATATATATATATATATATATATATATATATATATGACAGGACTATTTAGAAACCCCCCTTAAGAGATGCTCTAAATAGTTATTTAGAGCACCTTTCCACCTAATCACCTTCTTATCCCGAGAAAAGCCGACCGACCCGAACCGTGAAAAAACCTGACCCACTTTCTTCCTCCCCCAATCCCCCACCTTCTTCCTCCCCAACCTCCATCCTCCAGCCGGCCCCTACCACGTCCGCACCGCCGCCCCAGCCTCCCACCGCGTGCGCCGCCGCCTCGGCCCCCCACGGCCGAGGTCCTGCCCGATTGCCCTGCACACGCACCACCTACCCCCGCGCTGACCACCTCCTACCCTTGCACGCCGCCGGAACCCAGCACGTGCTGCCCCCGGCCGCCTCCATCTCGTCCACCTCCAGCGGCGCCGGCAGGCCACCGAGCCCCCCTCCACCTCCAGCGCGCTGCCCGTCCTCCACCTCTAGCGCCGAGCACGCCACCACGCCGCATCCTCTTGCGCCGCCGCCACCACCATGCCCTACCCACCTTGTTCCCGGCAGGCGAGACCTCTCTGCATCCCGCCCTGAGCGGATCCACCCTAGGTCCGGCGCGCTGCCCCGGCCTGCTCCGCCCCGGCATCCTTCATCACCGCCGGCTGGCTCCTCTAAATCCCTCGCCAGCACCACTGTACCTGCCCTGCGCTCTCCCGATGGGTTCGTCGACGGCAGTGGTTGCGGAGGGGCGACGAGGTCGGGCTGTCCATGGACTTCCCTCGCGCGTAGACCTGGTGGCCGACCGACGACCGACCACTTCATCTCCAGCTCCGATCTCCTAGCGGCGAACTCACCTTCTTGCTACCGGCAGTGTCCCCCGTGCGCCGTCGACATCTGGTGCCGCCCCAGCTCGTCGTCCTCCATGACGCAAGCTGCCGCGCCGGTTCGATTAGTAGTTCCTCTCCTGCAGCGTGCTCCACGGGCGGTGCGCCTCACCTCCCCTCCTCGGTTCGGTGTATGAACTGCTGCTAGTTGCAGTTTCATTAGCAACTAATGAAGTTCGAGTTAGTCCGTCAGAACAGTTTGATTCGTCGACCTGCAGGTGCCACCGTGACTTCATCCGTGCGTCCTATGTAGCTCACATTCAGACATTTCGCAGCTCACAAAGATTTTTTTGCTGGTTTCAACTACCCGTGCTCACATTCAGACAGTTACGCAAAGTTTTCCCTTTTCTAATTTTAATTTTTGTTTGTAGGGACGGAGAAAATGGCAAGATGGAAGATTAATTCTTCTAACCAAGGAGTTTAATTTATCATCTATATGTGTTGTGTGTCTGACAACAACACTGCTCCTAAACGGTGTGGTGTGACTATTGTGTACATTCCCTATTGTTTATGGTCGAGTTCATACTTAAGTTTCAAGAGGGTTCACTTTGTACCGAGCAGGAGTTCAACTAAACAGGAGTTCGATTCGTCCATACCCCGAGGTTCACATTTTTCCTAACAATAAAACTAAGATTCATTCGTGAATAAAAACTGTTCATATTTTCTGAAGGAGGTTCACCGTTACAGGTCTGGGAGTTCATGACATTCATGTCGGAGGTTCACTTTTTTATTAAAAGAAAAAAAAAGTATTCACGAGTAAAAAGAATCTAGAAGAAACAGCACGCTGAGGTTCACTCTAAAAAAAATCAAAGTTCAATGTATATGATATCGAAGTTCACTCGGAATAACAACATGTGAAAAACTGAATTTAAAAAAAACAACAGTTTGGTATATTGAAAACTGCTCTCAAACTGTGAAGAATTTCAAAAAATAGTCAACACGAAAAAGATGCTGAATATTGATACCTTTTCAACAGTATATCATATGCATGGTTTGGACAAACAGTTTGAAAAATATGACAGAAATAGTACCCACACAGAATAAAAAATTCGCGATCGGAAGTTTAGTAGCACATACCCGGAAGTTCGCTAGCAGAAAACAGGAGCTTCACAACCACATACGAGGAAGTTCATATACTCTTTTTTCCCGAGCGAAAATTTTAAGCATATGGATCATTGATACGAGATTTGTTTGTCCAAATCGACCAGCGCCGCGTCCTATAAGAAAGTATATGACTCTAATTTGACTCTCCCATGCTGACTTACCCAATCCGAGCACCACAAAGTGCGAATTTCAAATCGATTCCCATATCTTATCGTTTCTCCGATTTTCATCTTTTCCAAATTAATCAAAAACCGTAACGAATTTCAAAAACCTTTCTATACGAAAAAGTTGCGAATATTCAGTAACTTTCCAACGCCATATCATTTGTTACTTTTCGATAAGCGGTTTAAAAGTAATTGCAAAAAAAAGGCCGCTGGACAATAATATTCAGAAACAGAATTGTGTATTTTTTAATCTGCTCTTAAATCGTAAGGAATTTGGAAAATATCGCAGAGATAGAAAATGTGCGCATTTACCATAGCTTTCCAACGGCGTATCGCTTGCATCAATCGGAGGAGCGGTTTGAAAATGGCGTCCAAAATACAGCAAGAAACGGTAAAAATAATTCAAATCGTTAGCATGGAAAAAATATTCACTATTTTTCGCGAAGTTCACAAATTTGTAGATATTCACTCTAATAAAATTTCGAAGTTCAGTTTATATAATCACGAAGTTCAGTCCGAATAACAACATGAAAACAGAGAAAAATTCAAAAAATACAGCAGTAACTATATTTAAAACTGCTCTTAATCTATGAACAATTTTAAAAAATGGTCATGATGAAAAGATGCAGAATTTCCATACCTTTCCAACGACATATTATTTGCATCGTTTGGATAAACGGTTTAAAAACTACAACAAAAACAGTGCGCACCACAGAACAGAAAAATTCGCGATCGGAAGTTCACTATGGCAGACTCAGAAGTTCACAAACATGTAATAGGAAGTTCGGATACTCTGTTTTTGTGGGGCGGAAATCCTACGCATGAAAATCATCGCTATGAGCTCCGTTTGTCCAAATCAACCGCCGCCGCGTGCAATTAGCAAGGATATGAGTCTATTTTGACACTTCCATGCCGAGTCATCTAATTCGAACACCACAAAAGTGCTAATTTTAGATTGGTCCCATGTGTTCATGTTTATCTGTTTTTCCTATTTTTAAAATTAAGAATAAACCGTGTTGAATTTGGAAAATATTTCTACACGAAAAAGTTGCGCCTAGTCAATATCTTTCCAACGCCATATCATTTGTTACGTTTCGACGAACGGTTTGAAAGTAATTGGCAAAAAACTGTCCGCTGGATCTAAAATTTCAGAAAACAGTATTGTTTATTTTCAAATCTGCTCTTAAATAGTAAGGAATTTCAAAAATTTGCCAGAGATAGCAAAGATGCGCATTTTCCATAGCTTTCCAACGGCGTATCGTTTGCATCAATCCGATAAGCGGTTTGAAAATGGTGGCCAAAACACAGTATGAAAACTGAAAACTTCGCGAAAACATAGTGTAGTATTTATGAAATTGTTTAAAAACCGTACATAATTTAAAAAACCCGTTACAGGTCTGGGAGTTCATGACATTCATGTCGGAGGTTCACTTTTTTATTAAAAGAAAAAAAAAGTATTCACGAGTAAAAAGAATCTAGAAGAAACAGCACGCTGAGGTTCACTCTAAAAAAAATCAAAGTTCAATGTATATGATATCGAAGTTCACTCGGAATAACAACATGTGAAAAACTGAATTTAAAAAAAACAACAGTTTGGTATATTGAAAACTGCTCTCAAACTGTGAAGAATTTCAAAAAATAGTCAACACGAAAAAGATGCTGAATATTGATACCTTTTCAACAGTATATCATATGCATGGTTTGGACAAACAGTTTGAAAAATATGACAGAAATAGTACCCACACAGAATAAAAAATTCGCGATCGGAAGTTTAGTAGCACATACCCGGAAGTTCGCTAGCAGAAAACAGGAGCTTCACAACCACATACGAGGAAGTTCATATACTCTTTTTTCCCGAGCGAAAATTTTAAGCATATGGATCATTGATACGAGATTTGTTTGTCCAAATCGACCAGCGCCGCGTCCTATAAGAAAGTATATGACTCTAATTTGACTCTCCCATGCTGACTTACCCAATCCGAGCACCACAAAGTGCGAATTTCAAATCGATTCCCATATCTTATCGTTTCTCCGATTTTCATCTTTTCCAAATTAATCAAAAACCGTAACGAATTTCAAAAACCTTTCTATACGAAAAAGTTGTGAATATTCAGTAACTTTCCAACGCCATATCATTTGTTACTTTTCGATAAGCGGTTTAAAAGTAATTGCAAAAAAAGCCGCTGGACAATAATATTCAGAAACAGAATTGTGTATTTTTTAATCTGCTCTTAAATCGTAAGGAATTTGGAAAATATCGCAGAGATAGAAAATGTGCGCATTTACCATAGCTTTCCAACGGCGTATCGCTTGCATCAATCGGAGGAGCGGTTTGAAAATGGCGTCCAAAATACAGCAAGAAACGGTAAAAATAATTCAAATCGTTAGCATGGAAAAAATATTCACTATTTTTCGCGAAGTTCACAAATTTGTAGATATTCACTCTAATAAAATTTCGAAGTTCAGTTTATATAATCACGAAGTTCAGTCCGAATAACAACATGAAAACAGAGAAAAATTCAAAAAATACAGCAGTAACTATATTTAAAACTGCTCTTAATCTATGAACAATTTTAAAAAATGGTCATGATGAAAAGATGCAGAATTTCCATACCTTTCCAACGACATATTATTTGCATCGTTTGGATAAACGGTTTAAAAACTACAACAAAAACAGTGCGCACCACAGAACAGAAAAATTCGCGATCGGAAGTTCACTATGGCAGACTCAGAAGTTCACAAACATGTAATAGGAAGTTCGGATACTCTGTTTTTGTGGGGCGGAAATCCTACGCATGAAAATCATCGCTATGAGCTCCGTTTGTCCAAATCAACCGCCGCCGCGTGCAATTAGCAAGGATATGAGTCCATTTTGACACTCCCATGCCGAGTCATCTAATTCGAACACCACAAAAGTGCTAATTTTAGATTGGTCCCATGTGTTCATGTTTATCTGTTTTTCCTATTTTTAAAATTAAGAATAAACCGTGTTGAATTTGGAAAATATTTCTACACGAAAAAGTTGCGCCTAGTCAATATCTTTCCAACGCCATATCATTTGTTACGTTTCGACGAACGGTTTGAAAGTAATTGGCAAAAAACTGTCCGCTGGATCTAAAATTTCAGAAAACAGTATTGTTTATTTTCAAATCTGCTCTTAAATCGTAAGGAATTTCAAAAATTTGCCAGAGATAGCAAAGATGCGCATTTTCCATAGCTTTCCAACGGCGTATCGTTTGCATCAATCCGATAAGCGGTTTGAAAATGGTGGCCAAAACACAGTACGAAAACTGAAAACTTCGCGAAAACATAGTGTAGTATTTATGAAATTGTTTAAAAACCGTACATAATTTAAAAAACCTGTCAAGACGAAAAGGATGCGCATTTTTCATACCTTTCCAACGGCATATCATTTGCATCAATCCGACGAGGGGTCTAAAATTGGCGGCCAAAAAACAGTACAAAAACGGAGAAATTCGTGAAAACTGAATGTACTATTTTTAAAATTGTTTTAAAACCATAATGAATTTGAAAACCCATCAAGACAAAAAAGGTGCGCAATTTTCATAACTTTCCAACGGTATATCGCATGCGTCATTCCGATAAACGGTTGGAAAATGACATTGAAGATACTATCCGCAAAACAAAAAATCTGAGAGTTCCGTCCAGAAGTTAACATAGTATAGACACGGAAGTTCAGAAAAGGTGCTCTGAATAGTTATTCAGAAACTGGTTCTTGAATATATATATATATATCTCAGCTAAAAAGGAACCTATTCCTGTTTAAGCTAAACAGGAACTTTCTGAACTTTCACGCGAGTGCTAAGTGAACCTTCTCGCGCATTACATGTGAACCTTCAGACGGAACATGAAGTGAACTTTTTTTCTACAGATTTTTGTGGAACGAGATGAACTTTTTTTTCTGTACCGAGTGAACTTTTTTTATAAATGAAGTGAACTTTTTTTTAACAAAGTGAACTTTTTTTCTAAACTTTTTTTAGGAATGAGGATTTCTGAACTTTCTAAACTGTCTCGGCAATGATATGTGAACCTTCTCGCGCGTTACATGTGAACCTTCATACGAAACATGAAGTAAACTTTTTTCCTGAACAATTTTCGGAACGAGGTGAACTTTTTTTCTGAACGAAGTGAACCTTTTTTATGACCGGAGTGAACTTTTTTTTGTTGAACAAAGTGAACTTTTTTCTGAACATTTTTTTGAAATGAGGTTAACTTTTTTTTAACTGCGCGTGAACTTTGTTTCTGAACGAAGTGAACTTTTTTTTCTGATCAAACCTTCATTTTATACCTTATGAACCTTCATTTTAAATTTTACGAACCTTCCAGTAATGTTTTTTAGAAAATGGCTGTTCAGAACAGGAGCAACCACACCAATCTTTCCAGGCAGTGATACAAAAAAATCGTTCGGAGGCAGGGGCGGCGCGTGGAGGTTGCCAGCGGCGGCGCGCTGGGGCACCGACAGGGGCGGCAGCGGAGCTCTCGGTCGGTGGCGCGCAGGAGAAATGGAAGGGCGGTGCGGCCGGTGTTGGTGGAGGTTCCCCTGGCTTCCCCGGAGGAAGGAGCGCCGTCTAGGTCGCCGGGGTCCAGGCCCTCGCTCGGGTGTGCTCGGTGCGGGGAAGGGGGCTACAGAGGTGGCCCGTGCGGCGGCCGGCCGGAGATGGGGGGTGCGGTGGCCCGTCCGCCAGCAACCCGAGCGCCCGCGCCGCCGCCGCCATGGCCGAGGGCCTGCGCCGCCGCCGCCCGTGCTAGGCCTGCCGCCTGCCGGCCAGGGGCGGCGCGTGGGGTTGGGTCGCCGGGGTCGTCGGGGACCAAGGGCGGGGTGGATCGGGGAAGAAGGCTGGGGTGGGATGTGGGCTTTCCGTTCGGACGGTTCAGTGGGCTTTGTTTGGCTGCGTTCCTAAAACAAGAATAGTTCCTCTTTAAGTTAAATAGGAAACTCTTAGGGTAGGTTCCTGTTTAGTCCTGCCATATATATATATATATATATATATATATATATATATATATATATATATATAATAGTGGGATAACATGGGGTATAGCTACCCACCCCCATCTAACAATTGGTTCATCCTATAGGCAATTTTCCACCGTAGATGATTTTAACGGCGTCCACTATCCGTTACCTGCACCACGGCACCACCCCACGATTTCCCCACCACCTCCCCGATTTTCCCCTCCTGCATCGTGCGAGCCGGACGACGGGAATTACGAGCGACCTCCACCGCTCGGCACGGCCGGCCCAAACACCCGGCAAGCAAAGGGAAGGCAGGCACCGGCCAGAGCCCGACCCGCGTTCCTCCGTCGCGCGCGGTACCCCGTTCCGTCCACCACCGCCGCTGGTCTCCTCTGCTGCCGCGGGCTCCATGGATCGAGAAACCTCCGAGCGACGCCCCCGCATCACTTGCTTGCTGGTGGAGCGGGCGGTGGTCTGCGGCCAGACGCGGACGAGTGCAGAGCGCTGCCGGCGGTGCATAGGTTCACCGACCGTCGGCAGAAACCAGAGGCCGGAGGGATGGGGGCGGTGCCGGATTGGGGGCCGCGGTGGTGGAGGGCGTCCTCCGTGCTCTCCATCACGAGCCACGAAGAGGAGGAGGCAGGGCCCGTGATGGGCAGGTGCCCCTCGAGCTTCACCATGTCGTCGCAACGCGAGATCCCGTGAAGAGATTGGGGTGAGGTGGTTCGAGGTCGACCTCCAGCTCAACGCCTCGCGTGCGCCCACCGGAGAATAAGCACTACAGGAAACGGCAGGGAGAAGGTCGCGAAGGTCGATCTGCCCCGTGCTCGTCTCCGGTCGCAGGCGCCACCCGTACTCGCGCCCATCGGCGTCGCGTCGTCAAGGACATGGCGTAGAGATCCAACGCGGATAGAACGAAAGCGAGCTCCTTTCCGCGCATGGCCGTCGCCCAGATTTCCGCTCCGCCATGGTGGAGGATCTCGGGGAAGCGAGGATTTGCGTCAGGTATTTTCTGCGACCACTGTCAGTCATGTCGCCGCCGCCTGCGACAGATGGCGGTGTCGGGCACGGTGCCCTCGCGCGCCGCAGATCGATCTCGCCGTCGAGCACGTCCGCGAGGCCGCCCGCGACGTCCATGTGCGGACATCGCGACGTCCATGGTGCCGGATCTCCTGCACCCCAGCGCATCGTCCTCCTCGCCAGCCAGCCCGCCGGACCCGGGGACGCAGGTCGCCGCCACCGATACAGTGTAGAATATTTGTGTGCACGGTGTGGTGTTTGGTGGTTTTTTCATTCACGAAAATGGTGATGGAACTGATCACGAGTGTCCTTTTTTGCGGCGATGGTGAACGGACGTGAACGGAACCAAACGGCAGTGCGAATCACGGAACCATATCGGACGGTTTTAAAGGCATGCATAGCTATCACCCTTGTTAGGAAATCCGCGTCGATATATATATATATATATATCGAAAATTGCCTCCTCACTACGACGGTAGCTGCGCATGCGGAATCCACCTTTCGTTCCCTTGTGCTGAGATAGGTGCTAATCATGCATGTGCATTAGTTTCTAGGTTAGGAAGGAGTTGTTCTCGATTTGAGTAGATATGCATGCCGTCTATTCTCACGGAGGTTAAGGGGTGGGGAATCATGTTCATCGGTGTGGGAATCGTGTTCACCGTTCGCACCCCGTCACAAAAATCTTGAAGCGAGTCCAACTAAAGTTGAAGCATATATAAAGTCAATCTGAGATGATGAGCAGTGGAGTTTAGTGGCGAGATCTTTTATGTGTTCATTTCTATCCTGCTATTACAATACAAAAAATAGAGCCTTATGTGCAGCTTTTAGTTATGATCCATGCCTCTCTTTTTTTTATGATCCATGCCTTTTTTTTTGAAGCGAAGATCCATGCCTTGGAGCTGAGGTCTTTCAGCAGTTTAATATATGCGCTATTGTCTGAAAATAATCTTAGTTATCCGACCTGGTGTAACGAAACCGAAGATCCCACACATCCTAATTGCCAGAGACAATGATTTAATTATTTGGACCAAGCTTAATTAGTAACCTGGGTGCAACGAAATAAAAGTAGGAAGCGACCCATGCTTGAATGCCCATCGTGGGTCGTGGCCTTGTTCCAATCGCTATTCGCTAGGATACAAAATCATCTGACGCGCTAGGGCCCTAGGGTTTCTGGTTCTTTTGTCCTAATTTAAAATTAAAATATGACGATTGTTTAGCGCACGTCTCCATCCCCCAAACCATGCACATCTTTGCAACAATCGGGTGATACCATGTACACCTTGAGTTAGCTAGCCGCTCCCGTTTATGCATTGAGTATGAGTAAGAATGTGGGGAAGGGAGTACGCGGTAACAACATGCACATGTAACTTTTTTTTTGAGGGGAACATGCACATATAATTGGTAGAGGAGAACGACGTACCGCTAAATCCACAAAAAAAAAAAAAAATCACGTGACCGTTTTTTTAACACAATTCACGTGACCGTTGATGAAGAGGACAGAACAAACCATGCAAAATTGTAAATAGCGTACGTCTCGATAACTTCAATCTTGAAAAAGCTGAAGAAGGACCCACAAACCACAACATTGTGAAAGGGATGCGCAGTGCATGATTCCCAAAAGCTAGCCAATCAAATATAGCTGAGCATTGGTACACGGCGTTTACTCCGTTAGCCTTAGTAACAAGTACAAGAGAGATAAACCAGACACCCACTGTACTGATCAACAATCCAGGCGCGAATCTCAATAGGAACACCTATGGTCGATCATGGGGGGGACAGCTACCCCCAATGACAGGAAATCCACACCCATATATATATAGGGTGGGACTATTCTACAACCACTCTTAAGAGATTGTAGAATAGATATTCTACAACCCTACGGAAAAAAGACCTTCTAAACTGCGCACCCGAGAAAACCGTTCGGCCCACTCCGCTAACTCCCACCCGACCCACCTCCTTCCCCATCGCAACCCCCACCCACCACCTCCCATCGATACATCCTCCTCCATCGAATCCAGCGGCGCCGCCCTCCCAGGCTCCCACCCCGACCTCCGGCGCCACCAAGCCCTCAGCCGCCGACCAACCTCCAGCCGCGCTGCCACACCTCCCCAGCCGCTGCCTCACCCTCTCTCTCCCCCCGCCACTTGGTCGCCCCTCGGCTCCCCAGCTCATCCCGGCGAGCGCCCTGCTCGTCTCCGATTGCCGCCGCCACCCGACCTCCTCCACCACGCGCAGGCCGCGCCACCACACCAGCGGATCCCGTCGGGGCCACGCTGTCCCCTGCAGATCGCGGATCCTGGCAGCGACCAGGAGATCCTCCGCCCCGTCCCGTGCAGGCACCGCTCGGGTGCGACTAGGAGGTCGCTTGCCGCCGGTGAGGACTATTTCTGCGCCGCCCCTTCTCCTCCCCGTGCCTGCTATGCTCCTCCACCGGCTGCCATGGCGCCTTCTCTCCTCTCGCACCGGCGTCCCATCCACACGCGCCTCGTCGTCCCCTGCAACGCATGGATCCCGCCGACGCCCCACCATCCCTACACCACGCGGATCCCGCCGGCGCCCCACCATCTTTCACAAGCACGGCTGGTCAAGTTTGTTGTGCGCCGTTGAAGCTCACGCGTGCGTCCCGTGGAAGTCAAGTGTGCATCTCCCTTGGAGTCCAGTGTGCGATTCCGGAGTCCATTCTAAACTCGTAGAAGTTAACTTATTGATCTACAGAAATTGGTTTAATGGAAAACTGAAGTCCATTCTAAACTTCAGCTAAATGAACTTCAAAATTCTGGTAGTTTGCTTTTTTGTCATACCAAGTTTGCTTCACATACGTGTGAAGTTTAGTAGCTTTTCTTGTGAAGTTAATTTCAAATGAGTTTGTGTGAAGTTTAGTTGCTTTTCTTGTGAAGTTAACATCAAATGAGTTCATTTGCGGAATTACTCTGAAGTTCATCTCTGCATCTAGAGAAGTTAAAGAAAAAATAATGGTCTACGGAGAAGTTCATTAACGAAAATTCTTTGAAGTTCACTTGTGTGATGAACGAAGTTGAGAAAATATGAGGGTCAACTGAGAATTTCATTTGCAAAAAATTTGTGAAGTTCGCAACTACTATGACAACGTGAAGTTCACTTATTAACCAACTCGAAGTTATGTTGTGCTCCCGTGACAACGTGAAGTCCATTTATGAAAAAAATACGAAGTTCATTTTAAAAAAAGCCGAAGTTAACTTATGTGAT
Organism: Poa pratensis; assembly: GCA_947311845.1. Lineage (NCBI taxonomy): Eukaryota > Viridiplantae > Streptophyta > Magnoliopsida > Poales > Poaceae > Poa > Poa pratensis. The sequence goes on from CAMZMU010000052.1 coordinate 104,711,365, forward strand.
GGGCGAAGTTCAGAAAGGATTGTAGAATAGCTATTCTACAAGGGGTTGTAGAATAGCTGAGACGTATATATATATATATATATATATATATATATATATATGAAATTAAAATTGACTAGAATAGAAAAGGAACGGTTCTTTAGAGGTTTGAAAAAAACTCCTAAAGAAGAGCACGGGCCTCATAGAGTAGAACAGAGAACTGTACTTGAACGGTAACGAGTGACTACGAATACTAAAACAGCAGAAATGAACAAGAACCTGACCTGAACTGCTCACATAAGTTCATAGGGATAAAATTCCAGAAAGTGTATTTGGTATTCGAGATTCTATTGTCACGGTAAAAATCCCTGCAGGACTCATCGTTGACATAGACAAAACGTGTCATTTTTTTACCAGGATGTCACTTCCGCAGGGCTAGTAAGGTGAGATTACTGCACACTGATCACCCTGATGGAAAGAGAACAGTAAAATATGTGAACATAAATAAAAGGGTTATGATAACGATAGCACTAGTACAAAATTTTAAAAAACTTGCGTTTCAGAGTTTCCTATAAATTTAAGGCTGCTTAAGAAAAAAGAAAGAATATTGCAAACCCTCGCGGAAGTGGCCAATCACGTCTCTACATATTCATTCTCGACTCATGTACCTCAAGAAGGCAGCAAAACGTACAGTTATATATGGACGCTCTTATGAAAACAAACTATATGCAAAAACATTATGCGCGGCTTCAGATTTTTTTTTTCCAACAGAAGTGGGCAGTCTGATTGCAAGCGGAACAAGTGGGGAAAAACCCCAAATATTCTTAAGAACGGAATCACATTATCCCAATCGTGGAGAACGGCGGTCGAATCGGGCGATGGATGCTCACCAGACATCGCATTCCACCTCACGTGCCCGCGTACGCCGTCGTCCGGCCCTCGGCAGCGGTGGGGAGGTTCCTCCTCAAGCCCGGCGTCCTAGCGGATCGCAGCACCTTAGCAGTGAAGAGGACTTGGGCGGTGGCCGAGATGAGGGGCGGTCAACGAGGCGGGGATTCGGGAGCTCGGTGCCTCGGGGAAGCTGCCGGTGGTGGTGCCCTAGCTAGCCGGAGTCTCTGCAGAAGACGGCGACCGAACGTCGGAAGCATCAGGCGAACGGGGATCCGATCAGCATATGCCCGTGTGGTGCCATGTGTGCGTGGCGGCTGGGATGCGTGGCCGTGCCGTGTTTCACGTTTTTTAAACACACCGTATGCTGACTTTGACTCTCGGAACTTCAAACGCTTTCGGCACTTTTTTTTTTGAATTTTCCATATATATTAAACTAACTAACTAAGAGTACACGATTACATCGATTACAAAAACAATACTAAAAAGACAAACAAATCTATGAGATCTTTAAGCCCTTTCTTCTTTCATGACACAATCTTATACTTTTCTGAAAGCAGCCGTAGAACAACGCTGAAAACACCAAACCACAAACCTGTGAATACCAACAAACGCACGCAATCATTAAATTAATCAAGCAACATCGGCAAGAGTATCACCACTGATATTTCAGGGACAAATAACCGAACCACTTTGTCGACGTCGTTGTGAGTCGAGAGAACGAATCATCATTGCCGAAGACGTAGTAACCGGGATAGATAACGCGAGGACAAACCTCCCCGCGGCAACCATGAGAAACAATCCAAGATTGATCTGTCGAAGCAAGATCTGAAGAACCATACCTAGACAAACTTAATCCTCCAAAACCACCATTGACGTCGAAAAGGAGATCTCGCCGACGAACGAAGCACGGAAGATCACTTATTGCAGACGATGTCATCCCCATTGAAGAAGAAGACAACAACCAAAACCAAGATCCAACATTAGCGACCTTTGTATAGCGCCCTGCGCGGGTCCAAGGTCCCACCCCTTCTAGTGCCAGAGCGGCACCTAGAGGAGGTGAGGACCCGTCAATTCTTATACGGAGACAATGATGAAGATCGCTTTCGGCACTTCTTTGTTTTTTAGGAGTAGATGTTTCTTCAAAGGAACGGACTTCTATATTTTACGTACCATTTATCGATGTACCAAGCTTGATTGGTTTTTATAATTTTCCACCGAATAGCTACGGAAATATAATATGATAACTAGCGAACTGCCCGTGCGTTGCTACGGCTATAAAATAAATCACAACTCATAACGCTGAAAATAGCATGGTTTTCCATTTCTGGTTAAAACCATTTGAAAAATATTTGTTTTTACTACATTTCATTCCTTGTTCCATGATAAAGCATCCATGTAAAAAAAGCATGGCGGCGCTCCAAGTTATGTGAGCGAGTGAAGCAAGGCCAGACAATGTACAGATTCTTCGTGGCCATGTCGACGATTTTCCCCAATGTAGAAGAGGTGGGCACGGAGGCGAACCATCGGTTGAAGACGGCGAACTCGTCGGCGAGGGACGCGTAGGCGGGGACGGAGTCGGGCCGAAGATCTGCTCGCGGATGTCCTCGAAGCCGTGGCCGGGTTCCGAGTCGACGTATCCGGCGCGGTCGGTGACGAAGATCTCGGGGGAGGCGGCGTCGGAGAGGTCGAGGCGTTTGGACTCGGCGCCCGTGAGGCCGTCGATGTCGGGCCACCCCGCGCGGAGCCAGCCGAGGATGTGGTTGAAGCTGCGGTTCTCCATGACCACGACAATGACCGTCTTGACCGGGGAGTAGATCTCGTGCTTCTTCTGGCGCCACTTCAGGTTGCAGCCACCGTGGTGCGCGTCCAGGCAGTGGGCCAAGACGAACAGGGCCAGGAGGAGCTACCCACCGAGGAGGTGGCGCCGCCCCCCGCGGCGTGCGCCGGCGACTATTGTGCCGGTGTCAGTCGGCGGCGGCGAGGGTTTGTGTTCGGCGGGTCAATCCCCTTTCAACTGATTGGAGACAGCGAGGGAGGCTCTCAGTTGGAGACAGGAAATAAAAACTAACCGTTACGACTTAAGGGTGGCAAGGTGGGTAATATTTTCTGATGACATAGGGGTAAAATCGGAAAGCAAAATGACGTACCAACACCTCCTCAAGCCGTATTATATAGTAGAGATGATTAACAAAGGGTAGTAGATAAACGAAAATGCGGAGGACCCGGCGACAACGCCCCTGGAATCTCACCGTTGCCTTCACAACCAACCAACGCAGATCCCGCGCGTATGCACACCGTATAATACGCTCTCGGCAGCTCGGACAACAGCGAGGTGACGTCAACCATCCATAAATGACAAGCTGAAGCTCACCCCATGTGAGCAATAAATGATCCGCATGCAGCCTCATTAGCTTAATCAAGAGATTAGTTATATTCTATTCTATTTACCTACCCATCATTTCAACTCTTATTTTTCAGTTGTTATATCTTTTGAACCGAATTTCTGATTTTTGATATTTCTATATATTTGAGCTCTTGTTGATAAGATCTTCAAAACAAGATCAATATTGAATATTTTTCATGCATATTTTGAAAAAAGCTCAAAATTTGACTTTTGAAAATGGTGTTGAAACCACAAATATTACATGCATATTATTATTATTTGTGACATCACAATTTTTAAACGTTTTCAAAATACTAGGTAAATATTCATATTTTAAAAATGTTAAATTTTTAAAATATATTACTATTTTTTCCAAATTTGGAAAAATTTGGATTTCCGCAAAATATTATTTTTACAAATGTATTTATTTTTGAAAATCGTGGAGAATAAAAAATTCAACTGTTTGTGGAGAATAAATAATATTTTGAAACATTTTGGAAACATTTATGACATTTTTTTGTATATATGTGAATTTTTGGAAATAAATATCTTAATTTTTTAACTTTTTATAAATGAATATTTAACAGGTATTTGAAAAACATTTAAAATGTTTTCAAAATTGATTTTTTTTCTAATATATATATATTGAATTACTATTTTGAAAACATTTAAATTTTTTATAATAAACCAATGTAAATTTTATGACATATTGTATAGATGTGAAATTTTGGAAAACATTAAAAATATTAAATTTGGGACATTTAAAAAATGAATATTTAAAATAACTTTATTGATAAACATTTTAAAAATATTAAATTGATAAATAAGTTGATAAATTGCTGACATATTGTAAATTTGAACATTTTCATCTCGAATTTGATCTCTTGTTGAGATGATTTTCAAAACAAGATCAAAATAGGATATTTTCCATCCATATTTTCAAAAAAGCCTAAAATTCGACTTTTGAAAATGGTGTTGAAACCACAAATATTACATGCATATTATTATGATTATTATTTGTGACATCACAACATTATTATAAATTTTTGAATCTTCTGAAAAAGTAAATTTTTAATATGAATATATGAAAACAATATGACACAGTTTTATAATAATTTAACATTTCCAAACATCTGAAATTTTGAAAATAGTAATATATATATTAAAAATCGAATTTGTTAAAATATCGATATTTACTTAGTATTTAGAAAATATTTAAAAAAAATTGTGATGTCATTTTAGAAAATATTTTAAAAAATAATAATATGCATGGAATATTTGTTTTACAAAACCATTTGAAAAGTCAAATTTTGAGCTTTTTTGAAAATATGGATGAAAAATATCCAATATTGATCTTGTTTTGAAGATCTTCTCACCGAGATCTCAAATATATAAAAATATCAAAAATCAAAAAATCGGTTTGAAAGATATAACAATTCAAAATAAGACTGAAAAGGATGGGTGGGTGAATAGAATAATATATAACTAATCTATTGATTAAGTTAGTGCGAGGCTGCATGCACCTATTAAATGCACCCTTATAGATGCTGTTGGATGCTGTATCAATGATGTCAGCGTCCTGTATTTATACAATCGGTAGGTGGGAGAGGCTTCTTTGTTTAGTAATCGCGAAGTCCTCACACCCGTCCAGATTCCCTCCTCGCGTGTCTCCTTGAGTCAAAAGTCCGCGTCGAGTAGATAACGCTCAACCTTCTTCGAGTTGATGTCTTGCTTGGAAAATTACTAGAGGTAAAGGGCGCCCTTTGCTCGGTTGTGGCTGTTTGACCTAACCTGATTCTATTGACAGACAAGGCAGCCTAGCCGGCTTTTCATTGAAATTAGAAGGTGTGTACATAAGTACAAAGTAACCAAAGAACAAAATTACAAAATCCTAGGAATGCAGCCATTTGTGCTGCAGTCCGCAAAAATACATAGGGTGAGGGATCAGTCTGGCTCCCTTGGTCGTAGCAACAGGTCAGCAGCACCAGTGCGTCCTGCGTCCCTCCAGCATTTGGCTTCGTCGATGATGCGTGCATGAAGTCTTATTAGTGATTCAGCTTTGTTGTTGAAAATTCTCGAGTTTCTCTCCTTCCAAACTGTCCACCAGGCGACCTAACCCGATTCTTACTTTGACTTTTCTGATTTATTGTTGTGCCATGGATTGAAGTGGTTTCGTTTTTTCTTTTTCTCGATTTGGGGTGGTTACTACTCGCCTGGCTAGAAAGGGAATGTAACCTCCCACATGTTCATAGTCAGGGAACGAACGAATGCTTTAAACTTAAGTGGGACCAAAACATGTAATCCTCAATTGGGGGACAATGGGGCAAAAATATGGCATCTTTCCTGTCAAACTCGTTTCTAAATGAAGCTTATGCCTAAAAAAAATATGGATCTTCCATGCCATAGGTGGGGATGAGGGGAGGGCAGGCCCCTTTTGTCCCATGTCTCCGCAAGTGTTCGTATCGTGTCTTTGTGGGGTTTCGTAGAACTCGTGGTGTTGAAATGTGTAAGGTGATGTTCTCCTCGTGTCCACAAGGATTGGGTACCTGAGTCAACGCGCCGAGAATTATTACTAACATTACAAAGATAGTAAGTACATCCAGACTCTGCAACAACTCAATATCATGACCAATTCGAAACATTTAAGATGCACATGACCAAATTATAAAAAAAAAATTCGATTCTTAATTTGCTCTGTGTGGGTTAAAGATTGAACTTCGGTTGTGTGCAATCATATCTTTATAAGCTTTTGTGTGAGCTCGGACAACGAGTCAAACAGTAATAATTAAGTAAAGAAGCTAACAAAATCATTCGAAACAGGAGTACTGTCTTATTTATTTTGTGAAACCAGAGCTTTTACCCCAGCCTCTCTGCATGAAATTTATGACAAATCTTTCATTAATAAAAAAAGATCAACAAGTATTAGGCAACTGTCATCTTATTACAAATCATGAATCACGTACGATGAAGATTAAAATCAGCCAACAAAACAATAAGGATCTAAGCATGCATGTATTTTTAAAAGATTAAGCCACCCACTATGGTACAAGATAGGTGTGGGGCCCCCAGACTAGCTGTCCAGGAACACCGTCATGCATAAATTCACGATCCCATGATCAGTTGTCGTGAACAACACACCCGAGTTGGAATTGCAGAAGTACATCATCCATTACACGAATTCAAATAGTCTTACAACAAACGGTCACATGACCGAGTTCAAATAACTGCCTCACAGGGCAGGAAAAGCTAACAAACAACGGAAGTCTTGGCAGAACGTAGCAAAGCCCATGGTAGTGCCTCAACACCGCAGCTGACCGGGAAACGTCCTAGTTCGCGTAGTCGTCAACGAAGCCTTCGTCCTCCTGAACTTCCTCCTGAAGCTCCTCGTAGTAGGGGTCTGGCTAGGACAATAGCCAGGGGCGAAACCATATGAGTACGTTTGATTGTACTAAACAAGCTCTATCCAAAAACAAGCTAAAGGATGCAAATGCTATATAAGGCTGTGGTAGGTAGGCTTGTACTTAGGTTTTAATATACACGGTGGACAGAAAGTTCACCATGTGATGTCATCTCTATATCTTTGTTGAAAAAGATACTTCAAAAGATAAGATAATATCTCTCTTAGATACCGAGTATCATTGAGGTTTTTAATCAAAACATTTTCATCCTAGGTTTTCTTTGCAGAACTTCTTGGAACTAAGGTTCCTTGGAGTTTTTCATTTAATATCCACACCGTACTTCAAAGGTACCATCATTCTCTGTCATCCAGTACTTCCCAAGTACTCACTTTCCTTTCAACACAACACCATTTCAAAAACATCGACACAATGCTAGCTACAGGCCATCCAGCTGTCCATGACTGCGGACGCGGCTAATCGAATAGTTTAGACTATGCAGAGTTTGTACACTTTCACCACATCATCCGCTACATCCGCCGTGATATCACTCACGGACTGTCCTAGATAGTATGTGACCATCAAATAACCGATAATAACTTCCACTATGCCGATGCTATTATGTGACTACCTCTTCAGTGGGTTTGTTCTACCCGGGACCGAGTGAGCTAGCCGTATCGATCCGGTTACCCCTAGTCATCACACCGCCATGACAGGAGACCCAACTGTTGCCACCAGGAGTAAACTTAATCTCCTCTTGGTATACCCCGTTTTTCTTACGGTGACACTTCGTATGAAGGGACTCGAACCCTCTCGCTAATTGAGCTAAAATCTCATACTAACACAAAACAAGCTTCCATTAAGCTCGTGCCCATGTTGAGTAATGTGGTTGTACGGTAGAGCTTTCCGGCGAAGACTAGGTTATGTGTCGTTTTTAGAAAAACACACTTCCAACACTTTTCATCCTCATACCTCCACTTAGACAAGGTCCCACCTTCCTAAGAGGGTTTTCATAAATCACTTTGTTTTTCCAAAAACAACACATGAGTGTCCAACCTATAATTTCCAACTTTCTCATACTAGTAAATGGTGTTTTTCGGGGTATAGGGTATCCTATAGTTTTGACTACACTCTGGAGTATACACCAGAACATGGGTGTATAACCGGTATATATATCTAATGCATGTACAATATGTATAGTGACAGGTAAAACAAAATAGGTGTAGTTGCAAGCTTTTGAGATGGCTTGCCTTGATCTGTTGGCTGCTCCTGCTGCTGATAATCAATAAAATCTCCACAATAATCCTCAGCAGATAATCCCTCCTCGCGAGTTTCTAGCGTCGCAAAGTAAAAACATACAATCAACATAAAGCAGGACAAGCACTCCAACATATCGAACAACTAGCAAACAAGGCAAGCATAGTACCCTACTGTAGTCAAACAGTAGATAAGAACTTAATTAATTTTGGTTACTTTAATTTCTTATTTAAGTGTTTAAGCACACAAGCATGATTAAGCAACTTCTTATATACTTAAGCATTAATAGCATTTATTATTTAATTCCAATTTAGCACTAACAGTACTAACATATTACAAATAGTATTATTTAGTGTGCTACAGTACCTTAATAATTCACAAACAATAACATCCACTTTGTTATAAAGAGGTGATCGATTACAATTTTAGCCTATTATTTTACTAGGCAGAAACACTACTCTTAGTGATTATTTAATCTAGGCTGTTTTGTTGATCAAAAATTTATGCAAAGCTAGGTACAGGTTCTTTGCATGTATTAAAAGCTACTGCAATGTAGCGCCCCGACCCGACTGTTATACAGTGATGCTGTGTGTCACCGGTTAAGCGATACAACCGGAGGTTATGGGTTTACCAATCCCCGGCCAAAACCTTTGGCAGGCGTTGCTCGGAATGGATCATCGGCAACGCAACTCCCCGATTGATGCCTTAACACAGGCACAACCCTCGATGCATAATAGAGAGACCAAGACTTGTGGAACAACTGGCACATCACAGACTTTACGACACAAAACATTATAGTTCAACTCTTATAACAGAGAAAGATAGCAAATGACAACCAGAGGTCACGGACCCAACATTTCAACAAGCGGAAGCGAATTAGGTTGTCTAAACAACAAGATCCAAATTATGGCCTAAGAGGCCTACAAATAAACATCCAGCGCCAGCTGTTCCGGGATGTCCCAAGCTGCCACCTGGGAACCCCAGACTACTCGTCGACGTCCACAAAGAACCCACCTTCGAGGTCGGTGAAGTCCTCCTCTGAAACAAAACAAACGACGTTGAGTTCGACGAACTCGCAAGATTATATATAGAGCTTTAGCTTGATGAGGCTTTCAAAGTTATATGGCTCTTTTGCATAAAGCTGATTTTATTTAATAAAACAAGACTCCATGGCATCGTCTAATCAGAATACTTTTAAAAGAGGGGTAAGAAGTAACTCTTTTCTCTTGAATCACATTCTCATCATCAACCACCATCATCATTGTACCTGTTCTACCAAGGCACCTCCCCGAATCACCCTCGAGGAAGCTCACCTTGTAATCTTGAAGTGGTACCTTTAGTACCCAGTTTTTAATCATTCTGTTAAAGTTATTCTATGGTCTTATCGTCCTTTCCCAAGTTGTCTGTAACCGTGGACACGGCTTTTCGAAAAGATTTGACCCTGCAGGGGTGCACTGTGTTTACCTTCGGTACCCCCGGCTCATTGCCTACACGTAGCTCTCTTCCGGGGAAAGCCGGCTGAGTGTGAACGGTTACAACCTTTACCTCGCTTGAGACTATCCCAGGATCATCAGTGGCGGTAGGACAAGAGGTACCTCCAGCACCCTGTCCTGCGGCCACTTATTTTCCTGACACTACCATCCTCATCTCAGTCTTGGCCACCATCCTCAACGCACGCGCAAATGGAAAGCCAAACTAGAGGACCCTCGGCTAGTCCGCCACAAGTTAGTCGGTCGACGAGGGCTCCATATACCCCACCGAAAGGAAGCGCGCTCATTCTTGGTTCAAGAGGTTAAGAACTCGCACCTAGGCGGCGAGAGTGAGACAAAACACCACCATACCAAAGTGGCCTCTCATCCCCACCTTTAAGCATCTTATTACCTGTCACCACAATTTCTCCACCATCATCTGTACAACTCATCACCTGTTTCCAACCATGAAACATCCACCGGTCTGCTAAGCATTTTAACTAAGCATGGCTAAGCATCAACACTGCATAGTTAATTATTTCAGGCCAACAGTACAACCTATGGATAATAGGAGGGGAAATAGGTAATTGGCATCGGAATCTTAATGCAACTATAGGATACTCTAATCCAAGCAAATTGACATTTGGAACCGCATGCAATATTATAGTGGAGAAAATATTTGCGGAAAATAGGATAAGATATGCTCATAGGGGGGATTACGCTTGCCTGGATCGACATGCTGGTAGTACGGCTCTTCACGATAATGTGGGGGCACTTCCCCTCCTTGATCTACCGAGGCACAAACAATACCGGAGAGGAACAATCAAAGCCACGGATAACATCGGTGCAATGCGCAAACACATGATGACATGACATTTTAAATCCCCGGGAGGGGGATGATGCAACTATTCAAATTAAACGGAGTTCGGGTGCTTAGAGGGGCGCATCCTGGATATCCGTGAATTTAGGTCATGAATCATCTTACTTGTTGATTACGGTAGTCAAACCCTAGGATATACTTGTAGATGCTATGACATGATCATGTGGGAGATGCAGGGTTTTGGCGATTTAATAATCATGATAATCATTTAAACGATTGGTTCACGAATTTCCGGACATTCGGGTATCTTACACGCATTTCTCGGATGCACCGTTAAAACGTTATTACATGTATTAACCCTCTTTTAATTAAGCCTTGGTTGAATTTAGTTCCCACGCCGTGCCATAAATAACCAACTTAAAAAGAACAAAAAAAGAAACAGTACAGTTTCTTTTGGGCTGGGCAAAAATCGGAAAATTCGGAACTTCCAAAATCAGAAATTCCGATCGAGTTGCACATTGGAGAAAACGACTAAGGACCGAAGTTTCTTCGTACTGATATGAATCGGAAAATCCGAATCGATCGGTCTCGGATTATCTGATCCTTGGAGGGAGCTGAAAAATCGGCTAAGGACTAAATAATCCAACGCACTGGCCTGGCTCGGATTATCTGGAGTTTCCTCGTTCGGAAAATCCGAACTAAAAGAAGAGCACGGCGGCGAGCACGGCGACCTGCTGGCGCCGGCGACACAGGGGGTTAGGGGAGGAACAGAGGGCATGGGGAGGATCAGTAGCTCACCCTGGAGCAACTGGGAGTCGACGGCGAGGTTGAGGAAGCGGCGACGGCAGCAAATCGCTCCCGGCGGCCCGTGAACGGTGGCGGCGAAGTCGTGGACGGCGCGGTGGAATGGTGGCGCTTCCGATCGATTCCTTCGGCGTGGAGGAGCACCACGGCACGACAGAGCTAGTGGCCCACTTCGATTTACCCGGAGCCCTTCAATCGGCGGCGAGGCGGCGGCGGAGTTCGGCGTCCATGGCGCTAGGTCGGGGGAGAAAGGGGGAGCGAGGAGCAGGGGAACAAGTGGGTAGGGCAGGGGCAGTGGGCCTCGGGGTGCTCCTCTTCTCCTCACGTGCGGCAGGAGGGCGCGGGAGGCCCCACGGCGAGCTTGGCGGCGAGTTGGTCCAGTGGCAGCTGCGGCTGCGGTCGCTACAGCACGAAGAAGAAAGGGTTTTTGCGAAAACCCCCTCGCGAACCTTTTTACCATCACAGATAGGTCTTCCTACAAAGAAGCCCTTTTCTGTTTCTTTTAAAACCAGTAGCGTTTCTCTGATTTAATTGAGGCACGAAAACATTTTCAAAAATTATGAAATAATTTGGGTGGCCCTTTTATACCATGAGGAAGCTCCACAAAAATTGGCGCCCCAAAATAAAATGTTTTGGACAACATTTGTTTAGAGAGGGTGGAAAATGGCATTTTGCTAATTTTCAAAATGTTGCTCCTTTAACAATTTGGAGCAAGTGCAAAATATTGTTTTGGAGCTCTTGGAACTTCCTTGACAAATAGGAGATGTCAAGTATTTGTGTTTTCAAGTTTGAGTGCTTCCACGGTTTTGAAATTTGTTGAAGCAAATTTGGCAATTTGGTTTGAAGTGGTGCCAACCTCCACAAATCCCTAGCAACAACCACAATTCCCTAGCAACATCAACAATTCCCTAGCACAATTCCCTAGTAACAACAACAATATGCATGATGCCATGATGCAATGAGCACAAAAGTGGAAAATTTACACAGGTTTTCGGGTTCTCAAATTTCGGGCTGTTACAAATCTACCCCCCTTACAGGAATCTCGTCCCGAGATTCTACGGTTGCGGAAAGAAGTCGGGATACTCTTCACGTAGACTAGCCTCTCTCCAAGTTGCTTCTTCTTCGGAATGGTGAGACCACTGAACTTTGAGGAACTTGGTAGTCTTGTTGCGGGTCTTTCTTTCGGCTTCATCCAGAACACGGATAGGATGCTCGCGATAGGTGAGATTTCTGAAGATCCAACTCCTCATGATTGACCCCATGGATAGGATCTTTAAAACACCGGCGAAGTTGGGAGACATGAAACACATCATGTACATTTGGGAATTTGACCGGTAACTCCAATTGATAAGAAAGATCTCCTCGCTTGGCCAGAACGGTGAAAGGGCCAACATAGCGAGGGCCAATTTCCCTTTGATTCCGAAGCGGCGAACGCCACGAAGGGGAGAGACACGGAGATAAGCTTTATCACCAATTTCATAGTGAATTTCCTGATGTGCTTATCATAGTAGCTCTTCTGCCTAGACTGAGCAATCTTCAGATTCTCTCTTATGATTCTCACCTTCTCCTCAGCTTCATTGATCACATCCGGACCAAAGAGTGCTCTCTCTCCGGTCTCGGACCAATTTAGAGGAGTGCGGCATTTTCTTCCATATAGAACCTCAAGGAGCCATGCCCAGACTAGCTTGATAGCTATTGTTGTAGGAGAACTCCGCGAAAGGGAGATACTTTTCCCAACTTGCCAAAAGAGATCACACATGCCCTAAGCATGTCTTCCAAACTTGGTTCACTCTTTCGGTCTGACCATCAGTTTGAGGATGGTAGGCGGTACTGAAGTTGAGACGGGACCCCATAGCAGTTTGGAAACTCTGCCAAACTTGGATACAAAGATACTTCCACGGTCCGATATGATCCTCAGAGGGACCCCATGCAATGGAACAATACGAGCCAAATAAATCAGCAAGTTGACTTGCCCGTATATCATCACGGACTGGTAGGAAGTGAGCAACCTTGGAAAGACGATCAATGATTACCCAATTGCATTGTTGCCCTTTTGAGATCGGGAAACCCGGTGATGAAGTCCATACCAATTTCATCCCATTTCCACTCGGGACTGCAATAGGGCGAGAGTGCCGGCAGGTCTTTGATGTTCAGCCTTTACCCGTCGACAGTGTCGCATTCAGCAACATACTTGGCAATTTCTCGTTTCATACGAGTCCACCAGAATTGTGGTCGAAGGTCTTGGTACATCTTGGTACTACCGGGATGAATAGAGAGAGGTGATTCATGAGCTTCTTGGAGATGAGCTCCCTCAAATTCGGTTCTTTGGCACCACTAGACGGTCACCAAAATAAACAACCCGGATTCATCTTCCGAGAAACATTTGGCCTTGCCACTAGCAATGTTCTTCTTGATATTCAGGATACCCTCATCCAGCTTCTGAGCATCCTTAATCTGGTCTACAAGAGTAGCTTTGATCTCCAGATTTGCAAGGTAGCCGGAGGGAACAATTTCCAGGTTCAAACGGCGAACTCTTCATGAAGAGCAGGTTGGCCTTCTCAATCATCAGATTGTTGCAATAGGACTTCCGACTTAGCGCGTCAGCCACGACGTTTGCTTTGCCGGGTTGATAGTTCAGACTCACATTATAGTCCGTGATTAACTCCAACCAACGCCTTTGCCTGAGATTTAAATCCGGCTGGGTGAAGAGGTACTTCAGACTCTTGTGATCCGAGAAGATCTCGCAACGGTTACCAAACAGGTATGGTCTCCATTGCTTCAAAGCATAGACCACAGCGGCAAGTTCTAGATCATGAGTTGGGTAGTTGAGCTCATGCGGCTTAAGTTGGCGAGAAGCATATGCCACCACATGGCCATCTTGCATTAATACACAACCCAAGCCTTGTAGAGAGGCGTCACAGAAGACGACGAAATCCTTGCTGTGTCCGGCAGGACAAGCACAGGAGCGGACGTGAGTTTGGCTTTCAGTGTTTTGAAGCTCTCTTCAGCTTCGGCCGACCATACAAACTTTTTATCCTTCTTGAGAAGGTCAGTCAGGGCCTTGGCTATCTTGGAGAAACCTTCGATGAATCGGCGGTAGTAACCCGCCAATCCGAGAAAGCTACGATGTCCTTGACTGACATTGGAGTTTTCCAATCCAGAATGGACTGAATCTTGTCAGGAATGACAGCCACACCATTAGCGGATATCACATGACCAAGGAAGATGAGATTATCCAACCAAAACTCACACTTGGAGAACTTGGCATAGAGGCGGTGTTCTCGAAGTCGTGTCAGAACCAAACGAAGATGTTCTCATGCTCTTCATTGGTTTTGGAATAAAGGATGTCATCATGTAAATGACGACAAACTTGTCAAGATAATCCATGAAGAAGAGTTCATGAGCCTCATGAAAGTAGCTGGGCATTTGTGAGACCAAAGGACATGACGGTATACTCATATGAGCCATAACGAGTAACAAATGCCGTCTTTGGAATATCCTCCTTTCTGATTTTTATCTGATGGTAGCCTGACCTCAGATCCATCTTGGAGAATACCGTTGCACCAGCTAACTGATCCAACAGATCATTGATGCGAGGAATAGGATACTTGTTCTTGATTGTCACCGCATTCAACGGTCGATAGTCAGAGACTAGACGAGGCACGGTAGAATCCCTCTTCTTGACAAAGAGTACCGGACAACCCCAAGGTGAACTGCTAGGCTGGATGAACTCCTTGCTAACAGCTGATCAATTTGCTCTTTCAACAGAGCCAACTCTTCCACCGGCATACGGTAGGGCTTCTTGGAAATTGGAGCGTACCGGGAAGTAGCTCTATGACAAACTCCACACTTCGGTCAGGAGGCATGCCAGGCAATTCTTCCGGGAACACATCCGGGAAGTCACACACCACGTGTATGTCCTGGATTTCAGGAGGGGATTCGCCTTCCATAAAGCAAAGGAGAATCTCAGGTGAGTTGGGTACGATGGCGGACGGAGGTCTTGATGTTGCAGGCCAATACTTCACAATGTCACCGGAAGGAGCGGTCACGGTAATGGTCTTGGCGCACAGTCGAGATTAGCCCGGTATTTGGCTAGCCAGTTCATGCCCAGTATGACATCAATGCCTTTGGACTTCAGAGCTACCAAGGCATAAGGAAAAGACAAGGAACCTATATTAATCTGGACCTCAGGAGTAACCCATCGGTTTGCCATTTGGAGCCAGGAGTGGAGATCTCCAAGGGACGGCTCATTTTCTCGAACGGTATTTTGTGGTCTTTTGCAAAAGCTATGGATATGAATGAATGCGATGCTCCAGAATCAAACAAAACTGTAGCTGTATTGCCGTTGATTCGTAACTCACCCATAAGAACGCCGGGGTCCTCTTCAGCTTCTTCAGCAGAGATGTGGTTCAGGCGACCACGCACAATAGGTCCAGCCTTGCCAGTTGGAGTGGCAGGGGCTCGTGCAGGAGTTATCGCGAGAGGTGCCTTCTGGGGGCACTCCCTGGAGTAGTGGCCAGCCTGGCCACAGGTGTAGCAAGTGACTCCAGGTGGAGCAGGTAGCATAGGACGGTACCCACTCCCGCCTACCCCAAGTGTCGAAGTAGTGGGGCGCGGAGGAGGTGGCCTGTATCCTGCGGCTCTCGGCATGAATGGAGCACGCGGTACAGCGCTGTAGGGAACAAACACCCTGCGCTTCTTGCTCTCAGAACCCGAGGAACTCTGGTGGTCCCCATGTGCGGGCCTCTTGGAAGCTTCAAGTTCCTTTCTTCCTTGCTCAAGAGTGAAAGCCTGGTTGAACAGCTCCTGATAGGTCTGGAACCTGAAGGGAAGCAACTCATAGCGAGCTGCGGAGTCAGACCCTTGCGGAACAGCTCTTGCTTGTCAGCATCATTGGTCACGTCCCTTGGGGCGTAACGAGAGAGATGGTTGAACTCACGACCATAAGTGCGGAGGTCCATCCGTCCCTGTTGCAAATCCAGGAACTCCCTCCTCTTCAAGTCCATGATCGGCTGGGGAATGTACTCCGCACGGAAGGCAGTGCGAAATCAGCCCAGGTGAAGACATGGTTGGCTGGAAACAAAGCCACATGGCTTTCCCACCAACAGCCAGCAGCACCAACCAAGAGATAGGTGGCAAAGTTGACTTGCTCAGCCAATGGGACATGCAGCGCGGAGAACTTGCGCTCCAAAGCACGAAGCCAATCATCAGCTTCCAGTGGCTCCTTAGCATCAGCAAAGGTGGGTGGCTGCGAGCGCAGGAACTCAGTGAGAGTGTTGCACTCGTTCCTCCGTGCATTCTGCTGCACCAACTGCTCAAGCAAGCGCTCATTGCGCCCACGGTTCTCCTCAATGGCCATCAAGACCTCAGCCATCGAGGGTGGTGGCGGCAGATCATCCTCATCATCATTGTGGTTACCGCGACCACCACGGCCTCCACGGCCTCCTCGAGCCATTCTGGAGATTTGACAATGACACGGTTAGTATCTTTCTCCGAATGGTCGAACAATAGCATTAGCGTCTACAAAGTACACAGACTAGGGACGATAATACTTTGCGAGAAGGAAACAACAAGATAGAACTTGGGTCAAAGATCAGCATCATGTGCTACTAGTGAGAGTTAAGAAATCACAACTTAACACACTCTAGTTGGCACAATCCGGGACCTTATGTTCAAGTCCGTGGGTTAAAACCCAAAGAAAGGATCAAATGATTAGATTCGGTAGAAACATCTGAGTTGATTTGGGATTGCAACGCAGCGGGAGCAACTGACACATAACACTAAAGGTCGAACCCACCCCGTTTCTAATCATTTTGAAGTAACAGACGTGGAGTAAAACCTTTAAACTCAAATCGAGGTAAGATTGCTCCGAGATTAGAGGGTAACCAGATAAGGAGTAAAAAGAATCCTAAGATGGTTTTCACAACTCATTTTTAGGTTAAAATATTTTCACAAACACTAGACTCAACATCGACCAGTAGAAGGGTTTCCTACAGGCAGTACTGCTCTGATACCAACTTGTGGCGCCCCGACCCGACTGTTATACAGTGATGCTGTGTGTCACCGGTTAAGCGATACAACCGGAGGTTACGGGTTTACCAATCCCCGGCCAAAACCTTTGGCAGGCGTTGCTCGGAATGGATCATCGGCAACGCAACACCCCGATTGATGCCTTAACACAGGCACAACCCTCAATGCATAATAGAGAGATCAAGACTTGTGGAACAACTGGCACATCACAGACTCTACGACACAAAACATTATAGTTCAACTCTTATAATAGAGAAAGATAGCAAATGACAACCAGAGGTCACAGACCCAACATTACAACAAGCGGAAGCGAATTAGGTTGTTCTAAACAACAAGATCCAAATTATGGCCTAAGAGGCCTACAGATAAACATCACAGCGCCAGCTGTTCCGGGATGTCCCAAGCTGCCACCTGGGAACCCCAGACTACTCGTCGACGTCCACAAAGAACCCACCTTCGAGGTCGGTGAAGTCCTCCTCTGAAACAAAACAAACGACGTTGAGTTCGACGAACTCGCAAGATTATATATAGAGCTTTAGCTCGATGAGGCTTTCAAATTTATATGGCTCTTTTGCATAAAGCTGATTTTATTTATAAAACAAACTCATGGCATCGACTAATCAGAATATTTTAAAAGAGGGTAAGAAGTAACTCTTTTCTCTTGATCACATTCTCATCATCAACCACCATCATCATTGTACCTGTTCATCAAAGGCACCTCCCCGAATCACCCTCGAGGAAGCTCACCTTGCAATCTTGAAGTGGTACCTTTAGTACCCAGTTTTTAATCATTCCGTTAAAGTTATTCTATGGTCTTATCGTCCTTTCCCAAGTTGTCCGTAACCGTGGACACGGCTTTTCGAAAAGATTTAACCCTGCAGGGGTGCACTGTGTTTACCTTCGGTACCGCCCGGCTCATTGCCTACACGTAGCTCTCTTCCGGGGAAAGCCGGCTGAGTGGGAACGGTTACAACCTTTACCTCGCTTGAGACTAACCCAGGATCATCAGTGGCGGTAGGACAAGAGGTACCTCCGCACCCTGTCCCGCGGCCACTTATTTTCCTGACACACCATCCTCATCTCAGTCTTGGCCACCATCCTCAACGCACGCGCAAATGGAAAGCCAAACTAGAGGACCCTCGGCTAGTCCGCCACAAGTTAGTCGGTCGACGAGGGCTCCATATACCCCACCGAAAGGAAGCGCGCTCATTCTTGGTTCAAGAGGTAAAGAACTCGCACCTAGGCGGCGAGAGTGAGACAAAACACCACCATACCAAAGTGGCCTCTCATCCCCACCTTTAAGCATCTTATTACCTTCACCACAATTTCTCCACCATCATCTGTACAACTCATCACCTGTTTCCAACCATGAAACATCCACCGGACTGCTAAGCATTTTAACTAAGCATGGCTAAGCATCAACACTGCATAGTTAATTATTTCAGGCCAACAGTACAATCCTATGGATAATAGGAGGGGAAACAGGTAATTGGCATCGGAATCTTAATGCAACTATAGGATACTCTAATCCAAGCAAATTGACATTTGGAACCGCATGCAATATTATAGTGGAGAAAATATTTGCGGAAAATAGGATAAGATATGCTCAGAGGAGGGATTACGCTTGCCTGGATCGACGTGCTGGTAGTACGGCTCTTCACGATACTGTGGGGGCACTTCCCCTCCTTGATCTACCGAGGCACAAACAATACCGGAGAGGAACAATCAAAGCCACGGATAACATCGATGCAATGCGCAAACACATGATGACATGACATTTTAAATCCTCGGGAGGGGGATGATGCAACTATTCAAATTAAACGGAGTTCGGGCGCTTAGAGGGCGCATCCCGGATATCCGTGAATTTAGGTCATGAATCATCTTACTTGTTGATTACGGTAGTCGAAACCCTAGGATATACTTGTAGATGCTATGACATGATCATGTGGGAGATGAAGGGTTTTGGCGATTTAATAATCATGATAATCATTTAAACGATTGGTTCAGGAATTTCCGGACATTCGGGTATCTTACACGCATTTCTCGGATGCACCGTTAAAATGTTATTACATGTATTAACCCTCTTTTAATTAAGCCTTGGTTGAATTTAGTTCCCACGCCGTGCCATAAATAACCAACTTAAAAAGAACAAAAAAAGAAACAGTACAGGTTCTTTTGGGCTGGGCAAAAATCGGAATATCCGGAACTTTCAAAATCGGAAATTCCGATTGAGTTGCACATTGGAGAAAACGACTAAGGACCGAAGTTTCTTCATACTGATATGAATCAGAAAATCCGAATCGATCGGTCTCGGATTATCCGATCCTTGGAGGGAGCTGAAAAATCGGCTAAGGACTAAATAATCCAACGCACTAGCCTGGCTCGGATTATCCGGAGTTTCCTCGTTCGGAAAATCCGAACTAAAAGAACAGCACGGCGGCGAGCGTGGCGACCTGCGGGCGCCATCGACACAGGGGGTTAGGGGAGGAACGGAGGGCATGGGGAGGATCAGTAGCTCACCCTGGAGCAACTGGGAGTCGACGGCGGGGTTGAGGAAGCGGTGGCCCGTGAACAGCGGCGGCGAAGTCGTGGACGGCGCGGTGGAATGGTGGCGCTTCCGGTCGATTCCTTCGGCGTGGAGGAGCATCACGGTACGGCGGAGCTAGTGGCCCGCTTCGATTTACCCAGGAGCCCTTCAATCGGCGGCGAGGCGTCGGCGGAGTTCGGCGTCCATGGCGCTAGATCGGGGGAGAAAGGGGGAGCGAGGAGCAGGGGAACAATTGGGTAGGGCAGGGGCAGTGGGCCTCGGGGTGCTCCTCTTCTCCTCACGTGCGGCAGGAGGGCGCGGGAGGCCCCACGGCGAGTTGGTCCGGCGGCAGCTGCGGCTGCGGTCGCTACAGCACGAAGAAGAAAGGGTTTTTGCGAAAACCCCCTCGCGAACCTTTTAACCATCACAGATAGGTCCTCCTCAAATTACAAAGAAGCCCTTTTCTGTTTCTTTTAAAACCAGAAGCGTTTCTCTGATTTAATTGAGGCACCAAAACATTTTCAAAAATTACGAAATAATTTGGGTGGCCCTGTTATACCATGAGGAAGCTCCACAAAAATTGGCGCTCCAAAATAAAATGTTTTGGACAACATTTGTTTAGAGAGGGTGGAAAATGGCATTTTGCTAATTTTCAAAATGTTGCTCCTTTAACAATTTGGAGCAAGTGCAAAATATTGTTTTGGAGCTCTTGGAACTTCCTTGACAAATAGGAGATGTCAAGTATTTGTGTTTTGCAAGTTTGAGTGCTTCCACGGTTTTGAAATTTGTTGAAGCAAATTTGGCAATTTGGTTTGAAGTGGTGCCAACCTCCACAAATCCCTAGCAACAACCACAATTCCTAGCAACATCAACAATTCCCTAGCACAATTCCCTAGTAACAACAACAATGATGCATGATGCCATGATGCAATGAGCACAAAAGTGGAAAATTTACACAGGTTTTCGGGTTCTCAAACTTCGGGCTGTTACATGCAATTGGATTTAGTCCAAAATTTTATTCACAGAAAATCATTTAAATGCTAGAAAACCCTACTGGTCTAAACTACAAACACAAGCCATTTTAAATCTAAGCATCACAAACATATGAGGTTAATTTTATACTGAAAGCTACACTCTCAGGCATTCCAAAACAATTGAATGTACAATTTTTGGATTCATATTTCTCAAGTTAAAAATAGTTCCTAGATTTAGACCAGTAACAGTACAATAATGATCATGCTTACACACATTAATATTTTTAAGATCGGCAAGTTGTGTGTGGTTCCCAACTCACCTATTTTTCACTGTGATTTTTGGTTTACACAAATAATGGATCTAAGTATTTTATCTAGATTAAAACTAACGCTGCAGTAACAGTCAAAAACAGAAAATATTAAATCTAAAAGAAAAACAATGAACTGGGCCAGATCTGCTATTGTTCAAGGCCCAGCAACGAGATTCAGCCCACGCGGCTGCGCGCGCGGGGGAGACGCGAGATTCAACGGGGACCGTTGATCTCCAGATCTACGGCTAGAAGTCATCGCCTACCTCGTGATGCACAGAACGCAGGCAGGGACGCAACCAAGGTGTTTGATCTAATGTTTTCTCACCTAGAGGCGTCGAGTGGATGCATATACGTGGCGTAGGTGTAGCAGAGGGTCGAGGGCGAGCCTGGCTTGAAGAAGAATCTGATCCGCAGCTCCAGACGTCGGCGAACTCGAGCGTGTCCTCCACGGATCCAACACGGGTTCGTCGATCTAAGAGAGGGAGAGGGAAACGCGAGGGTCAGTGTTGTGACGCTCGAGCAGGGCGTGCAGCCAGTGAAAGAAGGGTGGAGAAAGGTGGAGAGAAACATCGGCAACCTCCTCTGCACGGTCTCGGTGAGTTCACACCATTGTTGGCATGCAGAGAGCTCGGGAGCGGTGGTGTGTGCTTGGGGATGGAGAGGAGAGCGAGTGGGAGTGGAATGGCAGTGGGGGACACTCGGGGGTGGGATTTATCCCTTGTTTGCAACAGGAGGGGCAAGACAGCGCGGTCCGCGAGTGGTCGGGCCATGCTCTGGTTGGCCAGCTCGGCGGTATCGAGCGCTGCCATGTCCAGTACGGCCTTGGCTCAGCTGCAGTCGAGGAGGGGGTGAGAAACGAGAGAGGGAGAGAGCGACAGAGGGCATCATTGCCGTGTCCTCGCGCAGGGTGGCCACGGTGGATACGCGCGTGATTTCGTCTCCCCGCGTGCCCAGGTTTTCGGGGTGGAGTGCGGTGGGCGTGTGCCGTGCTGTGACGCGGCAAACGTGCACGAGTCCGTGTGTGCGTGTGTGTAGCCCGTGTGTGTGCTCACGGTGATCACTGGCTCGACACGGTCGTGATCTACCTCTTGGTCAAGCAGTAGTGCACACACTGCACACACACGAGTGTGTAGAGTGTTTTAGCTGTGCTAGGTGAGAGTTTGAGTGAGGTTTGAATCTCCAATTTGAACCAAATCAAATTCAGCCAAATCGAACAGATTCGCAAAATTCAGAGTTAGGGACATAGTGAAAAACTGCTGATGGCCCTTGAAGAGGTTGATCTACAGCTCCAGAAAACAGTTGATGTCTTGGTGCGTAGTTACCTGCGTCAAAAGTAAATGGGTTAGGTTGAGACTCCAAGTGCAGAGTGTGTAGTAAGTGGAAGACGTGTTTTTCCCACGAGGGTGACTCGAGGGTTTAATATCGAACTCTCGGGGAATCAGTAGTGAAAGATTTATCACCTTATCCTTCTTTTTGGTTACCGACAAAACAATGTTAAATGTTTTGGTCCTCAACCTCACCTGCGGTTGTCAAGCACAAGGTGTATGAATGATATCAAGATAAATATGCAATGCAAACAAGAAATAAATATGCAATGGTGGTGAATAAATGTGCAAGGATGATGATAACAATGATAAATGATATTTTTGGGTTTTTTTATGATGAATGCAAGATGTAAAAGTGTTTTTGTATTTTCAGATTTAATAATGGCAGAAAATTGAAAAGTGATAAAAGTTGTTGGAAAGGTGTTTCTTATGATTAAAAATGGACCGGGGTTCATGGTTTCACAAATGCACTCTCTCTTTAATAAAGTGGTAGACAATGGAACACATAGAGTTGACATATGAGATTGCAACACAAAGTTTGATGACAAGTTACTAATTATATGGGCATCACGTCCTAACATAGAGATCTTTTGGTTATTAATCTCACTTATACTCCACCAATATGCGAACCAAATCATAACACCTTAATAATTAAGATAACTCAGAGTATAGCTTTAAGTATCATGACGTGAAGTTAAAATAAGAACATGCTAGATCTAGTCACGGAGAAGTGGCAAATCACCCACAACCCTTGTAGCATGGTATTTTTGTTTATCCTTAGTGAGGCAACAAAGTAAGGTAAACACCCAAGTGGATCGCGATATTACAGTTGTCAACTTACCGCACTCACCACCCGCCGTTACTCCATCTAATGCACACATCACCCCACACACGCTCTCATAAACATGCTTGATCATAACAAGTAGATAAGAACGGGGTACATAATATGCATCTATATTCATAACTGAAACAAACATTGCAATCTCAAACATATATTAACTCATAAAAAGATCCACCACATAGGAATTACAACGATGACCGTAATCATGTTCAGCAGCTCATACGGTACTAATTAGTGAAGCTCAAAGAAAGGAGAGATACATAAGTTACTTCCACAAACCCATAGTCCAGAGGTGGACTACTCCCTCTTCATCATGGAGACGGTGGAGATGTCGATGGAGAAGATGGAGACCACGCCGGCAGCGCCCCGCCGGAGTTTCCCCCTCCAATCTACAGCTCCAGATCTCTCTTTCGGTGTTTCTGTGTTTTGGCGGCGCTCCTTCCAGAGAACGACGTGGGACTTCTTTTATAGGCGTTTTTAGGTCAAGACGATGTCGGTGGAGGAAAGATCAACGGCAGCGGAGCCACGAGGGCCAAAATGGTGGGGCCCACGTGGCCAGGTACAGAGGCCGCGTGGGCCACCCCCTTTTGGGCTTCCGGCCTCAGTTTGCTTGCTTCCTTCACTCCCAAGTCTTCCTCCTTCCAAAATATTGACGCTCGTAATTTTCCAGGTCATTTGGACGTCGTTTGGGTCCCTGAAACTTAAAAGGAAAAAGATAGAGTTTTCTGCCTGCGCAGGGTTAATTCCATAAAAATAGGAAATAAATATTTTATTACCTAAAATCATTATATAACAGTGATATAACCCTTATATGATGCAAATATGATTGGAATATAAGTGATATAGTGCAAAGTTCATGTATGCATTTTACATGCATCAACATCCCCAAGCTTAACCAATACTCGTCCTCGAGTATGAAGGTCATAAAACTAACATGGACTTTGCAATATAATACTAACAATGGATATCAAAGATGATTGCTACTGCTACATAGAGTCAAATGATTCATTCTTCAAAGGAGTAGCAATATGTAAGATAGTTTATGAAGTGATATCAAGTATTCAATGCAAGGATGTTCAATGATAGTTCACAAAGTGTAACATAGAAGATAGTAATATGGACCACATGTATGCATAATGATAAGTAAGAACATCCTACATTGGTCATAGAGTGTACATGAAAATCTGAATATTAAAGGTGGACACTTAGGAAAAGATATATATGTGAGGAGAGGTAAAGCATGCATAAGTTTCATCTAACTTCCAAACTCTTCTACTTAAGTTAATGATTGCAATGTGGAATCCTTGGTGTCAAGCTCTCATTACCCCTATCATAGCATCTTGAATGATTAAAGTTTAATGTGAAAGCAAATATGAGTAGTGTGCTTGACAAAGTAAAGCTTATGTGTCTCATGCCCCTTGAATATAAGTACCTACACCATGAGTTACTCAACTTGGGAAACAAAGCAAGTTCAAGTTATATATCATTATAAGTAATAATAGTATCATCAAGAGCATCAACTGGGGTACCTATTGTCCCAGGATATGGAACAAGCCCATATCAAAATGACAAGCCAAACAAACAAGATGAATGATACGTCTCCAACGTATCTATAATTTCTTATGTTCCATGCTTGTATTATACCAATTGCTACATGTTTTATACACACTTCATGGCATTTTTATGCATTTTCTGGGACTAACCTATTAACAAGATACCACGGTGCCAGTTCCTATTTTCTGCTATTTTTGGTTTCAGAAAAGCTGTTCTGCAAACATCCTCGGAATCGGACGAAACAAATTGCAAAGTTCCTATTTTTCCCGACACGTTCCAGAAGTCCGAAGGAGAGACGAAGGGGGGGCAGCGAGGCGCCGTCCCCACCCCATGGCGCGGGTGGGCCCCCTGCCGCGCCACCATGTGGGGAGCGGGCCTCGTGCCTCCACCGACATCGCCCCTTCGCCTATTTTTATTCTCCCCGAGGCGAAAACCCTAAAACACCGAGCCATATTTCCAGAAAACATCCGTTGCCGCCGCCACCGTCAACCCTAACTTGGGGGGTTCCTGAAGCTCTTCCCGGCACCCTGCCGGAGAGAGGAATCATCACCAGAGGGCTCTACATCGCCATGCCTGCCTCCGGAGTGATATGTGAGTAGTTCATCTCTGGACTATGGGTCCATAGCAGTAGCTAGATGGTTATCTTCTCCTTTTGTGCCATCATGTTTAGATCTTGTGAGCTGCCTATCATGATCAAGATCATCTTATTGTAATGCTACATGTTGTGTTTGCTGGATCCGATGAGTATTGAATACTATGTCAAGTTGATTATTGATCTATTATATATATGTTGTTTATGATCTTGCATGCTCTCCGTTATTAGTGTAGGCTTTGGCCAACTTTATGCTTGTAACTCCAAGAGGGAGTATTTATGCTAGATAGTAGGTTCATGCCTCCATTTAATCTGGGACAGTGATAGAAAGTTCTAAGGTTGTGGATGTGCTGTTGCTACTAGGGGTAAAACAGCAATGCTTTGTCTAAGGATATTTGTATTGTTTACATTATGCACCATACTTAATGCAATTGTCTGTTGCTTGCGACTTAATACTGGAAGGGGTGCGGATGCTAACCTGAAGGTGGACTATTTAGGCACAGATGCATGCTGGATGGCGGTCTGTGTACTTTGTCGTAATTCCCAAATAAACTTCATAGTGATCATCATGACTTGTATATGCACCTCTTTATTTTATCAATTGCCCAGCTGTAATTCGTTTACCCAGCATGTTAGTATTTTATTATGGAGAGACACCACTAGTGAACTGTGGACCCCGGTTGTCGAGGTGTGCCCTCGGCAAGTCCCATGGTTGCTATACCTAGGGTTGATTGTGTGGTAGAGAACGCGTAGTGTTAGTGGAATCGATGGCTGACAAGCGGGATTTACCCAGGTTCAGGGCCCTCGAGTGAGGTAAAACCCCTACTTCCTGCCTGTCTGTATTTGATGTTGTGAATATGAGGGTTACAAGGATCCGGCGAGTTAGTGATCTCGTCGGGGTTTTGGTGGCTATGGATTGCTTATCCTCGATCGATCACCCTCCCAGCCTTTATATAGGAGGCTGGGTCTCGGGATACATAACCGACCAAGGTTACATGTATGGAAAGTCTCAACCGACTATAACTTAATCTAGCTTGGAAAGCACTCTTCGTCTTGGGCCTTCCTTCGTGGGCTTCGATTAAACTTGGCCTTCTTTGATCATCACGTGCACCTGGTACCCTTACGCTGGGGTACCCGTAGAGTATAACCTCGTCACCGGTCCATTCTTTTACATCTGAAATACAACCTACTGCAATCATTGTTCTTTTTCATTCTCTGCAAACAAACATCATTTTCCACACTATACGTCTAATCCTTTGTTTTCAGCAAGCCGGTGAGATTGACACCCTCACTGACTTGTCGGGGCAAAGTAGTTTGATTGTCTTGTGTGCAGGTTCCAAGTCAACCGTCAGGAAGTTTGCTTCCCCTTCAGCGCCGCAAGTTTTCTGACGCCGTTAACACCTTCAGAACATCGCCGATTTCCTACTGGTTCGATAACCTCGGTTTCATACTGAGGGAAGACTTGCTGCTTCACTCATCAAACCTTACACTTGAGGTCTCCTGACGAACGTGTGCTTTACACGCATCAATGAACAACCTCAACACCCTTTTTATTTACCATTGGAATAGCTTTTTATTATAAGGTGTATCACAGACGGTTCACCATAGCATGTAAGTAAATTTCCACGATGAATGCTGCATGGCTTAGATTAGCGGCCCAGGCGTCTCTCTAACCATTTATACAAACTCATTTAAACTACTTCATTTCCACCTCATTTCACCATGATAGGCATCCATAGACAAAAGTACATGACATCAACTAAATGATGAAGGAACATGTTGAAAGCTTTGCATGTGACAGCATATATGGGCTAACTCCTAACCTCGCACATTTATCAAGCCACTAACATCATAAACTTAATCACAATGGGTCATGTTTTATTTATGCAACAAAAATAAAGTGTGCATCAAGTTCGTGAGAGCTATATAACCAACTTTTTCCATCAAAATCAATAACATAAATATTTTCATTCAGAGGTATAGATAACACAAATATCATGATGAACATACTCGGAATAGTATAAAGCTAATAGGTAGATATGGTGGACTCACTGGAATAACTTTGGTTGAAGGTGTTGGAAACAAGTTTTTACTTGTTGAAACTTTTTGGGCTAGCAAGAGGGAGAAACTTGACCATCTAGATGCATGCATGAGTGTCCATAGAACTAACTAATCCATGTTAAACAAAGTAAAATAACTTTCAGCATCAAAACATGAATAAGTGATAGCTCTTGATAAAGCATTTGCAAATTATTACTCATAAACAAGCTCATGAATCATGCAACTATATGTATCATTAAAAATCAACTCAAACATCCCTTTTCCCAATACAATAAAAGCATCCAAAATATTTCAACCCATATTTCCAGTAGCTCTTTCACATATTAATGATAGTGTGGTGATTACCCCCAAGAGCAGGGGATCACTGTAGCACCTCTCAATGTGGAAGTAAGGTATCGATCCGCAGGAGCAAGAAGGAAAAGTTATCTATTCCCTACAACTAAAGTGTCACAAGTTTTAGTTGATTATGCACTAAAAAAGTTTAAAGAACAAGGTGGTTGATTTGACGGATGGAAGTTTAATGTAACAAAACAAGAATGTAAAAGTGTCCCAATTCTCTTCAATGCAAGAGGACAAGACAAAGGTTTTCTTTTATAGGAACAATGGACATGGGTTCACTTAATCCTCTCTCTCTCTCATCTATGGTGATTATCATGTTATAGATAAAGTACATACAATTGTCATGTTTTAATGGTAGCTTTTATGACGGCTATATGTCCTAAAACACATAGTTGAAAGAAGTGCTCATTTGTGTTGCTAGGTCACCCTCGTAAGCCTAGCGTGGTTGCTTTCACTCCTACATCATACTCTTCCTCTTTACCCCCAGATAAAGGATGTTGGGCGGTACTGTGTCACTCAATACCCATGCCGTGTCACATCGGCCATACCGTACCCAGATACATCATACTTCCTAAAGAACAATATTCTATCAAAGTATGACAAGTCATAAAAGTTCCAACACAACAGTAAATGCATAACAAATCATCTCATACCACAATATCCACCATAAGAATTACATAGATGAACGTAATCATGTTTAGCAGCTCATACGGTACTAATTAGTGAAGCTCAAAGAGAGGAGAGATACATAAGTTACCACCACAAACCCATAGTCCAGAGAGTGGACTACTCCCCCTTCATCATGGAGACGGTGGAGAAGTCATTGGAGAAGGTGGAGACCACCCCGACAGCGCCCCGCCGGAGTTTCCTCCCTCCAATCTGCAGCTCTAGATCTCTATTTTCGTGTTTCTGTGATACGGCGGCGCTTGATTTCGAGAACGCCGTGGGACTTCTTTTATAGGCGTTTTTAAGTCAAGAGGAAGTAGGTGGAGAAAAGATCGACGGCAGCGGAGCCTCGAGGCCCAAGATGGTGGGCCCCATGCGACCAGGTACAGAGGCCGCATGGGCCCCCCTCTTTTGGGCTTCCGGCCTTCGTTTGCTTGCTTCCTTCGCTCCCAAGTCTTCCTCCTTCCAAAATAATGACGCCTGTATTTTTCCAGGTCATTTGGACGTCGTTTGGGTCCCTGAAACTTAAAAGGAAAAAAATAGGGTTTTCTGCCCGCGCGGGTTAATTCCATAAAAATAGGAAAAAAATTTTATTCCCAAAAATCATTATATAACAGTGATATAACCCTTATATGATGCAAATATGATTGGAATATGAGTGATATAGTGCAAAGTTCATGTATGCATTTTACATGCATCAACATCCCCAAGCTTAACCAATACTCGTCCTCGAGTATGAAGGTGATAAAACTAACATGGACTTTGCAATATAGCACTAACAATGGATATCAAAGATGATTGCTGCAGCTTAATAGAGTCAAATGATTCATTCTCAAAGGAATAGCAATATGCAAGATAGTTTATGAAGTGATATCAAGTATTCAAGTAAGGATGTTCAATGATAGTTCACAAAGTGTAACATAGAAGATAGTAATATGGACCACATGTATGCATAATGATAAGTAAGAACATCCTACATTGGTCATAGAGTGTAGATGAAAATCTGAATATAAAAGGTGGACACTTTGGAAAGATGTATATGTGAGTAGAGTAAAGCATGCATAAGTTTCATCTAACTTCCAAACTCTTCTACTTAAGTTAATGATTGCAATGTGGAATTCTTGGTGTCAAGCTCTCATTACCCCTATCATAGCATCTTGAATGATTAAAGTTTAATGTGAAAGCAAATATGAGTAGTGTGCTTGATAAAGTAAAGGTTAGGTGTCTCATGCCCCTTGAATACAAGTACCTACACCATGATTACTCAACTTGGAAACAAAGCAAGTTCAAGTTATATATCATTGTAAGTAATAATAGTATCATCAAGAGCGTCAACTGGGGTACCTCTTGTCCCAGGATATGGAACAAGCCCATATCAAAATGACAAGACAAACAAGATGAACAACCTCAACACCCTTTTTATTTACCATTGGAATAGCTTTTTATTATAAGGTGCATCACAGACGGTTCACCATAGCATGTAAGTAAATTTCCACCATGAATGATGCATGGCTTAGATTAGCGGCCCAGGCGTCTCTCTAACCATTTATACAAACTCATTTAAACTACTTCATTTCCACCTTCTTTCACCATGATAGGCATCCATAAACAAAAGTACATGATATCAACTAAATGAGATGAAGGAGCATGTTGAAAGCTTTGCATGTGACAGCACATATGGGCTAACTCCCAACCTCGGACATTTATCAAGCCACTAGCATCATAATCTTAATCACAATGGGTCATGTTTTATTTATGCAATAAAAGTTGTGCATCAAGTTCGTGAGAGCTATATAACCAACTTTTCCATGACAATCAATAACATAAACATTTTCATTCAGAGGTATAGATAACACAAATATCATGATATACATACTCGAATAGCATAAAGCCAATAGGTAGATATGGTGGACTCACTGGAATAACTTTGGTTGAAGGTGTTGGAAACAAGTTTTTACTTGTTGGAGTTTTTGGGCTAGCAAGAGGGAGAAAGTTGACCATCTAGATGCATGCATGAGTGTCCATAGAACTAACTAATCCATGTTAAACAAAGTAAAATAATTCAGCATCAAAACATGAATAAGTGATAGCTTGATAAAGCATTGCAAATTATTACTCATAAACAAGCTCATGAATCATGCAACTATATGTATCATTAAAAATCAACTCAAACATCCCTTTTCCCAATACATAAAAGCATCCAAATATTTCAACCCATATTTCCAGTAGCTCTTTCTCATATAAATGATAGTGTGGTGGTCTCACAAAATAACAATCAAACCAAAAACAAACAAAAAGACGCTCCAAGTTTATGCGATAAAGTGTTTCGATCGAAAAACAGAAGTTAGATGTGCAAACCGAGAGTGTGTAGGTCCAGTGGGGTTGTCTTCACATCCCCAAGCTTATGGTCTTCACCATCCTTGGATAGCTCTTGGTGCATCTCCTCCAATCCCTGTGAAAAAACTTCAAAACACCGTTTCTCATTTTCTTTTCTGTGGGGTGCATTAGTAGTGATAAACAAATAGGTTTCTTGCTGCATATAATCCTTAAACAAATCATCATATGAATGTCCAGAAAGTATATAATGTTGTATGCCTACTCATAAACTCATTTGAATCAAAAAGATTCAAGATAAAAGTTCAAAACATGCATAAAACAAAATGGGACAGAATCTGTCCAAAAAACAGCAGCAGCAAAACGTATTTTTCTACCCTACCAAACTTTGCCGAAAAATTCCGCAAAAATTCATGCATACAGAGGATGAAAAGTTGCAACTACAGTTCAAATATGAGCTCATTCGGAGTTACAGAATAAGAATTAAAAATCATACCGTGCACAGATTCGTGCAGGAATAAAATCTCCGAACGCTATAAGCAACTTTTCAAACCAAAAAGGGTAAAACTTGGCACTTTATTAAAATTCCAGAAACTAAACTAAAAACAAACTCTCTTGTTACAGCAAGAGGACACAAAGAAAATCACACATAAAAATAACCGGGTTGCCTCCCGCAAAGCGCTTTCTTTATAGCCATATAGCTAGGCTTCTTACTTGTTATCAAGAAGGTTGGAGTGAGGTGGCTTGGCATCCCCAAGCTTGATGTTGTCCCTCTTGATCTTTGAGAAGTGTTTCATGCATAATACCAGGATCCCATGTTGCTCTCAAGCCAATGAAAATAATAATCAAGTTGAAACCTAGTAGAGAGAAAACAAAACACAAAAGTAATAACAACGAAGTCTAACTTTCTTTCTATGCATTGGCATTGTATATGAATGAATCATAATAAATAGAAGTTTTCCAATGCATATTAACAGTAGTTACTTGCAGCCCATAATTATTAGTAGCATAAAGAGGGTTCTCATCACCTCCTCTTCATAATAGTTGCAAGTAGTAGAAGTGTATTCAACCATATAACCAATAAATCTTCCAACTTAGATAATTTAGGCACATAAAGAGGATCATTAAATTTATTTTGGAATTCATTAGCATGCTTCCCTCTTTCAAAATAGTTATTAAGATCAATATCAAGTTTAATATCATGGTTGCAACAAAGATTTGGAACTAAAGATAATTGCAAACCACATAAGTATTTCTCAACATAAGCAAATTTCTCCTCTATGGTGTTATTAGGAGAATTCAGGAACAAGTAGGACTCTCATTAGTAAGAGTATTTTCACAAACAGCAAGTATATCATTTTTATCCTCACATAAAGTAGTAACAAGTTCTAAACATGGAGGATTATCAATAAGCATGGACCATCATCTAAAGCATTATCATATAGCATATTTAAGCAACATTCCTCATTATCATCAATAAGTTCACTAGTAGCATTAAATAGTAAAGGAGCATTATTACTTTCATCATAATAGCATGGGTCATCATAAAGAACTCGAACATGATAGACAAGTTGTATATTAAAGGGATGGTTTTGGGTAATCCCCCCATAACTATGACAAGTTTCATGAGGATGATTGTAATTATTAGCATGATCATTTTCAGAATTAGTACCAAAGAGATTTTCAATATCAAAAGTACTATGCTTTTCCCAATCATGATCACTACTATAAGTAACAGGCATAGGATCATCATCGAATTCAGACTCATCAGCAACAACTATAATAGGAGCAACATGCTTAGGGGAGGATACCGTTTCCTCTTTTTCATTAATAAGAGTAAAACAAACATTAGTCCTCTCATATTTTGGTAAGGTAGTTCCATCTTTTATAATATTTTGTATGTAAGTGTTGGCATGGCAATTATTAACACAATAGAGATAACATCCATGTAACACGCTATTCATATCAAAAGCACTCATATCTAACGAAGAAGTTTTTCTTGATAACTCTTCACACCCCAAAAATAATGTAAGTTCATCATGTTGATTAGGAGTGATCATGTTATCACAAAAGTCTCCCCAATATCCTTATTAGAGGCTGAGCATTGGAATTTGAAATGCCCCTCTTTATAGCAAAGTTCACAAACAAAAGGATATATGGCACAAACTTTTTCACCAAGATCATATAGAGCCTTGCTCCACATTCTAGTTTTTTCATTCTTATGATGGATACAATATTCTTCTTCGATTTGATTCTTTTCACAAGGTCTAAGTGCTCCACAAAAATTAACATGCTTATAAGAAATAGTATTTTCAGAAGTTTGAGCATGTTTATTGCAATCATTAATAACAATTTTATTTTCCATGCAAGTGTCTTTAAAAGGTTCGTGATACTTGTCCCAATTTTCTTTAGGAACATTCATATGAGAGGCAAAGGTTTTACAACAATTAACCATAATTTGAGAATCAAGACCAAATTTAGCACTAAGCTCATGAAAACTAGCAGTTTCAGCGAAAGACTTAACGCAAGCATACTCATAGTTTATACCTGATTCTTTACCTTTGTCGTTATCCCAATCTTCAGTATTGCGTTGAATTGTTTCAAGAAGATCCCAATTAGCTTCAACCTTCTTACTTGTGAAAGAACCTCCTGAACATGCATCTAGATGATCCTTGTAATGACCTGAAAGCCTTGCATAAAAATTAGTAACAATTATTTTCTTAGGAAGCTCATGGTTAGGACATTTGAGTATAATGTTTTCAGTCTTCCCCAAGCTTGAGCAATGCTTTCTCATCACGAGGATAAAAATTGAAAATGTAACTCCTAGCTATGCACTTCATAAGAGGACAAAATTTAGAGTAAAAGAGAGATTCAAGTTTCCAATTCGAGGATCATCCAGCTCATACCACTCCTTTGCTTTGTCCTTAAGTGAAAATGGAAACAATTTCTCATGCATTTCTCTTGATAAACTTACAACCTTAAACAACTCACAAAGTTCTGTAAGTTTCAACAAGTGATCTTGGATGGATTGTTCCATCCCCTGCATAACGTTCATCCATAACCATTTCAACAATTTCCATAGGTATTTCAAAAGGAATACTTTCAATAGGTGGATTTAGAATATCACAAGCATCATTAGAATTATCACACATAGGAGACAAAGTATTATCAAAGCAATTTTTCTCCTTCAAAGCTGGGAAACCAAAAAGATCCTTTTCATAAAAACTAGCTTCCCCAAGCTTAGGCTTTTCCATAGCATTAGCAATAGTAGTGTTCAAAGAATTCATGCTAATAACATTGGTATCACTATTATGCAAACAAACTTCCATAGATTTTTTAATTTTCTGCTCAAACACATCATGTCCTAACTCAAGATAAATTTCATAAAGCTCTCTAATTTTTTGTTGTTTTCCATTTTCTATTTTTTATGGGTTTTTGATATATATAAAACTAATGAGAAACTCACAACCAAACAAGTTTAAAGGAACCTCCCCGAGCTTAGATGATTGCAAGATATAAAGTCTAGTGCACACAAGAATAGAAACTTAAGCGCTACGCTCCCCGCAACGGTGCCAGAAAAGTACTTGATTACCCCCAAGAGTAGGGGATCACTGTAGCACCTCTCAATGTGGAAGTAAGGTATCGATCCGCAGGAGCAAGAAGGAAAAGTTATCTATTCCCTACAACTAAAGTGTCACAAGCTGTAGTTGATTATGCACTAAACAAGTTAAAGAACAAGGTGGTTGATTTGATGGATGGAAGTTTAATGTAACAAAACAAGAATGTAAAAGTGTCCCAATCCTCTTCAATGCAAGAGGACAAGACAAAGGTTTTCTTTATAGGAACAATGGACATGGGTTCATAGGTTCACTTAATCCTCTCTCTTATCTACGGTGATTATCATGTTATAGATAAAGTACACACAATTGTCATGTTTTAATGGTAGCTTTTATGACGGCTATATGTCCTGAAACACATAGTTGAAGAAGTACTCATTTGTGTTGCTAGGTCACCCTCGTAAGGCTAGCGTGGTTGCTGTCACTCCCACATCATACTCTTCCTTTTTACCCCCAGATAAAGGATGTTGGGCGGTACTGTGTCACTCAATACCTATGCCGTGTCACATCGGTCATCCCGTACCCACATACATCATACTTCCTAAAGAACAATATTCTATCAAAGTATGACAAGTCATAAAAGTTCCAACACAACAGTAAATGCATAACAAATCATCTCATACCACAATATCCACCATAAGAATTACATAGATGACCGTAATCATGTTCAGCAGCTCATACGGTACTAATTAGTGAAGCTCAAAGAGAGGAGAGATACATAAGTTACCACCACAAACCCATAGTCCAGAGGGTGGACTACTCCCCCTTCATCATGGAGACGGTGGAGAAGTCATTGGAGAAGGTGGAGACCACCCCGGCAGTGCCCCGCCGGAGTTTCCCCCCTCCAATCTGCAGCTCCATATCTCTGTTTTAGTGTTTCTGTGATACATCGGCGCTTGTTTTCGAGAACGCCGTGGGACTTCTTTTATAAGCGTTTTTAGGTCAAGAGGAAGTCGGTGGAGAAAAGATCGACGGCAGCGGAGCCTCGAGGCCCAAGATGGTGGGCCCCACGCGGCCAGGTACAAAGGCCGCGTGGGCCCCCCTCTTTTGGGCTTCCGGCCTTCGTTTGCTTGCTTCCTTCGCTCCCAATTCTTCCTCCTTCCAAAATAATGACGCCTGTATTTTTCCAGGTCATTTGGACATCGTCTGGGTCCCTGAAACTTAAAAGGAAAAAATAGGGTTTTCTGCCTGCGCAGGGTTAATTCCATAAAAATAGAAAATAAATATTTTATTCCCAAAAATCATTATATAACAGTGATATAACCCTTATATGATGCAAATATGATTGGAATATGAGTGATATAGTGCAAAGTTCATATATGGATTTTACATGCATAATGAGGTGGTCTCACAAAATAACAATCAAACCAAAAACAAACAAACAAAAAGACGCTCCAATCGAACCCAACGAGGAGCTAAAGGTAGGATAAGTATTCTCTCAAGTTCTATCAACCACTGATACAACTCTACGCACACTAAATGTTTGTATTATCTAGGAAATAAAACTATGGTAGCAATACGGGTATGAGAGATAGTTTTGCAGGATAATAATATAAGAAAGTAAAAGTTAGTGCTGCAGCAATAAAGTACACTAAGTAACCATATACTAACAGTACCATGAGTGTGGAAAAGTGGTGGTAATTGTGGTGGCTTTGTCCAAGATTAATTAGTGAAGACATTTAGTTCATTGTCTTTGATGCAGTTTTCAATGTGGGAGAGGCTAAATATACATGCACTCCACTACTTGGGATTTACAAGTACTATATGATTGGATTGTTAGCAAACATCCGTAAATACTAACAATGCATTAAGGTTTCCCCAACCATAGCCTTAAGTTTATGGTCCTCTTACTCCCATACATGCAACTAACCGGTTTGAGCCCTCAGGTTTCTGTCACTCCGGCAGGACTACCCCTTTCCTTTGCACATACTACTAACCCTATGGTGTTGATCCATGCGCGCACAAGTATAATGGACACCAAAGGACAGTACCATATCAACATACAACTCTAATGAACCATAGACATTCAACAAAGCAATCAAAAGACAAATATACTACATAAACATGTCATAGATCATAGGATAAATATTATAGCATCAAACACCATGTTTACATAGGACGGTACAGAGGTTTGTGGGAGGATGAACCACTGAATACAAGGAGGAGATGGTGATGGAGATGGCGGTGAAGACGGCGGAGAGGGCAGCGAGAGGCGCAGGGCGGCGCCGGCACCGGCGGTGGCGCAGGGGGCTCCTCCTGCGCCGCCGGTTCCATGGGGGAGCACCGCCCCTTAGCCCCCTTCCTTCATGGCTTGGGAGCCCTCCCCCATGGAGATGGGATCCATGGGGGAGGCAAAAACGTGGCTTTTGGTGGCTAAATTCGTGGGTGGAGGAGTCCTCCACGAGTTAGGTTTCCTCCCTTTATATATCTTCTCGGATTTCCGTCACCCCCTTTTAGGGTTCCACCAAAACGGGCCTCCAGGCCGCGTCCGAACTCCGATTGGGCTGATCTCGGGCTTAAAATCTTCGTATGGAAAATTGTGACAACTTTGTAACAGCCAGGTCTCCATGACGTCATCTTCGAGGGTCAAACTGGCAAACTTCGTAAAAAGTTCTCAGACAGATTTCAGGAAAGTCCCAATTCGACTCCAACAAGGTTTCCTCTTGTATTCTTGATAATTTCTACACATCAAAGAGTAAAACAAGAACATTGTGCACTTTTGCAACTATTAGTAGGTTAGTCCAAATAAATAATAAACTTAATATAAAACAAGTGCTAAAAGCATAAAAATGGCATGAAACAATCAAAAATTATAGATACGTTTTGGACGTATCAACATCCCCAAGCTTAATTCCTGCTCGTCCTCGAGTAGGTAAATGATAACAAAATAATTTTTGATTGTAAATGCTATGATCAGGTCTTTAACAATTGCATGATGTATGGATAATAAAACTTAGCAATCATGTTACCTAATGAAAAGTATCAACGAACTAAGAGCTTATAACATGAAATTTATAAACATCAACAAGATTGTAATGACCATAATAAAGCATGATAGAGTGGTATCTCGCTTGCCCTTAATTGTACAGCAAAACATAAATGCCCAGGCACCTCTGAAGTTCAAGTGAAGACTAGAATAAAGATATCAAAGATAAAAGCATCAAAGTTATACCTCAATTAACGTATTCTGGGACAAGCACATTACACTAAGAATGACAACTATGCTCTCGAGAAGTGCTCAAAGAAAGGATGGTGACTCAACATGAAAATAAAAGATTGGCCCTTCGCAGAGGGAAGCAGGGATTATCATGTGCTAGAGCTTTTTTTTTAAAACAGAAGCAAAATTGTTTTGGGAAGTGTTTGTTGTTGTCAACGAATGGTAGTGGGTACTCTAACCCCCTTGTCAACCAGACTTTCAAGAGCGGCTCCCATGAAGGACGTTATTTCTACCAGCAAGGTAGATCATCCCTCTTCTCTTTTGTTTACACATGTATTTTAGTTTCATTATGTGACACTCCTCCCAACCTTTGCTTACACAAGCCATGGCTAACCGAATCCTCGGGTGCCTTCCAACATTCACATACCATGGAGGAGTGTCTATTTGCAAATTAAGTTGCTTACTGATAAATCAGGGCAAAACATGTGAAGAGAATTATTAATGAAAGTTGTAATTAATTGGGACTGGGCACCCCGTTGCCAGCTCTTTTTGCAAATTATTGGATAAGCGGATGTATATGCCACTAGTCCATTGGTGAAAGTCATGACAAATAGATAAAGAATAACCACACTACTTCCTCATGAGCTATAAAACATTGACACAAAGAGAAGTACTTTGAAGGTTTTAAAGGTAGCACATGAAAATTTACTTGAATGGTTGAAATGCCATGCATAGGTTTTTGGTGGACACTTTGGATAACTTGGTTTTCAGGATTTGGAAGCACGAGCAGCATTCCCGCTCAGTACAAGTGAAGGCTAGCAATAGACTGGGAAGCGACAATCAGAGAGGATAACGTCATAATCATGCTTGCGACAAAATAAAATTAATGAGGCATAAAAATACAAAACTCTGAGGCAAAATAATCATCAAGGCTTAATTGACTTTTTTTTTCAGTCATAACATGTGTGAGCATGTGCCAAGTCAATTCAATGAATTATTCAGAGGAGGATACCACAATACCATACCATCTTATGAACAGGACAATGCATGTTGATATCAAAATAACATAATATGCACTATTAGCTAGTTGAGACTAACCATAAGAAAACATAAACTACTAAACAGTATTATTCACACATCATTTTTAAGTTTCAACAAGTAATCCATTAACCAAGTAAACATTGAAAACAGAGGATAAATAAAATATGTGACGATCCACTTATTAATGTAACTGGTGTTTGATGCTAAGATAAATAGATAATAAAATACAGCCGCTTCAAGTTTAGTTAAGTTCCTATGTTGCTCAAAAAACAAAGTTTAAAGGTTTGCAAACCGGGGTTATTGATGAAGAGGGATGCGGGGACATCCCCAAGCTTATGACTTTGGTTCTTCAATATTCCATAGTTTGGTGTTCCTTCATTCTCTGTGAAAAAACTTCAACACAAAAACTTTCCCATTCTTTTCTGCGGTTAGACATTAGTACAATAGATAATATTTCCCAAGTGCTACTATTAAACCAAATAAAATTTTGTTTTTAAGTTACAGAAAGGTTGCTTAAATGGCCAACTTATAAATGAAAGGTAAGAACCATTAAAAATCAAATGAAAACGAAAAGAGGCCACTCTTGCAACAAAAGTCAGAATCTGTCCAGAAAAACAGCAGCTGGAAAACGCAATTTTTAGGTGCACTTAAACATGCCCGAAATTTTAGCCAATTTTTGTACATGCAGAGGATTAGGTGCTACAACATCAGTAATTTTTTCGTGATTTTTAGAGCTTCCAGTAAAATATGAAAAATCGCGCAATAAGCAGTAGATACCGAAAACAGAAAATCACTTTTTACATATGTATCAACTAAGCTAAATGGATAAAACTTGGTACTTTATTTTTGATAAACTAAGAAACCAGAGGCTAAGCAAGACCTAAACATGCTAGCTACAGCAAGGAAAACTCTAAATAAAAATCAAAAGTAAAACCCAAATAAAATTAAAATAAAGAACCAAACAAAGAAGCAAAACAAAAGAAAATATTTTTGTTATTTTGAATTTATAAGTGAAAGTAAAGAAGCAATCGAAACCAAATAAGGAGCCTAATAAAACTAAAGAAGGTAAAACCAAGACATATAAAAGCAATTATAATACAAGTTAAGACAATACATATCATGTGGACGGGTAATATAGAGTATGAACGAGACAACCTCATGTTAGTTGATGAATAGGGGGATGACTCGGGCATCCCCAAGCTTAGATGATTGTATCTTCTTGAATATGTTCTTGGGATGCACCTACACATCCCCAAGCTTGAGCTCTTGCGTCTTCTTATTCATCTCATATCACCATATTGATTAGATCTTATAAGCTACATCCACATAAAACTTCACAAAACTCATTAGTAGGGTTAGTACTCATTAAATAAAATCCACTCATGTTCAAGCATTGACAAGTTTTATAATTTTTACTCAACATTAGCCACTGTATATACTAAGGTGTTCATGATTTCCGTTGTCCGTCGAAAAACTAATGAAACTAACAACACCAAGTACAATATTGAATAAACAAAGAAATCTGTCAAAACTGAACAGTCCGTAAAGATGGCATTCAACGAGATAGTTAAGTAGCTCAAATCGAAAAACTTTAGTCTAATGAAAGAAAGATAATAATCTCAGGTTTATGCACAAAAATTTTCAAGTCAAAATACTATTCTGAGATTTATCACGATTTTATTTACAGAGAAGCACAAAATCTGTCTAAACAGAACAGTCAGTAAAGATCGAATTTTTCGACCTATCTACGTACCTTAAATCAGAAAAAGTTAGTCTAATGAAAGAAAGCTAATAAGCATCACTTTGCACTCAAGAAATTTCAGATCAAGATCACGTTCTGGTGATTTTAAACATTTAATACGGTGGAGCACAAAAACTATCAACTTTCAATTAACTAAAGACTATAATTAGCATTTTATTTTTATGTACAGAGGTATATACACAATATTTACATGTTTTTAATGAAAAGCTTCCATGGAAAGATTTGTTTTGGTTTCATAGGCATGAACACAAGTGTTCAAGGTCGACCCCCATTTAACCATTACTCATCTTTCCAATCACTTTTCTTTTTGAAAACGTTTTTAGATAACAACTACACCTAATTTTTTTTGTAATTCGCATTCCCTATCCATAGTAAGATAAAGAACAACTTAATACTGAAAATAAAAACTACTTAGAGATAAAGCAAACAAGTGCACACAAGAACATTAACCTACGCTATGGCTCCCCGGCAACGGCGCCAGAAAAGGTCTTGATAACCCACAAGTATAGGGGATCGCGTGTAGCCTTTTCGATAAGTAAGAGTGTCGAACCCAACGAGGAGCTAAAGGTAGGATAAGTATTCTCTCAAGTTCTATCAACCACTGATACAACTCTACGCACACTAAACGTTTGCATTATCTAGGAAATAAAACTACGGTAGCAATACGGGTATGAGAGATAGTTTTGCAAGATAATAAATACAAGAAAGTAAATGTTAGTGCTGCAGCAATAAAGTACACTAAGTAACCATATACTAACAGTACCATGAGTGTGGAAAAGTGGTGGTAATTGTGGTGGCTTTGTCCAAGATTAATTAGTGAAGACATTAGTTCATTGTCTTTGATGCAGTTTTCAATGTGGGAGAGGCTAAATATACATGCACTCCACTACTTGGGATTTACAAGTACTATATGATTGGATTGTTAGCAAACATCCGTAAATACTAACAATGCATTAAGGTTTCCCCAACCATAGCCTTAAGTTTATGGTCCTCTTACTCCCATACATGCAACTAACCGGTTTGAGCCCTCAGGTTTCTGTCACTCCGGCAGGACTACCCCCTTCCTTTGCACATACTACTAACCCTATGGTGTTGATCCATGCGCGCACAAGTATAATGGACACCAAAGGACAGTACCATATCAACATACAACTCTAATGAACCATAGACATTCAACAAAGCAATCAAAGACAAATATACTACATAAACATGACATAGATCATAGGATAAATATTATAGCATCAAACACCATGTTTACATAGGACGGTACAGAGGTTTGTGGGAGGATGAACCACTGAATACAAGGAGGAGATGGTGATGGAGATGGCGGTGAAGACGGCGGAGAGGGCAGCGAGAGGCGCAGGGCGGCGCCGGCACCGGCGGTGGCGCAGGGGGCTCCTCCTGCGCCGCCGGTTCCATGGGGGAGCACCGCCCCTTAGCCCCTTCCTTCATGGCTTCTTGGGAGCCCTCCCCCATGGAGATGGGATCCATGGGGGAGGCAAAAACGTGGCTTTGGTGGCTGAAATTCGTGGGTGGAGGAGTCCTCCACGAGTTAGGTTTCCTCCCTTTATATATCTTCTCGGATTTCCGTCACCCCTTTTAGGGTTCCACCAAAACGGGCCTCCAGGCCGCGTCCGAACTCCGATTGGGCTGATCTCGGGCTTAAAATCTTCGTATGGAAAATTGTGACAACTTTCGTAACAGCCAGGTCTCCATTAACGTCATCTTCGAGGGTCAAACTGGCAATCTTCGTAAAAAGTTCTCAGACAGATTTCAGGAAAGTCCCAATTCGACTCCAACAAGGTTTCCTCTTGTATTCTTGATAATTTCTACACATCAAAGAGTAAAACAAGAACATTGTGCACTTTTGCAACTATTAGTAGGTTAGTCCAAATAAATAATAAACTTAATATAAAACAAGTGCTAAAAGCATAAAAATGGCATGAAACAATCAAAAATTATAGATACGTTTTGGACGTATCAACCATCCTTGGATAGCTCTTGGTGCATCTCCTCCAATCCCTGTGAAAAAACTTCAAAACACCGTTTCTCCCATTTTCTTTTCTGTGGGGTGCATTAGTAGTGATAAACAAATAGGTTTCTTGCTGCATATAATCCTTAAACAAAACATCATATGAATGTCCAGAAAGTATATAATGTTGTATGCCTACTTTTAACTCATTTGAATCAATAAGATTCAAGTTAAAAGTTCAAAACATGCATAAAACAAAATGGGACAGAATCTGTCCAGAAAAACAGCAGCAGAAAAACGTATTTTTCTACCCTACCAAACTTTGCCGAAAAATTCCGCAAACATTCATGCATACAGAGGATGAAAAGTTGCAACTACAGTTCAAATATGAGCTCATTCGGAGTTACAGAATAAGAATTAAAAATCATACCGTGCACATATTCGTGCAGGAATAAAATCTCCGAACGCTATAAGCAACTTTTACAAACCAATATGGGTAAAACTTGGCACTTTATTCAAAATTCCAGAACCTAAACTAAAAAAAACTCTCTTGATACAGCAATAGGACACAAAGAAAATCACACATAAAAATAACCAGGTTACCTCCCGCAAAGCGCTTTCTTTATAGCCATATAGCTAGGCTTCTTACTTGTTGTTTATTGAAGATGAAGCTCATGAGGGAGATTGAACTTTGATGTTCCCCTCTTTCTTTGGAAGTGTTCCATGCACTTATTGTGCGGAAACTGAAACTTCACGTTCCCCTTTTTTGAATCAATAATGGCACCTGTAGTACGAAGAAAAGGTCTTCCAAGAATAATATGACTAGAAGTTTTATTCCCCATGTCCATGATTAGAAAATCCACAGGCACAAAATTCATATGTAACACTACCATAACATCACTTACTTTCCCTAAAGCATGTTTAATGGAATTATCAGCAAGTGCAAGTTCAATAGAGCATTTTTCAAGATTTTTCAATTCAAGTATTTCATATAGTTCTTTAGCCAAGATAGAGACACTAGATCCTAGATCAAGTATGGCATGGTGTGTCTCTTTACCAATAGTTACTAGTACCTTGGGAATCCATATATCCCCAAGCTTAGGTGGTATCATGGCCTCTTGGTTGTACCTAGCAATTTTCTCTTTTAAGACATGATTAGCAATATAGGAACCAAAGCCAGCTTGATTAGTGTTGATGGAAGGATCACTTGCAAATTTTTGTAAGATAGAGATTAATTCATGCAAGCTACAATTTTCTAAGTCAAGCAAAGGATTCTTGACTTCACTAAGCATTTTAACTTCCTCAACTTCCTTTTCCCTATTGTAATGGTTGAATATTTCATAACGGTCATCAAACACATCTTCAGGTACTTGGGCTTTTTCTAAACTTTCTTTAATTCTTACTTCCAAAAGTAAGCCATCAAGTAAATAGTGGGTATCAGTTGCAGCAGTGTTCATAAAAGAATCCTCACATTCATTATCCAAAAAGACTCTAGAAGTTTCAGACAATCCTCTATAGAAAACATGCATGAGCATCCAATCCCTAAGACCATGTTCCATCACAAAAGCTATGCCTCTAAATCTTTCCCATGTTTTCACTAGAGGTTCATCCTCTTCTTGTTTAAAGGTGATAAGAACTTGTCTAAGATTACAAATCTTTTCAGTGGAACAAAATCTTTCAATGAAAGCCGCTTTCAAGTTAAACCAAGTGCTAAAATTTCCAGGTGGCCATTTTAATATCCAATCTAAGGCTTTCCCACCTAGGGAGTAAGGAAAAAAGCTTAATT
This sequence comes from Poa pratensis, assembly GCA_947311845.1. Taxonomy (NCBI): domain Eukaryota; kingdom Viridiplantae; phylum Streptophyta; class Magnoliopsida; order Poales; family Poaceae; genus Poa; species Poa pratensis. The sequence goes on from CAMZMU010000052.1 coordinate 104,755,252, forward strand.
TTGACACTAGAATGGCTCAAATTTAACATTTTGCACCTCTCATCAAACTTCTTAAGATGGAGTATAGGATCTTCTTTTGGTTTCCCATAAAAACGATATTCATAAATAGCTTTCATGATATTAGGATCTACCACACATTTCTCAACAGGGATATTCATATCTTGAGGAAAGTTCTTAACACTAAAAGGCCAAAAGGTTCTCTTTTCCATTATGCAAGTTTTTATGTATTTTTTAATTTTATGCAAAACTGAAAATAAAATGAGTCTCACAAATGCAAACCGAATTACAAATGCAAGACAATGACAAAACAAATAATTTTGCTTTGAAGGTAAAGATGGATAAGATGATGCTCACATAGGTGCAACCTCCCCAAGCTTAGGTGTTAGCACAAGTTGGTGATGAAGTTGACTTTGTTGTGATAAATCCGGTGCTAGTAAACAGAGCTGGTGCAAGGGAAACAAGTGCACCCTTGGATAGATCTTTTCAGCTATGACTCCCCGGCAACGGCGCCAGAAAACATTGTTGATGGCCCTTGAAGAGGTTGATCTATAGCTCCAGAAAACAGTTGATGTGTTGGTGCGTAGTTACCTGCGTCAAAAGTAAATGGGTTAGGTTGAGACTCCAAGTGCAGAGTGTGTAGTAAGTGGAAGACGTGTTTCCCCACGAGGGTGACTCAAGGGTTTAATATCGAACTCTCGGGGAATCAGTAGTGAAAGATTTATCTCCTTATCCTTCTTTTTGGTTACCTACAAAACAATGTTAAATGTTTTGGTCCTCAACCTCACCTGTGGTTGTCAAGCACAAGGTGTATGAATGATATCAAGATAAATATGCAATGCAAACAAGAAATAAATATGCAATGGTGGTGAATAAATGTGCAAGGATGATGATAACAATGATAAATGATATTTTTGGTTTTTTTTTATGATGAATGCAAGATGTAAAAGTGTTTTTGTATTTTCGGATTTAATAATGGCAGAAAATTGAAAAGTGATAAAAGTTGTTGGAAAGGTGTTTGTTATGATTAAAAATGGACCGGGGTTCATGGTTTCACAAATGCACTCTCTCTTTAATAAAGTGGTAGGCAATGGAACACATAGAGTTGACATATGAGATTGCAACACAAAGTTTGATGACAAGTTACTAATTATATGGGCATCACGTCCTAACATAGAGATCTTTTGGTTATTAATCTCACTTATACTCCACCAAGATGCGAACCAAATCATAACACCTCAATAATTAAGATAACTCAGAGTATAGCTTTAAGTATCATGACGTGAAGTTAAAATAAGAACATGCTAGATCTAGTCACGGAGAAGTGGCAAATCACCCACAACCCTTGTAGCATGGTATTTTTGTTTATCCCTAGTGAGGCAACAAAGTAAGGTAAACACCCAAGTGGATCGCAATATTACAGTTGTCAACTTACCGCACTCACCACCCCTCGTTACTCCAACTAATGCACACATCACCCCACACACGCTCTCATAAATATGCTTGATCATAACAAGTAGATAAGAACGGGGTACATAATATGCATCTATATTCATAACTGAAACAAGCATTGCAATCTCAAACATATATTAACTCATAAAAAGATCCACCACATAGGAATTACAACGATAACCGTAATCATGTTCAGTAGCTCATACGGTACTAATTAGTGAAGCTCAAAGAGAGGAGAGATACATAAGTTACTTGCACAAACTCATAGTCCAGAGGTGGACTACTCCCTCTTCATCATGGAGACGGTGGAGATGTCGATGGAGAAGATGGAGACCACGCCGGCAGCGCCCTGCCGGAGTTTTCCCCCTCCAATCTGCAGCTCCAGATCTCTCTTTCGGTGTTTCTGTGTTTCGACGGTGCTCCTTCCAGAGAACGACGTGGGACTTCTTTTATATGCGTTTTTAGGTCAAGACGATGTCGGTAGAGGAAAGATCGACGGCAGCGGAGCCACGAGGGCCAAAATGGTGGGCCCCATGTGGCCAGGTACAGAGGCCGCGTGGGCCACCCCCTTTTGGGCTTCCGGCCTCCGTTTGCTTGCTTTCTTCGCTCCCAAGTCTTCCTCCTTCCAAAATATTGACGCTCGTAATTTTCCAGGTCATTTGGACGTCGTTTGGGTCCCTGAAACTTAAAAGGAAAAAAATAGGGTTTTCTGCCTGCCCAGGGTTAATTCCATAAAAGTAGGAAATAAATATTTTTATTTCCTAAAATCATTATATAACAGTGATATAACCCTTATATGATGCAAATATGATTGGAATATAAGTGATATAGTGCAAAGTTCATGTATGCATTTTACATGCATCAACTGCCAAGTCACAGAATTTTGTTAACCCTTAGCTACGTTTACGTGAAGCAAACAAGAGCTAGGATGATCCAATATGAGTGAGATGGTTTTTAGTAATCAGTACTCATCATGAAAAACAAAAGATGCATCCAAGAAAGAATACTGGATATAGGAGAATTAAATAGGGAGAAATGGTATGTTCAAACTGTTTTTCTGTCTAGACTTTTCATAGCAAGTTGAGAGCATGATCTCATGATCATAACCATTCCCAACATGAAACATCTTGGTTTTATCATGAATTATAAACACTATACTCCAGTACCATGACATGGATCATAATTAAGGAACATCACAGGTTCTATAATTAAGACCACAAAAACAGTACTCAAGAAAAGGATTTTTCTAAGGTTTAAGTCAGGATTAATAAATGTGAGTAGTTTTGAGTATTTTATTTTGAGTTGCACTTTGGCTAGTATTACTCTCCAAGCAAACAAACAAGTCATCCTATGTTATAATTAGCAAGATCATCAATATAAACAAGAAACAAACATCACACCAAACAAACAAGCATTTAAAAGAAAGTTTTTGTTGGTTCCAATTTTTGGTGAATTTAGAAGTTGGTTTAGAAAGGCTTACCCAAAATTGGGCTGTGACAATAGGCCGAACAAGCGCCATCATACTAGAGCATCCGGAATCCATATGATTCCGCTGGTCGACATTCAGGAGTAAAGACCAAATTTAAATCCAGTATGTGGCTCTGTTGACGACATGCAAAAAATGAGAAACTTGTACCTTGTTAAAAACAATATTATTACGACACTTCCGAATTGACCAAAGAAATGCGTAAACGTCTATACATATTCCTTCTCAACTCTGATTAACCAGGCTTTAAACATATCGAAGGAGTAATATTAAACGTGAAATGAATAAGTGTCCAAATATTTTATGCATCCTCATGGGATATAAATAAGTGTTCAATAAATTCTTCTGTGTCACAAAACAAACATTTTTTACAGTCTGTACATCTACTCTTAGCAAGGTTATCTTTAGTTAATAAAACATGCTTGTCTGGAAACGATAAGAAAGTCTTGACTTTCAATGGGATTTTAAGATTCCACAGATACTTAGGCAAAAAAACTAACTTGGCCATTCATATAATCCGCTACATAGATTTGGCCGCAAAATTTATATTGTGATCAGGAGGGAGCAAGCCAAATAGCACGCACTACACTGGTATGCACACGATGCTTTTTGGTGATTACCGGTGCAACCCCCAACGAACATATTATAGGTTATACACATGACGACCTTTAGGATGCAGGTGCAGTGGAGGAACGTTCAGTTCGTTTGGCTGCCCTAAAATCGGTTGGAAGAGAAGGGCCAAAAGTATGTCTGCCCCCCATCAATTGCAGTGAAAATTGGTTAGTCCATAATGGATAAATGGATCTGTTCTACTATATGTTGATAGTCTGCACCAATAAACTGAGCCTGCACTGCCCAACAAAACTGAACTCTGCCTCCATTTACACGAACCATGAAGAGGATTATGGACAAAGATCAGGCACGCCTCTCTCTGCTCGCGGCGCTGCTCATCGGCGTTGTGCTTGCAGTGCTCACGGCCAGTCCAGCCACCGGCGACGCCACGGCTGGGCTAGCCGGAGGCGCCTACAGAGTCGACGAGGGCGCGTCGCTGCGGCAGCTGACGCCGGATGTGCACCGTCGCATCCTCGTCAGTCTCGCGAGCTCGGTTTTTAATCCTAACAAACCGGCGTGCATCGGGAGGTGCGCCGGTAGGGGCCGGCCGTACACCGGCCGGGGATGTCAGGGTGTATACCAGTGCGGCCAGCGCTGAGTTACACCCTGCCTCCGGCGGGACACATTGACGCAGCCTCTCCACCGCCACTACATACTGTACACATTTCGAATTGTACGTACGTACTCTTCTCTAGTTCTCTTGGACGCAAAAGGCATTTGTCGTGCCTTGGTGTAAAATGTTAAGCTCTGAACTTCATGTTAAATACTCGACGCCATGTTATTTATGCATCAAGCTCTTCGTGGCCAACAACAGATCTGATATACGTTCGACCATGCAAGCAATATTTTGTCAACATTTGCAATGTATTGTAGAAGTTGACTGTATTGGAGAACTACTCTTGTATGTACAGGATTAAGTTAGTTTTTTATGAACATGTGAAATTAAAATGAATCTATAAACTGTAACTGGGTAATACTAAAATTGATAAAGGATCGTTGATGCGATCCTAAGATTGTTTCCCGATCTTTCACCGCAAGACCAACCGATAACGAATCTTCCAATAACGCGATGAACGTCACCTGAAGAAGAGGAACGAATCCAACAAGCAACGTGATGGAGATCACCACGCCTCAAACCACAGCCTGATAATCCTTAATGAACACAAGAACCCTCACAGCAATCTATATTAATAACACGGCAGCGCCATTTCCCGGAGGCATGGTACACGATGGAGCACACGATAGTTTTAGACTCAACAACTGAACTTCCCTAAACCCTAACTCGACCAGCCCCTTATATGGAGGCTGGGGCGCCCCACTACATGGGCCCTAACTTGGGTCGGTTGGACAGGCCCAAACCGACTCACACAAATAATTAAAAACATGACCATGACTTACATCGGATAATCCGGGTCACGGGTGACTCGGATAATCCGATTTCCCGGATAATCCGATTTATTACAGACCCTGACTTGCGCAATCCATGACTTACATCGGATTATCCGATTCGACTTAACTCGGATATTCCGATTAACATCAGAACTGTGGAGGAGTCCTAAAATTGGGCTGCACCTCCTCCGTCGTGCCCATATCATCTTCCCCCCCTTCAAGAAGTGTTGTGCTCAACGCTTGAGGGTCGGTTCGAAAAGGTGACATGATATCAACAACAACATCACGCGTCTTGGCCATCTTCAAGTCTTGCCTGCCTTCCTCACCACATCCTCCCGCTGGGCCTGCTCGACTTGATACAGTCCTGGGCGCATGCACCTCCTTTCTTCTCCATATGAGCTGGGACCTAGGTGCCACCATCTTCTTCTTCTCAACTCTTGCTGGAACCTTGCGTTGTTGAACATGAACATGCCTTGCACGACCCGGCAAAAGATGAGTAATGCCCGGGCCACACAACTGACGAACACGTCTGTCTTTGCCTATGTGCATCCGCACTGCTGCTCCAACAAAACATTTCCGAGGTGTTCTAACAAAACTGTGGCTGACTACCCGTGGCTCTATATGCACCGGAACACGATCAACACCACCGTCATCGGTCTGAACACCCATGTCAACACGAACTGGAAGTGGAACACATGTGCCCGGCCACACAACTGACAAACACGTCCGTCTTTGCCTGTGTGCATCCGCACTGCTGCTCCAACAAAACATCTCCGAGGTGTTCTAACAAAACTGTGGCTGACTACCCGCGGCTCTATATGCACCGGAACACGATCAGCACCACCGTCATCGGTCTGAACACCCATGTCAACACGAACTGGAAGTGGAACACATGGAACACATGCTGACATATCCTTCGCTTCCACAATAAGAGGCTTGACTTCAACCGGCTTGTCACTAACAAGAATAACGGGCTTGTCATCTACAGGCTTGGCTGAAACATTGTCACCACTGACGCTCGTCGCATCATGTTGCTCATGCTGCAACTTAGCTAGCCCCGGTTGGGGCTTAGCCATGCGCACCTTCTCCTTGCGAACCACCAGCACCACATCGGACTTGATTTGGTCATCTCTCATAGGTTTCAAAGTCCGTTGTTTGCCATCATGCACAAAAGAATATGTATTTGCCCTCCTAGCATGTAAAGCATTACGATCATACTGCCATGGACATCCAAGTAACAGTCCACACACCTCCAATGGCAACACATCGCATTCCACCTCATCAACATAGTCACCAACTGTAAATGGCACACGCACCTTGTGAGTAATCTTCATCATACCGCAACTATTCACCCACTCAACATGCCTCGGTTCTGGAATACGCCATGTGGATAAACCCAAAGCCTCCACAACTGCCTTGCTAATGCCATTACAGTAACTACCACTGTCAATCATCAACTTGCACGCTTTGCCCTTGATCATGCACTGTGCCTGAAATAAATTCCATCGCTGGCCTCGATCCACTGTCATACAAGTATCACCATGTACCCTCTTGAGTTGCATATTCAGCCCACTCAATGGCACAACATCCTCCACGACGACATCCTTGACAACATCAGATGTGACTACATCAACCGCTGACCCTTCAGGAATCGTGACTGTCACCTTGTTAACTGTCGACAATGGCACAACTGTCAACATCTCATGAGTAGTCACAGCTGTTGTGACCTTCGGTATAGAAGTATGCTCTTGCCAACATCCACTTGTTCATGCACAACCTTGGGTGGCTGCTCTATTTCCTCCATATACGGTTCTACAAAACTAGCACGGAGAAAAGTTTTGAAGTCCCCCCAAGTACAATCAAACTCACCTCGTTTAACCGCAACACACCACCAACTGTTTTCTTCAGGGTCCATACGCCTGAAAGCAAGTTTATAAGCATCATATCCGCTAAACTTGCCATTGTATGTGCGGCATCGACGGAAACCATGTTGCATGTGCCTTTCCCAATCTTCGTACTCCACAATTGTCGCAAGTTTATGTAAGCGCCAACTAGGCTTGGATGGTTGCATTTCCCTCTTGACATCAAGATAGTCATTGAAAACATCACTTGACTTCAAACCAAGATAACACCTCTTGCCCAAAACATCTCCTGGAAACGAACTCATCTATACAACACAATCGTGCAAGAAAAAAAGAGTTCTGTAATAGACCGGAATATCCGATTCACTCCTGACCGGAATATCCGGTTGATGCGGAATCGCGGCAGCGAAACTGACAAAAACGCTGACGAAAACCTTCCCGGACTCGCGGCAGAAAAACTGCGGAAAAACTGTGCCACGGCAGAGCGCATCTGCGGAAACTCGACGAAACTGCGACCCGTCGAGCGAAAACTACAAAACGGCCGGACTGCGCTGGAAGCCGATCTGGACCAGCAAACCGATCTCAATGGAACGAACTCGCGGTGATCAACTTGGCGCTCTGATACCACATGATAAGGATCAAACCGATGATCCTATTGTTTTGCCCAATCTTTCACCGCAAGACTGGGCTGCACCTCGTCCGTCGTGCCCATATAAAAAATAAACTTTCATATTCAAACAAAACCAAAAACAATCTTAGAGGATCAAGACACACAAATAAACATACGCAAGGGTCGACGACGAGTCGTCGTACCGAGAGGGACTTCTTAATGCGATATGCGCTGAAAACCTGCACCGACCAACTAGGAGTCAATATCATTCGTGATGCTCTTTGAGTTGATGGGGTGGCTCCCCTGTTAGCCAGCTATCGTATTTGCAGTTGCAGTTATTTCGTTCGCTAGCTTCTTATGGCTAAGCTGTATGCCGCAACATGTAATCGTCGATGTGTGAACTTGGTGGTCTTATTAATTTAAGGCTGCGCACTTTGTGCCTTGTATCTAAAAAACCCAACTAGGAGTCAATATCATTAGTATATCACTGCATCTAATTGGAACCACAATTTTTGGAACTTTGCCACAAATGTCCTTTTATCATAGAGAAGATTGCCCAGGGTCTTCAATGTTCAGAGAAATGCAGGTGGGTCCTACCGCGATTTCGTATTATGTGAAGACCACACCACTCCGTGGCCATATGTTGAGAAGTTGCCGAAGGGTCACCTATGTTAGGGTTGAAATCTGCATTCATGAACAAGTCGATATGAAATATCACTAGTGACATCCAATTTCTTCCAAGCACAGCCATTGCATCTGCCCAATTGTTCCAGGACAACCGAGGCCGGGCTATTTTCTTTGAACTATTCACTTCTAAGCAAGATCTCACCACAAATTCAGAGCACCATTTGGAGAGGCCGAGTTTCAGTTCTGACTAGTTGAATTTGGCGTGGTCACGCCACGCCCTTGGTGAATTTTTTTTGTACAATATATTTTTTTTTTGTTCGGCAAAATGTTGGCCAAATTGGAATGGTTAAACATGTTTTTATTTTGTTATGAATAGGCATCATTTTCTTTGTGAGCATTTTTGGTATATTGTGTAGAATATTTGAATATTTAGTGGTTTAAAATGTTCAAACATGTTTGTATTTGGACAGCAAAATTTAATTGAAATTAGAAAAATCCGTTTGAATTTGATTCGCCATTTGGGGAAATTTTATCTATATGTTGTCCACATATTGGCCAAATTAGAATATTCAGATATATTTAGAATTTGGTATTAGTATGTAGAGTTTTTTTTAGCATTTTTGATATATTTTGTAGAATATTCAAATGTTTAGTAGTTTGTAATGGTCGGACATTTTTGTACTTCGGCGTCAATATTTAACTGAAATTATAAAAAATGCATTTGAATTAACTCCAAAGTGGGAAGCTATTTGTATGTTTTTTTGTCTTTCAAATACCCAAATGTAGAAGTTGTTGAAATTTTTGAAGTTTTCAAATTTGAAATTTGGTCCTACGGGATAAATAGAAAACATTTATTTTTCTTGTTAATGTTGATATATTTGTCATATTTGTGAATACGGTGGTGGATGAAATTCAAATTTGAAGATGTACACATTCAAAAGTTGTTTAGATTTGTTCCATTCTTTTCGGCGGCATCCTTCCGCATTGGCGGCAAGATTGTCTAAATTTCAAAATTGGTAAAAGCTGCTCGCATGTGAATTATTTTTTGTGGTTTTTAAATGCTCGGATTCAAAAGGCATCGGAAATTGTAAAGTTTTCAAACTTGAAATTTGATCAAGTGTTGTAAATAGTAGGTGTGTTTGGTTTTTTTTGTTAATGTTGATTTATTTGTCATGTTTGTGAATATTTGGTGGGAAAACTTTAAATTTGTGAATGTGCACATGCAAAAGTAATTTATGTTTGAATATTTTGAAATTTGGCAGAAGAAGTTTACATTCACAATTCTATTTCAATTTAGTTAAATTGTCTAGGCCCACACGCTAGGAAATCTATATTTAGAGGAAAATGAATTTGCGATTTTTTTGGAATGTGCATGCAACAAAGCATTATTTTAATTTCACTATATAATAAGGGGGAATTAAATTCTGTTTGAACATTCATTAAGTCGAATTGGAAAATCGGAGGAGTTCAGTTATATTATCTGTAAATATTAACTTATTCGAATTGATGTGTTATGTCTGTGTTCTGTTTTAAATCTTTAATGTAACCCATTAATGAGAGGAAGTACATTGTATGGCTATCTAGTAAATTCAATTTAAAATCAGTCTATAATTGCATAGTTGGAGAAAATGAATTTTCATTTTCTCTAAATGTTCATCTAATCAAGCTCAGAATTGTTGAAGTTAGAAAATTAGTATGAATTGAATTGGTTTTGCGTTTGTAAAATGTTCAGGTTTGAAAGAATGCTGCAATTTTGAGAAGACTCAAATTTGAAATTCCGATTTAAATTCTTTAACATGTTTGTGTGTTTCCCTCGAATTTATCCAAATACGTAGTATTTTGGAAAATTCAAACTTTTCTTTTGCTGCCGTATTTTTTTCGTCTTCTTCTAGTCATATTGATCTAATATTTTTTGGATGTTCATTTATGGAGATGTTTCTATTTTCTTTTTTTTTGTCTTTAAAATGATTATTGGAAGTGATGATGTTATTTTTTGGACTTTTTTAGTTGGACTAAATAGAGTATTATTCCAAATTTGAAAGACTTGTAATAATTTAGAAAAGGCCCCAAAGAATCTCTAATGGTTACTTTGGTTTTTATAAATTATTAGAAATTGGTTTGAAATTTTTTGGAGTTGCATTTTAAAAGTTTTGGAAAACAGAAAAAAGAAAAAAAAAACCGACGCAGCAGGCAGCCAGGCCGGCCCAGCACGCGGCCAGCTAGCCAGCCCAGGCCCGCTGGGCGGCGTGCCGACGTCATCGGCGTCTGGAGCCGCCGCGGTGGCGCGGAGCTCGCCGGCGGCGCCCCGACGCGTTCTGGGATGCGCCTAGTCGCGGGGCGCCCGAATCTGGCGGCGCCGCCGTTTAGGGTCGCCGGAGCGCCGGCTGCGGCGTGCAGACGTGGCGGAGGGCTGCGGCCACGGCGGCGTCGATTCCGGCGACTCCGCGACGCTCCGGCACGCGAGCTGCGGCGGGGAGGGAGAGGTGACGATGGCGGAGCTCGGCGTCCAGCCGGATTCGTGCGAGGAGGTCTGGAACAGGGGCATCGGGCGTGGCGGCGAACTCGGCGGCGCGCGGGGAGAGAGGAGGAAAGGGGAGTTCTGTGGATGGTTTTGCAAAAAGGCCCTCAATGTTTGTTGAAATTTCATGTTAGCCCTTGGTAGTGGAAAGTTATGGACTGCGGAGCTATTTTTCGGCAGCGAGGGGTTTTTTTGCAAACATGCCACGGGGGTGCCGTGCGCACCGTCCGATCGCCGCGCGATGGCTCGGATCGATGCACTGTACAGCACTGTAGCACACTGTAGCTAGCTACAGTGCACGAGCGCGGAGAGGGCGCGATTCTAGCCACCTTTTATATAATGAGTAACTAGCTGGGTGGCCCGCGCAATTGCGCGGCTAGTAATGCGATTATTTGAAATTTAATATTTAATGTACTTCTTTGTACGTTTAGCATGGTGACCCGCGCATTTACGCTCTAGATTTATAGGTGTTATTATACCATTTGTTTTGTTGGAACTTTGGGTGCTGATGTGCTATATATATAGAAAGACAGTTTATATTAAAAACATCATAGCCCAATTTTATGATGGGGTTATTTAGACATCTTTTTTAAAATTTCAATGTATATGTAATCCAGTTGTTTAGGATGTTGGCATGTACTTTTGGTGTGAACACAAACAATGAGAAGTCTGTGACTTGCCGTCCCAAACTCGTTGACTTCAAGACTAATTTGTCGAATCTATCTCACAATACTCTTTATCTCTAAGTTTGTATCTTTATTTTTCGGAAATGGTCCACCGAGAAACACATTGAACTATTGACGTCTCGAAGTGAGAAGTTTTGTAATATTCCTCCGTGTTCTCATATTTGAAAAAATACACTTCTTTTGTGTGCAATGTCATGGCAATAGATTCTTTCATGCTAGCTTATTTTATTGCAATTGACATGTTTTATTTTCATCCAAGGAGACGAAACTTTAATTGTGTTTTATTTATAGAAATGCTTGAAGCATTTCTCCGTTGCACGATTACTTGTTATAACTTGTTCTTTTTCATGCTCATGTTGTTTCCATCATACAATTTTTTTCTAAAACTGAATAGAAATTTCCAATGGTAAATAACTCCAAGGCATTTCTATCTATTAATAGTGTAGACGTGTTGTTTGCCAAGTCATCTTTTATGGTCCAGTATATATATGCTCCTTTTCTACCCGATGAAATTCCATAAGAATAATGCATGTTACTGTATGTATACTTGGTTGCACATATGCATAATGCATTGATGTTTTGCCAAGTCATCTTTTATGGTCCAGTATATATATGCTCCTTTTCTACCCGATGAAATTCCATAAGAATAATGCATGTTACTGTATGTATACTTGGTTGCACATATGCATAATGCATTGATGCATATTTCTTAAGAAAGCATGCAGGCAGGCACGCATGTAGCTAGTACGATACAGTATAAGCATGCAGGCAGGCACGCATTGATGCATATTTCCATAAGACGTACCTGGTTGCATCTGTGAATGACACTATTGTAAGTACGACGGAGCTGTCGTGCGTCAACTTCTCCTCCTTTAAAAAAAAAAGACTTCTCCTCCTTTTGCGAGCAGATTCCAGCACCATGTATTTCACTTGTTCCCAATCGTGGGCATAATTGAATTGCAGGAGCTAATCCAGTTACAGAGTCACAGAGGTCTCAACGTCGTTGTGGATGCCTGCTGGACACAATGCGCCGCCGTGGGTTGCTTCACGCGCGAACCTGAAAGCCAACGCCGGCGGGCCGGAGAAAATCGTCCGGCGCGACTCCGTGTCCTACGTCTGGACGACAATGCTTGCGGAGAGGACATAAACTGCTTGACCCACTAATCAGAAAATAATGAAGCCCATCTGAGGCAAAAATGCACGCCGGTCGCCGCGTCATCAAAGCCTCTACGCTTACGTCACATCGGATGGTGTTTGGTCCTTGAGCTTGAGGTAGGCACGTCGGCATGGATTTAATACGGCGGCATGTCGGCTTTGCTAAAGACCTTGAGGTAGACTCACGCACGTTTTGTGTTCCATGGCACCCAGATCGCCGTGGTCGCCTCGGTTATCGGCAAGATTGATTGTTGCTGCCGTTAAGCCAATCTTGGATTTTTCTTCGATCAATTTAATGGCGTCAGTAGTGGAGTGATTTTAAATAACATTAATTCAATTTATAATTGTTCCCGGGAACACGACATCGTACAAACCGGGAGAAATAGATAATCTGAAGTATGAATTTAATTGAGGTTATGTATTCATCCCTGCAAAAACAATGTCCACTGCACTTATTATCACGACACGAAATCGTACAAACCGGGAGAAATAAATAATCTGAAGTATGAATTTAGTTGAGGATATGTATCCATCCTTACATCATGCAGATGCAAGTGCAACATCAGGACTACCAATTCCTATGATCTCCTATGATCGTGCATGTATAACGTAGTGGCTGCAGGCTTACCATATGGTGCCCCCGAACTCATGGTTTGAAAGTTGTAGTCTAATCCAGCTCATCGATTTGGATGTCAGGTGCTTGAGTGGCAGCCACGAAGATCCTGATCGGCGATCGCCACCATGATTTAGGCTTAGTACGGAGAGCTGACTGGATCACGATGTGGCGGCCGGCCGGCGGCCCGGTCTTGCCTTTCATGAAGCTAGCTAGATTGTGTGGTCACTCGCACCTCATCCTGCCATGCCATCCATAGAGGTATACGTAGATGAGAAACCAATCGATTCCAGTGCGTGGAGAGCTGACTGGTTCTAGATGTGGCGGACCGTGGCCGCCGGCCGCCCGGCCTTTTGTTTCTTCAAGCTCTCAAGATTGCCCGGAGAGCAAGACTGTGGCCGCCGGCCGCCCGGCCTTGTGTTTCTTCAAGCTCTCAAGACCGGACGGCCTTGACGTTGCGGTAATTTTAAATCTACACCGTTCACTTTTCCTCGGTTAATCTGAGCCGTTGTTTGTCTTATGTTTTAATTATATAATAGATTTATATTCCCTCGAGTTATTCTAAAAAAAAGTACTCTGTCAGTAGACAGTAGTCACATTCACCCGTGTGAATCAAACTGAACTTTTGATCAGAGTTCCTTGCGGCAGTACCGTAGTTGGTCGAAAAATGGCTCGAAAGCGTGCAGGTCAGTCCCATGATTGCCGGCAATAACAAGTAGTCGGTTATGTGCGCACCACATCGACTCCATATTTCAATACAACCAAAGGTTGAAGCTAGTACAGGGTAACGAAGCTTTCGGAATCGAGCAAAAGGCAGATATAACTAACCCAAATGGGGCCATGGGAACTGCCCAAGGCCAAAGTAACCAGACCGCCGCTTATAAGTTGGTGCTCCTACCCCCAAAGCTCTCCTCCATTTGTAAAGCGTCGCCAGACACGAAAAACACCGGTGCAAGCTACAGATCCAGACTGAGAGAGATCAAATGGCCAGAAAGGTGTGCATCTCTCTCCTGGTGCTCCTCGGCGTCGCGCTCGCGCTCGCCGGCCAAGTCTCTGGCGACATGAAGGCGGTCTACAGCATGGACGCTGCGGTGCAGCAGCTGATGTCGCAGTCGTCGTCATCATCGAGGCTTGAGGACGGCGTCGCGCCGGAGTTCAGTGTTGATATGGAGGTGCACCGCCGCGTCCTCGCCAGCATCAGCCCGGGGTCCCTGAACCGCAACAGGCCGGCCTGCGCCGGGCCGTGCCCGGCGCGGGGAGGGTCATACACCAACCGCGGATGCAACAGCAGGTACCGGTGCCCTAGCTGAATGCAACAGCAGAGCACTCTGGCCGGTAAACCATTGAGTAATGTCGTACGCGCGCGCGTTCGACCGACTTTTGTTTTCAGTTCGCATATTTCAGTAATTTCGTTGCTATAATCTTTGGGTCTTGATCTGATGTGGCTGTCTTGTTGGAACTTGGAACTACTGCATGATATCGTTTGTGTCAAGTGCTACCAACCTGATGTTTGTTTGTTCCTCGGAAACATGCCGTTCGTAATTGTGCTCTTACTTCGGATTTGTGAACACGAGTAGCGGTGCATGCTGCTTTACATGTACTTGATATGGAAAATAGTTAAACGGATATTCTATTAAGAGCATCTCCAGTCCAGGCGCCCAAATGGCCGTCCAAAGGCCTTCCGGACAGGCCTTTTGGACGCTGTCCGGAAGGCCTGGCACATTTGGGCGTCGTCGCTCCCCACTCGCGCCACCCAAACAACATTTATAAAATTCAAACTTAGCCAAATTTCATTCAAATTTTAGAAAATTTTACAAATTTGAACGAAATTTTAAAAACTAAACCTAATTCTACTGGTAGCGGCTGTGGAAAGCCCAGTAGGGGTCCTTCTCCTCCTCCTTAACGCCGTTGGTTCCTGCGCCGTCGTCGTCCTCCTTCTTGACGCGGCTTGGGCCGGGGGCGTCGCCGATGAGGTGCATGTACGCCGACCAGGCGCAGGCTGACTGCGCGTCCATGGGTGGAACGTCGTTGAGCGACGCGGCCTCCGCCTGCCGGAGGAGCTCCTCCTCGTCGTGGGCCTCCTGCGCCGCCTTCAGCTCGGCGTAGAGCGACGCCGCCTGCGTCGTCCCCGGCTCCGCCTTGACCTTCATCGGCTCCGGCTTCGACGTGAGGAGCCCGGCGGCGCGGGAACGGGAGGAGGAAGAAGACGCCCGTGATGAGGACCCCCGCGACGATGACGCCGTCGAGCGCGAGGAAGATGGCGTCGCAAGCCGCGGCGCCCACACGTGCGCTGGCGGCGCCCAAGGAGGAGGAGGAGGTGGCGCGTAGTAGTAGGGTGTCGCGGGCCACTCCAGCAGGGAGCCGGCGGCGGCGATGTGGTCCATGACGTTCTGGAGCATGCAGCGCGGCACGCTTCAGAATGCCTCGTGCCCGGCGGCGTTCTTGTATCTGGGCACCGGGCCGGGGCCGTCCCACCTGTTCATCTCCTCGTCGTAGAGGCGCCTGAACGCCTCCTCGTAGCGGGGGGGCGTTGCCCGGGTCCTCCGGGTTCTAGCGCGGATCATCGCGCTCCTCCGGCGTCAGCTCACGCCAGTAGTGTGTGAACTGCGCAGCGGGGAAGTCCTTGTTGGCGCGCGTGAGCGGCTTCGCCACTGGGATGCCGCGCACGAAGATCCCGTACCGATGCCCGACGCGCATGTCGGGCGGCACGGGGTACCCGTTCTCCGCGAGCGCCTCCGACTGCTCGCGGAGAAGGGTGCGCGGCGCGAAGCCGTTCGCCGCCGCGCCTCCCGTGCGTCGATTGTTCCCGGCCATGTGCGGCGGCGGTGGTTGTGGTCAGAAGAGAAGGGGCGAGGGAGAGAGGAGAGCGGTGTGCGGGGCCATCGCCTTTTATTGCCGCCGAAGAGCGGTGGTCACATTTACGCCGTCACCTCGAAAAGGCGCGCCGTGCATTCACTCCGGTGAGCAGTCGAGGCGACGGCTCACTGCCGTCTGCGCCGGGCAGTGAAACCGAGGTGTCACACGCCTTTGAGGACGAGCGCCGCTTCGCTGCTTCGTGTCTCACTGCGAGGCGTGGCCCGCGCGTCGGGGCGGCAGTTTCGTTGTGTTCGGGGCCGCCCCAAGCCGCCCCAAGTTGAGGGCATGGGCTAGGCGTGCCGGACACAAAACTGGGCCGCGCCAGAGCAAAATCAGATTTTGGCGGCGCGAGTGGGGAGAAAAAAGTGTCCGGCACGCCCCAAAGGCCTTTGGGCGGCCATTTGGGCGCCCCGACTGGAGATGCTCTAAGGATGACTCCAACGGGCCGACGCATCGAGTCCGCGTCGGTTCGTTCCTGTCTGCGAGGGCCAAAAACACAGCCCAACGGGGCGACGCAAACGGACCGCGGTCCGTTTTCTGTCCGCCGCGACGCATTCCTGGCCCAAATTTGGGCCACCGATGCGTCGGGGCGGACACGCGGCGGAGAGAAAACGTGTCCGCGCGCCCACACGTCGTGTCCGCCCCGTCCCGACCTGGCAGCCACCCCGCGCCGGTCAGCCTCCCTGGCCCAGTCCTTTTTTATACCAGAGGATAGGGATGGGCAGCCCCCACCCGCTTCACTCCCCACGCCGCTCCCTCTCTGCCGACCCAAATCCCGAACCCAAACCCTAGACCTCCCCGCCGCCCAGCTTGCCGGAATGCCGCTCCGGTGGCCTGGCTTCGGCAAAGGCAAGAACGACCACGAGGCGGGGTCCTCGGGTGGTTCCAGCTCGCGCCGCCGCCGGCGCATGCGCACGCCCACCCCGACCCCATCCCCTTCAACACCCCATGCGGCCCTCCCCGCCGCAGTCTTCCAGCTCGCGCCGCCCGGCGCGGCGTTGCGCCAGCGCATCTACGTGCACAAGGAACATTGCGACTGGTACTGGAGGCACGCCACCCCGCTGCCATGGCCAGATGTCAAGCTCCCTGAGCATTGGCATCTGAACCCGCAGCGCATCCCAGAGCTCCCGATGCCGACGAGCAGACGGGCACGGGATGAGGAGATCGCACGGCGCCGCCGCCGCCTCCCCAGGGAACTCCGCGACAACCCGCCTACGCGGCCACGTCCTCCAACTGGGGGCAATGGTTCGTGGACGAGCACGACCTGCGGCGGCATGCGTACTACACGACGCCGCCTACGCGGCCAACTGGCCGGTGGTCTCCGCCACCGCACACACGGCGCCGCGACGCGCCGCCGGTACCCCAGCGCCAGATGCGCATTGGGTCTCCGCCACCGCCCCCAACGCGAGTGAAGACCGAGCTCACAGAGGAGGAGGAGTGGGAGGCCGTGAGGGAGGCCTCCCTCAGGCAGATGGCCAAGGATGAGGCCAAGCGCTGGGCCATGGTCCTCGCGGAGGTCGCCCAGGAGCAGGAAGCGGCGGCGGAGGTGCAGCAGGCGGCTGTCCTGGAGCCCCAGGTGCCCTGGTACAAGGCCATGGAGGTGGAGCTACCACCTCCGCCACCGCTGCCCGAGGGCCTAGTCCCGGAGCGCTGGGTCTTCAACGGCGGCGTCTGGGAGGTCGAGCGCGCCGCCCATCGCACAAGAGGCGCAGGAGCAGCCGGGCACGCCGCCGGCCGCCGTCCCACATCGAGGAGGTCTACCGGCGCACCTGTGGAAGGAGCCGGACTACATCATCCTCGACGGGGATGACGACGACAAGAAGAAGAAGAAGTAGAAGCCCGCGAAGGGCAAAACATTTAGTATTTTTAAATATTTTTGTTTTGAAAAATATTATGTAAACAGGCCGTTTGTGGCCCACCTTCCCAGCTATCGATGAAAAAGGCCCATATAGGGCCTGCTTAGTTGAAAAAAAACTTATAGGGCGGACTCGATGCGTCGCCCCGTTGGGGGCAGTGGCCGGAAAGGGGCGGACGTGGGCCGGACATGGGTCCATTTGGCGACACAAACGGACCAAACGCGGACCAAACGCGCGTCCGTTTGTGTCGCCCCGTTGGAGTCATCCTAAGTAGACGTGCCCTACGAGCACATTCCGTCCGGCGCCTCAATATTCTCGCCAGCTCTATCCTGCGGGCACGTCTTCCTCCTTATCGTGTCCTCTCGCTTCCTCCAGCTCGCGCCGCCCGGCGCGGCGTTGCGCGAGCGCATCTACATGCGCAAGGAAGATTGCGACTGGTACTGGAGGCACGCCACGTCGCTGCCGTGGCCAGATGTCAAGCTCCCTGAGCATTGGCATCTGAACCCGCAGCGCATCCCAGTGCCCCCGATGCCGACGAGCAGACGGGCACGGGATGAGGAGATCGCGCGCGCCACCGCCGCCTCCCCAAGAAACTCCGCGACGACCCCGCCTACGCGGCCACGTCCTCCAACTGGGGGCAGTGGTTCGTGGACGACCACGACCTGCGGCGGCAGGCGTACTACACGACGCCGCCTACGCGGCAAACTGGCCGGTGGTCTCCTCCACGGCACACACGGCGCCGTGACACGCCGCCGGTGCCCCGGCGCCAGATGCGCATTGGGTCTCCGCCACCGCCCCCAACGCGTGTGAAGACCGAGCTCCGTGAGGGAGGCCTCCCTCAGGCAGATGGCCGAGGACGAGGCCAAGCGCTGGGCCATGGTCCTCGCGGAGGTCGCCCAGGAGCAGGAAGCGGCGGCGGAGGCGCATCAGGCGGCTGTCCTGGAGCCCCAGGTGCCCTGGTACGAGGCCATGGAGGTGGAGCTGCCACCTCCGCCACCGCTGCCCGAGGGCCTGGTCCCGGAGCGCTGGGTCTTCAACGGCGGCGTCTGGGAGGTCGAGCGCGCGCCGCCCATCGCACAGGACGCGCAGGAGCAGCCGGGCACGCCGCCGGCCGCCGTCCCACATCGAGGCCTACCGGCGCACCTGTGGAAGGAGCCGCACTACATCATCCTCGATGGGGATGACGACGACAAGAAGAAGAAGAAGTAGAAGCCCGCGAAGGGCAAAAAATTTAGTATTTTTAAATATTTTTGTTTGAAAAATATTATGTAAACAGGCCGTTTGTGGCCCACCTTCCCAGCTATCGATGAAAAAGGCCCATATAGGGCCTACTTAGTTGAAAAAAACTTACAGGGCGGACTCGATGCGTCGCCCCGTTGGGGGCAGTGGCCGGAAAGGGGCGGACGTGGGCCGGACATGGGTCTATTTGGCGACGCAAATGGACCAAACGCGGACCAAACGCGCGTCCGTTTGCGTCGCCCTATGAGCACGCTCCGTCCGGGGCCTCAAGATTCTCGCCAGCTCTATCCTGCGGGCACGTCTTCCTCCTTATCTTGTCCTCTCGCTTCCTGCAGCCTCACACAATTAGTCAACGATGAGCCCCTTTCTTTCTCCTTTCCTTCTTTGCAGGATCCTGCTCCGAGATGTCGATGGCTTCAGAAATCAGATGATTTCGAGCAGCGGAGCAGCCGACGCAGCTCGTGGCGGCGGCGTGTGCGATGGAGCAGCTGCTAAAGGTGGTGCTGGCTCGGGCAGCGGAGCATGCGAGGCTGCCACCGTCGCCATGGAAAGCGTCTCGGCTCGACGCGTCGGACGGGAAGAGGAGAAGGTGAGGAGGTGTCAGCAGGCATGCCGACGGTCACCCGCGCACCCATGGCGGTAGCAAGCACGGTGACGGGGCGGCCGCGCGCCCATGGCGCAGCATGCACGGCGACGTCGTCGATGGCGCGGGCACGGCGAAGCTAAGGCAAGGCGACAGGGCGATCGACGCCCATCGTGCAGCATAGACGGCGATGTCGTCGACGTCGCGCCCACGGCGAAGCATTTTTTCAAGGATAAGCCCACGGCGAAGCTGAGTCATGGCGACAGGGCGGGAGGGTCCATGGCGGAGCAGGCACGGCGATGGGGCAGCAGGCTTCCTTGGCGGAGCAGCCCCGACGACGGGGGCGGCCGTGTGCGCATGATGGAGCAGGCACGGTGGCGGGGCTGCCGCACGCCCTTGGCAGAGTATACACAGCAATACCCAGCGACCTGCTAATGGTGTGTAAGTTATCTGGTAATCATGTTTAAGCAATGCGGCAATGGTGTATAAACAATCGGGCAATCCCGTGCAAGCAATCTGGTAGTGGTGTGAAGCATTCTGGTAATCCATTGCAAGCATTCTGGTAATCATGTTTAAGCAATCAGCCAATAGTGTGTAAACTATCTGGTAATACTGTCCAAGCAATCTGATGGTGGTGTGTAAGCACTCTGGTTATCGGGTAATCGTTATGTAAGCATTCTGGTAATCATGTTTAAGCAATTAGCCAATTGTGTGTAAACAATATGGTAATCATGTGTAAGCAATCAGGCACTGGTGTGTAAGCAATCTGGCAATTGCTTACAAATTATCCGGTAATAGTGTGTAACTAATCTGGTAATTATATGCTCGTTGTAGATAGTGCTAAAAGAAGTTGGTGATGATTGTGTGCTAACAATCTGGAACTGGATGATTGAAAAACAGTTTGGGTATTGCATACCAACAATCTGGTGACAAACCTGATAATCGGGTGATAATTAATCTGCTGATTATAAGCACACTATTTTCTGGGGTAGGTGCAACGAGAATGGAGTGGGGTAAAGTTTGGGCAGCGAAGAAAAAAATAGATGAGATTTTGGTCACATGGGGCGATCGTGCCAACTACAAGAAAAAGTAGGCCAACCAGGTCACGTGGATCGGTGGATGGTGGCGTCCAATTCTCCCACGCTAGGATGGACGGGTGGGGGATTAGCATATCATTAAGCGCCAGACGGAAAGCTATTGTGGGGTACGGTCGCTTCGTAGCACAGTCCATAGTTAAATGTACTTCTCCTTTGCTTGGCATCAGAACTCTGCATTCGGGCAATGGAGTAGTTGAACTGTGGAGAGTGGAGTAGTTGAACTGTACAAGGATGTGTCGACCAAATCTTGAGGTAGGCCGATTGAACAAAAATCGCCATCTCACCAAATTCCAACAAAGAATTGCCCACACATGCCACGCCTTGTTTGCTGCTGTATTCACACAACTTTTCGGACACTCGGAGACCAGCTGAACAGCCATCACTTGAAAACAATAAACACTAACCCGACCAAGGGCCCAAGGGGTGGAAGCTTTTTAAAAAGGGCATCAAAACAGGATGCAGATTTGTGGCACCTTAGTACGAGTGCACATGGTATTTTAAAAAACATTTAAAATTTTAAATTTAAGTTTGAAAATACAGAAAACAATTCCTATAATACATATGCATTTTCTTTGCCGATTGTGTGTAAAAAAACATATTCCGAGTTGCATAAAAATAACAAAATTCTAGTCAGTAAAAAGTGAAAGTTGTATGCTGAATTTGTCAGATTTTTTTTGTATAGCCCAAAATATACGTTATTTTGTTTCTAAATTTCCGGCGTATTTACGATGATATGTATATGTATTGGTGTAAAACATTTCAGATTCTTTTGAAGCAAAAAAGTATGATTTTCAAAATTTCAAATACCGGGAGCAGGGGTGCTCACGACCCACTACAGATTTCCGATCAGAATATTCCAACTTATGCGTAGTGAGCCTGTCTACCAGAATTTTACGTTGGTTGTCGTGTTTCAGTCTAGTCCTCCATATGAATTTTCTTTAAGACACACTATCTAAGGGCAACTCCAACGCGACACCCGTTCTCAAAACATAATGTGCCTGTTTTGACGTTTTGGGGCATCACGGACATGTGTTTGCCATGTCCATCCAGTGCACGCATGTCCGTCCACTAGTAGAAAAGTGGACTTAGAGGCGGACCTTTAGTTGCGGCTCGTTTCCGAACCGCGACTAGAGGTCTCGCGGCTCCGACAGATCCAACGGCTAGGACAGGTGGCGGTTTGTGCTGGAGCTTTGGTCGCGGTTGGAGCCACCAACCGCGACTAAAGGTCCTCCACCTGCGGCCGGAGCCGCGCGGGGCACGCGCGAGGACCTCAACCGCGACTAAAGGTCCCGCACAAAAAGGCGCCTGTCCTAGCGAGGACCTTTAGTCGCGGTTGGAGCCACCAACCGCGATCAAAGGTCAGTCGCCTTCATCTTCCACCCCGAGCCAGCCTTGGCCATTTCGAGCTCGAGTTGAATCTCCATTTTCTCTCCACCGAGCTCGATTTCATCCACGATTTTTTGCACCATTTGTTAAGATTGACGGTGGTGCATCTATCCAAGGGTTAGCAACTGCAAACTCTCTCTTTCGGCGCCCGTTTCGTTGGTTGTCTAGCTCATTTAGCTCAATTCATATTTGTAGTGCTAGGTAGGTGTATGATGAAATGCCTAAGTTAGCTCATTTTGCTTATTTAGCTCAATTTTGTATTGTCAATTTGATCTTAAACTAAATTATGTTTTTGTATTTCAGTGTCACAACATTCACCTCCTCACCGTCGTCGATAGACCGTCTCGTCACCGACACCACCTAGGTGAGCTTTCTTTTTTATTTAAAAAAAATCTATGTTGTATGATTTTGTTCCATAATTATTATTTGTTTTTTTGTATAAGTTGTATAATTGTTTTATATATATATATAGTGCCATGGTTTTCACAAATACCCCCACCGGCTCTCGTCCGCTCTATTATTCGGATGTGGTATGACTTTTAATAACTATATATTTGTTTCGTTTCGCGTTTATGACAATCATGCGGACCAACTTTGACATAAATATATATTTGTCTAGGAGGTAGTTGAACCGGAAATTCCAGTGGACCCTATTGTTGAATATTTTGTGAAAGAAAACGATGATTTGAAAGCTAAATTAAAAATAAGTGAAGATCTCCGCAAAGAAGAGAAGAAGGAATTGGAGGTTAAGCTTGTCAACATCATCGATGAACACCAGTTCAAGCTTGCCGACGTCGTCGATACTTACGAGATCAAGTTGGATGGGATGCGCTCGAAGCTTGCCGACGTCGTTAATGCTTACGAGATCAAGTTGGATGCGATGCGCTTGAAGCTTAAAAAAATTAGAAGATATGCCATTAGTCAAGAGGCTTGGTATCATTATGCTGTTGGTTCAATAGTTACCTTAGTTGCGATTCTGATCGCATTTGTTGTTGGACTTAAATTTTTTAAATAGTTCAATGTTAGTTTAAATTAATGGATATTTAATGCTACAATGTATTACATTTGTCGCCACTCTACTTTGCTTGAATTATTATGGTCACTTATCTATTCATTACTGGCATGCATAATTTTTTTGATATACTTATATAATGCAGATGAGACGTCAATGGATGTACGGTGACCGAGTTTGTGCCGAATTCATTACTGGCATGCATAATTTTCTCCATGTGGCTGAGACAAGCAAGCGAAAGGATGGTTTTATGTGTTGTCCATGCAGTCTCTGTATGAATAAGTATACATACTCTTCCACAGACAGGCTTCACGAACACCTGTTGCGAAATGGTTTCATGCTTGGTTATTATTGTTGGACCAAGCATGGAGAAAGAGGGGTTATAATGGAAGAGAATGAAGAAGAGGAGGATAATGACAACTATCCTCTGTTCAATGAACACGCTGATACTACAATGGGGGAAGACGAAGTTGAAGAGGATGCCATCTTTGATGAGCCCGACGATGATCTTCGTCAGGCCATTCATGATGCACAAATGGACTGTGGAAGTGAAAACGAGAGGTTGAAGTTGGAGCGCATGTTAGCCGATCACAGCAAATTGTTGTACCCAACTTGTACAGATGGCCAGAAAAAGCTCGGTACGATACTGGAAATGCTACAATGGAAGGCAGAGAGTGGTACTACCGACAAGCACTTTGAAAGTTTGCTGAAAATAGTTAAGAAGATGCTTCCAAATGAAAACGAATTGCCCTCTAGTACGTATGAAGCAAAGAAGGTTGTCTGCCCTCTAGGATTAGAGGTGCAGAAGATACATGCATGCATTAATGACTGCATCCTCTACCGCGGCGAGCACGAAAATTTAAATGCTTGTCCTGTATGCGGTGCATTGCGGTTTAAGATTGGGCGAGATGACCCAGGTGAAGTTGAGGGCGAGCAAGGTTGTCCAAGGAAGAGGATTCCTGCCAAGGTGATGTGGTATGCTCCTATAATACCACGTCTGAAACGTTTGTTCCAAAACAAAGAGCATGCCAAGTTGTTGCGCTGGCACAAAGAAGAACGTAAAAAAGACATGATGATGAGACACCCCGCTGATGGGTCCCAGTGGAGAAAAATCGACAGAGTGTTCCCGAAATTTTCGGATGACGCTAGGAACTTAAGATTTGGTCTAAGTACAGATGGATTTAATCCATTTGGAGAGCAGAGCTCCAGTCATAGCACTTGGCCTGTGACTCTATGTATATATAACCTTCCTCCCTGGTTGTGCATGAAGCGGAAGTTCATTATGATGCCAGTGCTCATCCAAGGCCCGAAGCAACCTGGCAACGACATTGACGTGTATCTGAGGCCATTGGTGGAAGAACTTTTACAGCTGTGGAGTGATGAAGGTGTGCGTGTGTGGGATGAGCACGAGCAAACGGAATTTGATCTACGAGCGCTCTTGTTTGTAACCATCAATGATTGGCCTGCTCTTAGTAACATCTCAGGACAGTCAAACAAGGGATACAATGCATGTACGCATTGTTTAGGTGAGACTCAAGGTAAACATATAGGTAACAAGATTGTGTACCTGGGCCATCGTCGATGGCTTGTACCGAGGCATGCAGGAAGAAAGGAAGGCCGACATTACAAAGGTGAGGAAGATATTCGGCGGAAGCCTACTCGACCTTCTAGTTCTGTTATACATGATATGGTCAAGGATTTAAAAGTAATATTTGGGAAGGGTGCTGGAGCACTATCTGTTCCGAATGACGCTCAGAACCACGTTCCCATGTGGAAGAAGAAATCTATATTTTGGGAGCTGCCCTATTGGATAATGCTAGAGGTTCACTCTGCAATCGACGTGATGCACGTGACAAAAAATCTTTGCTTGAACCTGCTTAACTTGTTGGGCGTGTATGGAAAGTCAAAAGATACACCGGAAGCAAGACAGGCCCATCGACGTATGCATTCACGAGACGACGATCATTCTGATAATCATCAAGGTCCTGCGAGCTATGCTCTTACGAAAGAAGAGAAGAAAATATTTTTTGAATGTCTTCGCAGTATGAAGGTTCCATCTGGCTTCTCGTCGAATATAAAGGGAATAATAAACATGGCAAAGCAAAAATTTCAGAACCTGAAGTCTCATGACTGTCACGTGATTATGACACAATTACTTCCGGTTGCATTGAGGGGACTTCTAAAAGAAAATGTTCGAGTACCCATTGTGAAGCTATGTGCATTCCTGAATGCAATTTCTCAGAAGGTTATCAATCCACTTACTCTAAAAGATTTAGAGAATGATGTGGTCCAATGTCTTGTCAGCTTCGAGTTGGTGTTCCCACCAACCTTCTTCAATATTATGACGCACCTTCTAGTTCACCTGGTGGAAGAGATACGTGTTCTCGGTCCTGTATTTCTACACAACATGTTCCCCTTCGAGAGGTTTATGGGAGTCTTAAAGAAATACGTTCATAACCGTGCTAGGCCAGAAGGAAGCATCTCCAAGGGCTATGGAACTGAGGAGGTCATTGAGTTTTGTGTTGACTTTATTCCTGATCTTAAGTCGATTGGTGTTCCTCAATCGCGTCATGAGGGGAGACTGCGTGGAAAAGGCACGCTAGGAAAGAAAGCAATCATATGTGAAGACGTGGATTCTTTCACTCGAGCACACTACACAGTTCTGCATAGTTCCATCTTGGTGGCTCCGTATATCCAGCAACACAAGAATGATTTACGCTCCAAATACCCAGAAGATGAGATTGATGGAGTACACATCAGGACTTTTGGCGGTTGGTTACAGAAAAGACTGATGAATGTCACCACAAATGAACTACAGCTATACTTATTGGCCAAGACACCGTCTTCGACTATATTGACTTTTAAAGGGTACGAGATAAATGGAAATACATTTTACACGGCCGACCAAGATAAAAAGAGCACCAACCAAAACAGTGGTGTCCGCTTTGATGCAATAGATGGCTGCAGTGGGGAAAAGGTAACATATTATGGTTACATAGAGGAGATATGGGAACTGTCCTATGGACCTTCATTTAAGATTCCTTTGTTCAAGTGCAAATGGTTCAACCTAGATGGCGGTGTAGCCGTAGACACACGGTACGGAATGACTACAGTGGATTTCAAGAATCTTCATTACGAGAACGAACCATTCATTCTAGCCAGTGAAGTGGCTCAGGTTTTCTATGTGAAGGACATGTCTACCCTACCAACAAAAAGAAAAGATAAGCAAGCGAATACATCAAACGATGAGCCAAAGCGCCACATAGTTCTTTCAGGTAAAAGAAACATCGTGGGAGTGGAGGACCACACAGACATGTCAGAAGATTACAATAAGTTTCATGAAATTCCGCCCTTCAAAGTGAACATTGACCCAACCATCAAGTTACTTCAAGAAGATTGTCCATGGTTACGGCGCGTTCAAAAGAAAGGGGCACACAAGAAGAACAAGTGAACAATACATAGGGATGTTGTTGGTGATGTGTAATAATGTATTAAACCTTTTATGTAACTGTGTCCATGTGGGAACCTCTCAAACCTCAGCTTCGACCGTCCAAACACAGTTCCATCTTGGTGGCTCGTGAGTTTGAGCGCCACTTCGATCCAAGCAGCGGTAAGACGTCTCTGATGATCTACAACCGTCCGGCAAGACGTCTCTGATGATCTGCAACCGTTTGGAACGGTCGCAGGTCATCAGAGACGTCTTGCCACTGGTTGCCCAAAGATGCCTCTCCGAGTGACGCTGGAATGTTTTGTGTTTGAGCGCCACTTCGATCCAAGCAGCGGCAAGACGTCTCTGATGATCTACAACCGTCCGGCAACACATCTCTGATGATCTGCAACCGTTTGGAACGGTCGCAGGTCATCAGAGACGTCTTGCCGCTGGTTGCCCAAAGATGCCTCTCCGAGTGACGCTGGAATGTTTTGTGTGAGTGAGTAACCTGTCTGAGGAGGGCGGCTATATATAGGGTACGTGTGCTTCTTTAGTCCCGGTTGGTAACACCAACCGGGTCATGTGGCTCACGAAGTGGTCGTGATACTGCTGATCCAACAGCTCACAATCCCTCAAAAGAAACACACCCCTGATCCAACGGCTCACAAGCGCTCGAAAGAAACACACGATCCGTGTGCTTCTTTAGTCCCGGTTGGTAACACCAACCGGGACTAAAGACGGGCTTTGCGGTCACGACACGTGTCCTCCCCCAGCGCTTCCCTGGGCACGTGTCCTCCCCCAGCGCTGCCCTGGAGGTCTTTATATATTGTCGCCGACGGGGTAAACCCTAATCCACCATTCCTAGCCACGAACGCATCGTCTCCACGAGATGGATCCGCCACGCCCGCCGCAGCGCCTTCTGGACGAGGTCGAGCGTGCTCGGCAGAGCGCGCTTGGGCGCAACCGCGGGAGTCTATCCCGCCGTATGCCCACGAGCCCGGCGTGGAGAGGAATGCCCAGCTACCGGCCTCCTGCTCCACCAGGTGCCGCCGCACCTCCACCTGGCGGCGCTGCACCTCCACCAGGCGCCGCCGCTCCTCCCGCGGAGGAGGAGGAGGACGACGACTTCGACTGGAGCGACGACGGGGAAGAAGGTTGTGGGTTGCAGATACAGGAGGCCATGGAAGCCTCCTTCCAGTCTATCCGCGACTACCCTGTCCAGCGAGCCAAGACTTCCTACCAGCTCAAGGCGAAGGAGGCTTCCGATCTGGATTGGGCGCTGAAAGACTCATCCTCCATGGATCTTGCCCTCCGCCGCAAACGTGCGCGCGAGAACCGGGCGGCCGCCCACGGGGCTGGCTCCTCCCGCCGTTCCCCCTAATCCTACGGCCTTCGAGCCAGCAAGTCCGTTTATGTAGAATAATGTTGGTGATGTTGGATCAGGGGTGTGTTTCTTTCAAGCGCTTGTGAGACGTTGTATCATGTGTAATAATGTATTAAACCTTTTATGTAATGCATTAAGATAAATGAATTAATAATTTTTATCTGCTTTCTTCTGCATTTTACAACACCAAACATTCATCTTACAAATATGTGATAGTTTGCTCTAAAATTGTTACAAAAATAATTTTAGGGTACACAAGTAGTGGTTACAACATAGAACCATCCATAGTTTTTGGAAATTCGACCACCTTAGATGAATAGCCATGCTCTCCATTTTGACCATTTTTTGAAAAGAAATGAGAAAAAGAGAAAAAATACTCAAAAAAATAAACCCTTTGCCATGGAGTCCTTTTAAGTGTACTAGTTTCTAGGAAAAATAGGAAAACAAATCTAAGTATATAAAAGAATTAAAATCTAAGTACATAAATGAAAACAAATACAAGAAAAGAAAATAGAAAAACAAAAAAAAATAGAAAAGCCCTTTAGTCGCGGTTGCAGCCAGCAACCGCGACTAGAGGTCCCCCTGGGCTTGGCGCCAGAATTTTGGCGGCCCAGGTCGACCTCTAGTCGCGGTTGCTGGCTGCAACCGCGACTAAAGACCCTTTAGTCGCGGTTGCAGCCAGCAACCGCGACTAGAGGTCGATTCCGCGCCGTTTAGTGGGGGACTTGCGAATTTTTTCGCAAAATCCCCCAAATCGACGAAGAAGAACCGCGCCTCCGGGCTCCCCTGACGCCGCCGACGACCCGCGCGCCGTGGTGCTGCTCCGCCGCCCCGTCGTGCTGCCCCTCCCCGTCGTGCTGCCCCGCCTTCCGGCCGCTGCTGCGCCCCGCCCTCCGTTGCGTCGCCGGCCGTCTCCCGCGCGACGACGACGCCGCCCAGGGCGCCCTGCCGCCGCCGTGTCCCGTCCCCTGCCCTGGACGCCGGCCGCCCTGGGCCTGCCTCCCTCGGCCTCGAGCACCACCACCGGCGCCGCCGCCGTCCCGTCCCCTGCCCTGGGCGCCCTGCCGCCGCGTCCCGTCCCGCCTCCGCCGCCGTGGTGCTGCTCGATCGCCATTTTGGAGGTTAGTTTTTCTTATCTTTTTTTTTTGCATATTTAGGTTAATTATTATCTAGTGTTAGAACTAGATGCAATTTTATCAAATAGATGTGTTAGAAAAAATGTGTTAGAAAAAATAGATGTGTTAGAACTTTTGATCAATTTTTTAGCAATGTGTTAGAACTAGGTTAATTGCAATGTGTTAGGAAAAATAGATGCAAAATAGATGCAATTTTGTGTTAGCAATTTTGTGTTAGCAATGACATACAGTGGGAGAGTTACTGTGTTAGCAATATATAGTTCATTTTAGTTAGATTAATATAGTTAGGTTGTAAATTATAGGTATTATGTAAATTTTGTTTAGTTAAGTTTTTTCCTTTTTTCATTATAGTTAGGTTATTAGAGCTATGTGAATTGTCATTATAGTTGATTTTCTATGTTTGAAGTTGTTTAGAAAATTTGAATATGTGAATATTACTATGTGTAAATATGTCAATATGTAAATTTGCTAAGTTAGTATTGCTAAGTTGTAAATTTGCTAAGTTTGAAAATTTGCCGTCACGGCAACGGTTGCCGTGACGGGTACCGTAACGGTTGCTAAGTTTGAATACTAATTATGCAAATTTATTGAGTGTAGGAACATTCAGCTATGGATGACCCTTTAATTGTGCGAGACGAGGAAGGAGAAAACTTATTCATGCAGGATATTTTTGAGCATCGCGATGCAAATGCTGCCGGTGGAGAAGGCGCCGCCGACGATCGAAACGAAGATTTTGAGCAATTTGCATCACAATTTTTAAACCCGTCTGGTGAGGGTATTTTAGAGGAAGAAGAAATAACAGCCTCCACCTCGAACACCCTCCACCTCGAGGTTTATATATGAATTCTATATTTGCTTGAACACAAAATGCATTAACTGATTTGTATTGCACTTATTAACGCATTATATTTCTTACTTTAGGCGTCCACCTTGCATAAAAAGGCTAAGAATCAAGCTCCTCGAGGCCCAGCGAAAAGAATGACTAGCGAAGATGCAAAGTTACCAATCTATAAAATTGATGTAGATGGCGATCCGGTGGAACCGATAGAGAACCGCAGAAAATATATTAGTCAAGCTGGAGTTATTGTTAGGGACGAGGTCCCGATCTCCATAGCAGAATGGCTTAAGCCAGCAGGCGTTGCCGAGGATGACCCTTGCTATGTCCACCAGCATTATAAAGATTTCTGCTTTGACACACTCTTGCAGCATTTTAACCTCCCGGATGGTATTGAGCCCGCCTTGAAGTTGAAACTCAAGCACTGGACTCTCTCCAAGATGGCCGACGCCTTTCGGAAATATAAGCAAACATTATGGGCAAAATATGAAAAGGTTGATCCAGATTTCAGTCAAAAAAAACTGGTGAAGCTAAGAGATCACTGGGAAGCCTTTAAGGCGTATAAGACCTCGGCTGCGGCTGTGGCCCGATCGGAAAAAAATAAGCTAAATGCTGCGAGTAAGACACACCACCATAACTTGGGGCCAGGTGGGTACAGGTCAGCCATTCCTAAGTGGCTAGCCATGGAAGATAAACTCGTGGCTGCAGGTTTCACTCCACAGACATACAGCTGGCCCGAAAGGTCCAAATTCTGGTTGTTCGCGCATGGCGCAACGTTGAACGAGGAAGGGAAGATTGTCCCGAGGGTTGAAAAATACAAGGCAACAGTAGTAGCCATGGTCCCAAAAATTGAAATGCAATAAAGGAAGTTCTAGCGGGTACGTGGGAACCCTATAGAGAGGAAGACGAGCTGGCACGGGCCCTAGGGAAACCTGAACACTGGGGACGTTTACGAGGCTTACCCGGCGGTGCCACCTTGAAAAAACAGTATCCGCAGCACGCTGACACTTATAGAAGCCGTGCAAGAAAGAAGAAGCAGGGTGAAGAGCGGATAGCGAATTTGGAACGCCAGATGAAGCAACTCATTAATGAACGCCAGGTGCAGCAGCCCCAAGATCCTGAAGTCGTGGATGCTCGATCTCAGCTTAGAAGCAGCGTGGGTTCCACGCAACTAGAACTCGATGCTCGCTACCCCGTGGATGATATCACGGAACCGACACCATGTGAGCTACATACGCCTGTGAGCAACATATCCATGAAGGTGGCGGTCGGCTATGCTTTACCGATTGTCGACACAGCAAGCTACCATAATGGTGTCATTCATCCTGGCTATGCTGTTGTCGGGGTGGATGAAATTGTGCCGGGATCGGAATCATTGGCTCTTGAGATTCCTGGAGGTAACGGTGAGGAGGCATTGTGCGATGTCAAGGTGGTTTCGTCCAGTGGAACAAGAAATACATCAAGTTCTCAAAGCCACCGACTCAGCAAAGCCCACCCTGCCGGGGTATCGATGAGACACATCCATCTCCGGCACCGCGTGACAGGGACCCCACACCGGAAAATAATCTAGAGGACCATCTCAGTCAGCAAAGTCCATCTCCATCTCCGGTACGGAACCCCCCACCGGAAGTGTCCGTACCGCTTAAACGGAGAAGGCGCGCGTCTTCCCCGGTCAAGAGGCGACCTGCTAAAAGGGCCACAACGCCTGATCTGAGGCAACCTTGGCAGAAGACTCTTGACCAAAACGAAGCAGCCATCGAGGAGCATAATAAATCATTGTTCGCACCGAAAGTGCCGCCGCCAACATTTACCGAGGGCTATACTGCAGCGGCTTGTCATAAAGTCATTGACAACTTATATGTCCCTCCAGAGAAGCCGCCATCTGACTATGTCCGTTCTATTCAGAAGTCATATGACGAGGTGACGGCGGCGGAGGCGCCGAAGAAAGGTGAACAAGACGCAGAGTCAGTCCCGCCGCCGGCGGCAAACGAAAAACAAGCAGCACCATCGGTCCCGCCGGCGAAGGAAGCTACAAAGCAGCACCATCGGTCCCACCGCCGCCGAAGATAGGTAAACAAGTTCCCCAGCTCGGAGAACAACCCGTACGTTCTGTCCCCCCGCTAATTGTCCCGCCGCCGACGAACAAAGATAGTCGAGTTCCCCAGCGCGGAAAACAACCAGTACAATCTGACCCTAAAGAGCCGATGGTGTTTGACATAGAGGTAATCCGTCGTCTTGCCGCCGAAGCGCAAATGCCTATAGATGAATATGCTTCGAGATTGAATTTTGAGACTGCACCACCAGCTCCTCCAGTAAGAAACTTCGTTCCGGGGAAAGCTTTGGTGCAAATCAGGGGCCTTCCAACAAAAATGCGTACTCTGCATCAATGGTACATGAAAAATGCAAAGAAGACATCTGCTATCGTTCTGAAATGTAGGGAAGACGATGAGCACTTCTTAGAAGACTACAATCACACTGTTACGTTTAGCGAACTTTTTCAGCTATACAATCTGCGGGCACTCGACAAATCTATCATGAGTTCCTATTGCCTGTAAGTGATTTATTTAAGTCTTTACCTAGTCTCGTTCATTGTTTGTAATTATTCTCACTTTAATCTTTTGTGTGCTATATTATGCAGATTGAAGATGCTCGAGCTCAAAAAGCTGAACCAGCATGACATTGGGTTCATTGACCCGGATAAATATAACGAAGAAACCATAATAAATCCCTTGTATAACAAGAACACACCGGATGATTTGCTAAGGGTGTTCAAGCGATACCGCGACAAAAGAACTATATATTGGCCTTACCACTTCCGGTAAGTTTTAGTGTCTTCTACACATTCTAATTTGCTCACCCGATGTTAAGTTTAACTGATGAGTTATGCATGACTGTGCCCAGCTACCACTGGATTCTTCTTGTCATTAGACATCACGAAGGACTTATTCATTCACTTGACTCATTGAGGTATCATCCTGACACTTACAGGAGTTGTTTCGACTTACTAGCAAGGTACATTCATTTCTTACCGCCTCTGTCATTCATATCTTGATGTCAAGTCATTAACGAATAACTCATTTGTGAATGTTCTTTGTCGGGCAGAGTTTGGGAAAGGTTTCGAGCGGAAGATCCTGAAGGTGGGTGGCGCCAAAAGCTGGATTGGAAGTTAAACCAAGTAAGTACTGCTACCTCTTCGTCCACACAACATTTCTCATGCATACTTCATTATTATTGACTGAAATCTATTCTTGTATAGTCTTGCATGGAGCAACCAAAGGGAACTGAGTACTGTGGATTCTTCGTTTGCGAGTATATATATGTATTAGTCACCGAGAAATGGAATATGAGAAAGGATGCAGAGTTGGCAAAAAAGCGCGAGAGGCTACCACTCGACCACCGCTTCAGAGCAATTGGAGAGGAATTGGCGGGATTTTACCTTTCAGAGGCCTTACAGGAGAAAGGAGAGTACTACGATGCTGAAAGCATGAAATCGTTAAAGTAACTTGTTGTTTTGCTTCAACTCTTGTACTACGATAACTCTTGGCGCATCAACGAACTCTTGTCTACGATCTTCAAGTATTACTTAATTTAATTGTATGTGTTTAAATATGTGCATCGACTTCATACGACACGGGAACGGTTACGACATCGAAATCGTTACGGTTACGTAACGGTAACCGTCACGGTTACCGTAACGGTTACCGTCACCGTAACCGTCATCGCAACGGGAAGGGTTACCGTTACCACGGGACACGGGAACCTAGCTATAACCAAACCCCGGCATATATAAACCCTAAACCCTGCAATTAAATCGAAAAAGAAAAAAAAAACCAAAACCCTTTGGTCCCGGTTGGTGCTACCAACCGGGACCAAAGGTCCCAACACCCCACGTCCCCCTAAAGCCCACGTGGAGGGACCTCTAGTCGCGGTTCGGAATCCGCCGCGACTAAAGGGTGGGGGCTTTAGTCCCGCCAGCCTAGTTGCGGTTTCCCAACCGCGACTAAAGGTCCTCTGGAACCACGACTAGAGGTCAATTTTCTAGTAGTGGTCCAGTCCGGGCTACGACACTCAACGATGCCTCCGTTTAGTTTCTCATGCCCGCTTTTCATCATTTTTGTCTTTTCTGAACGATTCCAAATTTAATTAATTACACATGGGAGATAATTTAATCTAAAACTAGATAAGCTACTAAAACTAAACGACAAACATTCTGCATTCTATCTGTTAGAGTTTGTAATACAACCACTCCGTATTAGGTACGGTGTGGAACACCGATTTCATATCTATGTAAGACACCGACACCGTATCGATGTAAGCCACGGTGGAGGCCTCTTTGCACCTACATAACATACAACACGATCGCCCTACGGGGCATCGCTTTCCGCTACGTGACTATTGATATGGTATCAGAGCTTGCCTAGCCATCGATCCAAGAAACCAAGATCGCCGCCGCTGCTGCAGTCAACTGCCGCCGCCGCCTAAATTCCACGACCTACGATCAAAAACCGAAGACTCCGCCGCCGCTGCAGCCTTCTCTGCAGCCACCGCCTCAAAACACAAGACCACAACCTACAATCAAAAACTGAAAACCGCCGCCGCCGCAGCTCGTCCTGCCGCCACCGCCTGAAGACCCAC
Organism: Poa pratensis; assembly: GCA_947311845.1. Taxonomy (NCBI): domain Eukaryota; kingdom Viridiplantae; phylum Streptophyta; class Magnoliopsida; order Poales; family Poaceae; genus Poa; species Poa pratensis. The sequence continues at coordinate 104,789,708 of CAMZMU010000052.1, forward strand.
CGCCGTCGCAGCTCTCTCTGTCTCGGCCGCCCCAAGACCCTACTGCTCTCATGGCATCATCCTCGAACCCCGTTATGACGGGATCGGTTGCATCGGCGCTTGGAGCTCCTCCCTCGCAGAAGCTCGTTCGTGGAAATTTTCTGTTTTGGAAAACCTTGGTGATGCCAGCCCTCCGTGGTGCTCAAGTCCTCGGGCTCCTCGACGGATCAGAACGTGCCCCTGCCCGCATGCTGGAGGTTGAAGATGCTGAGAAGAAAAAGAAGCTTGTACCCAACCCGGACTATGCCACTTGGATCGCCCGAGACCAAGCTGTGATGAGCTACATCGTAAACTCTTTGTCCCAAGATGTTCTGGAGCATGTCGTCGGCCTAGAGTCCAGCGTGGCCGTCTGGTCCATAATCACGAGGATGTTCTCCACTCAGTCGATGTCCAAGGTCAATCACCTTCGCAGCTCTCTCAACAGCACGAAGAAAGCTTCTCTCACGATGGCCCAATACTTTGCTAAGATGAAAGGCTTCAGTTCCGAGCTGATGGCACTCGGCAAGCAAGTCGATGATGGAGAACTCGTCGGCTACATCATAAATGGCCTCGACGGCTCATACAATGAAGTCGTTGCTGCTGTCCACGACAATCCTCACACCTCTCTTGATGATCTTTATGATCAAATTGTTGCTCATGATTTGCGTCAGACCATGTTACAGGTCGCCGGTGACACTTTTACCTCATGTGCAAACTATGCACGTCGTGGTCGCGGTGGTGGTGACCGTGGCCGCGGCTGGGATGGAGGCCGTGGTGGTGGTCACCGCAGCCGTGATGATGACCGTTACCGACGTGATGACAACCGTGATGGTGGCCGCCGCTGGGATGGTGGTGGTCGTCCTGAAGGCAGACGTGATGACAGACGCGTGGACAACCGCCGTGATGATGGTGGTCAACGGGATGGTAGCCGGCACCGTGACGGTGGTGGCCGTCGTGACTGTGCTCCCAACCGTGCTCCCACTCCATTTGTTGACATCACATGTCAAATATGCAAGATCCACGACCATCCAGCAAGCGAGTGCTGGTGGCGCTACGAAGACCATGATGATTCTGATGATGAAGGAGACACCAAGGACAAGGCGACCAATGCAGCATATGGTGCTGCATATGGCGTTGTCACGAACTGGTACCCTGATACAGGTGCTACGGATCACATTACAAGCGAGTTGAGCAAGCTGTCCACGCACGAGAAGTACAAGGGCCGTGAACACGTCCACACCATCAATGGTCATGGTATGCAAATTTCCTATGTTGGTCATTCTGTTTTGCATTCCCCACATAGTTCATTGCATCTAAACAATATCCTACATGTTCCTACAGCCTCTAAAAATTTGATATACGTTCATAAACTCACTCTTGATAATAATGTGTTCATCGAGTTTCATCCTTTTTCCTTTTTGATCAAGGACCAGGAAACTAAGACGGTTCTGTTTGAGGGTCCCTGTCGTGGCGGTCTATACCATCTAGTGCCCACTTCTCGCAAGCAAGCCTTTATCACAATAACGTCGTCGTCTTCTACATGGCATCGTCGCTTAGGCCATCATTCATCTTTTATCGTTCAACAAATTATTAGAAAGAATGAACTCTCTCATACTACAGAAATAAATGCTCATGTGTGTGATGCTTGTTAGCTAGCTAAGAGTCATCAGTTGCCATATCCTGTTTCCACCAGTGTCTCCACTGTTCCTTTGGAACAAGTGTTTTCCGATGTATGGGGTCCAACACCTGCCTCTGTTGGCAAACATTTGTATTATGTGAGTTTTATCGATGACTATAGTAAATTTACTTGGATATACTTCCTTAAAAATCGTTCCGATTTCTATCAAGTGTTTCTTAATTTTCAACAATTTGTTGAATGCAAGTTTGAGAGAAAAATAAAAACCATGCAAACTGATTGGGGTGGTGAATATGAAAAACTCCATAGTTTCTTTCAAAAAATTGGCATATCTCATCATGTTTCCTGTCCACATGCTCATCAACAAAATGGTTCCGCTGAAAGAAAACATCGACACATTGTAGAAGTTGGTTTATCCATTTTAGCCAATGCTTCCATGCCTCTCAAGTTTTGGGATGAAGCTTTTCTCACCGCCACATTCCTCATTAATTTGCTCCCTAGCAAAGTCATTAATTTTGACACTCCTGTTGAACGCCTTATGCATACCAAGCCAAATTATGACTCTCTTCGTGTTTTTGGTTGCGCTTGCTGGCCCAACCTTCGCCCATACAACAAACGCAAACTTGCTTTTCGTTCCACTTGTTGTGTGTTCCTTGGTTATAGTCCTCTTCACAAAGGTGTAAAATGTCTTGATATTTCCACCGGCCGTGTCTATATCTCTCGTGATGTGGTTTTCGATGAAAATGTGTTTCCCTTCGCCGCTTTACACCCTAATGCTGGTCGACGTCTTAAAGCTGACATCCTTTTACTTCCTAAAGATTCATCATCATATTCATCACATGTTGGGGATGCACAAATACATGACTACATGCCTTTGCCTATCATTCCCATTGTCACTAACCCTGGACAGGAAATAATGGAACAACATACTGCTGATGAAAGTGCTTCAGATTCTGAGCATACAGAAGAAAATCTTGATGAAAACGGCCGAGAAACGGAGTCGGAAGAGCATGAACAAGATCATACGTTCGAAGAACAAAAAAAAAACAGCGCAGGCACGGATTCTGATGCGGATGTTCTGCATCGGATCAGGCGCACGGCGATCCCGGAGAAGATTCTTCTGCCAGGTCGCTGTTCACGTCGTCAGATCCCGAGGCGGGCCAGCCCACCTCCACTGCCCGCTTGACGCCTGGCGCCTCACGCCAGCGCTCCCGCGTCACGCCAACGGGTGGCCGGTCCCCGCGCGACCGGTCCCCTGCTCCCTCCCTCGCACGCACAGGTGGCCCGTCGGCTGGCCAACCGGAGCCCGCCACCTCAGCGTCTGCACATGTTGGCACGGATGCTTCGGCACATGCAGACACAGAACATGCAGACACGGAAGAAAACGACAGTGCTGATGCAACAGATTCTGCTGCTGCAGCTGGATCTTCTACGCCACCGGATGGTGCTGCACCTCCTGCTGCCAGTATTACCACACGTCTTAAAAAAGGTATAACCAAGCCCAATTTTTTTACCGATGGTACTGTTCGTTATAGCACAAAAGGCGGAGTTGTGCGGTATGGTCTTCTTGCTTCCACAGGTGAACCTAGTTCTCTCTCTGAAGCGCTTGATCATCCACAATGGCGTAAAGCAATGGAAGAAGAATGCGATGCTCTCCTCAAAAATAATACATGGCACCTTGTGCCTTCTAGCTCTCACAGAAACCTGATTGATTGCAAGTGGGTCTATCGCATAAAGAGACGTGCTGATGGCACCATTGATAGATATAAAGCTCGTCTTGTTGCCAAGGGCTTCAAGCAAAGGTACGGAATTGACTATGAAGATACTTTCAGCCCTGTTGTCAAAATTGCCACGATTCGTATTGTGCTTGCAATATCAGTTTTCAGAGGATGGAGTTTACGACAACTAGATGTTAAGAATGCATTTTTGCATGGTGTTCTGGAAGAGGAAGTTTACATGAGACAACCCCCTGGTTTTGAGGATCCTAATGTTCCCCATCATATTTGCAAACTTGATAAAGCTCTATATGGTCTTAAACAGGCTCCCGTGCATGGTTCTCTCGGCTGAGTTCCAAGCTTCGGGATTTCGGTTTTATACCATCACAAGCTGATACATCCTTATTTTTGTACAACAAGTCAGATATTATCATTTATGTGCTGATTTATGTTGATGATATAATTGTTACAAGTTAATCAGATCAGGCCATCAATGCCTTGCTCAAGGATCTCAATCTTCATTTTGCTATCAAAGATCTTGGTGACTTACATTTTTTTAGGGATTGAAGTCAAGAAACTCTCAGATGGTTTGATTCTCACACAGCAAAAATATGTCTCAGATTTACTTACACGAGCTAATATGCAACACTGTAAGCCTGCATCTACACCACTCTCCCCTACAGAAAAGCTCTCTTCAGCCGAAGGAGAGCCACTTGATTCGGAGGACAGTACACGTTATCGAAGCGTGGTTGGTGCTCTCCAATATCTTACGTTAACACGCCCAGATTTAGCTTTCTCTGTCAACAAGGTTTGCCAATATCTTCATGCTCCTACGAAGTCACATTGGACAGCAGTCAAGAGGATTCTGCGTTATGTCAGTGGTACTGCAAAACTTGGTATTACGTTTCAAAAGTCCACCTCTACCTTGTTGAGTGCTTTCTCAGATGCAGATTGGGCTGGATGTCCTGATGACAGACGTTCCACTGGTGGGTTTGCCATCTTTGTTGGACCAAACCTTATATCTTGTAATGCCAGAAAACAACCAACAGTATCACGTTCTAGTACAGAAGCTGAGTATAAGACACTTGCAAATGTTACAACTAAGTTAATATGGGTTGAAGCTCTTCTCAAGAAACTTGGAGTAAGGTTAATGGAGAAACCCTGCTTATGTTGTGATAATTTGGGTGCTATATATCCGTCTGCAAATTCCGTCTTCCATGCTCGTACGAAACATATTGAAATTGATTTTCACTTTGTTCGTGAACGAGTAGCAAGCAAAATTCTGGAGATCAAATTTATATCAAGCAAGGATCAAGTTGCTGATGGTTTCACCAAGGCTCTTCCTGTTGCCAGTCTTCATGAGTTTAGACGTAATCTAAATCTCCTTCGTAGTTTAGATTAAGAGGGGCTGTTAGAGTTTGTAATACAACCACTCCGTATTAGGCACGGTGTGGAACACCGATTTCATATCTATGTAAGACACCGACACCATATCGATGTAAGCCACGGTGGAGGCCTCTTTCCACCTATATAACATACAACACGATCGCCCTAAGGGGCATCGCTTTCCGCTAGGTGACTATTGATACTATCATTTTGTGGTGCCATGTTGGGCGGTGCATTCTATCCGAAAATACAGACACGGACATACCAAATGTGGCCCCCATTGACCAGGCCCAGCTGTGTCAAGGTGGCAAGCGGGGCGACTGCTCTGGCCCCTGGCCCCAAAGTATGGGGTCCCAGGCTCCCAGCTAGATACCGGGGAAGATCGCCAAGCTCGTGTCATGGCGGTAGAAACCGATATCGTGCGGTTCAGGAGGAAGAAGCATAGCGATCTGTAGTGGGCTGGAACAGAACGACGTCCTAGCTATGTGGGCCTTTTTATGTTAGCTTGTGTGTTTTTCGTTTTTGGTTAGCTACGTAGTGACTTATCTAGAAAAAAAGCTACGTGGTGATTAAGTGGACGGGGCCACTATGGCCACAATACTTATACAGAGGCAAATCGAGAAACCACATTTTTCTAGCCCGTTTTGTCCGTATTTTTTTCTTGAAATATGGGCATCCTGGGCTTTGCACTAAACGATGCTTACGCCATGCAAAAAAAAAAAAAAAACTAAACGATTCTTACAGCTAGGAACGGAGTTGCCTAAGAGGCGTCGGTATTAGCTGACCTCAACGAAAAACACCAAAACATTGAATAATTAGCACTAGCTAATGATTGCCTGTGAAAAATGACCCCAGTTATAAATAGAACAAATAGACATGAACCCATTGGCATTATTTTCTAGTTTTGCCCTAACAGTTTGTTGGATTTTGTGGGCTTTTACCCATGGCCCAAATTAAATTCCGAAATCAAATGGCCCATTTAAATGGCTGGTTTGGGGACAAAGGTGTAGTCCCACATTGCTAGTTGGAAGTGAGCTGCACCACTTTATATAGTGGGATGTTTCACTACTAGCATGAAGTGTTGGCTGTGAAGAGAAAGGAGGGCGCTCCACACGCGCGCTCCTCCTCCTCGCTCGCCTCGTCGCGCCGCGGGTTGCGGGAATGAGCCGAGACGATGCCTATATTAATTAACGAACGCGTTAATTACATTGCCATTTCCGATTCCTTAATCGTGGGGCAGTTACCTGACTTGATTGTGGGATTAAACGCACTGCCCGAACCGCACTATATACGGACCGCCTCGGCGACTTCCACTTTGCGTGAAACACATGGTCTCACACCACCACCGTTCCAGAACTTTGCGCCATCGTCTTCTCCATCCCGTCTTCCGGCGTGCACCGGTTGAAGGGACAGTAGGCCTCTGAAACTCCGGCTCTTGTGATCCTGTACGGGAGAGGGCCGATCAGGTTTTTGGGGAGCGCACTCGCGTGACTACTGGCATCGAGTTCTTCCCCAACGACGACTTCTTCTCCGACATCGGCAGCCTCGTCATCGACGACATGGGCGACAACATCAACGCCAACGCTTCGGCTGCTGCTGCACCGTATGATCTCCTGATCTTCCTGTTTAAGTTACTACTGCAGTATCTGCTTGTAGTATGTGCTTTAGATTCGTTATGTTTATCTACTGTTATAGTAGATCACATGATTAGTTTAATTCTGATTATTCTACTCATAAACTGTTTACTGTTTTCGTGGATTAAATCAATAGCTAAATTGGTTATATATTCAACGATCCAAAACCCTGATTATAGGCAATTTGCTGCGCCTGGCTTTCTCGCGTCTATGAGGCCATTTCCATTCAAAGTGGTACAGTATAAACGGTGGCGCATGAGAGCAGTTTACTGGTTTCAGAACAGTAACTGCTATGCTGCCGCCAAAGGCAAGCCTGAGGGCGATCTCAATGCTGAGCGACTGGAAGCTTTTGAGAAGCTCGATACCCTTTTCATGGGTGCCCTTTTGAGTGTTCTTGACGACTCCATTGTGGACTCGTATATGTCGTTTGATAACGGCAAGGACATGTGGCATGCGCTCGAGACCAAGTTTGGTGACTCGGACACTGGCAGCGAGCTGTACGTCATGGAGCAATTCTATGACTATAAGATGACTGATGAGTGCTCTATTATGCAGCAGGCTCATGAGATACAATCACTCGCTAAGGAACTTGAGCACTTTAAGTGTAATTTACTGGACAAGTTTGTTGCCGGTGGCATTATCGCCAAGCTTCCACCTTCGTGGAGTAACTTTGCTACTTCTCTGAAACACAAGAGACAAGAGTTTTCCGTTTCAGATCTTATTGGTCGCTTGATATTGAAGAGAAGGCGAGAGCAAAGGATACACGTGCTCGAGTTGCTGAGGCTGGTTCTAGTGCCCATGTGGTACAGAAGAAGAAAGCCGCCCCACAAGTCCAAATTTAACAAGAACAAATCTGGGGGTAAAGGCAAGTCTGACGATAGGCACAAGCCTTCACAGTCTACCAACTTCAAGAAAAACAACAATAAGCTGAGGAAGGGATCATGCCATGTTTGCGGTGATCCGAATCATTGGGCACCTCGCTGTCCTAACCGCCATGAGCTGCGCACATCGGAGAACAACGGCAAGACTGCCAATGTTGTCATTTGCGACACTGAGATGAAGGAATTTGGGTATGGTATATTTCCTACTATTCTTTCAGTTTGTCATTCTCCTGAATGGTTGATTGACACGGGTGCCAATGTACATGTTTGTGTTGATGCTTCCATGTTTTCTTCTTACCAAGTCACAGGGACTTCTCCCGTGCTGATAGGCAACAACTCACATGCTTCTGTTCATGGTGTTGGTACGGTCGATCTGAAGTTTACTTCGGGGAAGACCGTGCGCCTGAAGAACGTTCATCATGTGCCCTCCATCAATAAGAATCTCTTCAGCGGATCACTTCTGTGTCGAGATGGTTATAAGTTGGTTTTTGAGTCCAATAAAGTTGTAATATCTAAGTATGGACAATTTGTTGGTAAAGGCTATGAGTGCGGAGGCTTGTTCCGCCTATCTTTGTCAGATATTTGCACCAAAGTTATTAATCATATTTTCGCGAATTTGAGTATAATGTTTAGCATTCATGACTCTGTCATGTTAACTTTGGTTGCATGGCGCGGCTAGCTAATTTGGATTTAATTCCGAAATTCACTACTGTTAAACGTTCCAAGTGTCAAGTGTGTGTGCAAGCTAAGCAACCCCGCAAGTCTCATACGGCTGCAGAGGCAAGAGACTTGGCACCACTGGAACTTATACATTCAGATCTTTGTGAGATGAATGGCGTGTTGACAAAAGGCGGAAAGAAATTTTTCATGACGCTTATTGATGACTCCACTAGATATTGTTATGTGTATTTTCTGAAAACAAAAGATGAGGCTTTAAACTACTTCAAAAACTATAAAGCTAAAGCAGAGAACCAACTTGATCGAAAGATTAAAAGGCTAAGGTCTGATCGTGGTGGAGAGTATTTTTCCAATGTTTGATTTGTTTTGTGCGGAACATGGTATAATCCATGAGAGGACGCCTCCCTACTCACCTCAGTCAAATGGAGTGGCTGAAAGAAAGAATCGAACTCTAACTAATTTGATTAACGCCATGTTAGACAGTTCGGGTCTGTCTCAGGCATGGTGGGGGAGCCTCTATTGACAGCTTGTCATGTCCTAAACTGAGTTCCCATAAAAGATAAAACCGTCTCTCCATTTGAGGAATGGGAAAGGAAAAAGTTGAAACTCTCTTACTTACGTACTTGGGGTTGTTTGGCGAAAGTCAATATTCCAATTCCCAAGAAGCGCAAGCTTGGACCAAAAACCGTGGATTGTGTTCTTCTGGGCTACGCTTTTCATAGCGTTGGTTATAGATTTTTGGTAGTAAAATCTGAGGTACCTGACGTTCATGTTGGTATGATTATGGAGTCGAAAGATGCGACTTTCTTTGAGGATATCTTTCCCATGAAGGGTATGCCTAGCTCATCAAAACAGGAGATACCTAGCACATCTAGTCAGGAATTAGCTGTTATTCCTGAACCTACCATTTCGATAGAACACACTGATAATCCTGTGGAGGATGACAATGAAGCTCATGTTAGGAGCAAGAGACAGAGGACTGCAAAGTCCTTTGGTGATGATTTCATTGTGTACCTTGTTGATGACACCCCCAGTACCATTTCAGAAGCTTATGCATCTCTTGATGCTGACTACTGGAAGGAAGGTGTCCGTAGCGAGATGGATTCCATCTTGGCTAACAGAACCTGGGAAGTCACTGATCGTCCTTATGGGTGTAAACCTGTAGGATATAAGTGGGTGTTCAAGAAAAAATTTAGGCCTGATGGTACTATTGAGAAGTACAAGGTGCGGCTTGTGGCCAAGGGTTATACCCCGAAAGAAGGAGAAGACTTTTTCGATACTTACTCACCTGTGACTAGACTGACCACGATTCGAATGCTACTTTCGTTGGCTGCCTTGCATGGGCTTCTCATTCATCAAATGGACGTGAAGACAGCTTTACTAAATGGAGAGTTAGACGAGGAAATTTATATGGATCAGCCCGATGGCTTTGTAGTACCTGGTCAGGAAGCAAAGGTGTGCAAGTTGTTGAAGTCCTTATATGGCCTCAAGCAAGCTCCTAAGTAATGGTACGAAAAGTTTGAAAGAACTTTGACTGCTGCAGGTTTCGTTGTAAACGAATCTGACAAGTGTGTGTACTATCGCTATGGTGGGGGCGAGGGAGTTATTCTCTGTCTGTATGTCGATGACATAATGATCTTTGGAACCAATCTTGATTTAATCAAGGAGGTTAAGGATTTCTTATCTCACTGTTTTGAGATGAAGGATCTAGGAGTAGCTAATGTTATCTTGAACATCAAGCTGCTGAGAGATGGTGATGGTGGGATTACACTGCTTCAGTCTCACTATGTGGAAAAGATCTTGAGTCGCTTCGGGTATGACGACTGCAAACCTTCTCTGACACCATATGATCCTAGTGTGTTGCTTCGAAAGAATCAACGGATTGCTAGAGATCAACTGAGATATTCTCAGATATTGGCTCGCTTATGTATTTGGCTTGTGCCACGAGGCCTGACATCTCTTTTGCTGTTAGCAAGTTGAGCCGGTTTGTTTCTAATCCGGGAGATGATCATTCGATGCTCTTGAGAGAGTTATGCGTTATTTAAAAGGCACTGCGAGCTATGGAATTCACTACTCCGGTTATCCAAGGGTACTGGAGGGTTATAGTGATTCAAACTGGATATCTGATGCTGATGAGATTAAGTCCACGAGTGGTTATGTGTTTACACTCGGTGGTGGAGCTGTTTCCTGGAAGTCTTGCAAGCAGACCATCTTAACGAGGTCAACTATGGAAGCAGAACTCACAGCGTTGGACACAGCCACTGTTGAAGCAGAGTGGCTTCGAGAGCTTTTGATGGACTTACCTGTGGTTGAAAAACCAATACCCACTATCCTTATGAACTGTGATAATCAAACTGTGATACACAAGATTAAAAGTTCTAAGGATAATATGAAGTCATCAAGGCATGTGAAGAGGAGATTGAAATCTGTCCGAAAATTAAAGAACTCTGGAGTCATTGCGTTGGATTATATCCAAACGTCTAAGAATTTGGCAGATCCCTTCACAAAGGGTTTATCACGTAATGTGATAGATAGTGCATCGAGGGAGATGGGTTTGAGACCCACGGTATGAGTTGACCACAGTGGTAAACCACTCTATGTGATCGGAGATCCCGTGAAGTAGAAGTGGGTGACAAGCTGTTGGACAGCTGAGAGGAGAGTATCCTTATATTTTACCATCTCACTCCGTAAAGATGCAATACTCTCCTAATCTGCATGGCAGGTTGATATTTATCTTAATGTATTCCAAGTGGCTTACTTTCATAAGCGGAGATGTTTGCCTGCAGAGCATCTCTTGAGGAATACACCTATATGAGTCTGACTGTTAAACGTCGCAGTCTATGAGAGTTGGGTGCTCTCTAGTAAACTCATGAAAGGTCACGGAGTATGACGTATAAGCTCCAAACCGCGGGGAAGCCTTGCGGCAGCCCAGTATCGGTCAAGGATTTGTGTGAAGCTAGATTTGCAGCAAACTTGTAGTTCAAGGCATAGTCCACTATCCAAGTTGTGGTCTAGCGTAGCATAAGTTCTAAGTGTTGTTCAACTTAACAGTCTCCACTGCACCGGTATATAAACAATGTTTTGGAACAATGTGGTTTGATGTGCCAATAAGATTTTGTGGGGGATTGTTGGATTTTGTGGGCTTTTACCCATGGCCCAATTAAAATTCCGAAAATCAAATGGCCCATTTAAATGGCTGGTTTGGTGACAAACGTTTAGTCCCACATTGCTAGTTGGGAGTGAGCTGCACCACTTTATATAGTCGGATATTTCACTACTAGCATGAAGTGTTGGCTATGAAGAGAAAGGAGGTGCTCCACACGCGCGCTCCTCCTCCTCGCTCGCCTCGCCTCGCCTCGTCACGACATGACACGTCACGACGCGCCGCGGGTTGCGGGAATGAGCCGATGCCTATATTTTTTGCAGTCCGAGAAAACTTAATGAGTCATTAACTAATAATTAACCGACGCGTTAATTACATTGCCGTTTCCGATTCCTTAATCGTGGGGCAATTACCTGACTTGATTGTGGGATTAAACGCCCTGCCCGAACCGCACCATATACGGACCGCCTCGGCGACTTCCACTGTGCGCGAAACACATGGTCTCACACCACCACCATTCCAGAACTTTGCGCCGTCGTCTTCCAGGTCTTCTCCATCCCGTCTTCTGGCGTGCACCGGTTGAAGGGACAGTAGGCCTCCGAAACTCCGCCTCTTGTGATCCTGTACGGGAAAGGGGCGATCAGGTTTTTGGGGAGCGCACTCGCGCGACTACTGGCACGAGTTCTTCCCCAACGACGATTTCTTCCTCGACATCGGCAGCCTCTTCATCGACGACATGGGCGACAACATCAACGCCAACGCTTCGGCTGCTGCTGCACCGTATGGATCTCCTGATCTTCCTGTTTAAGGTACTGCTACACTTTCTGCTTGTAGTATGTGCTCTAGATTCGTTCTGTTTATCTACTGTTGTAGTAGATCACATGATTAGTTTAATTCTGATTATTCTATTCATAAACTGTTTACTGTTTTCGTGTATTAAATCAATAGCTAAATTGCTTATTTATTCAACACAGTTTAATGATCACAAAAAATGGAGACCCTACTCGAGCAATAAAAGATAAGCAACATAATATAAAGGTTTATACCATGGGATGGATCTAGCAAGCTGTGAGGCAACCCGACTAAAAATCTCGATTCCAACTGGTTGCACCCAGAATAAATGGTCTCCCGCTTATCCACTTTTGAAAATCAGAACACGAACGGATCCAATGAGTAATCACAGGGATAAGTTGGACAAAAATAGCAACCTCGAAATATTTTGGATACGCCAAATAGTATCATTCAACCAATTGTTGAAATTTTTCTTATATTGCTTGGTGGCACTATATTGAAACTTGAAAGTCATATGAACAAACTGTCGTACAAATTTGGCAAAGGGGGTGGATTAATCCTGTGTTGGATTGGTTCATGCTTATCACAAAAACATCACTTGTTATTACCCGTCCAATTCCGTTTTAAAAGATTATCCTTAGCCAATAGCACCTTTTGATAGAGAAACCATAAAAACGATTCTAATTTCCCGTGGCACCTACATTTTCCAGATATATTTGGTAAAAAACTAGATGGTAATTCATGGAGTCCAAATATGTACATTTGCGAGTAAAAGAACCGGATGATGTAAAATTTCAAACAAAGACATCAGGTTGATACACAAGATGTGACCAACTCATGACCGCTTGTTTCCGGTTAAAGTCCACCTAAGCTAAATTTGGATGGTCTCCTGTCATAAACGATTGCGACCGAAACTTATTTTCGTTGCTCAATAATATACTTGGATGGTTATTGATAAGAGAGGGCGCATTACTAAGCTAAGTATCCTACTAAAACCGAGTGTTTACAACATTACTAGTCTGAAAGGAACCTCTACAAAAAAAAAATCGTGTACCCCCATTAATCCTTTCTGAAAAGGTGAGTCTATTGGTTTTGTTGTAACTTCAGACAACATTGGAATAAAGGTATTTATTGTGTAGCTAGCAACTCTTATACCACATGCTTTCTCATTTATTTTTTAAAGCCATTTGGTAAGTAAACATTTTTTTCCCAAAACCTCAACCCGAGCCCTCTCTGATCCTTAGGACCCCAATGCAAACATCCAAACGAGACACATATGATATTCCACTTGGTAAGACGGTACATTTCCTTTTTCTTGTGTTCATCACTTTGCTAGAAGAAGCGGGATGGATAAAGTCAAGCCTCTTTCACAGCCTTGTACGAAAAGAGAGGAAGAACATATAAATACTTGTTAGGACCTAATTAATAAAGATTGGGCGATCTCTCGTAACAGAGCATCTTGCCCAACCAGCTCACCAAATTTTCCAAAAATGGTCCTCTATAGACTTCCACTCCCCATTTTTAAACCAACGGAAGTGGATAGGAATTGCATGGTTATATTAACGGCAGGGTTCGAATTTCACACTCAAACAAGTCTCTGTAATGGTGCTCGACCTCAATATAGCACGGCAAAAACAAGTCTCTGTAACTATAATAGTCCGACCATTCCCTGGAGACGTGCTACTACTGGCCCTTGTCGGCATGCCAAGAAGCTATAGGAGCCTAATCCACGAGATGATACCTCATTACGCGCACTGGCCATTGCGACGTACAAGATTCTTTTTAGACTTCACGTGATAAGCTGCAAGACACAATAACATCTTAACCTGTTAATGGCTGATCATACATTTGGAGGACAAATGCGCTGAGATCTTGATTAATTGGAAATTTGACTTACGAGCCAAAATTATCTCGTTCACACTTTGCCAATCATACTCTCATTAATCTTTACTAATGGCGTGTGATGAAAAGTCTCATACGAAATTTTGGTACGTTGCATACATCATGTGAGGACTGCGATAATAGTTTATAAATTCACCTACAGTAGTAAATTTCATCATAGTCAGACATGAAGCCGTGATAATTGAAAATTTTGTTTCTAAATTATATTGCCATAAGCTATCTAGTCCCCGTTCAAATCCTTCATAACATAGCCAAGTCAAATGCCTGTGCGAGTGTGCCTTATTTATATGCGTACACAGCCACTGGTTGCCAATTATGTTATGCTCCTGAGAACTTGCTTCTTCGCCAACTACGCACAAAAAGAAAACGACTCATATTTATCTCAAGATTATGGCCACCGCCGGGATAAAGCCTCCCACCATGCGCGCAGTCCAGTACAGCGGCTACGGTGGCGGCGGCGCGTCCCTGAAGGTTATTAAGGAGTATTAGCTAGTTTGCTTCTATCTTACTAATACTACTTTCGGATGATGATTTTGGTAACCCTTTCTGGTGGACCATCATGCGGCTTCTTGCAAAATTCATCAATTTTTGTGTGGCAAAATTTCATAATTGTGTCTCTATCTGCGTCCATGTATCGCTATTGAAATGAAATTGCGAATTAATCAGGGATTTATGTCATAGGTGTACTAGATAGTTGCTTCCTAGAACAAATAGCTCGTGAAAGGGGATATGGGGTTTACGGACTATGAAGAAGTCGAAGGAGTTGACTTAGAATGTAGGCACTGCAAGGACAAATTGTTTTGCTAAGGGGAATAACTGCTAGTACAATATATTTTTTCACTGCATCCAGCTAAGTTATGGAATTTCATAATTTGTAACGTACCATTTGCTTTTCTTAAGGTTGGCTAGAACCATCGCTGGAAATTGACTTAGTTCAAGTGGTACCAGATCTTGCTGAAGCAAAAGTAGCTCAGAATAAATTGAATAAAACATGTTTTCTTTCTTCAGTTTGTGGAGATCCCTGTGCCGTCACTGAAGAAAGATCAAGTTCTTATAAAAGTTGAAGCAGCAAGCCTCAATCCAGCAGATTCTAAGGTCCAGCAAGGACTATTACGCCCTTTTGTCCCCAAATTTCCGTTTATTCCAGGTATATATTGATGCTTGTACTATGGTTTAACTCCACATGGGGTCCTCTGCACCTTCATCTTCGTTGCCGGTTGCCCAGCAGAACCCTCCTACGGGAAATTTGATAGATCTTACTAGGGAAGTTGCTTCTTGCTGTGCTTTCTGTGGAGGTAGACACAACATTGTCGTCTGAGGATAGAGATCCCTGGGATTATGTGGCTTCCTATTTTGGTTGCTCTGATTTCGACCAGGGGTTCTCCTCAATTCCTGCAGTTGAAGCTGATGTCCAATCTATGGACCAAATGAACTATGCCCATATCACAGTTGAACAAGGCTCAGTTACAGCGAGAGATGTTGAGCATGAATTCCAGTTATGGGCAGAGACAAAAAAGTTCAACTGGAGGTTCTACGCTAAACAGGCCTCAGAGACAGAATTCCTAACTCGTTTTCCCAACAGTGGCTGCATTGAGGAACTGGCTCACTTTGGAAAGTTATTTATGAAAATTGTCCCTTCTGCAATCATCAGGATTGAGAAATGGGCAGGTGATGTTCAACCTTTTGCTATGCTGGAAGAGAGCTGGTTCAGAATCAAGGGGATTCCCATGAAGTACAGAAACAAATCAACTGCATCTTATGTGGCAGGCTTGATTGGCAAACCTCTTGTCATTGATAAAAACTTCTTGAGGAATGCTGCTTTCATCAGGGTGAAGATTGGTTGCATAGATGCTGCCCTGGCTCCTAACACCAGAGTGGGGGAAATTGACAATGGCTTGTATGAATTCCAATACACCAGAGAACTCATTGATCCTCATGCTTCCAACAAGAACAACACCGGCTCAGCTGCTGTTCCTAATGAGGAAGGTGATACCCAGCACCAACATACTCCAAAGAGACAGAGATTCTCCAATCCCATGGGTGTAGGAAGCTCCTCCTCAGCACCTCCTGCAGTGAACGAAGATCCTGATCACAGACAACAGAACAAGGATGATGTGGCCCCTTCCCATAACCAGGGGAGGATTGACAAAGGAAAGGATATTGTCTCAAAGGACAGTGAATCTTCTGATGATGGCTCCTCTTTCAGTAACAAGGTCAAAAGCTACTTCGATGCAGGGAACTCTAGTCAACATCAGTCCAGCCCTTTCCCACTACAAGTCACTATTCCTGTTCTCCAACATGTCCCTGAACATGAGAGGCTGCCTGGTAACATGGACAAAGTGCATGAACCTCTCCCTACAAACAATGATCCTGCCTTCAGATCATTTGTTAACACCCTCAGCAGAAATGGGTCAGACAAAAACTTTACCATTCGCAAACAGTACCCTTCACTGATGGATCCCATCCCTGAGGGCAGCATAGAGAGTGAAACTGTGGAAGATGATCTGGAAGATAATGAAGAGCAAGTTGATTATGGAAATAGCTCTGCTGATGACAGTAAAAGTTCCTTTTCTGATAGGGAGTTGGGTAATACTGGGTGTGGAGTGGTTTATGCCCTCCCTGCAGGTGATATTCTCGCCAACATACCTCATGATGTGGTGGTAATTGATAGCTCTCAACTAGAAGTGGTCACTACACAAGAAGAGGAGATGGAGACTGAGGAGGACAACTCTGCTATCTCTGCCAGGATGAGTTCTCACATGGCTGCAAATGATTTGGTGGACCCAGTACAGACCCAGGTGAACATGATGGACACTGATGCTGATGAAATCAATGATGCTCCCCTTGACACCAACTTGGGTGCCCCAACTAGAACCAGTTCAAGAATTGCCTCTCAACCCAATGCCAACACAAGAATTACTTACAGAGCAAATTCCCAGGCGGCCTCCCAGAACCTGGAAGGTACAAATCTCAATTCTCACAACTCCTTTGCTGTACTTGATACTGTGAGATTCTTGTTCGTTCTCTTGAGATGGGAATTGATCCAGCCTCTTTTACTGTTGAAAAAATTAATTGCATTAGTGAGTTAGAAATTGCTAGACATAATATTAACAGTAAAAGGGAGAATGTGGTGGTGGAAGCCTCTGAAAACAATAGACAGGTGGCTTTGCTGGGTTGGACCAAAGATGATGTTGATGAAGATGGTTTTACTCCAGTTTTGTCCAAAAGTGCTAAGAAAGGTATCAGAACTGCTAGGAAGCTCATTGTTGATAGATTGTCAAATAGCTCTACTGGTGACTTGAGGGATGCACAATCAAAATCATGTGCTACCTTGGAGAAAGTTAACAACAACCACCCTTTGAGTGGTGTTGTAACTGGATCCAGAGTGAGGAGGAAAAACCCAAAATATTTATCATAGGGGCCTGTTTAAATTACAGAGGGGTGGGTAAGAAAGGTATGGGGAGTTTTCTGTCTGATTTCCTCAAAGACCAAGATCTTGATTTTATTGGGCTCCAAGAAACAATAAAGAAGGATTATTCTCAAGCCTTCTTCAGGAAAATTGATCCTTTGAATCAATTTATCTGGAAATGGTCAACACTGTTGGGAGAGCAGGAGGTATCCTTGGTGGTTTTAGATCCTCCAGGTTTGATGTCATTGATACTGTGGTAAGCAGATTCTTTGTTCAATGTTCACTCCAGGACCTCAAACTCGACAAAAAGTGGCGTCTGGTGATTGTCTATGGTGCAGCTCAAGAAGCTGACAAAGAGGAATTTGTTTCTGAGCTCAGTCAAATATGTGGGGATCAATCCCTCCCTCTTCTCCTGGGGGGGGGGGGATTTCAACCTTCTGAGGTTCTCTTCTGAAAAGAACAAACCAATCACCAATCACAGGTGGATGGATGTCTTCAATTCGATCATTAATACCTATGAACTAAGAGAGATCCACATGACAGGTGGCAGTTACACCTGGTCAAACAATCAAACCTCTCCTACCCTTGAGAAGTTGGACAGGTTCCTTATGTCTAGGGATTGGGAGCAACTGTTTCCTTTAGTCACAGTTCACAAGCTCACCAGAGACATCTCTGATCATTGTCCCATCATTTTAGACATAATGGAGGGAAGTCTGAAGAAAAGGAAAGAGTTCAGGTTTGATAAAAGATGGACCAAAGCAGATACTTTCGTTATGAGGGTATCTAAAATCTGGTGCCAACACACCAGGGGCAGGAACAGCTTGGAAATTTTTACAAACAAACTTAAGAATGTCATGAAAGACCTGAGAGGCTGGGGCACTAATCTAAGAGGCCAAATGATTACAAGGAAAAATAATCTGGTTTCTGAGCTCTCTCAGCTAGAGCTCCTTGAAGAAACCTCCTTCCTTTCTCCTGAACAGCTTAACAGAAGAAGCAGTGTCCAAAAAGAACAACTTGAGATGTTTGAATACGAAGAGGACTTCTGGAGACAGAGATCTGCAGAGAAGTGGCTGCTGCATGGTGACAATAACACTGAGTTCTTTCACAGAGTTGGAAATGGGAGAAAGAGGAAAAAACTATTTTCTCCTTAAGAGATCATAGCTCAGCTGATATCATACGGGGGACTCCCCATTTGCTGAATCATGCCACCTCTTTCTACAAGCAGCTCTTTGGCAAAACCCAGATACCTGCTGTCAAACTGAGGAGGGATGTCTGGGAGGAACATGAGAAGTTAGCTGACTTAGATAGAGTAGATTTAGACCAGAAGTTCACTGAAGAGGAAATCAAGGAAGTTGTTGATCAAATGGAGAAGAACAAAGCTGCAGGTCAAGATGGATTCCCAATCGAGTTCTTTCAAACTTGTTGGCCCATCATTAAAGATGATCTCCTAAAAGTGTTTGATGATTTTCATCAACATAAATTCTCTTTGGATAAAATAAACTATGGGATCATCACTCTGATCCCTAAAGGTGATAATGCTGACATTATCCAAAAGTTCAGACCAATCTGTTTGCTACAGGTCCTTTTTAAAATCATCACCAAGGTCATGAACTCCAGAATGGATTCAGTAATGAAGAAAATCATCCATCCTTGTCAGAATGCTTTTATTAAGGGCAGATTCATCAATGACAGTGTCTCTCTGCTTCATGAGATCCTTAGAGATTCCAAAGTTCAAAAAGAGCAAGGGGTAGTTTTGAAAATCGACTTTGAAAAGGCATATGACAAAGTTGACTGGAATTTTCTCCTGGACAACTGTGCTCAGAAAGGTTTCAGTGACCACTGGATAGACCTGATTAAGAAGACCCTTGTTGGGGGAACCGTGAGAGTCAAAATGAATGATGAAGTAGGCCCATACTTTGGTAGTTTCAAAGGTGTTAGGTAGGGGGACCCTTTGACTCCTACTCTGTTCAACATTGCTGCGAATTGTCTATCAAAAATGGTTTGCATGGCTCAATCCAATGGGTTATTTTCTGGCCTAGCTAGTAGATGGACAGATGGAGGATGCCCCATTTTACAGTACGCTGATGACACAATTTTGATGATCAAGGACGACTTGGAAGGAGCCAGAAATCTGAAGCTGCTCCTTTATATCTTTGAAGCAATGTCTGGGTTGAAAATAAACTTTGAAAAAACAGAGGTTCTGCTTGTTCTTGAGGATGATGCAAAGTTGCAAGCTTACTCTGACCTCTTCAATTGTCAGAATGGGGTCTAGCCAGTCAAATATTTGGGTACTCCTATCTGTGCAAGAAGGATATCTGTTGGTGAGATGAACTTCTTAGAGGACTCCTTCAAAAAGAAGATGGGCAGCTGGATGGGCAGCACAATGTCCATTGGGGGCAGACTGACCAAAATTGATGCTTGTTTGGCTTCTACTGCTGTCTACTAGCTGGGTCTGAGAATTCTGCACAAAACCAACATTGCTGGGATGGAAAAACAAATGAGGGGTTTCTTCTGGTCAGCTGGTATTGGCAAAAGGAAGTACCATTGGGTGAAGTGTAGACTCATCTGTACACCCAGACAAAAAGGAGGTCTGGGGGTAAAGAATCTCTCCCTTTTTAACATTAGCCTGATGTGTAAGTGGTGGTGGAGACTGGAATCAGGTGATGGTCCCTGGCAAGATTTTATGAGGAGAAAATACCTTGGAAACTCTGGTATCTCAATGGCCAAACATAGACCTACAGACTCTGCTTTCTGGTCTGATCTGCTCCATGTGAGAGACATCTACCTCTGTGGCGGGAAAATGAGAGTAGGAAATGGTCTCAGGACACACTTCTGGTCTGATGCTTGGTGTGGCAACATATTTCTGTAGCATGGAGAAATATAGAGATCCCTAGGAACCAGCAATGAAGCATATCAATGACTTTGATTGATGTTTCCTATTTCATTCCATAGAACCATCAGGACCGAATAACAGAGTAATTTTGAGCATGGTGAAGTGAGTAATTCAGCATGTAAATCAATCTGTATACGCACGATGGGAAAAAAGTATCTAAACACTTACCTCAATTGATATTATATGGACCAATACTTATTGTAAAGATTCAGAGACAACATGTGAGGGCCTCCATTAAAGAAGCTGGACTTAATTTTGCTGTAAATTGCAAAAAATACAGTGAAAAAAAAGAGAACATAGATATAGGTTAGTAATTCAATGTCTACAGTAAGGAGGGCACATTAATATATTAAATTTGCAGCGGTTCTGTTGTGGAAAAGATGTGACAACTATGGTAAAGCTAAGCTCATCAATGTCTTCATGATTGTGTCCTAAAATGTGTAACATCTCATATGTGAACTATATTTCATAATCAAGACTAAAATGTATGCAGGTTTAACATGCCATTCGAAAATTTAGTCAGAAAGGAATGAAAATTTTGTAGAGCAGACCTCATGACTTGTACATGAGGGGAAACAATTCAAAACCAAAATAAAAATATTAGAAATCCTACCACCTGCAGTACGCCGCATCTGAACATTTAGACATATGTAAATTTCAGTAGAAGCAATATGCTAACCATGAAATTGAAATTAAATTCTTCACAACTCAATAACTTCTTACCGACTTCTTTCCCTACAATTATTTGAACGATTATTAGCATAACTGAATGATTAAAGATGGGAATGAAGTTAGGCTCATCCATAGATGGGAATGAAAGAGTAAAACAAAGCCATAGCAAGAAAAAAACATGGGAGAGGTGAATGGCTCCGATGGAACCTGCTCAGTTCAGATACTTAGGATCGATATCATGGTGCAAGCGATGCTGCAAGCAAGAAAAAGAATAGAAGGAGAGGTCAATGGATCGGATAGAACATGCTCAGTTCAGTATATTAGAGATTCATACCAAGGTGCAGGAAGTAAAAGTAATCACTCTAGTTAGACCAAGAACAACAACATTTGAAGGACGGCACTACCAAGATCTTTAAAACAATCTGATTACAAAAACAAAAGATGACATTCCACTGGAAACAAAACTTCCTAAATATAGCAGAATATACTATCACGAGAATTCTCATGATCTCATATCTAAACCAAAAGGGCCTCTATGTAGTGATTAATTCAAAAAAATTGCAGAGATTTGTACTGCAAATAGGATCTATCCTAAGTGGCAACTGTAGTGACACATATATACGAATAAGAATAGGTAGGTGCCACACAAACCGGTATGCATCTTCTTACCATGATCCACGGTGCACACACTGCTGCAACACACTTATCTACATCGTTCCTTACTGGCACAATTCCGTGTTGAACCCTTCTGCCTTCAGTTGAGCTATACTGAAGAAATGATAACAGGAACAGTAAATCAAGAAGGAAACCTAACGCAGAACTGGAATAAGAGACAAATGCTCAAAACATGTGAAAGAAAGCTAGACCGTAACTAAACGGTGTCCTTTTACACTAATAGTGCTGTAATTACCAAGGAGGGGGAATTGCAGATTAACCACCTTGTTTGATATATAATCTAAATATGGCAGCCAACCATTAAAGAAATCATGGTAGCTAGCTGGTACATGTACGAACTGGCTGTATAATAACATAGTGAGACATAAGTGCTATCTATTTGATAAATCCGAAATGAACAGGTTGACATGAAGGTGCGGGTGTAGAGCATCGGTACGTACTTCCAGGTGGAAATGGCAAGGAGGATCTTGGCCGCAGCTTTAATACGGAGGAGGATGCTCTTATATAAAAGACGAACAACCGATGAAAGAAGAGCAGACATAGACAAACAAAAGGAGTCCGATAGAGTTTCTTGGGCCTTCTCACCTGAACCAGGTAAGAAGAATATATGAAAGGGAACTAACAAATCAATGACACAACATTACCAAGATATTTACACAAACTGTGAAAAGGAACCGACAAATCATGCAAACGATATAACACTACCTAGTTATTTTTCTTAAATTAAATCTTGTAGATTATGCAAAGAGAGGAAAGTTGTCAGGCTGTAGAAGTACTTCCGTAATATAATTGTGCGTTGCTCAAACTTGATTCTGAATGGGTGATTTGTAGTTCTATATTTCTTCAGTGCCTCTGTGAATTACTCAAACTTGATTCAGAACTGGTTAGTTGTAGTTCTATATTTCTTATATGCATCTGTATCGTTGAACATCTCAATTGTGTATATAGAGCCCTCGTTGAGCTGTTCCTGAACTGATATGGTTAGATGGCACACAATCTTCAATTGATTGTGTTTCCCTCAAACGCAAAGTAGATGTGAGTATTTATATTAGACGAAAACAGTTAAGGCATCACACTTAGTAAAATGTCATACTTAGAATCTAAGATATGCAGTAAAAGAGTACCATTACTTATAGTTCAATTTCTGTGAGATACACTGAAAAGCAGGGCTACAGATTGCTCCACGATAAGCATAATTCCACTAAATATACAATAAGTAACTTGAACTGCAGCAAAAGAGTATTATAGTTGATGATCTTTCAGGAGGTAGAAACTGAAAAAATAAGTCTGTAAACTACTGGATAGCATTTCCGACATTCTTAGATTCAAATGCATTTCCGATATCTTTAGATAAGCACAATTCCACTGAATACACAATAAGTAACTTGACCTGTTTTTTTTTTTTGACGCATTGGACAGTGGGGAAGGCCCCCACTGCGTCATTTTTCATTTTTCATAAAAGGAAATATTTACATACAGAGTTCAGAGACTAATGCAATGAATAAATTACAAACTATCGATCCAGATTTGCAAGCCTTCCTTTAAACTAGGCTTTATTCTATGTCTAATATCTCCAACCGAAACTTTAAATGAGCTGAAGCAAGTCTCTTGATCTCTGATCACACCATCAAAGATAATCTTGTTCCTGTGGTTCCAAATGCTCCAACATCCAGCAATCATATATAGCTTGAAAAAAGGATTATGTGACCTATTTTTTGCCTCTATAAGCATGTCCATAAAACCTCTGTCCGTAGGCCAGTCTTCTCCTATTTTTCCCCAAAAAGCTCGACTAAAATTACAAGTGAAGAAAAGATGATTCATCGTTTCTCTGCTGCTCTGGTCGCATAATACACAATCAGTCGATTCCACATAGAAGTGTTTCCTATCCATCATGTCCTTGGTGTTCAGTCTGTCTTGAATCAAAAGCCAGAAAAAGAGTTTCTGCTTTGGTAGACATGGCGATTTCCAAATCCACCTAAATGGTGGGTCAGCGGTGGGTGCTTGGATCAGAGCATTGTATACCTTTTTGGTGCTGTACTTCTCACAATTCCAAGAAAAACACCATTTATCGTTAGAGTTGGATTCTGGAAGATGATTTATCACCTCTATCAAGGAGTCATGCTGATCTGATGCAATCAAAGATAAAGGTAGTTGGAAAAGGGAGTAGAGGCCCTCATCCATTCTCAGTTTGGCGTCTCTAACAGTAAGCAGTGGCTTATGTACAAATGAGTACAACTCGGGAAACCGATTCTTAAGTGGAACATCACACCATTTATCATGCCATATTAAAGTGCTTCTGCCATCACCAATTTTGCAAGTAGTTAGCTCTTTGAAATCATTAATGAAAGAGACACAACTCTTCCACCAGAAAGATCCTTTCTGTCGCTGGCTAGCAGGTAAGGTTCCATTGTGATAATATGCATTCCATAATAGTTAGACCCACGGTATGTCATGATTATTGAAAAACTTGAATAGATTTTTCATCAGGAGTGCCTTGTTTTGTTCTCTCAGGTTCAGTACTCCAAGACCTCCAGCAGATTTGGGAAGACAAACTTTCTCCCATTTCACTAAACATTTTCCTTTCTTCTCTATCTCTTTACCCTGCCACAAGAAGGTTCTCATAGATTTTTCAGTATGATCAATGTGTACATAGTGCACTTTCAGTGCACACATGATGTGATTAGGCATAGCTGACACAATGGATTTAATAACCACCAATCTTGAGCAGTATGATAGTAGGTTGGAAATTCCAGCTAATCTCTTGTCGATCTTACTAATCACCGGAATTAAATCGTCCACTCTCGGCTTGGTGACTCCCATAGGTAGTCCTAGGTAGGTAAAGGGCATAGCTTCCTTTTTGCATCCAAACAGATCAGCCAGCTCCTCACATCTTTCAGTGCTAGTGTTAATTGGAACCATAGAGGATTTGTGATAGTTGATCTTCAAACCTGTTGAATCAGAGAAGGTCTTCAATAAGTTCTTCAGATGGTTGATCTGTACGCTGTCTGCAGGCATGATTAGGAGAGTATCATCTGCATACTGTAGTATGGGGTACTTCTGACCGTAGGAATTGTCCAGTGGAAGAGATATCATACCATTCTGCCAAGCATTATTTATGACAATCTGTAGGAGCTCAGCCGTAGTAACAAATAAAAGAGGAGAGAGTGGGTCACATTGTCTAACCCCTCGTCTACACTTAATATTATTGCCTGGCACACCATTAAGTATAATGGATGTATTAGCAGTGTATAGGATATTCTTTACCCATGCTATAAATCTTTCTCCAAACTAGATGACCCGTTGCGCGACTGCGCAACTGCCGGATGCAACTACCACATTGTTGACACACGCTTTATTTGTTGGTGGAAAGTAATTAATTTTATTCGTATTCATTTAACTTATACCATATAGAAACCCATACTCTGTATGAAGCACTGTCATCATTTGATACCGAAAGTTATGTACCTAGACAGAAAGAATCGTTTCATTTCCATGTCTGAATTGACAGTTTCAGAAACAGTGGAAATTTGACTGTTGCACTTGCACTGTAAATAAGCAGGCATGTGTCAACAAACTTTAGACATAGGCAGATATCAAATTCAAAAAAGAACAGAGCAGTAGCACATCTACATGCAACCACAAGAAACAAATTTTAGCATCTAATTAGATCAGAGAAATAAA
Source organism: Poa pratensis (assembly GCA_947311845.1). Lineage (NCBI taxonomy): Eukaryota > Viridiplantae > Streptophyta > Magnoliopsida > Poales > Poaceae > Poa > Poa pratensis. Next base: position 104,814,783 of record CAMZMU010000052.1, read on the forward strand.
GCACATGGAATAAGCTGACCCGAAAAATGGGTCCTCCTCCTTTATCCGGGATTGGAACCGGCTACCAACTAATACAGATGGTAGGCGGAGTTACCCACCCAAAAGAAAACTAAGAAATAAGAATGGAAAAAGTAAAATCTGAGATGCACACGAAATAATGAAAAAATCATGACCAAGGATAAGAACCTTAAAAAATTGCAGTACTTAAGTAGACAGAAGCTGAATAATTTATTACTCAAATTGCAGTACTTAAGTAGCCTATTAACTAAATTAAAACAAACTTGAATCCTTAGGAAATAACAACGTGGCTACTCATCGTCCATTGATCACCTTGATGGCATAAAAACACCCCTACAGTACATGGAACACCATGCTCACTGGTTGGGCTACGTTCCTCTTAAAAAGAATTAACACAACTGCACAACTGCCAGATGCAAATACCTTATTGTTGACGTCTTCCTACCCATCATTTATTGAACCCTCATTTTCAGTTCATATCTTTTGCTTCGCTACCTATCATTTGACTAAATTAAGTTGGCTTCGGGTAGACAACTACTAATGCCATTAGTTAGTTTGCTTCAGAAGCAATTCCTGAAGCAAATACCGTATTGTTGACGTCTTTCGCACTTGTTTGCTGGTGGGAGAATCAACAAAAAATTCTAAAATTTTGTCAACCAGGTAGACTTTATAGCTTGCTAGTGAGGCTATTTTCTGACAGAATCAGGCAAATTCATCTGAAAAATGTGAATGTAGACAGCATGCTTTCAATCAGTATTGTAAAATTAGGACTATGGATCCACATAGGTTCGAGGCATATAGGTGCAATTAGGAGTGGAGCAACAACAGTATGGAGCTACATTGGTTTGTACTAATAAGAAAACTTGTAACAGAGGTTTTAATTTTTATTTTGTTTGGATTGCTCACCACATATACCATATGGTTGCAAAAGAGGTTTCTAAGATCATGGAAATAGTCTTAGAGAGTGCAATTTCTGATACGACAAGGCAATACGATGCAAGAGACTACAGAGGTGGGTTGTTATAATAGTAGTCTGTAACAGAGGTCTTCATAAGTATGGAGGTTGATAATGACAGCAGCTTTTTTCACACTATTTCTGCATTCATGCATAGCCTTGCTCTCCAGGGCCGGTTCCTTCAGATCATCCAAGTGAATAGCACTACCACTGAAATCCCAGAGAAGTATAAGCAGCAGATCATCCAAATGTTGAGTAACTAATGCAGAAATAATTTCACCAATTATGTAGTAATAATAGTGTTAAAAAACAACTCCAGGAAGCAAAAAACAGAATCTAGTAGCTGAATCATGAATCAAAGGGAGGTTTTGTTTGTCCAAAACAAAGAACCACCTCCAGAGTTCCTTGTTTGCTGAAAATAGGCATCACTAATTCAGATAGACAAATTGCGTCACTACTTGGATTTTATCACTTTTAGAGCTTGCTAAGCTTCGAACCATTGATTGGCTGTAATTTTGGTGACATGATCAAGAAGAAATAAATCAATTTGATTTGATCAGGCTAAACTTTTGATGTTGTTTACATTATTTCTGCATGTTCGATCAATGTTACCGCTGCAGGGATTTCTCCTAAAATATTATTTATTTAAATACTTTGTACTGATGAAGGAAACTAAATGAAACTATTTATTATTACCTCGTTTTTCCTCAGCATGTCCTTCCTGGAACCGCTTGGCCATCACTGCACCCACCGGAACCAGCTATTACATACCATGTTAAAGCCATCTATCTGAAGATGACAACACAGACAATACAAAATTAGCCAATCATATTACAGAAACAATGTAATGTACGCAAGCAACCCGAGTTGCGCACAATTTTAAATGAATAGAAAAGGTGGAAATCTGGAATTAGTGTATTACTAAACGAAGTTTTTTGCACATGCAACAATCTAATGTTTCTCAGGCTGCTAATATCAATTATGTCTGTTTACTGCGCTCGCTTTAAGTGGTAAGATGTTATCTCAAACTATTAATATTTAAAATCCTATTGTGCGTCCCCAGAGATAAATACCTACAAAAATCCAGGGCTTCATGCACAATGATACTACACCACAGAAACCAAACACTTCTGAAGTGTAGAACCATATACAGAAAGGAGTTTACCATCAAAGAGGCCATAAAGCTGTGGATGTTGGATACAGCAGAAGCACTGGGAGAAGACTGTTTTCAACGACCACGAGTGGAACCGCCTTTGGAGAGCCCAGAGCAGCCACTGCCAATCTGCACAATACTACACCACAGAAATCAAACACTTCTGAAGTTATAATAGAATTTACTCCAATTTAATAAATAAGTATAAACCAGTTAGGGCAATTTAGTTTCAGTAGTACAAAAATAGGATGAGAGGTACCTAGCCTATGCAAGTCTGAGAAGAAAACCAAGCAACCTGGATTTTACAACCAATCTGCAGCAATCCTCTACAATTCACAAGGAAGAAATAGTTAGGCCCAAGGAACCAATGTATATTGTCAAGATAATTAACTGTAATTTGATCTCCATATTAAATATACATTCCAAACGTGAACACAATTCTGTTTCCCATACCTATATAAGTGAATAGGACTAAAAGGAAGCTCCCTTGCTGCTCACCCATCTGCTCCAACTCCAAACCTCCAATCCCTGCAGCAAATCGCTATAAGCCCAAAAGCACAACAGAGTAAACCAACAACTTTGTATGATACAGAGCTCAAGAAAATAACTCGAGCATCCATAGCTTCTTCAAAACAAAAGCAAAACCATCTGCATCAACCCTCCACTCGAGCAGAGGAGTAATTGGTCTTAAGAAACGTCGTGTTGTGCAGCAAAACCAGAAAAAACTGAACCATCTCTTTCACAGAGTCCTCACTTCATACACACAAATGCATATGGGAGAGGAATGAGATGGGATGGGGTAAGGACCATCATTAAAAAGGGAGAGAACTTAGAGCTGGAGGGATTAAGGTTACCTTGGTATGGGCAGGACACATCTCAGCTACCGGCCAAGCACAAGTGCAACGACCGCAACCAGCACCTGCTCCGTCTCATCTGCAGACAGTAAACATTAAGTCTAGATGAAAAAGATCAAAAATCCCCTAACCGTGAAATCACACAATGTTCCGCAGACAATAAACATTAGAAGGGGTTGTAGCTACAAGATCCTTCTCTTTATTTCATTAACTCCAAAACTAAGGGAGCAGTTCTAAGATAGAATTCACATATGCTGAATGTCCCAACAGATCCGCAAGACCACAACAGTTCTTATTATGTAAGTAAAAAATGACCAGATCAAAAGAAACCATAAATCTCCCTAGTTAGAGCATCATGCATCTTCCTCAAAACAATCATGAACAAATTCATTTGCAAGAGCAACTCTACTCACCACTCAGTAGACAACTCGATGACCACCACGATGGAAGAAAACTCAACTCTTGCATACTCATCTCAGACTTTAGTGGAGGAACATTTGGCAGGCGTTTCTCACCTGCTCGAGAAGTAGTTCTTGCAATCGCGAGAGTCTAGGTCATATCGAGTGGCCGGTATATGCACAACGCCGCCTGCCGCTGATGACAACGGGGGGAGTGCCGCTGCTGGAGTGACGCGCAACTAAGTCTGCTGATAAACAAATGAAGAGTTTAAGACTTGAAAAGAATGACAAGCCTGCTGCTATAGCAAGTGTGCTTCTGCTCTTCCCGAAAGAACAAGATAAATTGTAGGGAACTGATACTATTAAATTGGACTGAACATGCTTTTTTCGTCTCTTCTTCCTCCAACCTGCACACACGGTGTTTAGAAAAAAAAATCAATTCACACAGTTCAATCACTTCAAAACTTAACTGAACAAAATATGAATTTAAAAAATGACCTTGGTCTTCTTCTTCTTCACAAAATAATAAGGCAATTACCTGTCGAGGGCTGAGGTGATACAGAAGGCCAAGTAGGCATCCCCCTTTAAAGAAAGGCCTGAGATCAATTCCAAAAGATCCACTCCCTACAGCAACAGCAAAAGGTGACCAACCACACTGGGTATTGCCAATAAGACAAAATGCACAACCGACCACTGAGTAATTCAAAACCCTAGAAAAGAAAACCTGAGCCTTCAAGCTGCCACTCTGGTCATAGTAGAATGACTGCAAGGCCCTGAGGAACTCTTGCTCCATCTCCTCGATGGTCTCTTTCTGCTTCTTGTCGATGTTGCAGTACTGAACCACGTTGCCGTCCACCACCTTGTTGTCCTCCTACTGCTGCACCTGGCCTGCACGCTCCAAATTAAGCCCTGAATTAGTTCAGCAGAAAAATCAAAGAAACAACGAATAGGCAAGCAAATTAAGTCGCACCTGAACTGGCAAAAACCTAGCCTGCACGCTCAAAATTTCTGCTTCTTGTTGATGCTGCAGTACTTGAGCTTTTTGCTCTCGAGGCGGTGTGCCGCGCCAGCACCAAGGACTCCACTGGCTCGCCGATGCCACCCTACGCGCCGTCACCCTCTTCTGGGAGGCACCCCTACAGCGCCTCCTACCGCCCACCTCCGGAACTATCGTGTCTGCTCGCCGCTCACCAACTGAGACGGCACACCGATATCATAACAATCAATAAAAACTTGTTACTGAATTATTTATAATTTTTTTGAGAAAATAGATGACTATATTGATTGAGTGGCTGCAGCTTCAATTTTTCATTGCTCACAAACACAATAAAGGCTCACATACACAATTATGGGGGAAAGTAGAAAATAGATGAATAAATTAAGCTTGCTCAATAAAACTTGATCATTAGCTGAAAACATATTTATGATAGATACCTGCTGCTCATTGTAGACCTCCAGTTTTGACAACTGGATTGAGTGGTTGCAGCCATGGCTCCTCTGCCTCACCTTCAAGAACAAATCCTTGTACCCGAGCACCATTATGTGAGGGTTTTCCATTCCTATGCAAAATAAAAATTAATTCGAGATAATAGAATCAGATTTGAGCTCGATCAAGAAACAATTATTGCAGTTTCATCTATATTAATGCAGAAGTAAGAAAATCACGACACTGTATATTAAGTTAAACGTGAAAGGTAAACAATATATTTCCCACAAACAAATTAGTTAGAGTATAAGCTGCATATTTAAATAGCGCTACAATATATAGAATATGTAAACTCATTGGAGAGCAAAAGGTTCTAAATTGAACAAATATGTGTCTCCCACAAACCTAAAATGCACCGGACCTTGGCTCCGGCACAACCAGTTCCATGACAAAACAATTATGAAAATTCTATCAGGTTCTACAGCTGTGAAAAAACAAATGCACCATATGGTAGAATTGTTTCTGAGGCATTACCTCCCAAATACAAAGAGAAGAAACTCACCACACATCAGAGTTTCAGCAATTGAAACTACTGGCAGCTCGGCCATGGCCTTGTGAAGACCTTGCCGCACCTATCTCAAGTGCCCTTTTGGACCTGCTGCCTCCGATGCTTCTGTTACTCTCTCCAGTAGGTCAGCAATTCTTTCTCATAGCAATTCATAATGTCGTGTTGGCAGCCTTCTGCTATCCCTTTCTTCCTGCATCAAGCATACAAAAATTGGACATTGGTCACAAAGGGGTGAAACAAGATGTTGAACTCTTGACTCTTGCCAATTAGGTGTAGCCACTGCTCCGTCCAGCCACATTTTGTTCCAGTTACTACCTATTTTCAGAAGGGAAATGCACAACTAACGAGAATATCTCAATCAAATCCTAAATTTCCTAACCCTTGCATCATAATCTCGGCTCGATCAGCCATTCCCGTGCAACTACTGCCGCAGACACACATTAGACCGACCCAAACAGCCGGATATCTTGGTGTCGAACACTGCAAAACGAACGGATCGAGGGTGTCGTACCTGGAGTTGCTTGGCCTGGACGAGGAGGTCCTTGAGACGGCCAAGGCCTCTCTCTTGACGCACTACAATGAAGGCCTTGGGCTGGCGCCGATCACGTTAACGACAGAGTCTTTCTCCTACTCCTTGGCAAGAAGCGCCTCACCTTGTCCATGCCTCGGTCCCGGACATAGATGGACGACCTTCTCAAGGCGGCGCGCATGCTGTCGACGGAGATGACGAGGATGGACCTATGAGCCGGCTGATGGCCGCCTCAATGTTCTGGACGGCACCGTGCCTCCTCTTCGCCCGCGCCGACCTTCGCCGCCGCCATGCTCCTTCTCCTCCCGCTACCCCCACCGTCCTCCTCGCCGCCAAGTCGCCCGCCGGCCGAGCCGCCGTCGAGCCGAACGCTTGCTTCCTGCGCCGCCGTCGAGCCGAACGCCTGCTTCCTGCGCCGCCGCCCTCCTCCAGGACGTGGGCTAGGGTTTGAGTGGGGCTCCACCATGGAATCTGCGGAGGAGCAGGCGGGGGTGCTGGGAGGTGGTCGTGGGGCGCCGGAACCGGCCGAGATTTTGCTGGAGACGGAGGGGATCGAGAGGAGTGAGGAGGGTGAGAGGGAGGTGTGTGGATTGGGGGAAGATGGGGGGACGCGAGGATTGGTGGAGACGGGGGCGCGGGTCTGGATTGGTTGGCTAGGGTTTCACCGGTGCCGCACGCACGCACTGTAGCTCGGAGGGCGCATGAATAGGGTAAATTTCGCATCCAACGGTCACCGGTGAAACAGCAAGGCGTTTTTGGCAGATCGGACGACCCAGGTTTATGGGGTGATGTGGATGGGGGCAAACATAGGGGGTGGCTCTCATCCTTTATAGAAGTAATCCCAAGTGATGAAGCATAGCTAAAATGGCACTATATTCAACCATATCAAATGCTTTCTCGAAATCAAGTTTGATTATAACTATCCTTTTTTTATTTGTGGCAGATATGGAGGTACTCAAATGCCCAAGCAATGTAGTAGTGGATGGATTTAGATTTGATAAATCCATATTGATTTCTGTGTAGCATAGGTATGATCACTTTCTGTAGTCTATTTGCAAGAATTTTGGTTATAATTTTCAGACTCATGCTAACTAATGATATTGGCCTGAAATCTGCAGCTTTCTCTGGGCTTGGTACCTTCGGTATCAAAGCAATGTGAGTTGTGTTTATGCTTGTAAGATCCAACTCATTACTGTAAAATTTATTGCATAGACTGTAGAACTGATCTTTAATTAGGTACCAGAATTTTTTTCATGAACAGTCCGTTGAAACCATCCGGTCCAGGGGATTTATCTGATGGCATATGTTTGATAATATCATCAATCTCTTCTCTGGTGAAAGGATTTTCGAGCTCTGCCAGATCATGTGGAGTCACCATATTCTGCAAATTAAAACCCATAACAGGATTATCAGATTTACCAAGCCTGTCATTGAATGCAGTCCATAGCACAGCAGCCTTTTGTGTATGTTCAGTGACAATGGTGCCATCCTCCTTTGTCAGACTAGCTATCTTATTATGCCTATAGTTCCTTGTTGCAACAGCATGAAAAAATTTGGTGTTTTCGTCGCCGAGCTTTGCCCATCTAATGCATGCTCTTTTCCTCCAATATAATCTCTTGGCTTCAAGTAATTTAGCAAGGTGTACTTTTAGTGCCTTTCTGAAATTCTTCTCTGGTACCGACAGTGCTCTCTGTTCTTCCAATCCATCAAAAATTGCCAGAACATAACTACATTTGTCAATAATAGCAGATAGGTTAGATAGAGTTCTACTCCATTTTTTGCATCCATGCCTCAATGATTTAAATCTGGCCGTGATGTCTTGTGCTGCATTTTTGTAGATACCATTGTGCTGCCAATTTAGTTCAACTATTTCTTTGAAACCAGGAAACTCCAACCAGTATTCCTCAAATCTAAAGATCTGAGTTTTTGGAATTGTTGACTCAATTTGGATCTGCATAGGAGTGTGATCAGAGCCAAGTCTTGACATAGGCAGTGCAAGAGTATTGGGGAAATCATTGGCCCAGCCGTGAGATGTGAAAACCCAATCTAGCTTTTCCAACAGTGGTTCATTCTGCATATTGCTCCACGTATAAGATCTTCCCTTTAGAGGTATTTCTTCTAAGTCATGAGCCTGGATAATAGAGTTAAACAGTAACATGTTGCTGCGGATCATGTTAAAATCGCCAACAATCATCCATAGATCAAAGAAAGATGAATCAAGCTGGAGGAACCAGTCCACAAATTCCTGCCTGCCTTCTGCTGTACATGGTGCGTACACATTAGTAATATATATAATTTTGGATGATAAATTGCACTTCAGCTCCACTGTTAACTGAAATTTGGACTGGCTAATGGTTCTACCAGAAAACGCATTCCCATTCCAAATGGTGATAATCCCCCCTGAACTGCCAACAGATGCTTGATATGCAAATTGATTTAGTCGTCTTGGACAGAATTTCCTAATGTATGCACTATCAAAATTCTCCCTTTTTGTTTCTTGCAGGCAAAGAATGTTACAATTGCTTTCATTCACTTTATTGGCCAGATCATCACACCTTTCTTGTGAATTTACTCCTCTTGTGTTCCAATTGCAAATTGTCCAGTTTCTATTCATTTAAACCATATTGTTTTTGTGGCCGATGAGAGCAGGTACTGTTCTCAGTAAGATAAAGCAGGAGGATTGTGATAACATGTGTTCTATCATTTCCACATATCATATCATGATTCATTGGATCGTCATACCGCAGATAACTGACATATACTATCACACAGATAAGATGAAGCACACTGACATATAAAACCACTGTGACAGAAGGCAACAAACTGACAGAGATTTCAGAGGAAACAGAACAACCAAACTGGGAGTAAATAAGACTGACACAAGCAATATAAGCAACATAACTGATACTAACTAAGCAGTACAATGCCCTGCCCACGGCTTTCAGACTGAGGTGTTTATTCATTATCATCAGAACTGATGTAGTTCAATGCAGCCTCAGATACCATACTAGATGGCATGTTGCAGTGGTTGGTACCAATGGCTTGAAGGGTCTCAACTGGCAGATGTGGTGGTGGTGCTTCATCATCATCCATAACAGATGCCTCAAACTGCGGTGCTAAATTGGTAGCAACAGACGATGATCCTGCCTCCATGGCACACTGAGAATTCTTGAAACCTGCAGCAAGCTCTGCTATTCTGTCACTGCGCCGCACTGTCTTCACAGTGTTAGGCACTTCTTTCTTTTGCCTTTACCTTGCTGTGCATTGCTGGGAACAAGTGGCTGGACAGGTGGTGCAGGCGGGGCTGGTGCTGGCATCTGAACCTCATCATCATCATTGCTAATTTCAGTAATCTCTACAAAAGGGCTGTTTGCGGCAGTCTGAGTGTTAGGGGCACTCAAAGTACTAATCTGAAGTGTGCATCTTCTGATTATTCCTGCAGCTTCAGTTGATTCAGTAATGTTGCATCTAGCTCCAGAGATTGTACCGTTTCCCAGCCTAGGAATTATGTCACCCGCATTGATCATCAGTTTCCTCCTTACATACGTCCTTATTGCTCCAAACTGCGGCACATAAGGAACTAGAGAAGTAGAGTAAGTAGCAGGGGTCATGTCAACCGACAGTTTCCTCCTTACATTCCTTCCTTCACCCAAAGGGCATATCTTATTACAGAAATCAATAAAGTCTCGGCCAAAGAGCTGAAACTCCATCTGTGTGCACCTCGCAAACTTGTCAGCGATAGGGTCCGGTGAGCTGAACTGAAAAAACATCGTTCTTGCCAACGAACATACAGAGGATCACTGTTTACATAGGGAACAATTGTCAACTCTGGTTGCGCTTCTTGATCATTATCTAGAAGAGCCAGTTTAGATTATCTCGAGTGTGCAGTACATTCAGTTCAGAAGTTGGAGAAGCATTGCTTTCAGGTACATCCAGCACCAAATGAGCAGCACTTGCATTTAAATCTGACTCAGAGGAAGATGAACCTGTAACTGAATCAGGCCAAGCTTGCATCGAACAATCAGTAAGGTTGCTTCTTGGGGAAGAGTTTTGGGGATCCCGGGATTTAGGTATCCAAACTTTGCGACTGCGGCAGTTTTTCGCAGAGTGGCCCAGCCCTTTGCACTTGCCACATACCACCTTAACCCATTGCTTCCTTACCTGTTTGGGGAACTTCTTTTCCTGCTGGATTGGACCTAAGAAACCACATACGTGCAAGCAGTAGCTTGGTGGCCTACTAGCCCACATTTTGCACATTTATTCAGCCGTCGATAGATATATTCCAATGGCGGGGTTTAGGCACGTTAACAGCTTGTGCCACCTCAGATGCCGAATAATTCGATTTTAACAAATCAAAAATAGTCAGGAGCAAGGAATCCGGGATAGAATCAAACTGCCTTTTTTCAAAATTACTGCCCACAAATCTCGCCCCTTTGACTGCGGTTGTTACCAACGGAACCGAAATATTCCCAACCATCACTGACGGTGAATTATTCTGCAGCTGATCGGAAGAAGGGTTACCCTCAAAATTCAGTGACCCAAATTGCATTTTACTAGACGATTCCATCGGAAAATTCACTGACCCAAACTGCAATTTACCGGATGATTCCACAGGAGGTTTGAAGCCAAATTTTGCAAGTTCACTAGCAGATGATCCAGCATTCTGCTTTAAGAAATCCAAATTGGGCCTGAAGAACGTCGGACTTCTATGAGAAACATCCAGAATTTCACAATCTGAAGAAACCACTTGCTTGTCTAATGAAAGGGAGGATTCCTTGAAGCCACGGAAGAGATTGAAGTGACAGATAAAGTCTGGCCACACGCGATCACGCAGGGAATAAATGAAATGGCCAACTTTGTTTGAATCCACCGAAAACCGAAATCTTCTATCAGACAATTGAAAGACCTTAAAACCAATCCGATCACCTCCAATACAGCTTTGGAGAGCAAGACCCACAGATTCAACCGAAAGCTCAAAAGATGCAGACGAAAAGTAGACCACCAGAAAGAACTCTTTGGAGGATGGGGAAGAGGAGAAGTGAACTGAAGATCCATATCGACGACGCACCTGCGCCTCGACCGCAAGGCCGGGCGTGAAGTCCCAATGAAGGAGGCAGTCCATTGTTGATGGGAGGATCAGATCACGCCATGGCTAGGGCTGCCCAACTCCCTATTAACTTCTCTTTCCGGCGATACTCGATGGTACGGGAGAAGCGGCGGCTGGCCCTAGTCGAGTTCAGTCGGCGGCCGGCAGGAGAGCTTAGCGCGGGGGCGGCCGGCGGCCGGTGAGGGAGCCCAGCGCGGGGGGGCCAGCAGCGGGGGGTCCCAGAGCGGGGGCGGCGGCCGGCGGTGGGGGAGGCGGCGGCGGCCGGCTAGGTCATCGGCTCATCAATCGTGGACCAGGATCGATCGTAACTTGAACTGTAGCAAAAGAGTATTATACTTGATGAACTTTCAGGAGATAAAAATTGAAAAAAAATATATATAGGCTACTCAATATCATTTCTGACATTCTTAAATAAATGCAATTTTACTGATATACAGTAAGCAATTTCAATTGCAGCTAGACCACTATAGGGCATCATCCTACCAGAACGTCTGGATTGTAATAGCGATATGGTGGTAGGAGAACATGGTCTTGAATAAAGCAGATAGTCGATTGGGACTTACTCTAGACGGTTCTGATGTGCTCCCTGTGGAATTCAACTGAGGTATACTCTGTAAATCATAAGAGGAACAATAACTCAATAAGGAAAGCTAATGTAGAAACTGATATAAGAGACAGAAAACAAATACTTAAGACACGTAAATAGTATTGCGTGAGGGTCTATCAGAAATCTGCAGACCACCGGCTACGTCCATCTGGCTCTCGTCGTGGTCGTAGCTGGTGCTACACAGAGAGGGAAGGAAATGAGAGAAAACACGTAATTGAAGATGACGAAGCAGCGGCAGGGGAACCCACAGGAGCGGCAACAACAGCGATGAATGGACCATGAAGGGATGTGGTGGAGAAGCGATGTGACGTCGGCGTCGTGGAGGTGAACCTGCAGCGGCACGGCGTCGCCCCAGACCCGCCGCGTCGACACGTCCGACCACTTCGTCGACTCGTCGAACGCGCCAACGCCGGCAGTTCCCCAGCTATTCCGGCCCACCACCGTGCTCTGTGCACGAAGAGGATGGGAGGGCGCCAGGGCGGGCCGGCGAGGATCTTGGAGGGAAGCTGGTCGCCGAAGGCGCGGATGGCGGAGGCGTGAACGGCTGGGACTCGCCGTTCGTCCGTACGGCCCGGGAACCGAGGCGCCATCGGGGGCCTTGCGCCGCCGACGGGCGACGATGGCAACTGCGCTGTCGCGGTGTAGGAGGACCGTGGCATTCGTGGTCGAGGTCGGGGTTCGCGCTCGTGGCCGGGGCGGAGCTCGCGGCCCTCGCGGCTCGCCTCCGCCGCCGGCGGCAAACCCTAGCTTGGGCGCGGCCCCCGAAAGCGGCGGCGCCGCCACTTTTAAGCTGCCGGACCGTGCCCGGCGGCGGGCACACACGGCGGAGGAAACAGGCCGACGCCGGCGACAAATCCGGCGCTTCGCGGCCGTCCCAGGACGCAAGAGTCAGCGAGAATGAAGAAGGCGCGACGGCGGAGCACACCGTGGTGTTCGATCTAAGCGGGGAGGAGCAGGACGCCGGCAGATCGCGTCGGCGGCGGCGGCGGCATCGGCGCCGTGCGGGAGAGAGAAGGGTGGAGAGGGGAAGTGTGGGCGCTTTTGTAGGGTGGTCCCTGAGTGTTTTACCATTTTCAAATAGGTCCATCTCTTCGTAAAGTCGTGGACTGCGGGGCCATTTCCTGGATTGGGAGGGAGATTTATGTAAATGCGGCGGGGGTGGCGTTGGGACCGTCGGATCGACGATCGGACAGCCCAGATCGCGATGACTGTTCATACTGTTCATGGAACAATACCGAGTGATCCGGACAGTGGGATCTCGATCCAACGTCCAGATCGCGAGCGCGGAGAGGGCTTGAAAATCTTGCCCCTTAGTATCACTGTCCACCGACGGGCACTTATAGCACAGATCTAGAACAGCGATGACTAGTCGGTTCAATTCTCCTCTTAGAATGTAGGAACTTCATGGTCAAACTGTTCCGCTTAGAGGACGAACTACTACAATATATTTTATTAGAGCATATACAATGTAAGATGCTTAGAGAGTTGCTTATAAAAATGAACCAGTTTTGTTTAAGTATTGCTGCTTATTAACACTAGGCAGATGCTTAAGTAGGCACCTTTTCTTACACAAATAAGCACTGGTGATTGAGAAATGCTTGGTTTATTTTCATAGGCACTCGTCTAAGCGCTCTCCATTGTACATGACCTTACTGTTCCAACTAAGTTATGAGTTTCCTAATTTATAAGGTACTCCTTCCATTCCCTTTTATGAAACATTTTGCCAAGCCAATTAAGCTCACCAAAACATCTTATTAAAGGGAACAGAGAAAGTACCAATTTGATTTTCTTAAGGTTTATAAGAACCATCGGCTGCAAATTGAGTTAGTTAAAGTGGTATCACTGAACATCCTGGTGATGCAAAATCTGCAAGTCAAAGTTCGGGTCAGCGAGGAATGTTACGTCCTTTAGCCCCCAAATTTCCATTAATTCCACATATATATGATGCTTGCACTATAGGTTTTCTTTTGGCGAAAAGGCCAACCGCCAGCCGAAGGCGACGCCGTCGTCCTCACCCCTCCCACACTGGAGCCGAGTAAAGCTTGTTGTAGTAGAGCTTATTGTAGTAAACAGACAGGAAGTTGTCGTGCTAAGGCCCCGAGGGACCAACGCACCAAAGAAGTACCTATCGACAATCATGACAACTGAAGATCGGAAAAGCCAGACCTGCAACCAAATGGACGGACACGAAAACAGACAGGTTCCAGGAGATCCATCGGGCACAAACCTCCAAGCGCCCTCCGCTGGCCCTAGGCGCACGAGTAGGACGAGGATAGAATGCGGATGACCTTATTATGACTTCAAGATGTAGCCGTCGTCTCACCATGTCGAACCTAAATAAAGGATAGGAACCCTCCCGCCCAAGAGAGGCCGTTATCCACCACACCTCCAAGGCCCTAAGGCCACCGGAGGCGGAGCATACCGGCGGATCGCCAGCGAGGGGGACGAAACCCTAGGTGTGTTTTTGTGATCGCCTGCCCTAATTTACCTGTGCACCATCATACTTTAGATCTTGGACAGTAGATAGGTTCAAGTCTTAACTGGAAGGGAAAGTGGATGCATGAACTCAACAATCAAGTTCAAGTCTTTAAGAATACGAATTTAGATTCGTTTTCCCAAAGTAGTTCTTCCAAGGCCTGAGAAATAGGGTAGTTTATCTCGTCGAGCAAAGAAAAAATAACCACCGAAAGGGTAAAACTCAGACCACCGAAAGGGTAAAACTCAGTCATCGCTGGCATTTACCTCATCCCCGTCACAAGGAGAGGTTCACCATGATGGGTAAAACTCAGACCTTTCTGGTACTCATATAATTTATTAGGAGGACAAAGCTTGTTTAGGAACCAAGGTAAACATACGTATCCTCATACTTTTTTTTTGCGAGGGTGAAACTGACAAAGTTACACCAAGTTCCTTACAGAAAAACCTAGAAACAAAGAAAAATTATAGGAAGGTCCTTCAGGATTCCAGCATCGTCTCCACAGCGCAACACGCTCCGCCGGCGCGCCGCCTCCACTCCTCCACCAACGCTTGGACTGGGAGGAACCCCTCAGGAGACGGGAAGTCGACGGTCCTCGGTTCCTAGGAACCTCCATCCTGCACCTCGAAGAGACGCCGGCTTGGGCAACTTCATCAGCACCACCAAAGTCTTCAGATCCCGGCGCCGCCGTCACACGGCCACCGGCAAGGGGAAAGCGCACTCGGGGGCTCCTCCGAGCCGGGAGTGCACTGAGGGCGGCCGATCCGCGACGGAGCTCCACCGGAGCACCCACCACGGAGGAGACGGAAGCCACCTGCAAAAACCACTCTGGCGACGCCGCCAACTCCACAGCGCCTCCGCTAGCGACCTACGACGACCTACACTATGTACACACCGAGATCCGCCGATTCCCCAGCCTCCCGCCGCCGGAGCGGCCGCCGGAGGCGAGGAATCGGGCGGATCTACGGTGGCGAGGTGGTCAACGCGGGTGGGTTGCACAAATCGCAAGGGAGAGGTCCGAGCTCTCTTTATTGCTCTACTCCTCATACTTATTAAGTTGTGTGCATCCTTAATTGGTACAGAGCCAAGTGAACACCTCCTTCCAATTTGGCTCCAGTCTATAGGTGTATATCGTGATTTAAAAACCTCTAACCTCTCAGGTCACTCAGGATGACTCCGGAGGCGCGTTCACTGCAAACTCGGGAAGGCTTCAGACGCGTGGGACAAGTGCTTGAGTGACCATGCAATGGGGAAGGTCATAGTTGAGACTTGATCATCTGGAGTGCAGTGTTGGTTCCTGCATTTTTGTCTGTCATGTGAATTTCATGAATGTAGTATGTTTCAAAGTTAATTTACGCAGCTATGTCTGTCAGATACTTGGCTGCTTTTGTACTATTCTTCTTTCCGTCATGAGATATTTCTTCTCAAAGGATAATAAAAGTTGTGGAAATGGGCTACTTATTTGTTCTTATAATTTGACAGCACAGTCTTAGTTTTCAACTTAAATAAGATTGTACATATTATTCAAAAGCTACTGCTGGTAGGTGAGCAGTTCATGACTGAGTTACCTGGCCACTAGTAACATGGTCCTCTCTTATAGCCAGACAGATAACAAGAGTAGAACATAAGTTCAATAGTAGGAGAATGAGCGAGGTGCCCAAACAGAACTTGTTTTCGGTTTACGAATGCTACGGTATGCTGGGAATTAGAGGCGTCAGAAATTTTGAGAGAAGCCATTCTGTGCGGATGTGCATGCTTGTACATATCCAGCATTAACGTGGCAGTGTAAATAGTGTACATGATGGACACTACCCTAGTATCGACATCCAAGAAAGGGTGCTTATATCACTGATTTGCAAAAGAGGCGACAAGTCGGTTCCTTTATTCCCCATTAGCTCCTCTCTACTTCAAAATGAAACGGCGAGAATGTTAGATTTTGTGTACGCCTCATGAATCGGCAAGAAATAAAATAGTTTTTTTTTCCTTTACCTAGTCCACTTGATTGTTCTTTCGTCAGTAAAACACTGTAATTGTTTCTTTAATAAAATGTATTATCTTCTTCCATTTCATAAACACATGACATAGTTATACTGAAATTTGATCGTACACAGCGATGTTTGTAACAGAATTGGTATCTATACTAGCAAAATGCCCGTGCGTTGCTACGGGCTGATGAAACAATTTAATAATTACGCCGACTTGAACTCTCAAAGTTCATCCAAATATGGTACAAAAAAATAATTTATGTTTTGTGCTACACAAAAATAACAAATGTACGGATTTGAGTATAATGTATAGTACAAATTTCCAACTTTTGCCATTTTTTGTGTAGCCCAATAGCATATGTGCAAATGACGTCGACTGACGATGACTGAAAGGATTTATCAGCTCTTCTTCTGTAAGATGGAGGACGGGCTGGGCTGTCTCGAGTATGTCATATACCTCATCCTCTGTTTGAAACTTTAAATGCTTTGTACCTGGTACGTACTATCTGCTCTTGTAGCTCGGTCGATGGCACCAGCCGGCCTACAGGTACTTCAGCTACCTTTTGGCGTCTGCTGCTTGGTTCGAGTGCTGCTTCTTGGTTCGAGTTTGTCCTGCCGGTTGGTTCGAGTTGCTCCGTCGAGTCTGCTGCTGCTTTGTTCGAGTTGCTCTTTTTGTGGCTACTAGACGGGTGTACATTTAAAGAGCTATGATCAACTACGTATGGGAATAGAATTATGATTGGAAAGTTGTGATTTAATTTGTGTGCGAAGAGAAACTGAACTGGATTGGAACACTATTCCGAACTGGATTGGAACTGTATTGTTTTTTCGTATAGCACGAGAGGAGCTCACGTGGTGTGTTGACTTGTCCGGCCCATCCACTCAGCAATAGGAAATGTAAGGGCCCATATGAAAATACAATCGATCGGCCCATAGAAAAATATCTTAGCCAGATTGTAGGTCGATCGGCCCATAAAAAATTATATTAGCTAGATCGTAGGAGTTGCATGCATAATTTTAGTCCCACCTTAACTGACAACTCAGATTTTGAAAGTGCGGGCGGTCCTTCAGATATACGTTTTTGCGACAGGGGTAAAATTGGAACTCTGAAAAACGTACCAACACCTTCTCAAGCCATATTATATACTCCCTCCGATCCGAAAAAAGAGTCGGAGGACTAAGCACGTTGTCACTTTACAAAAAAATCCAACAGGTTTCTCTCGCTCGCCTCTCTCGGTCTCTCCCCTCGTACCTCACCTCTGTCACCACGGTAGCTCGCCCCCTCCAGCTTTCCTCTCGCAGCAACTCCAGGTCACCATAGACTACCACTGGCTCGGTCTCCTCTCACAACAGCTCCAGGTCGCAGCTCTGTAGCCCTGCAGATCGCCTCTCGCCTGTATCCCTGCAGCTCCAGGTCGCAGCATCTGCCTGCAACTTCCATCTCGCAGAGTACAGCCGCCGGGATCTAGATCGGGCCCTCGGGGAACTTGGCGGAACAGAATCCTGTGGCCACATGAAGCAGGCATTTCTTCCTGCCCGCGGACGTCTCGGTGGCCGACGCGCGTGGTTTATCTCATCGCCGGGCCGCGTCCCTTATCCGATCCGGCGATTCATCGCCACCCTATAAATCGAAAAATAAAAACTTCTCGTGGATGCGACTGTGCCGGGGAGAGGAAAGGTGCAAGGGAGCGCGTCGAGGAGAGAAAAGGTGCAGGGGAGCTCGCCGTCGGCGGGAGTTCGCCGGATGCGGAGCAGAGAGAGAAAGGTGCGAATGCGTCTGGTCACGACAGAGGTGGAGTGCGGGTTGAGGCACACAACATTGCACGGCTTTTTTTGCAAAATAACAGGCCGCGAATCTTTTTCCGGATCGGAGGGAGTAGTAGAGATATGTGTCAGGGGAATATTGTTGTTTGACAAGTTGGTGTATCTATTGTTGTGTATATTGCTATGTACAAAATTTGCCAAATCTCGTGCACATTATCTCTACAGGCTTAAACCGTCTAACACTTCCACTAGCAGATGCCTAGGCTATGGGTGTTTCCGCCACAGTAAGAGCTTCGGAAAAAATGACCAGCTTTTATTCAATTTAGTAATCACTTGCGAATAACATCTGGAAAAATGACTGTGATAACTACACATCTATTAGGTCGTTGATATAATCCGTCAAAGATGTGACATATCTCTGGTGCGGTTGGTCCGCCCACCTCTGATTCCTTGTCAAAATCAATTGCTCTGTTGAACATTTCATTTCTTGGATAAAATGTAAAAGCGAGTCATTTGCTATTCAAATTAGGTATGGGGTGGCTATTGTTTGGTGGACTTTATGGACAATTCGAAATATTGGGTCGGCTTAATCATGGGGTTTCTTTGTTACTGTGCTGGAAGTGTTTTTGTTTCTCTAAATGTGGGTGGGAGGTGAGGTTGATTGAAAGCAGTTTTTCGGTGGATTCTGTTGGTGTTTGGTAATGTGCACCGGGTTTCTCAACACTTGTAAGACAAACCTTTCTTCTTTCTCTATAAAGCAGGTTTATATATATGCCTGAGTTTGCCCGAGTTTGTAAATTCAAATAAGATCGTACTGTACACAATAATTGAAAACCTACTGCTGGTAAGTGAGCAGTTCATGGCCCAGTTACTTGGCCACGAGTTACAGGGGCCTCTTTAGCGAGACATATAACAAGAGCAGAACACAAGTTCGATTGTAACCCAAACAGAAAATGTTTTCAGTTTACGCAGGATAGGCGTGTGGAAATTTGGAAGGAGTTATGCTGAGGGGAGCTACATGCGTGTTTATTTAGGCTCAACAGGGCACTATATACAAATAGAGTACATGAGGGCAGGGATGGGCATTCGGGATTTCCCGAAAATTTGGGACGGGAAGTTTGTTAAAAAAGTTCGGGATTCACAAACTGACACCCAATTTTACATTAGAAAAATTGATTCCTGATAATTCGGGATCAATTTCGGAAAATCCCGAGATCACACCTCAGCATACATGGGCTTCAACCGTCTGAGAGAGTAGGGTGGGGTGTGAACAAGCGGGATTAGGGTTGTTGTTGGCTTGCTGGGCCAGTACTAAGGGAAAAGACCGGGCCTAGTCACGAAATCCCAGGACATAGCGTACACAGGTTTTGGATGGGCTAAAAAAAGACTGGCGTTTACCTGGGCCTTTGGGTTTTAAACCTTTCGGAATTTACAGGATTTTCAGGATTAAACACTACATTCCCGAATTATCCTAAAGAAATTCGAGATTTCATAACAGCTTCCCGAGAAAATATTGGGGATTGTTGGGCTCGGTAAATTTGGGATTCGAGATCGAGAAATATACCTAGCCTGACATGAAGGACACTACCCTACCCTAGTATCACCGTCCTCACGAAAATCCTGTCTACTTCAAAAGGAACGGCAGGAATTTTAAACTTTGTGTACGCCTCATGAATCGGAGAAAAGCGAGTAGTTTTTTTTTCCTTTACTTAGTCCACTGATTTTACTTGCCAAAATATAAGACCGCTAAAATTTCGTTTAATAAAGAACAAGTTTAAGCCTTATTTGCCCTTATAATGTGTTCACAAAAATAGCATATGGAACGAGAGATTTTTGCAATATGAATCCAACTGTACCATCTATACAATCCCAATCTTTACGATTTAGTATATATTCAGGGTCAAAATCGAGTCTCAAAGATCAAAGAAATAGTGTGCCTCACATTTATGATAATTTGAGAAGCAAAGTATTTTTTTTCAAGGACATTCTAAAGAGCTACGAACATGACTGTACTCCCTCCATCACCATTTATAAGGCACACACGTAGTTTTAGAAAAAGCTTAAACGTTGGATGGATTTCGCTACCGCATTATTTTCAAAAAAAAAGTTTAAACATTGAATTTAGTCAACAAAATATAAATATATATAAAATAAAAATATAACATTGAATTTATATTAAAATAAATTTTATATGTTACATTTTTTCTGATATAAAATTTAGTTTTTGTTAACTAAATTAATGATCAAACAATGTTCATAAACTACGTGCGTGCTTATAAATTGTGATGTGTGATGGAGGCAGGGGTGCGCCTTTCGGCCGCCCGTTGGCGCCGCTCAGTTCCGCGACGCCGACAGAGCTCGTTAAATGGGCCGCGGCCCAACATTCCAGTAGCGTTGGAATTCAGCTGTTTCATTTTTTTCAAGCGTTCGGTTTATACGAAAAATATTCCAGAAAAATTGAAAATGGTTTCATTTTAAATTTGAAACCTTCTTTTAAATAAGTTTTTCAAATTTGGAACCATTTCTAAATTTGGAACAATTGTAAACTTGAAACCATTTTAGAAAACGAACACTTTTTAAATTTGGAACCATTTTCAAATTTTGAACCATTTATTTATTTGAACCATTTTAATTCGGAACCATTTTCAAAATGAACAATTTTCAAATTTAGAACAATTTTACAATTAAGAACCATTTTAAAATTTGGAACCATTTTTAAATCTGAACCATTTTAAATCTGAACCATTTTAAAATATGAAACTATTTTTTAATTTGGAACCATTTTCAAAATGGAATATTTTCAAATTTGGAACCGTTTTTTAATTTGGAACCATTTTTATATTTGGAACCATTTTCAAATGGAACAATTTTAAAATTTGGAACCATTTTAAATTTGGAACCATTTTAAAATTTCGAACCATTCTAAATCAGAAACCATTTTTACATTTAGAACCATTTTGAAATATTAACAATTTTCAAATTGGGAACCATTTTTATTCAGAACCATTTTCAAAAATATAGAATCATTTTTTTAATTTGGAACCATTTACAAAATGGAACCATTTTTAGAAAGGATCCATCTTTGAAAATTTGGAACCATTTTTTTTCATTCGGAACCTTTTTAAAAAATCAGAACCATTTTTCGGTTCGGAACCAAATTTCAAAAAAGTAACCATTTTGGTTTGGAACCATTTCAAAAGGGACCATTTTCGAAAAAACGAGAACCATTTTTTAAAAATATGTATTTTCCAAAACACGAACCATTTTCAATATATGAGAAAATTAAAACATAAAAACGAAATAGAAAAAGGAAAAACAAAAAATAAAACGAAAAAAGAAAAGAGAAAAGAAAAACAAAACAGGAAAAGAAACAAAAAAGAAAAAGGAAAACGGAAAATAAAAAGGAAACAGAAAAAGAAAACAGAAAAGAGAAAGAATAAAACGGAAAACAAAAAAGAAACAGAAAAAGAACCCGAAAATCCCAAACCGGATACAAATAACATGAAGAATAATGTGTTATTGAAAGTTAACACAGACGTAGCCCAGTGGTTAAGTGCTTGTAGACGCTTGACAAGGTGCCCGGTTCGAATCATGCTGGAGCGACATAGAACTATGCTTTTTAGCGGTTGAAAAGTGATAATGGGCCGGCGCGAATCGTGTAGGCGCCGCTCCGTGGTTGAAAAGTGATAATGGGCTGGCCCTAAAAACACGTGGTCAACGAATCGTGTAGGCGCCGCTGCGCGGTTGAAAAGTGATAATGGGCCGGCCCTAAAAACACTTGGTCAGCGAATCGTGTAGGCGCCACTGAATTCCGCGATGCCCGCGAGGCTGTGCAAAAGAAGTGGTGAGACGCGCGTGCTAGCGCAGTGGCAGTGCCTGCTGGTGAGCAGCCTGCCCGCCCAGGTTCGATCCCTGAGGGACGAATTTCTGGGGCGTCTCACCACTGTTACACTGTTCACCGAGGCACTGTAGCAGGCACTGTTCATTGAACAGTGTTTAGTCGCAGATACCTCTCACCGTTTACGTGCCACAGGCGAGATCGACGTGTCCGTCGGACCCGGAGCGCTGGTCTTCAGAAGACTCTCAAGACGTATTGGGGGTCCAGGTTGTAGGTATTGTTTACACACATAGGTGGGGTGTGCGTGTGGTGTGAGTGTGTGTGGTGTGCATACCTGTTAGTCCGAACAGATACTACAGCTTGTATCCCCAGGAGAGGCTAAAAAAAAAGTCTAGATCGGCCACGTACCTAGTTGGGCCACGGAGTAGCCGCGAGGCCCGTGCCCAGGTAGCCCCGTACACCCTTCGTCTCCACCGCAGCGGAACTGCAGAAGACACGAACATTTCTACGCATCGGTTGATCGGTTCTAGTTTCGCAAAAAAAAAAGGTTGATCGGTTCTGAAATTTCTCATCTTCAAATCCATGGCTGCCTCCGTTGTAGGTGGATTATGTTGGAAAAAAAATGCAGGTTTGGCTGAATAATAACGAGCCGTACCAGGTTCATTCGCCCCTGAGACATGATTTTTCTTCACAAGGGGTGACACATATGGAAACACACTAGCGTAACATGAGCGCCAGCGTCGAACAGAGCGCACACAGATACGTACATACCAAAACGGAACGAGTCTCTAACCGCATTCCTCCAACGCATCGCCCAGCCAAGCAGGCTCCCACGGACCGAAGTCGATCGTTGCGGACGCCTGTCTAGTTCTCTCGCTAGGGTTTCCATTTCGCCCGCCGGTACGCTCACCCCTCAGCCCCCAGCCGCCGCCGCAGATGGCTGGCAACGCCGCCGAAGCACACCGTGCCATTGAGTTCACGAGGTACACCACTGGGGAGCTCGTGAACTTCCTCCGAACCACCGACAGCATAGCCGATTACGCCATGGTGGGTGGCCTGCTTTGCGCCCGCGAGGAGCAGCTTCAGGCGACTCTCGCCGACGCTCTGAGCAAGGTCCAAGCTCACGAGGACATCCGCCGGGCGTCGCTCGGGGCTGAAGAGGAGGCCGGCGCCGTCGTTATGGCGGCGGTCTCCAAGATGCACGAGGCGGGGACGAAGAAGCAAGACGAGGTGTCCGCCAGCCTCGACGCGGCGCTGGCCGAGATCCACGTGGTGCTTCACAGGCAACGAGAGGAGTTGTCAGCTAGCATGGCGATGATCGTGGAGGAGACCGAGGCCAAGCTTAAGGCGTCCTTCTCCAAGATCCGTGCGCCTCTGAAGGAGCCTAACAAGGAGACGCGTGGTGTCCCGGCGCTCCTTACCCTGTGGGGGCGGGCACCCCGTCCATTCCGGTAGCACAAACGAGCAAGCAGCCAGTCGTGGAGATGGCTAAGGTAAACAAGGGGAACGGTGTTCTCACTGCTGATGATGGCTCCGCCGGTAAATCTCTCAAGAGGAAGGCCACAGTAGTGGAAAATTGCGGCGGGTCGCCGTCGACGGTCGAGATCTCGAGGGAAGTGCAGGAATTGATTGAAGCCATTGGTGCTCCTCCCGGCTTCAACCCTTCTCCCCGGTTCTCGGGGGAACTGCCGGAAACCATGGAAGACATCGGAGTTCCTCCCGGGTCCAGCCCATCTTACTGGATTTACGAGAAGGCAGGTCCGTCCTCGTACAGTTCGCCGTCCGGCCAGGCGATGAAGGTCAGTGCTAAGGTGAGCAAAGAAGTGGCATCAGTGCAAGGAAGTGGGAAGACAGTGATACTGAAGGAACCCACTCCTTTTGTGCAGACCGAAGAGAGCAACGATCCCAACAGCCAGGCAACACAGGATGAACGGGCAGAGGAGCCTGCATATCTTGGAGATGCGAGCATGACCCTAATCACGGTGCCGGTGCAGCAGGACGAGAGGCTTGACAGAGCTAGGGTGACCAAGCGTGGTCGCGGGTGTGGACGAGCAGTCGCCAAAGACAACAAAAAGAACAAGAAAGTTTCTGGGGGCAGTGGCAGTCGGGGACGTGGACGTGGAATAAGCAACACTTCAAGCAACCGGGTGCTGGGTGCTCGGTCAGAATTAGCCTCTAGGCCGTGGCAGTCTCAAATTCTGAATCGGCCTTCTCTACTACTACCTGCCCGGCCTGTACAGAACTGCTCTGCAAATGGTAGCCAATCAAGCAAGGACGATCTATTTCTACCCTCCAATGCATCAGCAAAAGGCAAAGCTATAATGAACATCGCATCAGGACATGGAACTGCTGATAACCGGGAGTTGATACTTGTAATGCCAAGATCATCTCCTTTGAGAATTAACAGCATCTCTGAATCTGGAACACAAACTCGCAGTATCTCGGGTATGGGAAGCAAAGTGACAGAGAACTTGGGAATATGTGTTGAGAATAAGGTTGATTCTGTTCCGGGGACTTCACATGAGGAAGGAGATATTGGTAGACGTAGCAACGGCATAGGAGGTATACATATATGTGAATTTTTGTGTTTATTACTTAAATATTCTTAGTTATGCGAGTTTATAAATATCTTTATTTTATCAACCAGGAGCTTCTCTTGGGGCGTGACAAACCTCAAACAGTAGCCTCGACAAATGGATGAATTCAGGTGTGTTGAAATTAGTTGCTAAAGATTACGACTGCAAACTTTTCTCTAGTTATTTACATAGTCTATGCATATGATTTTATGGGAGTTGTAGCTTCATATATCCATTTACATGTGATTATATATCAAAATTTATATCGCTGAAATGTTAACAAAAATCAAATGCATCAAATTTATCAGCAACATAAACATATCTAGACAATGAGTAAAATATTGGAGCATTACAAAAAACTAGTCGTCAACCTGTGGATTTCCACGGTCTAGTGCTTCTATGTTTTATTGAAAATTTGTTTTTCTGTAACATTATTTATATATGAATTTTAAAAGGTTCCTGATTATATAAAGAGGAAATAATATATATTTAAATTGATGTTCTCGTACTCACGACCAGAATCTGCTATTTTTTCGAGTATTTGTAGCACCATGTGTCCATGATATATACCATTTCTGCTGAGTACAACCTTACAGTCGGTAACGTCATGTGTCCCGTCTTTGGATACTTTTCACTTCCATAACTTCTTCCTACTCAAAATCTCAAAAAAAAAAACTTCTTCCTACTCAGGAAACAAAAAATTTCCAGGACTGACCCCATAAGCATGCATTGCGTTCTGAATTTATAACATCCGTATCTTATACTAGAATGAGAATATTTTCTTCGTTATATGGATTAGAATTTCCCTCCAAGTCGTGGGTGTGTGATTTGTTTTCTTTAAATGGGATTCTAAGGAATCAGTAAACTATTTTTTTAGTATTTACTCTACTCCATGGAGTGTATATGTTAGCTTAAGTAAATTGCAAATATTACTTCTTAGTTGAATTTTATAAATCTTACTTTTTATTTGGATCTTATAAAATGTTGCCAAAATTCCTGTATAAAAGAAACAGTCGATTAATACTTCCACCTATGAAAAAGAGTTTCGAAGAATAAGAGAACAGAATATGGTTAAGTACTAAATTCTAAATATCTCTATAACTTAGCTGATGCACAAATATGTATCGCTCATTCGACATCGCCTCCAGTCCTACCAAGATATTCTCATGTATTACATTGTTTGCAATCCATGTTATCTTATGCGTTTTCTTTCTCAGGTGGTACACAATATAGAGTCGAGGACTGGCGCAACAACTATGCAAGCTATGAAATTCTTACCACCTCCAGTACTTTCAACAACGGTGTCTGACCGGCGCTGAATTTTCGACTTCGCTAAGAACACAATGACATCAACATCTTAATATGTAATCGGATTCCCTATGATGCATTGCTACCTACCTGCAACTTTCTCCGTTGGATTATTGTATCAGCGACTAAACTCTGTCAACGCTGGCTGCGTGGCCAACTAAGTGTTTTATATTACTAAATTGGTTCCATGTTACAAACAATTCATGGAAAGGAGGGGAGCTAATTCTACCTGTTGATTCTATAATTTCATATATCCGTTTACAAATGATTAAATATCAAAGTTTAGACCGGATAAGTATAAAGCGGTTCAACTATTAAAGAAATCTAAAAGCAAATGCGTCAACCTTATTAGTCACACCAGTTGCCAACCCCGTGAAATCACACGGTGCGTGTTCTTTGTTTATGGCAGGGCAGTTAATTTAGTTATTAGTAAAATGTTTATTTTCGACCATCAAGTAATTATAGGGTTTAGAGTTCATGACTAACAAACCAGAAATCAAATTATTGATTTATGTGGTTTTCCTTTCGTTCTATATTTTTTGCAATTTTTCATATGTGAATATGTTTGTGCCAAACTAAATATGTCGATGAAAGAAAGCGCCACTGCTACATGGTCTAAAGTCACGCTGGGCGTTCGGGTAACCCGACGGGTTCGGGTCGGGTAATTCGGGATATAGAAAAATCGGGTTTTGAGAAATGATACCCGTAATTTGTTAGAAAATTTTAATACCCGACAACTCGGGTACCCGACAAATCGGGTTCGGGTTCGGGTAATCCCGAATTCCCCGAAATACATCACACTAAGAAAATCATTTCTTCAGATTTCTTCAGATTTGAGGGCAGCGGAGCACTAGGAGGACGTCGTCCTCGCCATGGTACGGAAGATGGAGGCTTCGTGGTGCTGCAGAGCCGCGGTGAGCTGGGAGGCGTCATCGCCGTCACCGTACTGCGGAACCTGCAGGCGAGCAGCCCCTGGTTGCCGACGCAGAGGCGATGCGCTAGGGCCTAGCAGTGGGGGGCGCCCCTGGCAGTGGGCAGTGGGCAGTGGCAGCGAGCGGCCGAAGCATCTCTAGGCTATGGCGGCGCAGCGATAGATCGATGGTGTGCACGGCTGTGCGTTGTGGCGGCGGAGATGGGAGGCTGGGTCGATGCTCGATGGGTCAGGCCGTCTGTGTGGTCTGGGAGCACGAGGAGATGTGGGGAAATAGGGTTAGAGAGAGATAAATGGGCTGCTGGGCTGCTGGGCTACGCAAACATGTAAACGTGCTGGGCTGAGATAAATAGGCTGCTGGGCTGTTCGGGTAAATCGGGATATTCGGGTTCCCTGGAGTGATACCCGAATTACCTGAACTAAATTCGGGTTTCTAGAAGTGATACCCGTACAAGTGCTCGGGTTTGTCGGGTTCGGGGTATACGGGTCCGGGTCCGGGTTTTTCGGGTTTCGGGTTTTATGCCCACCATGAGTCTAAAGCCGCACTACAAATCTACAATAGCCTCAGCTCTACCGATATACAACTTTGTTAATAAAAATAATATTCTCGACACTTTTTGGAAGATGTGTGTTGCTTTATGAGTGCTCATGTGTGCTTAGGGATGAAACACACGACCAACCACAGACAAGGAGAGGGCCTAGAACTACGGAGGATGAAGACCAGCTTCAAGAAGAAGAGGAGTCCAAGACGACTCATGGTGCCAAACTGCCCGGCCCTAGCCACTTGATAATATGGTGACTGTTGAGACGCGGCTGTTTGAGGAAACATGACATTGCACTCTCCGTGCCACCTCTCCAGCTTTGTACGACGCATATTGTTTCGAGTTTGACCCTAGAGCGATGCCTCGAGGAACCGGTCTCAGAAAACGATGAAGCTTGGAGATGCCGTGTGTTGGACTTCTCTGGTACCACAGAGGCCGAATCGTTCAGTTTCCTGCATGTGCACGCGGAAATTGATTTGTTAATCGTGTATCTAATCCCTATGCCCCTTAGACTATAAAACCTTTGTACCCATTCTGATATAAGGGCTAGACATTAAGTAGAACTACTGTAGAACTTTGCTCTTCGAAACTCCCCTTGTGGAAGTGGAATACAAGCTCAAGACCTCTCCTCGATCGTGTCGTGACTCGTGACTACAGTATATCTATAATGAAATCTTTCCTTCCAAGGATTCCCGTTGAACAGGTGTGAAACAACAGTGTCAACTAGAGTTGGTCTCTTGAGTTGCACCGATTTGAAAAATCATACATTTGGTACCTTTAATAGGGTATCGAGAACTCTTAAGTATCAATTGTTTATCTGCATGTGCTTATTTGTGTTCGTCGTGTTCATCTAGTTTGTCTCCCTTGTGTTCATCACCCTCTGGTAAATTTATGAAGATAGAGACCCTACCCGTTTCAATCTCCATGTACCGTGTTGCAGGGTCACGTTTAGTGCGCTTGTTCGGATGGTATCTTGCCCATTGTTTGTTAGGTGGTAAAGGTTGCAATGTATATTCGCGACTCTGGCCACGCTTAATTTTGCCTCGAGTGGTTCAGCTATTTCGGCCTAGTTTTAGGCTTATATAGTTTTAACTCTGTTTTGTCCAGAGAAAATGAGATAGGTTTTTTTTCAAGACGAAGAATGTGGTAGTTTTTCATTTTTCATTTTCCCCCAATAAACACAAAGCTTGTGCATTGAGAGAAAAAATGTGATAGCTACGCGAAAGAAGCATATGGCCAGAAGAAGGGGTGTTTTAATTGGAATTAATCCAGTTTGTCTAATAGGTGTAGTGCACTCACTATCCAAAGAACATATTCTTAAATACAAAAAAAATCAGATATTCTATGTTCGCACCCGAAGTTTTGTCGAAAAGTGAGATGATTTTGTGGCCTGTATAAAAATAAAGTTTTGATTTGGAACCTCATTTTGGACAAGCGTCTAGGGAAGCCATTACTCGAGGAGGTGAATTTGGTCGAGTTATTATCGTCTATTCCGGAGTTTATCAATGGTTGTTCTCTAAATTATTTTTCATGGGACATATTTTTCTTTTTATATAAGGTTCCACAAATATATTTTTTGCAAATCTTTGTGTGCGAATATAGAATGTCTAGACATAAATCTTGAATCATTTTTCATTTTTTTTACATTATGAGATGCATTCAAAAATACAGTTTCCATAACATATGCATATATACCTATAAGTCAAAACAAGATATCATGTGGGTTTGGCTTAGAGATCCCCATCCTGCCCCCGCATAGAGCTATGCGGCGCGCCGGACGTAAAACCGCACCCAGTCGCGACCCCATAGCCATTTTATGTCCAACACGGCCCAATAATTCATCGGACGCCACTAGTTCAACCCCGCCCAGTTGAGAGCCGCTTGAGCACGCCATACGTATTTGTGGGCTTAGCTTAAGCATTGGCCTTCCCAATCTATTTGAACTTCAATTTATTTGAATTGTTTGAATAATTTATCTTTATTTTTAATTGTTGTGGAACTATTGTATTTGTTAAGAACTATGACATATATAAATGTTTCTATTTGTATATGACAAAATGCTTAATTTTTGCAATAAAACACGTAGTAGATACTTCTCCCTCCGATCCGATTTTAGTGCTGTGGAGAGTGACCTGTTGTAGTACAAAAATGTACATAAGTTGCGACACTAAAAAAGATCAGAAGGAGTAGTATTTCGTAACGTGACAGCCAGCTGACCCAGAGGTTCAGTGCAACCGTAGCGTAGTACTCCACTCTACCGTATTCCTCCAGCGCAGTCCACTCCGGAGAGGAGACAAACAGAAGGCCCACAGACCGAAGTTGATCGTTGCGGGCTGGCCGGGCGCTTGTCTAGTTCTCCTCTAGGGTTTCCAATTCGCCCAAGCACCAACCAGCCGCTCAGCACCCAGCCGCCTCCGCCGATGGCTTTCAACGCCGCCGCTCACCGTGCCATCGAGCTCACGAGCTACTCCGCCGACGAACTCGTGAACCTCCTCCGTACCACCAACCACAAGGCTGATTTCCACGCGGTGGCTACCGTGCTTAAAGCCCGCGAGAGGAGGGCCGCTCAGGCCGAGGCGCAGCTGAGGGCGAGTCTCGACGACGCTCTGACGAAGATCCAAGTTCACGAGGACCTCCGCCAGGCGTCGCTCGCGGAGGCCGAGGATTCTGATCGGCTGAGGAGAGCCGCTGAAGAGGAGGCCCGCGCCATCCTTATGGCCGCGGTGTCCGAGATCCACGAGGCGGGAAGGAAGAAGCTGGACGAGGTGTCCGCCCACCTCGACAAGATCCACGCGCTGCTCCACAGGCAACGAGAGGATTTGCCTGCTAGCATGGTGAAGATCGTGGAGGAGGCCGAGGCTAAGCTTAAGGCGTCCTTCTCCCAGATCCATGCGTCGCAGAACGCGCCCGAGCTCGACGCGGTGCATGGCCAGGAGAGGAATGAAGACACGGCGCTCGCCATGGCCACCCCCACCCCGTCCATTCCGGTAGCACTGCGGAGCAAGCAGCCAGTGGTGGAGATGGTTAGCGAAGAGGGTCCCACTGCTGCTGATGGCCCCGTCCGTAATTCTCTCAAGAGGAAGGCCGACGCAGTGGAGAATCACGGCGTCTCGCCGATCCAAATCTCGAGGGAGCTGCAGGAAAACATGGAAGACATCGGAGCTCCTTCTTCCCGGATTTACGAGAAGGCAGGTCCGTACTCGTACAATCCTCTGTCCCAGCCGATACAGGTCAGTGCTAAGGTGACCATTGCAGTAGCATCAGTGGAAGGAAGCGGTAAGACAATGACACTCAAGGAACCCACTCCTTTGGTGGAGACCGAAGAGAGCAACGATCCCAGCAGCGAGGCAACACTGGATGAGCCTGCGCATGTTGGAGGTCGTCCCAGCAGCGAGGAAGTGATGGAAGACATCGGTGCTCCTCCCGGCTTCAGCCCTGCTCCCAGGTTCTCGGGGGGACTGCCGGAGGAAAGCATGGAAGACATCGGAGTTTCGTCCTCGTACAGTTCGCTGTCCCAGGCGATAAAGGTTAGTGCTAAGGTGAGCAAAGAAGTGGCATCGGTGCAAGGAAATGGTCAGACAGTGATACTCAAGGAACCCACTCCTTTGGTGGAGATCGAAGAGAGCATGTCCCTATTCACGGTGCCGGTGCAGCAGGACGAGAGACTTGACAGAGCTAGGGTGAGCAAGCGTGGTCGAGGGCGCGGAGGAGCAGTTGCCAAAGACAACAAAAAGAACAAGGAAGTTTCTGAGGGCAGTGGACGTGGACGTGGTAGTGGTAGTGGACGTGGACGTGGTAGTGGATGTGGACGTGGTCGTGGACATGGAATAAGCACCACTTCCACAGTACTATCTGCCCGACCTGTACAGAACTGCTCTGCAAATTGTAGCCAATCAACAAATGGTAGCCAATCAACAAATGGTGATCTATTTTTACAGTCAAGTACTGCATCAGCAACAGGACAAGCTAAAATAAATATAGTATCAGAACAAGCAACTTCTGGAACAAGGGGGTTGGTTCTTGAGGACATCATAAATCCAAAATCATCTCCATTTAGAATTTGGGACATCTCTATGGCAGAGCTTCGTGGTATCTCGGGCATTGGAAACAAAGTGACTGAGATAGGAAGATGTGCCGAGTCGAAAAAGGCCGATTCTGTTGTAGTGATTAACTATGCTGCCGAGGGAACTTCACATGAACAAGGTGATGTTGGAGGAAGTAGCACCGGCACAGGAGGTACGTAATGTGCATTTTTCGTGTTTATTACTTAAATGTTCTTAGATATGCGAGTGCATAAAAATTTCTATTTTTTCAACCAGGAGCTTCTCGTGGAGCGTGACAAGTCGTAAAGAACAGCCGCAGCAAAGGGATGAATTCAGGTGCGTTCAAATTAATTGTGTACCACTACGAAGGCAAAAATCTCTAGTTGTTTACATAGTCTATGCATATGATTTTCTGGGAGATATACCTTCATATATCCGTTTAAACATGATTACACAAACCGCTCAAATGTTTTACATAGGACCTTCTTCAGATGGATCATATTTATCATTGACATAAATGGACCTAGCTTGAGTAAAATATTTGAGAATTATGAAACACTAGTCGTCAACCTGTGAATTTCCACCGGCTACTACTTTTATCTTTTGTTCAACATTTTTTTTGCAAATCCTAAGATTTTTTGTAATAATATGAGAATCGTTTTATAAGTTTCGGACAAATCTAAAGGGGATAATATTCTAAATTTAAATTTATCTTCTCGTACTCACTATTAGAATCTGCTAATTTGTCAAGTATCTTTTGTAGTCGGGACACCACGATCTACACCATTTGTCCCGAGTACAACCTTACACACTCGGTAGCGTCCCGTATATCTGAGAAATTGCACTTAGGGAACGTATGGATACTCGGAAAATTAACGAATTCTGGTAGTGACTCCTTAAGAAAACATCGGCTAGACTCGCATACTTCGCATACTAAGTTTATAACCTCCGTGTCTTATACTGGTGAGGATAATGTCATCACTAGATGAATTAGATTGTCATACTATATGTGGTTTTCTTGAAAAATAAGGTTCCGTGGTCACGGTCAAACATTTTTTAATATTTACTAAACTTCATAATAAGTAATTGCAAACATTAATCTTTAGTTGAACTTTATTAGATCCTAAATTTTCTCTGAATTTCACAGAAATTTTGTCACAAAGTACCTATCTACAAGAACAATCGATTAATACTTCCAGGAATGAAAATGAGTTCCAAAATATATATTATATATGAGAATGGAATATGGTAATGTAAAAATCGGTAAAAAATATATGTTTAGCTTAGTTGATGTATAAGTATACACTTCTCATGCGACATTGGCAGCAGTCCTACTTATTCTCACGTCTTTCGTAATTGCACGATCCCAATAGTAAGATTGCATGGGTTCTTAGTGGCTATTTTAAAATAATTATTTTTGTCATATTAGGAAGTAGCAAATCAAATAAGCCCACCTTAGATGCATGGGGGTTAGTACAGTTACTGAAATACTCCAGACATCATCTTTCATTTGATATTCATTGCATAATATATCTAGCACTCGAAAGAAAAAATAAGGAAATTCAATTTGTCTTACCGCAATGTTTTAGTAGATAAACTGTCAGGATATCAAGCAAGCAAAGCAAAAGCAACCGCCCCAAAGTCAGGTGCTTGTGAGAATTCTCTGTTGTTTGTTGCTGAGAGCAAATCCGATCATGATTAGTCGACTAAAACTTGAACTGATCCTCTAATGTTTTGTTTATTTCATTGTTTTTTTTTTGCGAAAATTTTATTTCATTGTTTGGAATGCATGTCATCTTAGAACGTTTTTTTCTCAGGTACTCCACATAACGTTGAGGGCTAGCGCAACCATTGGAGCTCTAACCTCAACAACAATTTCTGACCAGCTGTGGATTTCTCTTACTTCGGCTTGTATGGACACAATCACACCAATCTCTTAATATGTATCTGATTTGCTGTGATGCATTGCTACCTATTATGAATATCCAGCTTTCTCACTCAGTTTGTACTCTTAGTGATTAAACTTTGTCAACGCTGGCCATGTGGCCAATTGAGCGTCTTATAATATTGCTACATTGGTACATTTATCTCCGTGCTATAGTTTTTCATGCAAAGCGGGGAAGCTAATTACATCCGGTGATTCTATAATCTCCATATATCCATTTACACGTGATTATATATCAAAGTTTAGATATGAAAATTATAAACTAAGTGTGTCAACTGTGAAAAACTCCAAATGCAAATGCAAATTCATCAAATTTATCAGTACCCTAGTTATCAACCCGAGCAGTCACACGACGCTTGTTTTGCTCTCATGTCACATACTTAATCTATTATATAATTAAAACACAAGACAAACAACGGCTCAGATTAACCGAGGAAAAGTGAACGGTGTAGATTTAAAATTACCGCAACGTGCACAAGCGAGGAGCAAGGTTGGTTACGAGAAGGCTACAGAGATTTCCATGGATACGTGATCGATTATACCTTCCTAACACAAGTATGCGCTATTTTGGTATTTTCTAGATCGTAGCGTACGGGCATCTGACACCAATATAGAGACACCACAATTATTACGACGGCCCGCCGTCTTCTCTATCCCAATCGTAGCTGAGCGCATCGGAATCCTTTTCTTTGTTGTCGAATAATAAAGCATACCAGGAGGAGATGCGATTCCTCTCCGGGCAATCTTGCGAGCTTGAAGAAAGACAAGGCCGGGCGGCCGGCGGCCACAGTCTTGCTCTCCGGGCAATCTTGAGAGCTTGAAGAAAGACAAGGCCGGGCGGCCGGCGGCCACGGTCCGCCACATCTAGAACCAGTCAGCTCTCCACGCACTGGAATCGATTGGTTTCTCATCTACGTATACCTCTATGGATGGCATGGCAGGATGAGGTGCGAGCAGTGGCGATTTTAGAACTAATTTATAGGGTAGGCTCAGATAAAAAAATCACTCAAAAAAATTACTTAAAAGTATATATAGTATTGCACACCTCATGTTCTTATATATATGCATGATAATTTAAATTCAACAACCAGAACAAGAAACACAATAAGCAGGCACACCTTGCTAAGTCGGCAATATAAAGCACAATCTACCTAAAAATAAACACGGGTCAAGTATCTTGATCTGCAAATAGATTGACAAAAACATGTGCCTCATCAATAACCAGTTATGGAGTAATAGATTACTAAATATAAACTAGTCAATTGTTTTAGCTGACATGAAACTAGGGAACCACCTGGCCGGTGCAGTGAGTTACGCCTTGCTTCCCACGTGCTGCGATCGGCGTTAGCTGCAAGCCTGCAACCATGGCCGAGAAAAATTAATCGATAAAGATAAAGAGATCAACCGAAGACCGTCGCCCTTCCTTGAGACCCCGACCGATCCTCACCTGTGCCTGTATGCAGATCGAGTTGATCCACAGATAGCAACTTCCGCCGCGGCGCCGTGCATGCTGAGCGATCAAGGGAGTTTGGCTGCGTACCTAACTGGTCCTCTGTGATTCTCTCCTACGTATCCATCTTGGGCAGCAGCCCTAATGGGCCAAATGAAACGTAAAGGCCCAGCTAGCTAGGGAAAATCGGTTCGCTGCTTTTCTTGTTCTTTTCTGCATCTTTTAGTCGACAACACACGAACTGACAGCCAGAGAAAGCTCCAATCCATAACTAAACGACCAGAGTATGTATATTTACTAATTGTTTCGCAAAATTGGAGGGTAGGCTCGAGCCTAACGAAGCCTACCTGGTAAAATCGCCCCTGGGTGCGAGTGACCACACAATCTAGCTAGCTTCATGAAAGGCAAGACCGGGCCGCCGGCCGGCCGCCACATCATGATCCAGTCAGCTCTCCGTACTAAGCCTAAATCATGGTGGCGATCGCCGATCAGGATCTTCGTGGCTGCCACTCAAGCACCTGACATCCAAATCGATGAGCTGGATTAGACTACAACTTTCAAACCATGAGTTCGGGGGCACCATATGGTAAGCCTGCAGCCACTACGTTATACATGCACGATCATAGGAGATCATAGGAATTGGTAGTCCTGATGTTGCACTTGCATCTGCATGATGTAAGGATGGATACATATCCTCAACTAAATTCATACTTCAGATTATTTATTTCTCCCGGTTTGTACGATGTCGTGTCGTGATAATAAGTGCAGTGGACATTGTTTTTGCAGGGATGAATACATAACCTCAATTAAATTCATACTTCAGATTATCTATTTCTCCCGGTTTGTACGATGTCGTGTTCCCGGGAACAATTATAAATTGAATGAATGTTATTTAAAATCACTCCACTACTGATGCCATTAAATTGATCGAAGAAAAATCCAAGATTGGCTAAACGGCCGCAACAATAAATCTTGCCGATAACCGAGGCGACCACGGCGATCTGGGTGCTATGGAACACAAAACGTGCGTGAGTCTACGTCAAGGTCTTTAGCAAAGCCGACATGCCGCCGTATTAAATCCATGCCGACGTGCCTACCTCAAGCTCAAGGACCAAACACCATCCGATGTGACGTAAGCGTAGAGGATTTGATGACGCGGCGACCGGCGTGCATTTTTGCCTCAGATGGGCTTCATTATTTTCTGATTAGTGGGTCAAGCAGTTTATGTCCTCTCCGCAAGCATTGTCGTCCAGACGTAGGACACGGAGTCGCGCCGGGCGATTTTCTCCGGCCCGCCGGCGTTGGCTTTCAGGTTCGCGCGTGAAGCAACCCACGGCGGCGCATTGTGTCCAGCAGGCATTCACAACGACGTTGAGACCTCTGTGACTGTAACTGGATTAGCTCCTGCAATTCAATTATGCCCACGATTGGGAACAAGTGAAATACATGGTGCTGGAATTTGCTCGCAAAAGGAGGAGAAGTCTTTTTTTTTTAAGGAGGAGAAGTTGACGCACGACAGCTCCGTCGTACTTACAATAGTGTCATTCACAGATGCAACCAGGTACGTCTTATGGAAATATGCATCAATGCGTGCCTGCCTGCATGCTTATACTGTATCGTACTAGCTACATGCGTGCCTGCCTGCATGCTTTCTTCAGAAATATGCATCAATGCATTATGCATATGTGCAACCAAGTATACATACAGTAACATGCATTATTCTTATGGAATTTCATCGGGTAGAAAAGGAGCATATATATACTGGACCATAAAAGATGACTTGGCAAAACATCAATGCATTATGCATATGTGCAACCAAGTATACATACAGTAACATGCATTATTCTTATGGAATTTCATCGGGTAGAAAAGGAGCATATATATACTGGACCATAAAAGATGACTTGGCAAACAACACGTCTACACTATTAATAGATAGAAATGCCTTGGAGTTATTTACCATTGGAAATTTCTATTCAGTTTTAGAAAAAAATTGTATGATGGAAACAACATGAGCATGAAAAAGAACAAGTTATAACAAGTAATCGTGCAACGGAGAAATGCTTCAAGCATTTCTATAAATAAAACACAATTAAAATTTCATCTCCTTGGATGAAAATAAAACATGTCAATTGCAATAAAATAAGCTAGCATGAAAGAATCTATTGCCATGACATTGCACACACAAGAAGTGTATTTTTTCAAATATGAGAACACGGAGGAATATTACAAAACTTCTCACTACGAGACGTCAATAGTTCAATGTATTTCTCGGTGGACCATTTCCGAAAAATAAAGATACAAACTTAGAGATAAAGAGTATTGTGAGATAGATTCGACAAATTAGTCTTGAAGTCAACGAGTTTCGGACGGCAAGTCACAGACTTCTCATTGTTTGTGTTCACACAAAAAGTACATGCCAACATCCTAAACAACTGGATTACATATACATTGAAATTTTAAAAAAGATGTCTAAATAACCCCATCATAAAATTGGATTATGATGTTTTTAATACAAACTGTCTTTCTATATATATAGCACATCAGCCCCCAAAGTTCCAACAAAACAAATGGTATAATAACACCTATAAATCTAGAGCGTAAATGCGCGGGTCACCATGCTAAACGTACAAAGAAGTACATTAAATATTAAATTTCAAATAATCGCATTACTAGCCGCGCAATTGCGCGGGCCACCCAGCTAGTTTATTTGTAAATAAGATGTGAATTTTCGACCGACGCCGAGGCCTCCGCCACTGGTGGCATGTGTGGACGCCTCGACGGTCTCAATAGGGTGTCAGATCGGCTATGGAAGGCCTGTGGATTCGAGGACCCTCTTTGCAAGTGCCAATGTGCCATGCTCCTCGATCGGGATACGTACGTGGCACTCGTTTGCGTGAGCTCAGAGGCACGAGACCATCATACTGTAGTATACTACCCCTTTCTCGTGAAGGCCATTGTGGCAGTAGGTACGATGGGCTCCCCCTGTCTCTGTGTGAGAGACCATAGCGGATAGAGTATAAGCCCCGCGGATTGGGCCGTTGCGCACGCTCAGGTGTCCGGCAACAAAAGCACAGCGACAGTACTCTACTGGGGACTGACTGACTGGACCCAGCACAACTGTATTCCTTTCCTTTTCAGTACAACGCCGATCGCCCAGTACTCCAATAGACTGACGACGGCCCACAGACCGAAGTCCTTGTCTGTCTCTAGGGTTTCCCCTCCCCCTCGCTCGCTCCCCCACGGTACCAAAGGTTCGGCCGCCGGCGATGGCATCCAGCCGCAAAGCTTGGCTTGACGCCCAGTTCGCGAAACACACCGCCAGGAAGCTCCTCCACCACCTCCGCGCAAGGCCAAGGCCACTGCCGTCGAGGCCCAGCTCACCTTCCTCGCCGGCGTGCTGCGGGAGAAGGACGCCGACGACGAGCAGGCGGAGACTTCTGCATGCCTGCCGAAAATCGCGAAAGAGGCCCGGAGCGTTTTGAGATCCACGCTGCGCGTGTGGGGCCTGACCAGACAGCCACCGCGGATCTAGGGATCGCCACACTATGCAGTAAGTGCAACCAGGCTCCGGATCCTGTACAGCCGGAAGAGCAGCGAGTCGTGGAGGAGACTCTGAAGACAGTCCCGAGGAAGAAGGATCTTCCATTCAGGAAGAGGAAGTGGGCTATGGTCGAAGATGACGTCGAAATTGTCCCGCTCCAGCCGATACAGGTCAGTGGTTCTCCAAGGATTTGCCACAAACATGGTGCATCTCAGCCGAGCATGGATTATGAACTCTCGTGCAGGAGGGGGATCTTGTTCGTGCTTGTCCCGTTTCTTTGAAGAGGAAGGCCGGCGTAAAAAAGGATGCCCGCCTCGACGCCCAGTTAGCGAAACACACGGCCAGGAAGCTCCTCCACCTCCTCCGCGCCAAGCCCCGCGACGACTACTTCGACACGGTCGCGCGTGTGCTCGAGGCGCGCGAGGCCAAGGCCACTGCCGTCGAGGCCCAACTGACCTTCCTCGCCGGCGTGCTGCGGGAGAAGGACGCCGACGACGAGCAGGCAGAAACTTCTGCACGCCTGTCGACAATCGAGGAAGAGGCCCCGACGCCTTCGGAGATCCACGCTGCGCCTGGGCGTGTGGCGCCTGACCAGACAGTCACCGCGGATCTAGGGATCACCGCCGTATCCAGTAAGTGCAATCTAAGTCCTCCTATAGAGCAGCAAGAGCAGTGAATCGTGGAGGAGAGTAGTCTGAAGATGGTCCCGACGGAGACGAATCTTCCATTCAAGAAGAGGAAGTGGGCTATGGTGGAAGATGACGTCGAAATTGTCTCGCTCCAGCCGATCCAGGTCAGTGCTTCTCCAAGGATTTGCGACAAACATGGTGCACCTCAGCTGAGCATGGATTATGAACTCGTGCAGGAGGGGGATCTTGTTCGTGCTTGTCCCGTTTCTCTGAAGAGTAAGGCCGGCGTGGACTACGATGACAACGAGGTCGTTGGCGACGATGTTGTCGCACCGATCCAGATCTCGAAGGGGGATGAGGAAGAAGCAATGGTGATCACCGGAGTTGCACTACCGTCCAAGAAAAGGAAGTACGCTGTGGTCAAAGATGGCGACGAACTTCTCCCGCTCCAACTAATCAAGGATTTTGGCCTCGTCCAGGAGGAAGAGGTACAGAAGGGGAATCTTGCTGACGTTTCTCCCATTCATCTGAAGAAGAACGCCGACGCCATCAACAACAACGAGATTGGCGAGGATGCGGTCCCACTGACATCGATACAGATATCTAACGGGCCTGAGGAAGAATCAAGGGTGGCCACGGAAGTTGCACCCCCCGTTGGCGAGAAGGAAGGTCCATCTGATGTTCAGCCGTCAGGGCCTACGTCCTCCTACCAATCCCAGTCTCGGCTGGTAAGTGTTAGTGCTGCAGAGAGCAAAGGAAAGGCATTACTGGAAGAGGACAATAGTCAGCCACCCGTCGCTCGTTTGGAGGAGAACGTAGAGGAGGACAAGATTGACCTGCCAAGCGAGGCGGCGGAGGAGGACGCTGCGCATCTGGGGATTGTGAGCGCAGCCTCGACCACGGTGCTTGTGCAGGAGGAAGAGCAGGAAATTATCATGGAGGAAGAGGGGAGTCGCGATTCGATGGTGGCTGATACCCTCAGCAATATGCCTCAGCTGGAACAAACCAGTGACAGAGAAACAGTGAGTACACGTGGACGTGGACGCGGACGCGGAGGCAAGAAAAAACAAACGAAAAAAAAAGGGGCCGGGGAAAGCAGCCGTGGTCGTGGACGTGGACGCAGCACTGAAGGCTGCCGGTGCTGGCTGATAGCGCCGGAAACTTCTCTGGCGGCTGGCGAGGACGGCTGGCTACGACGATTGACACAAGATCAAAATACTTCTGAAGGTGAACGTGATGGAAGCACCACATCAACATTGACTGTTCTCGGTAGTGCTTCTCTGATGCTCACTGACGCTAGCGATGCAGAATGGCTACGCTATACACAAGCTCAAAGTAATCCAAATGGTGAACGTGATGGAAGCGTGGAAGAGGAAGAAAATGCCGCATCGGCATTGAGTGTGCTTGCTAGGGCTGCTTTGATGGTCGCCGACGCTAGTGGTGCAAGAAATAGTGTTCTGACAAGTCCGAGAAGAAGTATAGACTTCAACACCAATGGTGAAGGGACTTCACATGATTGAGGCGACGGTAGAGTTGGAAACTGCACAGAAGGTACGTACAGTACACTAAGAATTAAATCTATCGAATTTGCTTTTATGCAAGTTCACAACACCATACTGTCTTTTGTAACTAATACGTGCCGAGTGCCGACACAGGGAAGCGATGAACTGGAAATACAGTAGACAAGGCGAAAGAGGATACATAATTCAAGTGTTTGAGTTTCACTACTCAAGGAAAATGTATGTGTTTTGATTGTTATTCTGTGCATATGATATCAAACTCACTAGCTATGTGGGATTACTTATTGATACCATACATGATTTAACAAACATTAAAAAAAATTGATCATGCAAATTTGTCAAATTGTGAGTCGTCTGGATGTATTTCTTGAGTAAATATTTTATATTTATAAACTTGAGGCAGGCTGTGTCCTAGTGGGAAAAAACAATGGCCATTGAATGAGAATTGAGAAGGGCCTTTTAGTATCAACCTATCCATGGGATTTGCCATTTATTTTCTAATGTTATTGTTTCCGTATATCCGGTGCATTTTTTTACTATGGTAGGTTTATTTCCTCTTGAGTTCCTTCTTCGTACTATTCAATGATGTTGAGTCGACAACTCAACGTCAACCAACCCCTACTTACTACGGAGTCAAACACTGGTGTCCTTCCTTCCTCATCTGATTAGTTTGTTGTTAAAAGATTATCGATTTGCCTCCATAATATAGTGCTCAGTAGACTAGAGGAAGTTACGCTCCAGGTTATTGTTTATTTCGGACGCCTGACAATGGCCGAAATGCAGGAACATTTGGTAATTTTATCTCATTCTAAGAACTGATATGTCGTAAAACTAAAAGACAACCCTCATATGCTTGACTGATCCTTAATAAAAGTGTTTTCAGCAAAATGATCACCTAATATATCCCTATTTGGGCGAGCATATTATATATCTCTTATGGAGAAAAAAATGCCCACAATGATAATTACGTACAAATATGAGGGTTTTAGATCATAATAGGTGTGTTTGGGCATGTTCGTCAACTAGAAGGCAACGGAAGGGAACAATATATAAGCGGGTGTGATTTTCTTAAGGCACGCTGCTGTACAGATTTATCAAGGCAATGGCTACTGATCCGTACGATTTTACATAAACTAAGAAGTAATCGGAGGAAAGCGAGAAGTTTCGATAATACACGTCCTGATGTCTGGCGAGGAAAGCAAGAAGTTTTGACAGTACACGTCCAGATGTCCGGCGACAACACGCATGCTTCCAATTTCCAAACACACGTCTCGATGTTTTGCCACAACAGAACGTGCAAACTGATCGACTTCATGGCTTAACGTGGACGCAGCAATCGTTGGACAAATAGCACATGCTATCCAGAAAATCCTAAACGCATGGACGCGCAGCGAATCGAAACCAATCAACGACCTCGACGGAAACGGCGGCCAGAATCATGAGTCTGATCGAGAGAACCCTACAAGCATAGACGTGCAGCGAATCGGAACTAATCAACGACCTTGACGGAAACGGCGGCCAGAATCAGGAGTCGCCGTAGTTACCATCGGAGAAGACATCATCACCCTGCTAGTCCAGGGCCGGCGAGCCTATAGATGTCCGTCGCTGAGATGCTGCAAAAAAGCCCCGAAGAGGAGCTGATGGTGCCTCGAGACATGCCAGCCAGCCGGCTAGGCGATGTACTCTAATCTACAAAAGACAGTTTTTAACCGACACATCCATGACAAATTTGATACGCTATGTTTATGTGATCTGCAGATCGTTCCTCACGGGACAAACAAAAGAATCCTGGGTCGTGGCCAGCAGGTCTGTCGTGGTGGTATCATGGCAGATGCCATAGGATGGCTAAGAGTGAGGCCGATAGACGCTGGTGGTACCGGAAGAGGGCTAGCGCGCTAAGGAGCGCACACAGATGAACAAGCAAGCAGAAGAACACACAAGAATCTGCCCAGGTTCGGGGCCCTCGTGAGGAGGTAACACCCCTACTCCTGCCTATCTCTCTATATACCGGGGTATCTCTGGTACAAAGTTGCTCCTCGAGCTGTATGCCCAACAATGGGGATGAGCGCAAGGTAGAAGATGAAGCTATGGGGGGGGGGGGGGGGGGGGGGGGGAATGAGTCTCAGGGCATCGCCCCTCACGCAGGAGGGGGTGATGCCCTATTTATAGACTGGCCCGAGTCATGGGGTGGCCCCACACATGCACTGTAGCCATGCGCAACGGTATGTCATGAGTGCTTCTCCTGTCTGAGACAAGACGTGGCCTGCCCATCCCCTGCAGCACAACGGTACACCTAGAATGTACCCTCTGCTAGGGACAAGACGTGGCCTCCCATCCCTGTCCTCGTAGCCTTTCCCCCGGATGTCCCGCGGTCAGCGGTTAGGTGTGTGCAGTGCCGCCGTACCCGCAACACGCCCCCTGCCACGCTCCGTGTCAGGCACTCCCGTGTCAGGCGGGATGTGACTGGAGCATTGACTGCTCTCCGACATAGGAAGCCTCGTCTCGACTAGTCCGACATTCATATGTCGGACTCTCCTTCCTCGACCATCTTCTCCTGCGTATAAGAGAAGACAAGTGGATACCGACATACATATGTCGGTCAACATATCTCGGTTAGCTTATGCCGGCTGGCTCCAGCATTATACTTCGGCCCCTTCTGGACCTGGGTACCTCGGTTTACGGATGTCGGTATAAACCAACATTACAACCCGACCTCCCCAGAGATCCGGCTATATCGGCCGCTTTTACTGTACCTCGGTCCACTCCTGGACATAGCTTTTACCACGTTACGACCCTACCCGGGGTAGCCCCCCGACATTAGTCCCCGAAGCTGGTGCGGTCCTGCAGCCTTGGATGAAGGGCCACAACAGGTTTAAACAACCAAAACAACCACTCTAAACATCCGACATAATTATGTCGGTCCAACCGAAACTTCGCTGACGATATCTCCAACTAATACCGACATTGTTCTGCATGCCGGCTTTTCCGACATATGCAAACCTCTTCGATATCTCCCGAGATCTGGACAGAGCACGTGGCAGTGAATCTCTGCTCGATGCCTCGGTTCTCGCGCGTGGACAGACATGCCACTGCACGCACGCCTCCGATGTCACGCGGGTCCCATGGGCTATCAAGTCCGTAGAGCACTCAGGTGCTTTTGACCATGCGTGACTCCTTGATTATCACGCTGACCACCGCATAAGATAATGCCGCAGGCGGTTACCACTCTGTAACCCACGATGTGGCCCATCGTGCGGCCGCTTTTATCGCAACCGCACGCACCACGCGTAGATAATCCCCACGATGATCTAGGAGATCGTGCGGGACGGTTTCGCTAACCGTGCGCATCCCGCGCCTATAAATAGGGGCGCGTAGGCTCCATCTTCTTCCTCCTCGCATTCCTCACTCGCAACGCTCTCCACTCGCATCGCCACCGCGCAGAGCACCTTGCCACCGCGCCTCGCCGGAGCCCTACGCGACGTCAACGTCAGGAGCTTCTTGCGCCGCCGTGTATGTGCAGCCCGTTTCTCCGCCGCCGCCGCGACTCCGGTAAGCTCCTTGCCCTTAGCATCTTCGATGAACATGCTCATCTTCTCCGTAGTTACCCTTAAGTTCACCCGCTTAGATCTTCTCTAGATCTTCTTCATCGTGGTTCTTATTAGTTTTCCTCTAGTTCATCGCTAGGCCTCCTTAGATTCAACCCATAGATCTTGTATTTATCTTCTGTTTTTCCTTCTCCGTAGATCTTCCGGCTAAGCACTTAGCCGCAGATTTGCATTTCCCGCTATTACTCCTTTTCCCGTGTTGTGCATCTCTTTCCGAGATACTTATCCCGGTTGAAACTTTACCTCCTTGTAGATCTCGCCCGAGATGTCTTCCAGCAGCACTGCAGACCTTGCTGACATACCGATCGAGGAGGGAAAACGTGCCGGATGGGAAGGCTCGGACGTCTCCCAGACCGAGATAGATTGGCTAGTTCGGACTCGGCGACTCCCGACCGAGGTTATATGCCGGATTCGGGGGAATGAGGCTGAGCCAGATCCGGAGTCCGGTGAACGGGTGGTCTTCATCGCGCATTTCGAGCGCGGCTTCGGCCTCCCCGCGAGCAAGTTCTTCCAGGCCTTCCTCAATCGATTCGGCCTTCAACCTCATCACCTCCCCGCCAATGCCATCACCGCACTGTCGGCATACGTCTCTTTCTCCGAGGGATACCTCGGTCTCTGGCCCAGCGTCGATCTCTGGGCGAAGTATTTTTGGCTCCGGAATCAAA
Source organism: Poa pratensis (assembly GCA_947311845.1). Taxonomy (NCBI): domain Eukaryota; kingdom Viridiplantae; phylum Streptophyta; class Magnoliopsida; order Poales; family Poaceae; genus Poa; species Poa pratensis. Next base: position 104,859,219 of record CAMZMU010000052.1, read on the forward strand.
GTATCCCGGACCCCGAGAACAAGGGTGCCCCCAAGGAGATGACCCCGTGTGGCGCAGCTACCATCACACCTCGGCGAGGTTCCATCTTTCCCCGCATCCAGGGGCTGGAGTCCTGCCGGAAGTGGCAGCGGACATTCTTCTACGTGAAGAGCCCGCAGCATGTCGATCTCCTCAACCTGCCGCCATTTATCCTCGGTGCCCCCACGGAGCAACTTAACTGGTCCCTTGACCCCAAGGAGTCCAATGCCGAGATCAACCAGATCCATCAGATCGTCATCCAGCTCTTGAAAGACGGGTGGACGGCTGATGACCTCCTGCGGACCTTTATCAATCGCCGAGTTCTCCCCCTCCAAAGCCAAGCTCACAAGATATGCCACATGAGCGGCCGCTACGACCCCACCCGGATCAGCTCCCACGACATCAGCAAGGCCGAGGTCAAAAAGCGTGTCAAGGCCATTGCCAAGACACAGATGGCCGAAGAATGGGATTGGGGAATAGAGCCCCAGAACAGAACTCGGCTTCCGGAGCAAGTAAGTTCCTTACCATATATATACCGACATATATCGCCAGCCGAGATTACTCTTGTGCCGGCATTACATTTGCTTCTCGAATAACCCGGTTTTATCCTGTCCGACTTGCAGAGATTTATCCGGCAAACTCTGGAGGACGGAGAGAACCCCTCCGAGAAATGGGGCGCAGACCGAGTTGCCTCGGCCGCCACCGAGGCTGAAGACCCGGACGACGAGGATCACATGCCGATCCCCGATGCTGGCGCCCCTGCCTCGGGTAAGCCTCAAGCCCGAGATTCCATCGGAGATTGGTCGGATGATGACGACGATGATTGCCAAATCTTAGAGCCAATTGATGCTCTCCCCCTCTCCTATGCTCACCCAGTATCCTCGGCGACAGCTGATCCGTCTTCCCAGGCTCCAAGTACCACGGGCTCCCGAGGTGCATCCCGCAAACGCTCAGGGACCCGACCTTCCGAAACCGGAACCTCGAAAACCTCGGACCCCGCAGCGCCGAAACCAAAGCGGCAGAAGAGACCGGCAAACAAGGTCCGGGGCAAGAAGCATCCACCAACCACGGAAGGGTAAGACATTTTTTGCCGACATACGCTCACTTTCCTTTCTTCTCTTAATCGCAGTACCGTTTTCTCCGGAGTAACATTTTTACTTGTTTCAATGCAGCATTGCCCTCGAAGTGCCTTAGAGTGCATCTTCGATGCGCTCGCCTCTTCCGTCTCCCGCGGTATCTCGGTCACCCAAGACTAGGGTTGCTAGCCCTGCAAGGGCAAGCCCTAACTCGGCACGTACAACTCCGGCCGGCACACCGCCGCCGACATCTGGCGCCGCACCTGGAGGAGGCCAAAGCACTCCCGAAGTCTTGGTCCTCGACCGAGATGTTGACTCCGGTGCCCACACCACGGACTCCGAGATGGAGCGAGCCGACACTCCGGTGGCACCGGATCAACAGCAAGCACCACCACAACCACAACAGCAGCAGCAACAACAACAGCAGCAATAGAAGTCTCAGCAACAGCAGCAGCCTCAGCAACAGCAGCAACCGCAGCAACAGCAACCTCAGCCACCGCAGCAACAGCAACAGCCAGCGCCGAAGTCCTTCGCGCTGGTGTCCCGAAAAACCACTCCACCGCCGAAGACGAAACAAAGCCAGGTGGTCATTGGTAAAACGCCGGCAACCTCGGTACTGACTCCGCCCCAGGCTCTACATTCCTCGGTTTCCCGAGTTTACTCTGGCAGCTGGAAGACTCCCCGGCTGCGCACTCAAAGCGGGAATAGCCTTGGCTCGGTGGAGCAGTATAATATAGATTGGAACGCCGCCGACATTAGCGAGGTCTCCTCCACCCCGGCGAATCAACATCCGGCTGGTCCGGGTGCACTTGCACAGTCCATATACTCCATGCAAGCTGCGGTCCTCAAATGCAGCAAGATTGCAGCGGTAAACTTTTTTCACCTTAGTCTTCTTTCTTTTATAGTAGACAATATATATATATTATCCCCAGTCCCCGAGATTCGGGTCGAGTGATTAACGCTCCACCGAGTTAAAATCACTCGGCATGAATCTTCACAAATAAATCCAAGTGTAATCCATTTCCAAACTTCGGACACCCAGTCCCCGAGATTCAAGTCGAGTTTACTCGGCTTGAATTTTCAAAAATTCCAACACCCATTCCCCGAGATTCATGTCGAGTTTTACTCGGCGTGAATCTTCAAAAATTCCGACATCCACTCCCCGAGATTCATGTCGAGTTTTACTCGGCGTGAATCTTCATAAAGCATACTAATATCTTCCCTTTTTTCAGGAGTGCACCTACACCCGGACCGAGGAGGTGCTGTACAAGCAGCTGCAGGATCATAACAAGCTACTTCTGGATCATAACAAGCTTAAGGGATCATACAAGCAGCTGCAGGAGGTGCTGAAGAACAAGGACTCCGCGCACAACATTGCCCTCCAGAAGGAACGAGATGAAGTGTCTCGGCTCCAGAAGGAACTCGAGCGGGTCCAGAAGGAGAAGACCGAGATGGAGAATGCCCTGATGCAGATGGAAGAAGTTGCGCGGAATCACAAGGAAATCCTCGAGCAGGCCGAGGCTCGCGCTACCTCGGCACAGGAAGAGCTGACTGCCCTCAAGGCTAAGAGTGATCGCTGGTTGGCCGAGCTTACTCGGCTTAACAACCAGATGGAGAGTAAGTTTCCCCTACCCTTTTCGTCATTTCCTTTGCTTCTACCGGCACTAGCTATATGACGGCATATGACTTAACTCAGAGACAACTTTCCTTTCTTTAGAACACTTCGCCCACTCCCAGGCTGCTGCTGCAAATATTACCAGGAAGGCACGAGCGAAAAGAGCCGAGGCTGGCCCAATCTCGGATGTCTGGGACATCGAAGATCATTTGACGGCCCTAAATGCCCGCATCTCTCCTCTAAAGGCCATTGGCACTGACGTTCTTGATGCCGGCATTCGGGTTTACCGAACCTTATGGCCAGGATCTCGGCCTCCAGCCACCATCGATGAACTGTCCAAGTGCCTGTCGGGGGCCGAGACTAGGCTCCGAGAGTGGAGATCCTCCGCAGCTCGCGCCGGAGCAGATGAAGCCTTGACATTTGTGCTGTCTTGGTATGAGCTCATCGATCTCAATGCATTGAAATCTCTGCGCGCCCACTCGCAATGGACTGAAGATCCGGTGCTGATCGAGCGCCGCAAGGATGCAGCTTCCTTCATGGCTGGCTACGCCCAAACCCAGTTCATCATTCCTGGGCCAGCCTATTCCGACGACGAAGATGATGCCTCGAATGATAAAGATGATGATGAGGAAGAGACCCTGGACGAACAGATCGAGGCCAAAGCTCCCGACACTGCCACCGATGCAGCAGCAGCTAACACCGCCAGGCAGCCAGGAGCTGACATTCCTCCAGAAGCAGCCTCCAACACTGCCGGGATCACGGCAACCACTCCAACAACCGAGGTTGTTCCAACACGCAAAGTTACTCCTGCCCCCGAGGTTGCTTCTGCAAAAGCTTCTGCTGATCCGAGCTCCTCTTCCACTACTGCCTGAACTCATCATGAGCGGAACGATTAAATTCCTGGAATGCCGGGTGCAGATGTAATTATACTCTTAAGTATTTCATCGTACTACTCTATTTTGCTACTTTTAACGCAAACAGCTTAATGCCGGATCACTTTGCATCAAGCCCCCGAGTTTACTTTCTCATTTACTATACTTAGTAATCTTTGCTCTTTTCTACCATTTTGGCGTTCGACAGTCGAGTCACAAGACCAAAATTATAGTATATAGTACTTGTAAATTTTGAGGTAAGATTCAGAGTCACCCGACACAAGGAAAGGAGCGAAAAAACAGGGTTAGTAAACAACATATGTCGGATCTTTTTAGGACCGAGTCCCCGAGTCCATTTTCATGTTCACCATATACCATAACCTCTGCTCTTGACTGCCATTTCGGCGTTCGTCAGTCGAGTCACAAGATCACAATAAAATAGCATACATTACTTGAACTTTGAAACGAGGTAAAAAAACCATCCGACATATAAACAACATAGAAAAAATTGAGATAAAACACATGCATATGGACAAGGCAGTCCCCGAGTCTCTTTTCGGTGTGCCGGCATTTTATTCAAAGGAAACCGAGATACATACATTTCGTCCTTATGAGTAAAATGGACGGAGTAGAGCTACATTCCAGGGTCGTTTGGTCTCCTCGCCGGATTTGTCCATTACATTCTTCCTCGGTTGCTGCGCATCTATAAGATAGTATGCATCATTGTGCAGAGCTTTGCTCACAATGAATAGTCCCTCCCATGGAGGTGACAGCTTGTGTCGGCCGACACTGCGCTGCACTAGCCTTAGCACCAAATCTCCTTCTCGGAATACCCGAGGGCTGATCTTCCGGCTATGATAGCGTCGGAGATTTTGCTGATATATAGCTGACCGAGATAAGGTCAGTTCTCGCGCTTCCTCGAGCAAATCAACATCATTTTCCTGAGCTTCTTTTGCCTCGATTTCAGTGTACAGCGCAACTCTCGGCGAGTCATATTCTATGTCGGTCGGCAAGACCGCTTTTGCTCCATACACCAGAAAGAATTGTGTATGGCCCGTCGATCGATTCGGTGTGGTCCTGAGACCCCACAACACAGATGGTATCTCATCTATCCAGCAACCCGGAGATCGCAATAGCGGTTCAATCAACCGGGCTTTGATGACGGCCAACACCAATGCATTTGCTCTTTCAACTTGCCCATTTGCCTCCGGATGCGCCACCGAGGCTATGTCCAACCGAGTTCTCTTTTCAGCACAGAACTGAGCAAATTCGCCCACATCAAAGTTTGTGCCATTATCCGAGATAATGCTATGGGGGTATCCATATCTCAAAATGATGTCCTTAAAAAAGGACACAGCTGTGTGACCATCACATTTCCTGATTGGCTTCACCTCAATCCATTTGGTGAACTTGTCCACCATTACCAGCATATGAGTTATGTTGCCTCGGGCTGGTTTGAACTCCCCCACCATATCCAGACACCAGACAGCAAAAGGCCAAGTGATGGGAATTGTCTTGAGTGCCAAAGCTGGCATGTGGATCTTCTTAGCAAATCTCTGACATCCCTCGCACCTTCTGACAATATCTTCTGCCTGTTGCAAAGCACTGGGCCAGTAAAATCCTTGTCGGAATACTTTAGCTACCAAGGCTCTTGATGAAGCATGATGATCACACTCTCCTTGATGAATTTCCAGGAGCATCTCCTGCCCTTCCTGTGGCTCGACACAGCGCTGCAGTACCTCGGTTAAACTTCTCTTGTATAATTCTTTGTTGATGATGGTGTATGCCTATGATCTTCTTTGCACTTGCCTGGCCTCAACTTCATTACTTGGCAAACTTCCATCCATCATATATGCCAGTATAGGCTGCGCCCATTCCGGCACAGGATGTACAGGAAAGACCGGGATATCTACCTCCATAGGCTCGACCGACATTGCTTCTTCCGAGGTCAACTGGCCAGTCCCCGAGTTCTGCAAAGCAGTCCCTGGGTTTTCCCAAACACACCCGACATCCACGTCCATGGGGATAGTACCAGGCTCTGGTTCTGCCGGGATGAATATTGATTCGGATTCCGGAGATGGTTTGATCGATGGCTTCCTCAGATGCTCCAAGGATATGCCGGGTGGAATTGGATCTCGGGATGAACCTAGCTTGGATAATACATCGGCAGCTTCATTTTCCGCCTGAGGTACATGTTTGAACTCGCAACCCTCGAAAAATCCAGAGATTTTCTGAACATGGAACCGATACAATGCCATGTTGGCATCTAAAGCAGCCCAATTTCCCAAGGATTGCTGCACCACCAGATCCGAATCTCCGAAACATTCTATCCGGCGAATCCCAATTTCCTTGGCCACATTGAGCCCATGGACAAGTGCTTCATACTCGGCCACATTATTAGATGCCGCAAAATGAATCTGCAGCACATATCTCAGCTGTTCTCACTTCGGCGAGGGAAGAACTACTCCGGCACCCAAACCAATTTTTGTTTTGGAGCCATCAAAGTGCATCCTCCAATAATTGGAGTCAGGCAGTGGTGGCTCATATTGCATCTCGGCCCAATCCACCAAGAAATCCAGTAGTGCCTGAGATTTAATGGCATCTCTTCTTTCATAATGTGGTGTGTAAGGGGACACCTCAATAGCCCATTTGGCTACTCGGCCACGTGCATCTTTGCAACCGATGATCTCCGAGATAGGGGCCTCACATACCACTGTGATGGAATGCTCCTGGAAGTAATGTTTCAACTTCTTGGCAGCCAGATAGACACCATATGTCATCTTCTGGTAGTGAGGATAATTCTGCTTGGATAACGAGATCACCTCGCTTAGATAATATACCGGCCTCTGCACGGTTTTCCCATTTTCTTCTCGTTCCACCACCACTACAACACTCACAACTCAGTTTGTGGCTGCAATGTAAAGCAACATTGGCTCCTTGGGTAATGGTGAGGCCAGTATCGGCGCAGTTGCCAACATCTTTTTTAACTCGGTGAACGCCGCATCTGCTTGCGGTGTCAACACAAAATTGTTATTCTTTTTCATTAACTGGTACAGAGGCAAAGCCTTTTCTCCCAACCTGCTAACAAACCGACTCAAGGATGCCAAGCATCCAGTGAATTTCTGCACGTCCTTGAGACTTGTCGGTAATCTCATGCTTTCAATAGCACGGATCTTTGTCGGGTTTACCTCGATACCTCGGCTTGACACAAGGAAACCGAGTAACTTGCCTGCCGGCACACCAAATGTACATTTATCCGGGTTAAGTTTCATCTGGTACTTCCTTAAGTTTATGAAAGTTTCTCCGAGATCAACAATCAGAGTGGATTTATCTTTTGTTTTTATGATGACATTGAAGGGTCGCGTGTAGGCTACACTAGCGCAAATCAAAATTTTCTACCGCGACATCCAAGGAACTGCTGCAGTTATAGATCACGGGATTACCACTAGACGCGCTGTGCCGTGCTGAAGTCGGTGAAGCGAGTCGGGGCAGGGTAGACGTACAATCCTCTCCGATCCAGTCGCTCCCACGAACAGCTCCCACGAACAGCTCCTCTCGGCGGCTCGTCCAAGTGCTCCAAGTGCAGCACCTCTATCGGTATCCACACGTACGGCGTGGAGGCGCCGCTCGCCGGACTGCTAGGTCCGCGCGGGCGGCAGGGGCGTGGTGAGACGGTGGCTGGGTGGATTGTGGTGCGGAATTGGGCAACCCTAAAACGTCCAGCCTCCTCTCCTTATATAGACCTCCCCATATTGGGCTGCCTCAACCGAAGCCCATTCTGGAGTCTATTCCAGCCCAACTCGGATCCAATCCGAATTCTGCCTTCACTGCCTTAAGTGTGTGACCCTATAGGTTCACGCACGTTTAGACATGACACGAGTACACCTACTCGGCCAATAGTTGGTAGCGGCTTCTAGCAAAACGTGCCAACTCCCAAACGCACATAAAGATCGTATCGGACGAACCATCACAATGTTTATGCCATTCCCTTTGCCTCACGATATTAGGTCAAGCCTCCAGCTGACCTCTCTTTCTCGATCCTGTGATTCGGAATCCCATACTAGGTTAACCATTAACCTTATGTAGCACGGCCATGCATTTCTGGATCCGATCACTCGAGGGGCCCAGAGAAATATCTCTCTCAAGTAGAGAGGGGCAAATCCCATCTTGACTGACTATGCCTTGCAGCATGTTTCATGACAAACCCGTAAGCTACCTTTATGGCTACCCTTTCACGGTGTAGCGTTGGATAGCCCCAAAGTAGGTCAATTCACATCTCAAGTACATACGACAATCTCAGGTCTAGGGACAAAGCAAACACATCGTGTAGAGAGAGAGCTATGAACGTTTGCTTCATTGTCTCAAGGTGGGTCAGCCCAACTCTATGTTCACAACATAAGTCCACATTATTAGTTTGACATCTCCATGTCTATGACTTGTGAAACATAGTCATCTACTAATACATGTGCTAGTCTAATATTCAAGTGTGTCCTCACATGAACTCCGACTAGGGACATATTTAGAATAACCATACAAGTAATGAGTTTCACAGACAAGTCCTCAACTCGCCAATCAATACAAGACATTATTCAAGGCACATTATAAATCATGGATACATTGAAATATCATCATCTCTATGATTGCCTCTTGGGCATATTTCCTACAGTCTCCCACTTGCACTAGAGTCAATCTAGAAGATATCTAATACCCATAGCTCTTGTGTGCTTATCATGATTCTTCTGTGAGAGAGGCTTTGTCAACGGATCAGCCACATTCAGATCCGTATGTATTTTGCATAAGTTTATTTCGCCTCGTTCGATGTACTGCCGAATGAGATGAAACCGCCGCATAAAGTGTTTGGTCTTCTGGTGATTCCTTGGCTCCTTTGCTATCGCAATGGTTCCACTGTTGTCACAGTAGAGATCCACTGGACTGGACGCACTAGGGACAACACCAAGATCAGTAAGGAACATTTTCATCCAAACACTTTCCATGCTAGCTTCTGCCGCAGCATAATACTCGGCCTCCATTGTAGAATGAGCAACTGTGTCCTGCTTGGAACTCTTCCAGCAAACCGCCCCACCGTTCAACGTGAACACATAGCCCGATTGCGACTTGGAATCATCCACATCAGTTTGGAAACTAGCATCGGTGTAACCATTTACAACGAGCTCCTCCTCACCTCCGTAAACTAGGAACATATCCTTAGTCCTTTTCAAGTACTTAAGGATATTCTTTACCGCTGTCCAGTGACTCTCACCGGGATCAGCTTGGTACCTGCTCGTAACACTTAGAGCATAAGAAATATCTGGGCGAGTACAAATCATAGCATACATGATAGATCCAATTGCCGAAGCATATTTGATATTTTTCATGCGCTCTCGCTCATCAGTAGTCGAAGGACACTGAGTCTTGCTAAGGTTTATACCATGTGACATAGGCAAGAACCCTTTCTTAGCCTCTTCCATGCCGAAACGTTTTAGCACCTTGTCAAGGTATGTACTCTGGCTTAATCCTATTAGCCTCTTCGATCTATCTCTATAGATCTTAATTCCCAGAATATATGCTGCTTCTCCTAAGTCCTTCATTGAAAAACTATTCTTCAACGAAGTCTTTACGGATTCAAGCATAGGAATGTCATTTCCAATCAGCAGTATGTCATCCACATACAAGATTAGAAATACGAGCGAGCTCCCACTATCTTTCTTGTAAACACAAGACTCTGATTCGATTTTGGTGAAGCCAAATCCTTGGACTACTTCATCAAAACGAATATTCCAACTCCGAGATGCTTGCTTCAGTCCATAAATGGACTTTCGAAGTTTGCAAACCTTTCCAGCATTTTTAGGATCGACAAAACCCTCGGGCTGCATCATATACACGTCCTCGGCAAGGTTTCCATTCAGGAAAGCTGTCTTGACATCCATTTGCCATATCTCATAGTCAAAATATGCAGCAATAGCTAGAATTATCCGAATAGATTTAAGCATCACTACGGGCGAGAAGGTCTCCTCGTAGTCAACTCCTTGAACTTGTCGAAAACCTTTTGCAACAAGTCGAGCTTTATAGATGTGAACATTTCCATCCATATCAATCTTCTTCTTATAGATCCATTTGCACTCGATGGTCCTATGACCATCAGGCAGGTCAACCAAGTTCCAAACTTGATTTTCATCCATGGAATCTATCTCGGATCTCATGGCACTTTGCCATTTCTCAGAGTCTAGGTCCATCATTGCTTCCGCATAGGTCGAAGGTTCATCATTGTCCAACAATAATATTTCACGCGTATCATTGTCTATCAATAATATTTCTCGCGCATTGCGAATCCTTTCTGACCTTCGTAGTGCTGGTGTTTCTCTTGCCACGGGTTCCTCAACTCGTTCTGCCATGATGGCATCACCCATTGAGTCCTCCCCGGTAGGCTCAACTTGAACTTCTTCAAGCAGCACCGTCTTTCCACTTGTTTCCTTCTTGAGAAACTCTTTCTCTAAGAAAACACCGCTTCGAGCGACAAACACTTTGCCCTCTTCTCGGTTGTAGAAGTAATATCCCAAGGTTTCCTTGGGGTATCCTACGAATATGCATTTATCCGACTTGGGTGTGAGCTTGTCCGCCTGAAGTCGCTTGACAAACGCATCACAGCCCCAAATCTTTAGAAAAGACAACTTGGGACTCTTCCCATTCCACATCTCATATGGTGTCTTAACTACGGATTTAGATGGTACCCTATTTAGTGTGTGAGCTGCTGTTTCTAGAGCGAAACCCCAAAACGATAATGGTAGATCTGACTGGCTCATCATTGATCGAACCATGTCCAACAAAGTCCGATTACGTCGTTCGGAAACCCCGTTTCTTTGAGGCGTTCCGGGCGGCGTAAGTTGAGGAACAATTCCGCAACTCTTCAGATGATTGCTAAATTCGTGACTCAAATATTCTCCTCCACGATCTGATCGTAGAGCCTTAATTTTCTTGCCACGTTGATTCTCTACTTCATTCTGGAACTCTTTGAACTTTTCAAAAGTTTCAGACTTATGCCTCATTAGGTAGACATATCCATATCTACTAAAGTCATCAGTGAAAGTTATGAAGTAGTGAAAACCACCTCTAGCGGTCGTGCTCATTGGTCCACATACATCAGTATGTATTAGTTCCAGTAAGTCCGTCGCCCTTTCAGGAGAACCATTGAAAGGCGACTTGGTCATCTTCCCAAGCAAACAAGCTTCACATGTCTCGTATGATTCAAAATCAAACGAAGTTAGAAGTCCATCAGAATGGAGTTTCTTCATGCGCTTTTCACTTATATGACCCAAACGACAATGCCAAACATAGGTGGGATTCAAATCATTAGGCCGAAGCCTTTTAGCACTTATGTTATAAACTTGCTCATCATCATGAACATCATCAGGATTCAAAATAAACAACCCATTCACAATGGAAGCAAAAGCCACAAACATATCATTCTTAGAGATAGAACAACCATTGTTTTTACTCGCAAATGAATAACCATCTCGCATCAAACATGAAGGAGAAATAATGTTTCGACTTAAAGCTGGAACATAATAACAATTATTCAATTCCATAATAAATCCTGAAGGGAGGTGCAGTTGCATGACGCCAACGGACAACGCAGCAACCTTTGCATTATTTCCGACGCGAAGATCAACTTCTCCTTGTCTCACGCTTCTACTCCTTACTAGCCCCTGCATCGATTTGCAAATGTGAGCAACCGATCCGGTATCAAATACCCAAGAGTTAATAATGGAGTCAGCGAGAAAAATGTCTATAACATTAACCACAAGCGTACCTGAGCTAGAAGTCTTACTCCCACTCTTCTTCAAAGAAGCAAGGTACTTGCTGCAGTTTCTCTTCCAGTGTCCAGACTCATGGCAGTAGTAACATTCTGTGTCAGGTTTAGGTCCATCCTTAGGCTTAGGCTTTGGCTTAGAGATCACATCTTTAGCTTTTCCTTTTGCCTTGGACTTGCCATGCTTCTTGAAGCTAGGCTTGTTCTGCACAGCCAACACTTGGCCATGCCCTGCACACTTCTTAATGTCACATTCTGCCGTCTTGAGCATTCCACAAAGTTCATTAAGGTCCTTCTCCACCCCATGCATATGGTAGTTCGAAATGAAATGCCCATAGCTGGCTGGAAGCGACGCTAAAATAAAATCAGTGGCCAACTCTCGGCCCAATGGAAAACCAAGTTTGTCCAAAGTCTGCGCGTAACCAAGCATCTTGATCACGTGCGGGCCTACTGCTGCTCCTTCAGCTAGCTTGCATTCACCAAAGGCCTTAGCGACATTGAACCTTTCAGTCCTGGCCTGGGTCTGGAACATGTCCTTAAGCGCAACGATCATATCGTACGCTTCCTGACCATCAAACTGCTTTTGAAGGTCGGGTTCCATGCAAGCAAGCATAAGGCAGCTAACCTCAAGAGACTCATCACATGCTCTCTTGTAGGCAGCCCTAATGGCAGCAGTGTCGGTGTCAAGAGGTTCATCTGGGATTGGGGTATCCAGAACACTTTCCTTCTTATCAGCCCTGAGAACAATTCTCAGATTCCGGATCCAATCCGAATAGTTTGTTCCAGTTAACTTTTCTTTCTCAAGGATGGAACGCAAAGCAAAAGGGGTGGGTTGGTTACGTGCCATTGATCTACAACAGAAAACATGCAAAATACTAAGACAAAAATCCATGATAGAGTAAAACATTAAACAATTTAATATGGTCTACTCCCACTAAAACCAACATCCCTCTGTTGATACTTAGTGATTCAAGATCCACAACGAACAAGTCTCCTAGTGAGCCGGACGCTTCACCGCTAGAAAACGAGGTAGTTCGGTAAGCAACACTTTGCTAATCATATCACATATGACTCTTGTTGTTGGGTGACATCTCTATGTCAAAACCCAACCTTTATGCCCCAAGGCGCTTAACCGTTAAGATTACCTTGTTGAGCTAACCAACTCTTATGCATGTAAGTATCCGATACAAACCCATCTAGTCAACGAAAACCGATGGCACCCTACTGTCATAGGCCCACCATCGATCGTAGAAGACATGGGATGGTGCAAGGTTTAGTTGGGGGGCATGTTAACTTAACATTTGTGAGGGATCGTTCTACTTCCACGAATCTAACATGCATAGGAGTAAAACAACAGGAATAGCAATCACATAGTTGTGACACAGTATGGCCCGTTTCTCATGGTGATCTCCATCTCCATAGAACCTGTCCACCATGGTGATCTCCATCTCCATGGTCCATGTGCGCCATCCCTCCGAGTGATGAGTCCTCCAAGAACTATTACAAGCTATTACGCCTAACAGCTAGTAATGTAAATTACATGAAGTGTGGGGATCATCACAAGTCGGCACGCAGGCCGTTAATACAATAAGTGACAACACATCTGGCTCCTGCCGTGTTGACATACTCACGACACGCAGGTCATGAAAATATTACACACATGCATCACATACACATGGGCCATACTGGTCACAAAACACAAATCTGCAAAAACGAGTTAGACGTTCTAACGCCGAAACTTGCAACCCCTAAAACTTGCTTTTATCAATCGAATTTGCCAAATCTAAATTTGACCCTCTTCAATTGATCCCTGGTTTTTCTAAGCAAAATAAAAAGATCTACAACTTTTATTCAGACCTTTTCTCGATCCGAGGTCGTCTGCAAAAGTTACAGCCGTATTACCGGAAACTGTTCGTTTTGGCAGATTACCTGTTACCGGCGATAGATCCGATCTATCACCCCGCGCATCTCATGCACCATGAATATGATCTAAATTCCGATTCGACCAATCCAATTGATCTTCGCGTGCTGCTGTTGGATTTACGTGTCACAGTCTACCCCGATGGCGGAAACCGACCGGTAGGGGTAAGTCGTTCGACGACCTCTTGCAACACGATCACGGAAATCAGATCACAGATCAAGACATTTACAACAGACTGCCGATCACATCGGCCTTACCCCATCTACATATCACATATGCAAATGATCCGAACCTATAACGAGGCAGCATCGGCTCTGATACCACTGAAGGGTCGCGTGTAGGCTACACTAGCGCAAATCAAAATTTTCTACCGCGACATCCAAGGAACTGCTGCAGTTATAGATCACGGGATTACCACTAGACGCGCTGTGCCGTGCCGAAGTCGGTGAAGCGAGTCGGGGCAGGGTAGACGTACAATCCTCTCCGATCCAGTCGCTCCCACGAACAGCTCCCACGAACAGCTCCTCTCGGCGGCTCGTCCAAGTGCTCCAAGTGCAGCACCTCTATCGGTATCCACACGTACGGCGTGGAGGCGCCGCTCGCCGGACTGCTAGGTCCGCGCGGGCGGCAGGGGCGTGGTGAGACGGTGGCTGGGTGGATTGTGGTGCGGAATTGGGCAACCCTAAAACGTCCAGCCTCCTCTCCTTATATAGACCTCCCCATATTGGGCTGCCTCAACCGAAGCCCATTCTGGAGTCTATTCCAGCCCAACTCGGATCCAATCCGAATTCTGCCTTCACTGCCTTAAGTGTGTGACCCTATAGGTTCACGCACGTTTAGACATGACACGAGTACACCTACTCGGCCAATAGTTGGTAGCGGCTTCTAGCAAAACGTGCCAACTCCCAAACGCACATAAAGATCGTATCGGACGAACCATCACAATGTTTATGCCATTCCCTTTGCCTCACGATATTAGGTCAAGCCTCCAGCTGACCTCTCTTTCTCGATCCTGTGATTCGGAATCCCATACTAGGTTAACCATTAACCTTATGTAGCACGGCCATGCATTTCTGGATCCGATCACTCGAGGGGCCCAGAGAAATATCTCTCTCAAGTAGAGAGGGGCAAATCCCATCTTGACTGACTATGCCTTGCAGCATGTTTCATGACAAACCCGTAAGCTACCTTTATGGCTACCCTTTCACGGTGTAGCGTTGGATAGCCCCAAAGTAGGTCAATTCACATCTCAAGTACATACGACAATCTCAGGTCTAGGGACAAAGCAAACACATCGTGTAGAGAGAGAGCTATGAACGTTTGCTTCATTGTCTCAAGGTGGGTCAGCCCAACTCTATGTTCACAACATAAGTCCACATTATTAGTTTTGACATCTCCATGTCTATGACTTGTGAAACATAGTCATCTACTAATACATGTGCTAGTCTAATATTCAAGTGTGTCCTCACATGAACTCCGACTAGGGACATATTTAGAATAACCATACAAGTAATGAGTTTCACAGACAAGTCCTCAACTCGCCAATCAATACAAGACATTATTCAAGGCACATTATAAATCATGGATACATTGAAATATCATCATCTCTATGATTGCCTCTTGGGCATATTTCCTACAGACATCATCGACATACACCTGCACATTTTTGCGTAGCACCAGCATTTCTACATACAAACATTTCTGCATACATCTCTGATACGTAGCACCAGCATTTCTCAGGCCAAATGTCATGACACGATAGCAATAAGCCCCATACGGGGTAATAAAAGCAGTTTTCAATTGATCAGCAGGGTTCAAAGGTATCTGGTGAAAACCAGAATAAGCATCTACAAAGGATAACAGCTCACATCCAGCTGTAGAATTGATCACTTGATCAATTCGAGGCAGCGGGAATGGATCCTTAGGGCATGCCTTGTTTAAGTTCATGAAATCGATACACATGCGCCACACCTTGGCCACCAATGTTTCATCTTTTTTCTTTTCTACCAGGACCGGGTTAGACAACCAGTCCGGGTGCAGCACCTCCATGATGAAACCAGCCGCAAGCAACTTGGCAAGCTCATCACCTACTACCTTTCTCTTCTCATCCGAGAGACGTCGTGTCGGTTGCTTCACCGGCTTCATGTCCGGCCTGACGAACAAAGAGTGCTCAGCCAGCTCCCTCGGAACACCTGGCAGGTCCTGATTCGACCATGCAAAGATATCCCGATTCTCAAGGAGGAAGTGACAGAACTCGCTTTCCTATTTCTCGATTAACCCGGAACCAATGATGACGTTGTGCTCCGGGAATGCCGGGTCAACATTGATCTTCTTTGTCTCCTTTGGCACCTCGAAAGTTGCATTCTACTCCGGGTTAGCCATACCCGGCATACCGAGTTATGCGGACTGGGCCAGTGCCACCACTTCATGGATCTTCTTCTCTGCAGCAATAATCAGTGACTCGGCCAAGCAAGATCCAGCCGAGGCACACTCCAACGCACGCTTGTAATCACCCGAGATAGTGATGATGCCATTAGGACCCGGCAGTTTCATCTTGAGGTAACCCACATGGGTTGATATCATGAACTTGGACAGCGCAGGCCTACCGAGTAAAGCATGTTATGGACTTTCGAGATCCACCAACTCGAACTGAATGCTCTCAGTTCTGCAGTTGTCCTTAGTGCCGAACAAGACATCAACCCAGATTTTGCCCATGGGTGAACATGAGACACCCGGCACTATGCCATGGAAGGTTGTGCTACTCGGTTGCAGAATGTTCATCGAGATATCCATCTTTACCATGGTGTCTCGGTACATGATATTGATAGCACTCCCATTGTCAATGAGAACTCGGGTGAACCGAACATTGATAGTGGGTCCAATGAATGTCAGATCCACCACCAGAGCATAACCTCCCGGAGTTGGCATGACTCGGGGATGATCCTGCCTGCTCCAACTGATCACCTGCTCTAACCAGTGCATATACTTCGGCACTGCCGGCATAACTGCGTTCACCTCCAGTGCACGCCGATGCAAGCTCTTCTTGTCAGTTGGTTCGGTCAAAAAGACCACATAGCTCTGGTGAGCTTCTCTGAAATCACCCTAGGGATAATCACCCCGACGGTTGGGACCAGCGTTGTTGTTGTTCCTTCCGACATTCACCTGATTCACAGGTTTTGGAGCTGCTTGCTTCTGAGTAGGTGCATTCACCGGGATAGCATTTGCCCCGGTGAGCGGTAAGTTCTGCTTCGGTGGAATTCTCTCAGGTGCACTTGCCTGATTTCCTTCGGATCCTCCTCCTTCTCTCAATGTGCGCTGATACCAGCTGCACTGCCGAGTTGTATGATTTACCGGCCTACGGATGTCTTGGGTGTGGTAACTGCAGGGTCCATCCAACATAGCCTCATAAGTTATGGGCTTCCTCTGGTCACTCCAAGGCTTCTTCCCCTCCTGGTTCTGGCCCCATGCTGGACCATTGTTCTTCAGACGCTGGCTGCTACCGGCATCTGGCTGGTCTTGGTCCACCGCAGCAACCTGGTTTGAACCATACCGGTAATCTGACTCTCTTCTCTTGCTCTTGAAGTTCTGGCGATCATTCTGCCTGACCGGCCCGGGTCTATTATTCACCAGGTATCTTCTACTCGGCTCAACCAAGTTCAGCAAAGGCTGTGTCGGGTCACCATGTGCATAGCTATCCGCGATCCGGATTGTCTAGGCCAAGGTGGCCGGCATTTCCCTTTGCAGCTTCTGCCAGAGCATGGAGCCATGTCGGCATCCTTGCGCAAACCATGAAATGGCCTGTGCCTCCACAACTCCTTCGCAAGAATTGCTGACAGTACTCCACCGATTCAAGTAATCTCGGTCAGTCTCATCATCCCTCTGCCTACACATGGCAAGCTGCTGAGGACGGTTGGTTCTCTTGTAAGTGCTGGAGAAGTTGGTAACGAAAGCCTCTTCAAAGTCCAGCCAGCAGTCGACACTGCCCTCTCTCAAGTTGTTCAGCCAGATCCGGGCTGGCTTTTCTAATATCTGCGGGATATATCTCACCGCCCATCGGCGGTTACCTCCCGCAATATGCACTGCCGACACATAATCTGTCAGCCAGTCCTCCGGCTTGGTGCTGCTGTCATATGTCTTCGCACCTCGGCTCAATTGAAAGTGCGGCACCGGTGGTTCCCTCATGATCCGAGATCCAAAACATGCAGTGCCAGGTGGGCCTTGCTCTTCCAACATCTCGGACAGATAAATTTTGTCCAGCTTGTAGCGCGCATCATTCGGTGCTAACTGGCGAGGTCCCAATCAGGATCCCAGCACACCCTCGTACCACTGATATCCGGCTCTCTCCATAGCCGAGTTACCATCATCATATCGGTTGGCAGCATGGCCAACACCTTGTGGCTGCTGCAGATGCTCGACACTCTGCTGCTGCCGAGGTTGGTTCTGCACCGGATACCAAGGTGGATGACCTCGGCCAGCCGAGTTAACATTCCCGACATTCGGGTTGCCTGGACCGGGATTATTCTTGCCTCGGGCAGCATTGGCCTACCCAGCTAACTACTTTCCGGCATATTTCGGATCATATGTCTGTATCTGCTTATTCTTACCAGAGTTAACACTCCGGTCACGACCTCCACCATCATGCGGAGATGAAGCTTGTCCCCTAGATTTTTTACTAGCTGCTCTATCCGAGGGAACAACCTGGGACCCACCAGCACCTGGGTTAGCCTTGCAAAAGGCCTCGTTCTGCCGGTTAGCAACACCAATTAACTCATTAACTCGGTCTTGCTGCTTACGGCGAGCTTCCCCGGATAAGCCAGATAACTCGGCTCTTGCTGCCTCGGCAGCCCTAAGAGTTTTAGCCGGGGAAATATTGTAACAGCCCGATTTTTTGTGAACCTAAAAATGTGAGTAAAATTTCCACTTTTTATGTTTCATTGCATCATGGCATCCATATTAATTTGCTAAACATTAAAACAATTGGTTTGGCACCATTTCAAAACAAATGGCCAGAAATGCCAAAACTTAATTACAATGAGTTTGACAAAATTGTTGACAAATAAAAATTAGTTGGAGCTAATATATTTGTCAAGGAAGTTCCAAGAGTTCAAAATTAATATTTTGCACTTGCTTTAAAAATCCTAAAGTAATATCATTTTGGATTTAGCAAAAATGACATAAATAAACCCTATGAATAAATGAGGTTATAAACATTTTAGTTTTAACCACCAATTTTTTTGGAGCCTCTAGATGACAAGGGGAGCCTACCCAAATAATTTCAGATTTGGGTAAAATATCTAAGTGCCTGAATAAAACCAGTGATTTGCTGCTGTAATTTAAAAGAAACAAGAAAAAGGAAGAAAAGAAGGGCAAGGGGTTTTCTGCAAATTTCACTTTCTTCTCTGTAGCGACCGGGCGGCCGAGCCGCACCAGCTCGCTCGACGCCGACGATGCTCAGCCGCGCGATGCCGCCTCCTCCCTGCTGTCGACCATCCCCGCGTCGAAGCTGGATACAAGAAGGTGCCTGAGGAACCGAAACCCTAGCCCCTGCCCACCAGCTCTCTCTCTCCCTCGTTTTCCCCCCCACCATGGCCGACGCCCTAGGTACGGCTGCCGCTCGCCGCCGTTGATTGAGAGCTTCCCGAGCAGATCGAAGTGGGGCATTGTCTTTGCCTCGATGTCCTCTCCCTCTCCGCCCACGGAATTGCCCGGTAGCGCAGCCAATCGACGCCGCCATCTCCGTCTTCCCCGCGGCCGCCACTGTGGTCCACCTCTGGCCTCGACGTCGCTCTGCACGCCACGAGGGTGAGCTCGCGGTCCCGTTGGACATCTCCTTCCTCCCCCCCCCCCCGTGCTCTGTAGTAGCCGCGCCGTCGTTAACCGCGGGTGACCGCGCCGCCTCTCATAGCCGGAGCTTTTTCCCGGCGACCCTTGGGTCCGCAGCTCCGCCAGATGATGCTATCAAACCCGTGATCGGCGTAGGCAATAAGTAGTTTGTCCGCGCGTGCTCACTGCCGCCGGAACCGTGCACGTCGCCGACGATGGTCACCGCCGTCGCACGTGCCGGTCGTGGCCTCGGCGCAGTCAACGTGGGCGCTGACCTGGACGCTGATCTGGACGTCACCGTGGCCTGAGCCCCACCTGCCAGTGACAGTGGGTAGCCCCTGGCCCGGTAAAAAATGTTTCCGGCGATTTTCTATAAAAACTGAAAATGACAGAAAATTTGCTAAAGATTGTAAAATCCATAACAAATTGAATACTTGTCCAAAAATTGCAAATAATATATCAAAATGTTCAGAAAAATAAATGGAGTCTATTGGTATAACTCACACATCCAAATAAATTAATTTATTTGATGTTCTATTAGAAATAAAAAAAGGGCAGAAAAGAAAGTGATTTTGGTAAATTCATAACTTTAAAATTGTTGAACCAAAAATTAAGTTTGAGGTATCAAAATGTTCAGTACATAATGTACCTCATGTTTCACATTATCTCCAATCATGCATACTTAGATTCATGTTGCTAAAAATAATGTAATAAAATGGCAGCACTAAAACCAAATATTGAAAATGCAATGATTTTTTATTGGTTATTCAGAAAAATGTGTTTAATACATCAAAATGCTCACAAAATTATGAGGTATCCAGTAACATCAATTGCATTCATTTTTGGGCAATATTTCAGTACTGTGCTCCTTCAAGGATGGCTAATTCCATTAAGTTTAAATATGGGGATTATTCCAATTAATGCAATAAATATAATTGGGACCCCATTTAACTTGTTGGTCATATGCAATGCTTTTATGGTGCATTTAAAATGTCATATCATCATGTGCTTGTGCATTGCACTTGTTTTATATGGTGTGGTATTTGATTGTGCTTTCCAGTGTTCTTATACATCGATAGATCAAGCAGTCGAGGTTTCTCCACAATACCCTGACGACCCGTATTACCAGCCCACTGAACAAGGCAAGCGTAATCCCCCCTCTGAGCATGTCTCCACCTATGTTTCCGCAAATATTTTCTCCACTATAATATTGCATGCGATTCCAAATGTCAATTTGGTTGTATTAGAGTATCTTATAGTTGTTGTGGCGCCCCGACCCGACTGCTATACAGTGATACTGTGTCTCCGGTTATCCGATACCAGCAGGCACACTATCAAAGCATAATAGAGAGATCAAGACTTGTGGAACAACTGGCACATCACAGACTCTACGACACAAATCAATATAGTTCAACTCTTATAATAGAGAAAGATAGCAAATGGCAACCAGAGGTCACAGACCCAACACTGCAACAAGCGGAAGCAAATTAAGTTGTTCTAAACAACAAGAACCAAATTATAGCCTAAGAGGCCTGCAGATAAACATCACAGCGCCAGCTGTTCCGGGATGTCCCAAGCTGCCACCTGGGAACCCCAGACTACTCGTCGACGTCCACAAAGAACCCACCTTCGAGGGCGGTGAAGTCCTCTCCTGAAAATAAGCAAACGACGTTGAGTTCGACGAACTCGCAAGATTAAGAGCTAATATATGCTCGATGATTGGCTTTCAAGGTTTTATGGCTGTTTTGCATAAAGCTGATTTTTTTTTAAAAAGACATAACTCCATGGCATCGACTAACCAGATTATTTTGAAAAGGGATAAGAAGTAACCTCTTTTCTGGTAACCATTACCAACATAACCATCACCATTCTCATCACCTATCTACTAGGCACCTCCCCGAATCACCCTCGAGGAAGACAACCTTGGTTATTAGTAGTACCTTTAGTACTCAGTTTTTAATCATTCCGTTAAAGTTATTCTATGATCATCGTCCATTCCCAAGTCGTCCATAACCGCGGACACGGCTTTTCGAAAAGATTTAACCCTGCAGGGGTGTACAAAGTGGAAGTCCCCGGAGTCCCGAGGGGCTCCAGCTCCTTCGCCACGCGTACCGTCAGGCCCATTACCTGTACAATTAGCTCTCTTCCTTGGAAAGCCGGCTGGGTGGGAGCGGTGTCGACTTCTCCCTCGTTAAGGACTTTCCAGGATCATCAGTGGCGGTAGGACTGCCAGGATCACAACACCCCGCCCCACGGCCACTTATTTTCCTAACACCACCATCCTCATCCCAGTTCATACCACCATCATCACGCACGCGCAAATGGAAGCCCGAACTAGAGGACCCTGGCTAGCCCCGCTCGAGTTATTTAGTCTATGAGGGTTCCTGCAATTGCATAGGCCTCACGCATGGTTGCACGCTCGTCTTGGTTCAAGAGGTACAGAACTCGCACCTAGGCGGCGATAACGAGACAAAACACCACAACCACAGTGGCCTCTCATCCCCACCTTTTAGCATTTTATCATCCATCTCCACAATTCCTCCACCATCAACCATTTACCTCATCACCTGTTTCCACCACAAACCATCCATCGTATAGCTATGCAATTAAACTAAGCATGGCTAAGCATCAACATAGCATAGTAAGTATCTCGGCCAACAATACAATCCTATGGATATTAGGAGGGAAAACATGTATTGGCATCAGAATCTTAATGCAACTATAGGATACTCTAATCCAATAAAATTGACATTTGGAACCGCATGCAATATTATAGTGGAGAAAATATTTGCGGAAATATAGGATAAGACATGCTCAGAGGGGGGATTACGCTTGCCTTGTTGAGCGGAGTAGTCAAACTGCTCGTCGGAGTAATGATGCTCAACTCCGAACTCGTGATCTACCGTAGAGCAAACAACACCGGAAAGCAAGAACAACAATCAACACATGGCAATTATGCAATGCATACAAAAATGATGATATGACATTTTAAATCCCCGAGACGAGGATGATTCAACTAAACAATTTAAACGGAGGTTGGATGCATCACGGTGCATCACGACTATACCGTGGGGTTTAAGGGTTACAACAACTTTACTAGTTGATCAATATCGAAGAACCCTAGGGTTAACTTGCCTATGAATGTCATGCTCATGAGAAGATGCAAGCTTTAAGTTGTGAACAGACCATGTGCAACTTAGCCCAATAGGCGACAAGCTCCCAGAGGCCGGATAATCCGGGTCGTGCCAGACCGGAATATCTGGTCTCAAGGCTTGGCCACACGTGAAAACGGCTAAGGACTCAAGGGGCGAGCCACTGGACTCAGCCGGAATATTCAAGCCGGACATTTGGTCCGGGGACGGAATATCCGATTGGTTTTAAGTCCACTGGGGAACCACTGACGAAACTGAAATACAGGGTAGTGGCGGTGCTCGACGGAGGACAACGGCCGGCGACGACCTCCAGCGGCGGCACCTTCGCGCGCGTGGGTGTGCATCCCTGCGGGCAACGTGTGGGTGCTTGGGTGCGTGCTGGGTGGTGGAGTACGAGACCGCACGGTGACGTATCCGTGCGCGACACCGGCGCGGTCGTGGCGGCTGGCCGTGCTTCATCTCGCGCGACGGCGATGCACAGAGCAGGGGGAGGAAAGATGGGGATGTCCCGGAGGACAGAGAGCTCACCACACGCACGTGGAGTTGCTCGGCGAGGTCGCAGGAGCACCACATCGGTGGCGCGGTTGCTCGGAGCTCGGCGGCCCGAGGCGGAGAAGACGGTGCGGGTGCGGACGATTCCAGGCGGCGCGGCTCGATTCCTTTGGCGTGGGGGAGCAGCACGGCGAGGCAGAGCGAGTGGTGGTCGGCGATGTACTCGAAGCGGCCTCAGGCGATGGCGACGCTGCGTCAACGGGGAGCTCGAGCGCGGCTCCGCGGAGAGGACGAGAGAAGAGGGGAACGGGGAGAAAAACGAGGGAGGGAGCAGGTGAGTGAGCAGGGCGGCTCGTGGGGATGAGGTCCTGGCAGGGGAGAGCAGAGAGGGGCCGTGCGAGGCGCGGCGTCGGCAGGGCTGGTCCGGCGGGAGCACGGCCTGCTCGTGCGGTCGCTACAGGGAAGATGACGTCTTTGCAAGAAGCCCCCTGGCCAAATTATTCCATCACGAAAAGGTCATTTTCCCTTTTAAAATATAAAACCTTTTAAAACCAGCAGCTTCAGTGATTTAATTTAGGCACCAAACATTTTCAAAAATTATGAAATAATTTGGGTGGCCTTTTTACACCATGAGGAAGCTCCCCAAAATTTGGCGCCTCCAAATAAAATGTTTTGAACTCCTTTTGCTTAGAAAGGTTGATAGGGCATTTTTGCTAAATTCAAAGATGTTACTCCTTTAACAATTTGGAGCAAGAGCAAAATATTATTTTGGAGATCTTGGAACTTACTTGACAAATAGGAGGTGTCAAAGTAATTTCAGTTTGCAAGATTGAGTGTCTTCATTGTTTTGAAAGTTGTTAGAGCAAGTTTGGCATTTGGTTTTTGAATGTTGCCAAATCCATTTGTGTGTTGTTTAGCAAGTTTAAATTGAATGCCATGATGCAATGCAACACAAAAGCGAAAATTTTATTCAGGTTTTTAGGTTCTCAACTTTGGGCTGTTACAAATCTACCCTCCTTACAAGAATCTCGTCCCGAGATTCTTAGAGTAGGAAAGAGGGAAAAAGGGTCACAACGGTAGTACACGATCTTCTCACTTCAGGTGGCCTCCTTTCTTGAAGAGGTTAACCAACGGCATCATGAAGATCTTCATCGGCCTCGCTTTGAGGTCACTATCAAGGTACACCATAGAAAAGAAGGAAAGCTCACCGGAAGAATGGAGCTTGGTGAATATACCACGATCGAGTACCTCCTAGTAGAACTTAGGATGAGCCTTCAAGCAGCCCTCGAGTTTGACAGTTAGGAGACACAAGCGGTTGACGGAAGATTTATAAGAAGTTTCCCAAAGATTCAGAATATGAACTTTGCACAAGGCCTAAAACTTCTGAGGGAGAGTGTTGAAACAAGATTCCAGCAGATGAGGAGGCAAACTTCTACCAAACAGCTTGAGTAGAACTTTCCTCACGGAGGGGCAATTCAAACCACGGAGGCAGGATCATGAAGATGGACCGAGAGAACTTTAGAAACTCTGCAAACGTTAGTATTGGGAACACCGGGAACAAGCTTCTTGAGGATCACCAACTATCGTTCCTGATGTAGATTTAGATCTGGTCAGGGGTAGAGTTACCTCAGACTCCACATGGATGAATAGGAAGTCTTTACACGGGATACCAACGGATTACAGGGGCTAGGAACCCCAAGAGTTGGACTACAAGATCTAACTCCAAAGGAGGAACGAGATTGCGGAACCGCGGATTAGCAACTTGTCAGGAGACAGCTGCCCCAATTGAATACCTTGCAGCGAGACACGATTGAGTTCTTGATGGGAAGCACCATAGCAGACAAGGAAGTTCTCAGACTTCCTCTCTTTCTGGAACAATTCAATCATTGGCTTGGATGCATAGATGAAATTCTCAAGGAATGGAGGTAACAACATACCATTCCAAGAGTATTCTACACTTGCATGATCGAGTTGAAATGATTTCGAGGAACCAGACAATTCACTCAGATCCACAGCGACATCTTTCAGCAATTGCACGTGAACCAGTGAAAGTCACTTCTAACTTCAGAACACATACCTTGTGAAGACACAAAGTTAGTTCCAAAATTTTTCCAATGCTAACGCCCAATATCCAATATGAATCTCCTCAAACAAGGAGAAGATAAAAAGGTAGTTGATGGGCTCAACAACAAACTTATCCAGATACTCCAAGACGGTAGACTCATATTTCACCAGGACGAGGCATAAGTATTGGTCAGACTAACACATTTAGTAGGCTAGCCTGAGTTTGGTTTGACGATAGCCCAATTCAAATCAAACGATTTGTAGGATAGCATATCCACAGAGGAGATACCACCTAGCTTTGGCACAAACAGACTAGACATCCCTTTGAGAAGGAACTATATCGGGATAGAGCTCTTGTCTTTCGACTCCCCAAGTTGTTTTAGCTCAACCGAATAATTCTGGACATCCAGAGCGATTTTCTTGGAGAAGGGAGTTGTTCAGAGAACCAGCTTATTCATAAGCTCGACATCACGGTCAGGTGACAACCTGGCGATACTTCTGGAAAGATCTCCAAAATATCACGATCCACATATAGGATATCACGACATACCGTTCCAAGAATCTTCTTCATTTGCATTATTGACTAGAATATCTCGATCCACCGGTATGTCTTGAATTTGAGAGAGAATCATGCCTTCCAAGGCACAACGAGGTGGTCTAGGGAGCTTCGGTGTGAACCTAGCTCTTTGACCGGGGGAGTGCATCAGAGCCAACTGACTTGGTAGCACTGTCAAACTTAGCTTATTGAGGAAGTTGTGGATATCCCTGGATTTCCGCACAGTAAGGACTGCTAAGAATATACGATAGACACATCATTGCTCACGACTTAACCTTGTCGAGTAACAAGTCACTCGGAAAACAGAGAGTAACGAGGAGTAAGAGCATGACTTCATCAAGAGTATCATGGTACTTAGCTTGACCCCTTGATATCAAGAGTGTGACACTCTAAGGTGGAGCAGAACCAAAAGCTAGACAAGCCCCTTCTTCCGCAGGTTACAATACTTTGACCTGGTCCGAGAAATGGACAAGGTACTGGAGTTTGTTTCTCCAAACACGACGAAGGTGAAAATCTTGACGGGCCACAAGAGTAACTTGCATCGGAACATACCAACGCACGATAAAACTTTACTGTCAACAGACAGACAAGGTCAGAAAGTAGATCAGAGTAACTAACATGCTCAGGAGAAATCCTAAGATGTTGAAGATGCACCGGTTATTACTCAATTGTGATAATCATGCCCAAGAAGGAGAGATGCAGAAGAGTCACGAACATGGTTGGGAGACTCGCTAGGAGAATCTTGGTCGTAACACCAAATGGTTCCAAGACAGGATCTAAAACAAGTCTGAAGGAGAGATGAAGGTACATAGCCAGCTGAGGTGTGGGAAAATAAGGTTCAACCCTTTACCACACAGACCACATAAAGGACTTGGGTTAAAGGTCAGCTTCATGTGCCGAGAATCATAAGTAGCATAACAATCACATGGGTAACAACCCACACAATTCATCATGCCAGAATCACAGCACAATCCGGGACCTTCGGTTCAAGACCTTGGGTTAAAATCAAGCAAAATCGAGGATAATCACTTGCTCCTTCGTTGGGTAACAGGATTCAAACATCTGAGTCGATTTGGAATTGCAACTTGAACATCTGAGTGGATTTGGGATCGTAACGCAGAGGGAGCAGCTGGACACATAACACTAAAGGTCGAACCCAACCCCGTTTCTCCTAATTTTGAAGTAACAGACGAGAAGCAAAACTTTTAACTCAAATCGAGGTAAGATTGCTCCGAGATTAGAGGATAACCAGATAAGGAGTAAAAAGAATCCTAAGATGGTTTTCACAACTCATTTTTAGGTTAAAAATATTTTCACAAACACTAGAATCAACATCGACTAGTAGAAGGGTTTCCTACAGGCAGTACTGCTCTGATACCAACTTGTGGCGCCCCGACCCGACTGCTATACAGTGATACTGTGTCTCCGGTTATCCGATACCAGCAGGCACACTATCAAAGCATAATAGAGAGATCAAGACTTGTGGAACAACTGGCACATCACAGACTCTACGACACAAATCAATATAGTTCAACTCTTATAATAGAGAAAGATAGCAAATGACAACCAGAGGTCACAGACCCAACACTGCAACAAGCGAAAGCAAATTAAGTTATTCTAAACAACAAGAACCAAATTATGGCCTAAGAGGCCTGCAGATAAACATCACAGCGCCAGCTGTTCCAGGATGTCCCAAGCTGCCACCTGGGAACCCCAGACTACTCGTCGACGTCCACAAAGAACCCACCTTCGAGGGCGGTGAAGTCCTCTCCTGAAAATAAGCAAACGACGTTGAGTTCGACGAACTCGCAAGATTAAGAGCTAATATATGCTCGATGATTGGCTTTCAAGGTTTTATGGTTGTTTTGCATAAAGCTGATTTTCTTTTAAAAAAGACATAACTCCATGGCATCGACTAACCAGATTATTTTGAAAAGGGATAAGAAGTAACCTCTTTTCTGGTAACCATTACCAACATAACCATCACCATTCTCATCACCTATCTACTAGGCACCTCCCCGAATCACCCTCGAGGAAGACAACCTTGGTTATTAGTAGTACCTTTAGTACTCAGTTTTTAATCATTCCGTTAAAGTTATTCTATGATCATCGTCCATTCCCAAGTCGTCCATAACCGCGGACACGGCTTTTCGAAAAGATTTAACCCTGCAGGGGTGTACAAAGTGGAAGTCCCCGGAGTCCCGAGGGGCTCCAGCTCCTTCGCCACGCGTACCGTCCGGCCCATTACCTGTACAATTAGCTCTCTTCCTTGGAAAGCCGGCTGGGTGGGAGGGGTGTCGACTTCTCCCTCATTAAGGACTTTCCAGGATCATCAGTGGTGGTAGGACTGCCAGGATCACAACACCCCGCCCCACGGCCACTTATTTTCCTAACACCACCATCCTCATCCCAGTTCATACCACCATCATCATGCACGCGCAAATGGAAGCCCGAACTAGAGGACCCTGGCTAGCCCCGCTCGAGTTATTTAGTCTATGAGGGTTCCTGCAATTGCATAGGCCTCACGCATGGTTGCACGCTTGTCTTGGTTCAAGAGGTACAGAACTCGCACCTAGGCGGCGAGAACGAGACAAAACACCACAACCACAGTGGCCTCTCATCCCCACCTTTTAGCATTTTATCATCCATCTCCACAATTCCTCCACCATCAACCATTTACCTCATCACCTGTTTCCACCACAAACCATCCATCTTATAGCTATGCAATTAAACTAAGCATGGCTAAGCATCAACATAGCATAGTAAGTATCTCGGCCAACAATGGCATCGGAATCTTAATGCAACTATAGGATACTCTAATCCAATAAAATTGACATTTGGAACCGCATGCAATATTATAGTGGAGAAAATATTTGCGGAAATATAGGATAAGACATGCTCAGAGGGGGGATTACGCTTGCCTTGTTGAGCGGAGGAGTCAAACTGCTCGTCGGAGTAATGATGCTCAACTCCGAACTCGTGATCTACCGTATAGCAAACAACACCGGAAAGCAAGAACAACAATCAACACATGGCAATTGTGCAATGCATACAAAAATGATGATATGACATTTTAAATCCTCGAGACGAGGATGATTCAACTAAACAATTTAAACGGAGGTTGGATGCATCACGGTGCATCGCGACTATACCGTGGGGTTTAAGGGTTACAACAACTTTACTAGTTGATCAATATCGATGAACCCTAGGGTTAACTTGCCTATGAATGTCATGCTCATGAGAAGATGCAAGCTTTAAGTTGTGAGGAGACCATGTGCAACTTAGCCCAATAGGCGACAAGCTCCCAGAGGCCGGATAATCCGGGTCGTGCCAGACCGGAATATCCGGTCTCAAGGCTTGGCCACACATGAAAATGGCTAAGGACTCAAGGGGCGAGCCACTGGACTCAGCCGGAATATTCAAGCCGGACATTTGGTCCGGGGCCGGAATATCCGGTTGGTTTTAAGTCCACTGGGGAACCACTGACGAAACTGAAATACAAGGTAGTGGCGGTGCTCGACGGAGGACAACGGCCGGCGACGACCTCCAGCGGCGGCGCCTTCGCGCACGTGGGTGTGCATCCCGGCGGGCAACGTGTGGGTGCTTGGGTGCGTGCTGGGTGGTGGAGTACGAGACCGCACGGCGACGTATCCGTGTGCGACACCGGCACGGTCGCGGCGGCTGGCCGTGCTTCATCTCGCGCGACGGCGATGCACAGAGCAGGGGGAGGAAAGATGGGGATGTCCCGGAGGACAGAGAGCTCACCACACGCACGTCGAGTTGCTCGGCGTCGGAGCTCGGCGGCCAGAGGCGGAGAAGACGGTGCGGGTGCGGACGATTCCAGGCGGCGCGGCTCGATTCCTTTGGCGTGGGGGAGCAGCATGGCGAGGCGGAGCGAGTGGTGGTCGGCGATGTACTCGGAGCGGCCTCAGGTGACGGCGACGCTGCGTCAACGGGGAGCTCGGGCGCGGCTCCGTGGAGAGGACGAGAGAAGAGGGGAACGGGGAGAAAAACGAGGGAGGGAGCAGGTGAGTGAGCAGGGCGGCTCGTGGGGATGAGGTCCTGGCAGGGGAGAGCAGAGAGGGGCCGTGCGACGCGGCGTCGGCAGGGCTGGTCCAGCGTGAGCACGGCCTGCTCGTGCGGTCGCTACAGGGAAGATGACGTCTTTGCAAGAAGCCCCCTGGCCAAATTATTCCATCACGAACAGGTCATTTTCCCTTTTAAAATATAAAACCTTTTAAAACCAGCAGCTTCAGTGATTTAATTTAGGCACCAAAACATTTTTCAAAAATTATGAAATAATTTGGGTGGCCTTTTTACACCATGAGGAAGCTCCCCAAAATTTGGCGCCTCCAAATAAAATGTTTTGAACTCCTTTTGCTTAGAAAGGTGGATAGGGCATTTTTGCTAAATTCAAAGATGTTGCTCCTTTAACAATTTGGAGCAAGAGCAAAATATTATTTTGGAGATCTTGGAACTTACTTGACAAATAGGAGGTGTCAAAGTAATTTCAGTTTGCAAGATTGAGTGTCTTCATTGTTTTGAAAGTTGTTAGAGCAAGTTTGGCATTTGGTTTTTGAATGTTGCCAAATCCATTTGTGTGTTGTTTAGCAAGTTTAAATTGGATGCCATGATGCAATGCAACACAAAAGCGAAAATTTTATTCAGGTTTTTAGGTTATCAACTTTGGGTTGTTACAGTTGCATTAAGTTTCCGATGCCATTACTTGTTTCCCCTCCTAATATCCATAGGAATGTATTGCTGCCGGAGTTACTTAACTATGCTAGGTATATGCTTAGCGATGCTAAGTGAAATGCTGAGCAGTCCGGTGGATGTTTCATTGTTGTGACAGTGATGGAATGTTCGGATGTGATGGAGAAATGGTGGTGACTTTAATAAACTGTTTAAAGGAGGGGATGAGAGGCCACAGTGGATGTGGTGGGTTGTCTCGTTCTCGTCGCCTAAGTGCGAGTTCTCGCCTTTGAACCAAGACCGAGCGTGCTACCATAAGTGGGGCCTATGCATTCGCAGTGCAGGAAGCCTCATAGACTAAATAACTCGGGCGGGGCTAGCCAGGGTCCTCTAGTTCGAGCTTCCATTTGCGTGTGCGTGAAGATGGTGGCCAGGACTGAGATGAGGATGGTGGTGTTTAGGAAAATGAGTGGCCGCGGGGCAGGGTGTTGGAGGCACTGCCCTACCGCCACTGATGATCCTGGATAGTCTCAAACGAGGGAGAAGTCGACACCGCTCCCACCCAGCCGGCTTTCCAAGGAAGAGAGCTAATAGCTAGGCAATGGGTCGGACGGTACACGTGGCAAACATTGTACACCCCTGCAGGGTAAATCTTTTCGAAAAGCCGTGTCCACGGTTACGGACGACTTGGTGCCGGATTCAGAGACCTTAGAAAACTTGAACAGAATGATTTAAACCTGAGTACTAAAGGTACTACCAAGAATGCAAGGTTGACTTCCTCGAGGGTGATTTGGGGAGGTGCCTTATTAGCTAGGTGCAGTGTTTGATGTTGGTGGTTGTTGAAGATGATCAGAAGAAAATAGTTTACTTCTTACCCCTGTGAAAATATTCTGATTAGTCGATGCCATGGAGTTATGTCTTTTCTAAAGAAAACTAGCTTTATGCAAAACAGCCATAAAACCTTTGTAAGCCAATCATCGAGCTAGTAGCTCTATTTAATCTTGCAGAGTTCGTCGAACTCAATGTTGCTTTGTTGATTCTTTCAGAGGAGGACTTCACCGACCTCGAAGGTGGGTTCTTTGTGCACGTTGACGAGTAGTCTGGGATTCCCAGGTGGCAGCTTGGGACATCCCGGAACAGCTGGCACTGGGAATGTTTATCTGTAGGCCTCTTAGGCCATAATTTGGATCTTGTTGTTAGAACAACTTATTTCGCTTCCGCATGTTGTACTGTTGGGTTTGTGACCCCTGGTTGTAATATTTGCTATCTTTCGCTATTATAAGAGTTGAACTATAATGCTTTGAGTCGTAGAGTCTGTGATGTGCCAGTTGTTTCACAAGTCTTGATCTCTCTATTATGCATTGATAGTTGTGCCTGCGTTAAGGCATCAATCGGGGTGTTGCGTTGCCGATGATCAATTTTGAGCAACGCCTGCCAAAGGTTTTGGCCGGGGATTGGTAAACCCGTAACATCCGGTTGTATCGCTTAACCGGTGACACACAGCATCACTGTATAGTTCCGGGGTCGGGGCGTCACAAGTTATACTTCGGTTTTTCAACTGTCATGCGACTAGGAGTCTTACGAGAGCTAGGCTGCTGACCTACTGGAGTTAAACCATGAGCTACATTATACTCACGAAGGGATACGCCGAACTCGCTCCGTATCTCGGCCACCTCAATGGCCTCCTGATGCAGCTTCTAACGCTGCACCTCTAACTCGGCAGCTGTTTGGGAAGCATCTGTCTCGGTAGCCACCAGTACAGCCAGCTTCTCGATTATCTCTTCTAGAGGAGCTGGTCTGACCGCCACATTGGATGTACCAGCTCGAAGGTGCGCCTCTCCCTCCTGCGGAGGCCTCGCCGTGCGAGCGGATTTAGCGGCAGGCTCGCCGACATTGCCTTTGCCGACACCAGCCGCAGTCCCGTCATCATGACCTCGGCGCAGCTCCCAGGGCGATCGATACGCCGGACGCGAGCCGCACAGACAGCAGGAGGATTCTCTGCCACAAGCACCTGCTCGGGGTACTTGGAGACAAACTCGGTGGCGACGTACGTCTCGAAGGTGCCGAAGCTGATGAGGCACCTGCTCGACATACGTCTCTGCCACAAGCGTTGTCGCTGATGAAGTTCAGCGAGCCGAGCTTGCATATGAGCCCGCTAACGACGCGATCGCCGGAGTCGATGATGGAACCCGTTCGGATGATCACACCAGCAAGCGCCGCTGCTGGCCCCACGGTGGGTGCCAACTGTCGTGGTGGTATCACGGCAGATGCCATAGAATGGCTAAGAGTGGGGCCGATAGACGCTGGTGGTACCGGGAGAGGGCTAGCGCGCTAAGGAGCGCACACAGATGAACAAGCAAGCAGAAGAACACACAAGAATCTACCCAGGTTCGGGGCCCTCGTGAGGAGGTAACACCCCTACTACAGCCTATCTCTCTATATACCGGGGTATCTCTGGTACAAAGTTGCTCCTCGAGCTGTATGATCCCAACAATGGGGATGATCGCAAGGTAGAAGATGAAGCTATGGGGGGAAATGAGTCTTAGGGCATCGTCCCTCACGCAGGAGGGGGTGATGCCCTATTTATAGGCTGGCCCGAGTCATGGGGTGGCCCCACACATGCACTGTACCCATGCGCAACGGTATGTCATGAGTGCTTCTCCTGTCAGAGACAAGACGTGGCCTGCCCATCCCTACAGCACAACGGTACACCTAGAATGTATCCTCTGCTAGGGACAAGACGTGGCCTGCACATCCCTGTCCTCGTAGCCTTTCCCCCGGATGTCCCGCGGTCAGCGGTTAGGTGTGTGCAGTACCGCCGTACCCGCAGCACGCCCCCTGCCACGCTCCGTGTTAGGCGCTCCCGTGTCAGGCGGGATGTGACTGGAGAATTGACCGCTCTCCGACATAGGAAGCCTCGTCTCGACTAGTCCGACATTCATATGTCGGACTCTCCTTCCTCGACCATCTTCCCCTGCGTATAAGAGAAGACAAGTGGATACCGACATACATATGTCGGTCAACATATCTCGGTTATCTTATGCCGGCTGGCTCCAGCATTATACTTCGGCCCCTTTTGAACCTAGGTACCTCGGTTTACGCATGTCGGTATAAACCAACATTACAACCCGACCTCCCCAGAGATCCGGCTATATCGGCTTTTACTGTACCTCGGTCCACTCCTGGACATAGCTTTTACCACGTTACGACCCTACCCGGGGGGTAGCCCCCCGACAAGGTCACCCTTCGTGGTCGTCCGCGGACGCCTGCGATCGCCGGCCAAGCCTAGCGCAACAGCAAGGACGGGAGATGGCCAACGTCGGCTAATCTGTGCCATACCCATACCGGGACTCTCTCCGCCTTCTATTCAACAACGAAGAGGACACGGTCGTTCCGCCTGCGCGTGTGCATGACCGCTGGCGCACCTGATTTTTGATGATTCGCCGGCGCCTATGCACCACCACCGCCCGCGCGCCTGAGCTGGAAATAATCACTATGAATTGATGCTAATTGACCATACGACCAGTGGACAATCAACCACACACGAACACATCAGATCGAAGTTGCTACATGAAGGGTAACAGAAAAAAATGCAAGGCGGCAGCCGCCGCGAGAAGAAGCCTTAGGCTAAAATCTGCCTCATTCCACTTCGTACTGGCCGGCCAGGAAATCAGGATAACGTGCATGTCGAGGCTGAGGTATGTAATTATCTGAGATGCCCAATTTTATTTGTAGAGTATATATTTGATAGTGCAAGATGCTATAAGCTACAACCACATATGTATGCAGACGTACTGAATTACTTTCGTAATTAGTAGTCCAATTGTTCGCATGCATGATGCAAGGATGGATTCGAGCTAAGTGGGGACATGGTATGAAATCGTACGTGGGTAGGGTAGTGCACGGTACCAACTTGGTCCGGCCTGGCATGTATATATTAGCATATGGGGTTACATGAGTCTGTATACAAGTCCTAGTCTAGTACAGTTCAGGTTTATACATATACCTAAACACACGTACATACAAGAGTTAGTACTAGGTACGCTATATAGTTTATCACCCTCCCTCAATCTCAGCCGGTGCACAAAGGTTGAGATTGCGCCTGCATCTAGTAAACAATGGTAGTGGAAGGGGCTTGGTGAATATATCAGCTAGCTGATCCATGGATGAGATGAATCGTATTTGAAGCAACTTCTGAGCGTCTCGTTCACGGACAAAATGAAAATCAACCTCAATGTGCTTGGTACGAGCATGAAAAACTGGGTTGGAAGAGAGAAACGTTGCTCCAATAATATCACACCAAAATATTGGTGGACACTTCTGTGATACTCCAAGTTCACCAAGGAGAGCTTGCACCCAAATGAGTTCAGCAGTAGCATTAACAAGTGACTTGTATTCAGACTCTGTTCTGGAGCGAGAAACTGTAGCTTGTTTTCTAGCACTCCAAGCAACTAAGTTAGCACCATAGAAGATGGCAAAAATCCCCGTGGATCGCCGGTCATCAGGATTGTCAGCCCAATCCGCATCTGAAAATGCAGAGAGAAGATCTGGATCGGTGGTAGAGGGCCGAAGGAGCAGACCATGAGATAATGTGCCCTGTACATAACGTAAGATGCGCTTGACCGCCGACCAATGAATACACCGAGGAGCATGAAGATATTGACACACCTTATTCACCGCAAAGGACGAATCTGGTCGTGTCATGGTAAGATACTGAAGACCCCCAACAATACTGCGGTAGCGAGTGGAATCCTCATGAGACAGGAGAACGCCATCCATGGCAGACAACTTATCAGAAGAAGTCATTGGAGTAGTAACAGGAGTGCATTTGAGTAACCCAGCACGCTGCAATAACTCAGACGCATACTTGTGTTGGCTCATAAGAAGATCACCACGACCCTGTGTATGTACCTCAATACCAAGAAAATAGTGTAGAGGGCCAAGATCCTTAAGAGCAAATGACTGACCAAGCCGATGAATAAGGCGATCAACAGCAGCAGTAGAAGAGCTCACCACAATGATGTCATCCACATAAACAAGAAGGTACAGAGTGACATCTGGACGTTGCAGTATAAACAATGATGTATCAGCGGTAGACGCAGTAAAACCAAGACCAGTAAGAACAGAACTCAATCGAGCATGCCAGGCACGAGGAGCTTGTTTTAATCCATAAAGGGCTTTATCAAGTCGACTGAGATGTCGAGAAAAATTAGGGTCTTCAAACACAGGTGGTTGTCGCATAAATACCTCCTCCTCAAGAACCACGTGTAAAAAGGCATTCTGTATATCTAACTGACGAAGGTGCCAACCGTGAGTGATCGCCATACACAATAACAGACGAATGGTAGTTGGTTTGACAACAGGGCTAAAAGTATCCTCATAGTCAAGACCATACCTTTGCTTGAACCCCTTTGCGACCAGACGTGCTTTGTATAGCAATAGATCCATCAGCCTTCTTTTTAATTTTGAAGACCCATTTGCAATCAATAATGTTCACTCCGGGACGGGGTGGAACTAAACGCCACGTCTTGTTCTGTTGAAGAGCAGTAAACTCATTTTCCATTGCAGTACGCCAGTGCGGGGAAGAGAGAGCTGTCCGAAAATCAGGGGGTTCTGTATGCAGCAAATCCGTATCAGTACGAGTAGCACTCCAGGCTATTGTACCATCTGTCCACTTGCGAGGTTGGCGGATGCCACGTTGGAGCCTGGTCGTCACGCCAGGCTGAGCAGGTTCCTGTCGAGAGGAAATAGGCGACGAATCTGACACAACGTCAGTAGTGGAGGAAGCAGACCCAGGCGAATCGGCTGCTGTTGGACCGGTCGGGGAAGCATCGTCAGCGGGTGAAGTTTGGCCAGTGAAACCAGACGGCGTAGCTGGGCCATCTGTGGTCCGAGATGCATGCTGGCCACCAGTGCCATGCATGTGATCAGTACGAGATGCATGCTGGCCACCAGCGCCATGCATGTGATCAACGTTCTCAGCTTCAGTATGATCGACGTGAGAGGAGCCGGACTCAGCGTCGAGTAGCTCAAGACGAACACCACGTCCCAAATCTGTACCATAGTTAGCCAAAAGCGACGGAGTATATGCAGCATTAACAAATTGGTTAGAATGTAATATTGACGTGGATGATAGTGGTGGTGTGGAGGGAGGCGAGAGTTGAGAGAAAGGAAAAACAGTCTCGTCAAACACCACGTCACGAGAAATGTAGCACCGGCGCGGGCTGCGGCAGGGCGACCCCTGTCGCCAATGCTGTTTCTGCTGATCATGGAGGTCCTCAACGCCGTGCTGCGTCTTGCGGAGAACCTTGGCATTCTATCGCCGCTGCCTTGTCGTGGTGTCAGATTTCGGACATCAATGTATGCCGACGACGTTGTCATGTTCGTATCCCCAATCAGCCGTGATCTGGAGCTGATTCGGAGGGTCCTCGAGAGTTTCGGAGGCGCGTCAGGGCTGCGCACCAATTTTGACAAGTGTTCAATTTCGCCGATCAGATGTGACGCTGACCACCTGGCTGTTGCGGCGGCTCACTTCCCGTGTGAAATCAAGAATTTCCCCTGCACATATCTAGGCCTTCCGCTCTCCTACAAGAGACTGCCCCGGGCGGCCCTACAGCCGGTTGTCGACATGATTTGTCGCAGGTTGTCCCCATACCAGGCCACCTTCTACACCACGGCTGGGCGGCTGGTGGTTATCAAGTCTGTCATCACTTCCATACCCATATACCTGTCGATCGCGATGGAATTGCCTGCTTGGCTGTTGCAGTTCTTGGAGAAACGGATGCGAGCTTTCTTTTGGAAAGGCTCAGATGCGATCCGTGGGGGACAGTGCTTGGTTGCCTGGGAACAGGTTTGTCGGCCTGTGGAGTACGGCGGCTTAGGCATCCTCAACCTGAAGCTGCTGGGATTTGCGTTGCGCACACGCTGGCTGTGGCTGCAGAAGCTGCGAACAGGCTGCTGGACGGGTCTCCCTCTGAAGGTGGAACCTGAGGTACAGGCTATGTTCGATGCTTCCACTCGAATTGAAGTTGGGGATGGGCGAATGGCGCTGTTCTGGTCCGATTCCTGGCTAGGTGACGCCTCCATTGCGCAGTCCGCCCCCGCTCTGTTCGCGGCCGTCTCGCCGAGCGCGGCGATGACTAGGACAGTTGAGGAGGCCCTGACGGACAATGGGTGGATCCATGACATCACCGGTCCGCTAACTATTCCGGTGCTCACCCAATTCCTGCTGTTGGTGGATGGAATTCAAGCTGTTGTCCTCACGCCTGGAGTTGCCGACCACGTCGTTTGGAAGTGGACTAGCTCTGCATGCTACTCTGCTCGCTCTGCCTATAGGGCTTTTTTTGTGGGGCTGGAGTTCTTCCCATGTGGGAAGACGATTTGGAAGACTTGGGCGCCAGCCAAGTGCAAGATTCACGTCTGGCTTGCCACGCAGGGAAGGCTCTGGACCGCTGATCGCCGGCTTCGCCGTGGCCTGACCTCGCATGTTGTTTGCCCACTTTGTGACCAAGTGCCCGAAACAGCGGATCACCTCATGGTGGGTTGTGTGTTCGCGAGGGAGGTGTGGTGCACCATGCTGCGGCGATGCGATCTCCATCTGCTCGCCCCAACTGTTGAGGACAAGTTGATCCAGTGGTGGCCAGAGGCGCGCCGACGAGCACCTCCGCAAGCTAGAAAAGGGTTTGACTCACTCGTCCTCCTCATCGTGTGGCTGCTCTGGAAGGAACGGAACGCCAGGGTCTTCGAGCACAAAGCTGAGGACGTCGCTGCTGTTTGCCGCAAGATAGCTGGAGAAGTTGAGCTTTGGAAGCTGTCGGGTGCGGTAGGGCTGGGTCATATTTGGAGGTAGTCCCTTAGGCTTGAGGGCGCTGTGTTAGTTGTGGTGATCGTGGGAGCCCTGCCACCTCTTTATCACGACATGTAACCGCACCAATCTGTGTGCCGGAGACGCTGTATGTGGGTTCTTTTCTCTCCTCTAATAAAGACGACACGCAAGCCTTTTGCGTGTTCGCAAAAAAAAAAAAAGAACTATATCCCAAGAAAACACATTGTTTAGAGCGAAACTCAAGTTTGCGATTATTGTAGGGACGTAAATGTGGCCAACAGACACAACCAAACACCTTAAAAAAAGTGTAGTCAGGGGTTTCACCTAGAAGACGCTCAAGAGGTCTTTGCATATGAATAACACGACTAGGAAGACGATTAATGAGAAAACAAGCGGTGGAAAATGCATCACTCCAAAAACAAAAAGGAACAGAAGCATGCGCGAGTAGAGTTAAGCCAGTCTCGACAATATGGCGGTGTTTACGTTCAGCAGTGCCGTTTTGTTGATGAGTTTGAGTACATGATACACGATGTGAAATACCAATGTCCGAAAAGAATTTGTTTAACCTATGATATTCGCCACCCCAATCGCTTTGGACATGTATAATTTTCTTATTTAGGAGACGTTCAACATGTTGTTGAAATTGAAGGAAAATTTGGAGCACATCAGATTTATGTTTAAGAAGGTAAAGCCATGTAAAATGACTATAATCATCAATAAGATTAACATAATACTGGTGTCCACTAACAGAAGTTTGGGCACGACCCCATACATCAGAATATATAATCTCAAGAGGTGCAGTTGTGACACGAGTTGACAAAGAAAATGGTAACTGATGACTCTTGCCTTGCTGACAGGCATCACAAACTACAACTTTATTAACTGAAACTGATGGAAGCTCATGACGATGTAAAATATGTTGAACAATTGGAGTGGCTGGATGACCTAAACGTGAGTGCCATTGTTCACGTGACACCTTAACACTGCTGAAAACTTGCTTCACCGATGACACATCAAGATTATAGAGACCTTCACGACATCCCCCTCTAAGAAAAACCTCCCTCGTATCCCGGTCCTTAACAAGAAAATACCAAGGGTGAAATTCAAAGAAAACATTATTATCATGAGTAAATTTTTTCACCGAGAGAAGATTACGAGTAACGGAGGGAACGTGAAGAATATTTTTGAGATGTAAATTGTGTGCGGATGTAGGAATTATGGACTGACCAATATGTGTAATGCGCATACCTGATCCATTAGCTGACTTGACTTGATCTTTGCCATGATATTCCTCTCTCATGGTAATTTGATTGAGGTCGTTGGTGAGGTGGTCTGTTGCCCCAGTATCGGCATACCAGCGAGGATCAACTGGATAGGATGATGTAGTGCCGCTGGTTGTAGTTGTGAAGGCAGCAAGTTGGCGTTCCATGTTCCGGCCGTCATTACCAGCTCCAAGATATTTCCGATCATAACTTTTGAAGCAACAAGAGGCCACATGACCAACTTCAGTACATATCTGGCATATGGGACGGTTACCACCTGAACTTCCAGACTTCCCTGTCAGACGGCCGGAAACACCTGAACCTCGGTTGTAGTTGGATGGAGTAGAGCTCGGGTAAGTGTTTTGCTGTTCCGAACGGTACTGAAGCTGAAACTGCGGACGGCTACCACCAGGACGAGCACTGTAGTTCGCCATCAGCTGTACGTTTGCGCTGAGTTCAGTACGGCGCGCCTCTATCCGTTGTTCAGTCGCCAGAAGTTGGGCATACACATCTCGAACCGGCATGGGATCAGAGAGGGATCGGGCAGAGACAAGCTGAACCAAAGAATCATAGTCACCGTCAAGGCCTTGGCACAGATAGCCAGTGAACTCTTCGGGACGCAAAGGCTGTCCGATGGATGCAAGTGTATCAGCCATAGCCTTGACTTTGTTGAAGAAAACGGTCGCGGAGGTGTCTAGCTTCTTGGCCTGATTGAGCTCGCCACGGATTTGCATGGCGCGGGCTCTAGACTGCGAGGCAAAGCTGCCCGCAAGGGTTTCCCATGCTTCACGAGACGTGCTGACCATCGTCATCATCCCGAGGACACTCTCGGAGAGGGAACAGACAACGGCGGTGAGGATGGCCTGGTCTTGCTGGTGCCAGGCGGAGAATTTGGGGTTCGGGACATCAGCGCCGCCGGCTTCCGAGGCTGGAGCTGGGGTAGTGGCCGGCGGACATGGAAGAGTACCATCGACGAACCCGAACAGCCGATTGCTCCGCAAGATTGGGACAACCTGGGTACGCCAGTAGAGGTAGTTCTGGCTCGTAAGACTGATTCTAATTTGTTCGTCAGATTTATTGAGGTATCTGGTATCACGGAGACCATGGCGCCGGCGGACATGCTCGCGGCGGTATCGGTGGTCTGCGAGGAGAGCGCAGATGTAGCCTGCGAGGAGAACGACAGCGAGGTATACGCCATCGATGCGGAAGCGTAGACGGAACGGAGCGGCGGCGCGAGATTGATCTGGATTAGAGCGCCGTGTGCTCTGATACCATGAAATCGTACGTGGGTAGGGTAGTGCACCGTACCAACCTGGTCCGGCCTGGTATGTATATATATTAGCATATGGGGTTACATGAGTCGGTATACAAGTCCTAGTCTAGTACAGTTCAGGTTTATACATATACCTAAACACACGTACATACAAGAGTTAGTACTAGGTACGCTATATAGTTTATCATGGTACACTGTTCAGAGAGAGAGAGAGAGCGCACAACAGTGAAAAATAATTACGATATTGTCAAAGTTCAGTACTTGCTAGAAGAGGTTGCAGTTTCATGCTTTACCTACGTTGATACATGGATGGGGTCATGCGCTGGCTTTGATCGACGAAAAAAAAAAAGATACATCAAGAACAATTTAGCAATCGACAAGGACAACCTCGCACAACTGAGGAACGAACGTCAAGGGTCGAGCTAAGCACCAGTATGAACTAACATATAAACGCAGTTTGGGCCTGGAGGATGAGATTGATAGGTAAGGCATGTGACACGTAGAGGCGTGCAGGACGGCCCTTTTGACAAGAGAAAGGAGGCTGGCCGAAATTTTGTCAAGCAGGTAAGACACTAAGACTTAACACCAATCTTTAATCATACATGCATATACTTCTATACGTATCGCAGAGAGCGTTGATCGTTCTCAGTAATAGTGCATTATTGTTTATGAACTTATCACTACAGAAAGAGAAATTTCCGGTGACAGTACATCACAAATCGTATGGACATCAAGTTCTAATTAGTTGGCAACCAATGGAGCGTGTATCTATAAATTTTCGATGGTCAATTGTTTTTTAGAAGTTTGACACAAATAAATTTGACCTTCTATGTTTTCATAATCCCTAAATAGATGCGGTGGTACACGGGTCAAAATGACTTGAGCAAAATTGTGAGCGGGTCTTATTTACAGATTTCATAATTTAGATATTATAGAAAATAAGTAAATATTTTGCAAAGAAATTAGGTCAACGGAAAATGGTACACTTAAACGAAATTGTGAGCCGACCACTTATTCGCAGATTTCAGAATTTAAATATTTTAGAACATAAATAAAATATTTTGGAGACTTAAAACAACTAATAACATGTACATTGGAAAGAGTCAACGGTATTGGGATGAACAAGGGATCCCTGGATCTCAGGATGTATATTTTTTCACAAGAACTTAATTTTGCATACGTTGTATGACGTGGATTATCTGGTTGCAAACACCAATAAATAACTCATAGTAAAGAATACATGAAATGGAAGTGTACTAATAATATTGAATCTAGCCGCGCAAATGCGCAGGACAACCAGCTAGTTAGAAGTAAGCGAAGTATTTACAGTGGTACGCCCAAAAGGCGAAACAAAAAAACACACGCACACCCATCCCTAAATTTCCCTGACTCCGGGGTAATCGTGAAAGCATAGGCGCGTTGCGTTATGTCCTCCCTGATGAATCCAGAGTCCCAGACACATCAAGCAATGGCAGTGCCACATTTGTGAACACCATTTTCTTTGTCTCCTTCCATATCCCACAATGATATAAGTGATGATCCCGTTAGCGTGAGATCTCTCCGTCCTCGGTAAATTTGTAATGTAGGCCTGCTACTAACTGTCAAATTCCATTCTCTCTATGGTGGTCGCAGATGGGCTAGGAGTGTGCACGACGTAAGAGGAGAGTTCCAGCTCTCCACAAAAACGGGCATTCATGACATAGATGTTTAATCTTCTCCTGGTGGATACGACATAGCTCGAAAATCAGTTGGCCAACCATGCATGCGCCACAAGTCACGCAAAGGTTCTGCATTTTGGCTTGGCTTAGACCCTCCAAATTTTCTTAATGTCGAAAGCCTTGTGACCACCCTTGAACTGACAACGGTAAGCCGAGAACGTTGAGTAGACACACCGAAGCCATCAATCTCCACATGATCGAATCCTGCAGGGTTAGCAGCTCCACCTGGCCATGAGTCCCAAAAGGATGATGAAGGACATGAGTTTCTCCGGAGTTTCTATGTTTTTGGATTTCACGGATTCAGGACACATTCTCTATCTCCTTTTTTACCCTTCGGTCTTTCTCGTCAAAATGGATAAAAGGTTGGTGAAGCGCACATTTAAAGGTCCACCCTTCATCCACAATTAGTGCCAACGTACGTGCTTGGATCCATCTCCGAGGGTGATCGTCGTGGCCGGATGCCCCTAAGAGCTCCATGTCCATGACCAAGCAGTGAGGAGCGCCCCCAAGACAAGTCCAAGAGGCGTCCACCTAAGAAAGACATGAACAACGGAGGCGCAAGGCCTGTCCAAAATGCTCCATGTCCAGCACACGTAGACCACACGGGGGAGGGTCGACGGATCGTCTTCTAATTGACCAATGCATGGCTCTTGACCCTCTTCGTCCAAATGCAGCTTCTTCTGAATTTATCTATTTTATGGATAAACCACTTTGGGAGGAAGATTGTCAAGTAGTAGATGGCCATCTACAAATGCACTGATCGTGCATCACAACCCTTCTCGCTCTAGTGAAATGTTTTCTCTTAACCTACCAGCGAGTCTTGCCCTGACTTATCAATCAAGGATATCGGTTTCAAACGCGCCTAGCCAGGGGCGGCGCCAGTGTATAGGTATTGGGTGCAGATGACACCAACAACTACTGTCGATCGAGTAGATCGTATACATATTTCTCGTGCGTGAACCCAACCAAAAATCACGGCTGAACCCATCGATCATTTCCTCAGCTGAACTAAGAAGGCTTTGGCCCTTAATATTATTATCCACTAGCAGCTCCATTACTCAGCTAACAGCCCATGCTTTAAAAAAAGCTAAAACAGCCCACAAGGCCACAAGTAAATAATTCAATCTGGAGTCTGTACTCGACCGTGCACTGTGCTATACTTGCCTGTGCCTGTTCGCTACAGTAGCTGGCTGCACGTTTTGCAATCGTCGCTTCTCCACGCTAAGTTCTATTCGGATAAGTTTCATTCAGACATATTGGTGTTCTTGGCCATGAATTTGTCACTTACATTGACAATATTGTGCAAAGTGGATGAAAGATTTGCCAATCCAGATGGAATTGTTGATCTTGCTAAATAAATGGTACATATTAATAAGGAGTGGCGGAGCTAGGGTTTTCACTCGTTGTAGTCGACACCAAATTGTGTAGTCAAATACACGTATTTTTGGTATTATTTAACGATTTTTAGCATACATTTTCTCTTGTATCCCCAAAATTTCGTGTAGTCACTCTAACGTGGTTCCGCCACTGCTAGTAAGTATATTACTTTTGCTGGTACTCCCATTGCCGGTTGCCATGACATCATCGGAGAGATGCTTTTCAACTATGAATGTTGTGAACAAGTACATGGTTTTAGGATTTAATCTAAGACTAGTTAGCTGAGTAGGGGTGAAATGTCGCACCAGAGCTAATTCAACCAACGATGTTGCATTAGACACAATTCAGCTTAAAGATGTCCGATATGAGCTATTTGCCCAATTTTAATAGAACAACGATACATGTGTTGCTATTTCGGTTACTGAAATTCTCTTTGAGAGGTGTGGTCTTGTTTCGAGATGATCTAAGCTTGTGCAATACCATAGTTAGTTCATGCAAAAATTCTGAGTGAACCCATCGACCAAATTTCCTGGCTCCGCCCCAGCGCCTAGCGGTGGGGAAGTCCAAGGTATGTGCACGGGGTCCTAGTGGTGAATATTGTCAGAGCCTCCACAATCGGCGAAGCATGTGAGAATGGAATTGATGGCATGAAGATCTAGT
Source organism: Poa pratensis (assembly GCA_947311845.1). NCBI lineage: Eukaryota > Viridiplantae > Streptophyta > Magnoliopsida > Poales > Poaceae > Poa > Poa pratensis. The sequence goes on from CAMZMU010000052.1 coordinate 104,903,422, forward strand.
CTTGAAGGACCCACAAAAATTGCCGCATCGTCGGCACAAAGGGGACGTCGTCGAAGGAGAAGGGCATGAAAGTTTCTGGGGGCAGTGGCAGTGGCAGTCTTGGCAGTGGGCGTGGATGTGGACTAAGCATCACTTCAAGTAACTCAGCCTGAATTGTCATGTGTGCAGTGGCACTCTCATAGTCTGAATTGGCCTTCTCTGGTACTATCAGCCTGGCCTGTAGTGGACAGCCATAGGCCAAGCTATAATGAACATAGCATCAGGACATGCAACTGTTGAAACTCGGGAGTTGGTACTTTCAACACCAAGATCATCTCCTTTCATAACTATGAGCTCCTGTGGAGCACAAAATCGTATTATGGCAGGCATGGAATGCAAAGTGGCCAAGACCTTGGGAAAATGTGTTGAGAATAAAACTGAGGATTCTGCTCCACTGATCATTAACTATGCTGCCGAGGGGACTTCACATGAAGATGGCAATGTTGGTAGAAGTAGCAACTAGCAATGGCACGGGAGGTATGTGCATTCTTGTGTTTTATTATTATTGACATAATCTTTTTGTTATGCACTACCGGAAATCTACTCTTTGTCGTGCATCCAAACCGCACGGCAAAGGCCTTGCGGAACCGGCAAAGCTTTTGCCATGCGAAACAACACGGCAAAGGCATCACGGCACAACTCACGTCGGCAAAGGTTCTATGCATTGTGCTTTGCACAAATCAAACGGCAAAGGCTTTGTCGTGCGCTCTGTGCGCACTACACGACACACAATTGTCAGGATAGGGTCAGCACTCAATCAGGTGGGTCCACTGCAACTTGACGCCAGCGACGGACGGCGGCAGCACCCACTCCCTTTGTCTCTGCCGTGTGTTCTGCTCGGCGCCCAGTCCCTTGCTCTTTGCCGTGTCGTGGGCAAGCACACGGCAAAGAAAAGGATGTCATAAAAAAATCCCCGCCGCGGCCCGCGGGCGAGTTGGGGACGGGGCAGTCGAGGGCGCCGCCGAGGTCTGAGGCAGCCGTGACGGCACGAATCCCTGCAACGCGGTCACGGACGGCGTGCAGTGCGACGCGGCCGGCCACGGCGAGGTACGACAGTGTGAGCTGGGTTGTCGTCGTGGTTGACGACGTCGGCGAGGGACGTTCCACTAGTAGGAAAAGGGTTATAGGTAGGTTGACATTCTGTGGCGCACCCCTAATCGGTGCGCCACAGAAATTATTTCTGTGGCACATGTTTCTGCATGCGCCACAGAATTTTGCAATACTGTGGCGCACGGAAGACACATGCGCCACAGAAATTTGGCTTTCTGTGGCGCATGCAGCTACATGCGCCACAGAAAACCACATTTCTGTGGCGCACGCGGCCACGTGCGCCACAGAAATGCTGCTTTCTGTGGCGCACGCAGGCAGGTGCGCCACAGAATCTTTCTCTCTCCCTTATCCTATTCACCCACCTACCGCGTTCTCCTCTCCTTTTTCTTTTCTACTCTCTCTCTCCACGCACGCAGGCACCTGCCTTATCCCCTCAACTCCTCCCAGCACGGCCGCTCCTCGCGTCGCCCATGGCCGAGCACGGAGCCCTTCCCGCGCCGCCCAGCACGGCCGCATCCTCCCTCCTCCCAGCACGGCCGGAGGCCTTCTCGCTCCTCCCAGTCCCACCGCATCCTCGCGTCGCCCATGGCAGCATGCTCGCGCGGCCGAGCACGGCCTTCCCGCGCCGTCCAGGGACGTCTGCTCGCGCGGCCGAGCACGGAGCCCTTCCCGCGCCGCCGAGGACGACCTCCCCGCCGCCTCCTTGCCCTGGTCCCTCTCCTCCTGCGGGTGCTGATCAAGTGCAGCTTCAAAGTGAACTCCAGCGCGGCGCCGGAGGAGATCTCCCTGGAGGCGGAGCGCACCACGGACCAGCAGGCCTTGTACAAGCTGGACATGCCTCCCGTGGACGGCTTCGAGTGCCAGGAGGGCCACGAGCTCCGGTCCGCCTGCCGCGCCACGCTCGTCCGCAGCTCCTCCTCCGCATGCAACGTCCCGGGCCTCCGGGGCTCCACGCAGCAGATCGCGCTCCGTGGCTCTCAAGGCGCCGCCAGCACTGTCGCATGCTTCCTCAACCTCAACGCACTCAACTTCCGCCCGGCCAAGCGGGACGGCGCCCTCTGCAACAGTGGGGTGGCTCCGACGGTGACGCGTTCGGGTCATCGCTCTTCTTCCGGCCGTTCCTGCCGCTCTTCTGGCCGGCGCCGTTCGGGTTCCCGTTCCCTCCCGCTACGGGCGGAGGCGGCGGAGGGACGGTGTCGTCCCGTGGCTGTTCCACATGCTGGAGTGGCTGGTGCCGTTGCTGCGGCCGCCGTTCTTGCCATTCCCGCTCTACCAGCCGACGACGAGGCGTCCGAGCACGGCTGCCCGCAGCCGCTTTTTTTTAAAATTCGAAATAGAACTTCTGTGGCGCACGGGTGCGAATGCGCCACAAAATACCCAGATTTCTGTGGCGCACGGGTGGGGTGCGCCACAGAAAACAAAATTTAGTGGCGAGAATTATGTGGCGCACCCAGCAAATTTGCGGGTGCGCCACAGAATTCCAAATTGGTGCGCCACAGAAAGGCCTTTTCCCACTAGTGTTCGGGTGGCGCCGTTGCGAACGAGGAGGAGGTGACGTTCGCGTCGGACGTGCGACGGTGGAGGCGGCTTCTTGTCGAGGCGGGCCTGCGATGGAGCCCGTCGCAGACGATCTCGTCACTGGACGGTACCGAGTTGGCTCCACGCTCGCTCACCTAGCCATGGGGGGGGGGGGGGGGGGGGGGGGGCGCCGCCGGTTTTGACGATGCGGGACCCGTAGTTGCTCGTCGAGGTTAACCGTAGGCTGCGGAATCTCCACGGAGCGGAGGTTGACGGCAGGCTGCGGCCGCTCCTCGTCGAGGGACGCGCGCTGTGTGATCGAGCTGCTAGCATCGAGGATCTCTTCCTGCTGGGTTTTGCACAAAAATGGTGCGACTGGATTATGCAGTTTGTCAGGGGAGGAAATGTCGGGATACGGGTGAATGATGACATCGGTCATTATTTCCAAACAAAGAAAGGGCTGAGGCAGGGAGATCCGTTATCTCCGATGCTCTTTAATATTGTTGCAGACATGTTGGCCGTCCTTATTGCAAGGGCAAAGGAGGATGGCTAAGTGGGAGGTCTTGTTCCTCATTTAGTTGAGGGGGGCATCTCTATTCTGCAATATGCGGACGACACTATCCTGTTTATGGAGCATGATTTAACTAAAGCGGTTAATATGAAGCTCATTCTTTGTATTTTTGAGCAACTATCCGGCCTAAAGATTACCTTTCACAAAAGCGAGATATTTTGTTTTGGCAAGGCGAAGGAATTAGAGGAACAATAAAAACATATTTTCGTATGCGAGTCTGGTTCTTTACCTTTCAAATACCTTGGAGTGCCAATTCACTATAGGAGACTAAGAAATTCAGAATGGTATCCTATCGAATGTCGTTTCGAAGGCAAGATAGGATGCTCGAAGGGCAAGTTGCTCTCATATGGGGATTGTCTTGTCCTGATAAATTATGTTCTAACTAGTTTACCGATGTTTATATTGTCTTTTTTTGGAGATACCCAAAGGGGTATGTAAAAGACTTGATTTCTATCGATTGCGTTTCTTTTGGCAATGCGAAGAAAACAAGAAAAAATATCGGTTAACTAAACGGAACATCCTATATCGACCCAAAGATCAAGGGGGGCTCGGTATTGAGGTTTTAGACATCAAGAACAAGTGTCTCCTTAGCAAATGGCTTTTTAAAGCTACTAAATGAAGATGGGTCTGGCAAGAATTGTTACGAAACAAATATTTGTCGAATAAGACGTTGGCGCAAGTAGAAGATTGCCCAACAGACTCACCTTTTTGGAAAGGTCTCATGCAAATTAAAGAGGAGTTCTTTAGTCGAGGCGCTTTCAAAGTTAACAATGGTAAGAATACTAGGTTTTGGGAGGATACTTGGTTAGGGGATACGTCATTACAGCAATAATATCCAACTCTATACAACAATATTCAGCAAAAGAATGTGCTGGTCCATGATGTGTTTAGGGGGGCGCCACCTATAAACATCTCTTTTAGGAGGGCTATCATTGGAGACAGGTGGGAAGCTTGGGCTCACTTATGTCTGAGATTAATGGATATTAACTTGAATGACAATCCATATACTTTTGGGTGGAAACTTACCACTAATGGGGTATTTACGTTGAAATCGATGTATGGGGATCTGATGAATGGCCATACTCCTTTTTTGCGTAAATACTTGTGGAAGTTAAAGATTCCTTTGAAAATCAAAAAAATTATGTGGTTCCTAAATAGAAAAGTCTTGCTCACTAAAGATAATTTAGTCAAAAGAAATTGGCATGGGTGTACGAAATGTTTGTTTTGTGGGTGTGAGGAGTCCGTAGATCATTTGTTCATTACATGTCCTTTTGCTAGACTATATGGCGGGTAGTTTTCTGTACCTACAATATACCTCCACTAGTAGGAAAAATCTTATAGGTGGAACACAATTCTGTGGTGCACCAATGAGCCGTGCGCCACAGAAATACACATTTCTGTGGCGCATGTTGCGGGTGCGCTACAGAATTCCAAAAAGGTGCGCCACTAAAAGGCATTTTCCTACTAGTGCTCCTCCTTCCAATGTTTCCAATATGTTTGGGAATTGGTTGAAAGGGGTAGATAAAAATACCAAAGCTAGAATTTGTATCGGCGTTTGATGGCCTTCACGTAGTTACCTGCGTGAAAGTAAATGGGTTAGGTTGAGACTTCAAGTGCAGAGTGTGTAGTATATGGAAGACAGTTTTCCCCACGAGGGGTGACTCGAGGGTTTAATATCGAACTCTCGGGGAATCAGTAGTGAAAGATTTATCTTCCTATCCTTCTCTTGGTTACCTACAAAACAAAGTAAATTGTTTTGGTCCTCAACCTCACCTAGTGGTTGTCAAGCACAAGGTGTGAGAATAATATGAAACTAATATGCAATGCAAACAAGAAATAAATATGCAGTGGTGGTAAATAAATATGCAAGAATGGTGGAAACAATGATAAATGCTATTTTTGGGTTTTATATGATGTATGCAAGATGTAAAAGTGTTTTCATATTTTCGGATTTTTAAATGGTAGAAAATGTAAAAGTGGTAAAAGTGGTTGGAAAGATGTTTCTTATGATTAAAAATGGACCGGGGTTCATGGTTTCACAATGTAATCTCTCTTTAATAAAGTGGTAGACAATGGAACACTAGAGTTGACATATAAGATTGCAACACAAAAGTTTAATGACAAGTTATTAATAATATGGGCATCACGTCCTAACATAGAGACCTTTTGTTTATTAGTCTCTCTTATACTCCACCAAGATGCGAACTAAATCATAACACCTCAGTAATTAAGATAAATCAGAGTATAGCATTAAGTCTTTTGACATGAAGTTAAAATAAGAACATGCTAGATCTAGTCACGGAGAAGTGGCATGGTCACCCACAACCCCTGTAGCAAGGTATTTTTCTTTATCCCTAGTGAGGCAACAAAGTAAGGTAAACATACCGAAGTGGATCGCAGAACTTCTCGCACTTTCACCGCACTAGCCACCCCCGTTACTCCAACTAATGCGCACATCACCCCTCACACGCTCTCATACACATGCTTGATCAAAACAAGTAAACAAGAACAGGGTACATAATATGCATCTACTTTCATAACTGAAACAAAACTATTGCAATCTGAAACATATATTAACTCATAAAAAGATCCACCACATAGGTATTACATAGATGATCGTAATCATGTTCAGCAGCTCATACGGTACTAATTAGTGAAGCTCAAAGAGAGGAGAGATACATAAGTTATTTCCACAAACCCATAGTCCACGGGTTGACTACTCCCTCTTCATTATGGAGACGGTGGAGAAGTCGTTGGAGAAGATGGAGACCACGCTGGCAGCGCCCCGCCGGAGTTTTCCCCCTCCAATCTGCAGCTCCAGGTCTCTATTTCGGTGTTTCTGTGTTTCGGCGGCGCTCCTTTGCACAGGGCGTCGGGGACTATTTTTACAGTCGTTTTTAGGTGAAGACGGTGTCGGTGGATAAAAGATCGACGGCAAAGGAGCCACGAGGGCCAAAGTGGTGGGTCCCTCGTGGCCAGGGAATCTGGCCGCGTGGGCCACCCTCTTTTCGCCCACGGGGCTCCGTTTGTTCGCTTCCTTCGCTCCCAAGTCTTGTTCCTTCCAAAAATTGATACTCGTAAAATATTACATCATTTGGACGTCGTTTGGGTCCCTGAAACATCAAAATATAGAAAATAGAGTTTTCTGTCTGTGCAGGGTTAATTCCATAAAAATAGCAAATCAATAAAATATTCCCAAAATCATTATAAAACATTTATATAACCCTTATATGATGCAAATATGATTGGACTATAAGTAAAACAATGCAAAGTTCATGTATGCATTTTACATGCATCAACATCCCCAAGCTTAACCTATACTCGTCCTCGAGTATGAAGGTGATAAAACTAAAATGGACTTTGCAATTTAATACTATCAATGGATATCAAAGATGATTACTATTGCTACATAGAGTCAAATGATTCATTCTTCAAATGAGTAGCAATATGTAAGATAGATTATGAAGTGATATCAAGTATTCAATGCAAGGATGTTCAATGATAATTCAAAAAGTGCAACATAGAAGAAAGTACTATGGACCACATGTATGCATAATGAAAAGTAAGAATATCCTATAATGGTCATAGAGTATTCATGAAAATCTGAATATAAAAGGTGGACACTTTGAAAGATATATATGAGTAGAGGTAAAGTATGAATAAGTTTCATCTTACTTCCAAACTCTTCTACTTAAGTTAATGATTGCAATGTGGTAATCCTTGGTGTCAAGCTCTCATTACCCCTATCATAGCATCTTGAATGATTAAAGTTTAAAACAAAATCAAATATCAGTAGTGTGCTTGACAAAGTTTAGGTTGAATGGCGCATGCCCCTTGAATACAAGTACCTACACCATGTGTTACTCAACTTGGAACACAAAGCAAGTCCAAGTTATATATCATTGTAAGTAATAATAGCATCATTAAGAGCGACAACTGGGGTACCTCTTGTCCCAGGACATGGATCAAGCTATTTTATTTACCATTGGGATAGTTTTTTATTATAAGGTGTATCACTGACGGTTCACCATAGTATGTAAGTAAATTTGCACCATGAATGATGCATGGCTTAGATTAGCGGCCCAGGCGTCTCTCTAACCATTTATACAAACTCATTAAACTTGCTTTGTCTCCACATTTATTTCACCCATGATAAGCATCCATAAACAAAAGTACATGATATCAACTAAATAAAATGAAAGAGCATGTTGAAAGATTGCCATGTGACAGCACATATGAGCTAACTCCCAACCCAAAACTATTGTCAAGCCCACAACTTCATAATTTTAATCACAATGGGTCATGTTTATTAAGTGCAATAATAGTAAAGTGTGCATCAAGTTCGTGAGAGCTCTATAACCAACTTTTCACATAACAATCAACAACATAAGCATTTTAATTCAGAGGTATAGATAACACAAATAACATGATAAACATACTCAGAATAGCATAAAGCTAATAGGTAGATATGGTGGACTCACTGGAAAAACTTTGGTTGAAGGTGTTGGAAACAAGTTTTTACTTGTTGAAATTTTTGGGCTAGCAAGAGGGAGAAAGTTGACCATCTAAATGCATGCATGAGTGTCCATAGAATTAACCAATCCATGTTAAACAAAGTAAAGTAACATTCAGCATCAAAAACATGAATAAAAATAGCTCTTGATAAAACACTTGCAAATTATTACTCATTAACAAGCACATGAATCATGCAACTATATGTATCTTTTTTGAATCAACTCAAACATCCCTTTCTCAATCTTATAATAGCATCCAACTTTAATTCAACCCAAATTTCCAGTAGCTCTTTTATATATAAATGATAGTGTGGTGGTCTCACAAATAAAAATTAAACCAAAATAAAAACAAACAAAAGACGCTCCAAGTTTATGCGATAAAGTGCATTGATCGAAAAACAGAAATTAGACGTGTGCAAACCGAGAGTGTGTTGGTCCAGTGGGGTTGTCTTCACATCCCTAAGTTTATGGTCTTCACCATCCTTGGATAGCTCTTGGTGCATCTCCTCTAATCCCTGTGAAAAAACTTCAAAACATCGTTTCTCCCATTTCTTTTCTGTTGGGTGACATTAGTAGTGATAGACAAATAATTTGATTGCTGCATATAATCCTTAAACAAAAATTCTTATGAATATCTAGAAAGTGTATTATGTTGTATGCCTACTTATAAACTCAATTAGATCAAAAAGATCTAAGTTAAAAGTTCAAAGAATGCATCAAACAAAATGGGACATAATCTGTCCAGAAAAATAGCAGCAGCAAAACATATTTTTCTACCCTACTTAAATTTGTCGAAAAATTCAGAAACAATTCATGCATACACAGGATGAAAAGTTGCAACTACAGTTCAAATATCAGCTCATTCGGAGTTATAGAATAAGAATTAAAAACCAAACCGTGCACAGATTCGTGTTGAAATAAAATCTCCGAATGCTAAAAGCAACTTTTGAAACCAAAATGGGTAAAACTTGGTACTTTATTAAAAATTCCAGAAATGAAACTAAAAACTTAGTCTCTTGTTACAGCAAGAGGACACAAAGAAAATCAAAATAAAAAACAACCGGGTTGCCTCCCGTAAAGCGTTTTCTTTATAGCCATGTAGCTAGGCTTCTTACTTGATATTTATTGTAAACGAAGCTCATGAGGGAGCTTGAACTTTGATGTGTCCCTCTTCCTTGGGAAGTGTTCATGGATAATACCAGGGTCACATGGCGCTCTCAAACCGATCAAAATACTAGTCAAGTTGAACCCTAATAGAGAGAAAAACAAAAAACAAAAGTAATAACAACGAAGTCTAACTTTCTTTCTATGCATTGGTGATACCCAATGATGATAGCTTGATTACCTGCATGAAAAATAATTGGGTTAGGTTGAGACTCCAAGTGCAGAGTGTGTAGTATATGGAAGACGTTTTTTCCCCACGAGGGGTGACTCGAGATTTTAATATCGAACTCTCGGCGAATCAGTAGTGAAAGAATTATCTTCTTATCCTTCTCTTGGTTATCTAAAAAACAAAATAAATGTTTTGGTCCTCAACCTCACCTAGTGGTTGTCAAGCACAAGGTGTGAGAATAATATCAAGATAATATGCAATGCAAATAAGAAATAAATATGCAGTGGTGGTAAATAAATATGCAAGGATGGTGGTGGCAAAGATAAATGCTATTTTTGGGTTTTATATGATGTATGCAAGATGTAAAAGTGTTTTTGTATTTTCAGATTTTTAAATGGCAGAAAATGGAAAAGTGGTAAAAGTTGGTGGGAAGGTGTTTCTTATGATTAAAAATGGACCGGAGTTCATGGTTTCACAAATGCACTCTCTCTTTAATAAAGCTAGTCATCAACCAGTGCTTCTGCACGGGCTAGCTATTTTGAAAATTCATGATAAACATTCCACAAAAACTTCCCACTACTTTCTTCTACACATAGAAAGTTTAACGGTGTTTTCTTTGAACTCGTGTAGAAAATATAAATATGAAATATAAGTAAGATATTCTTAAATTCTTATTTTAATAGTGTGTGTAGGAGATATACTATTTTTTGGTTCCTACTGCAAAACAGGATAAAGTATTATTTAATACACAATATTATAACCTGTGTGATGGAAAAATATCATTATTTATGTACCTTTTTTTAGAAATTTTCGATATCCAGATTTCTCAAAAATATATGTGAAATAATCTTGGAGTGTGACAATTCAGATCTCCTTTGCTTTTGCACGCCATGGTCCATCAAACCCTCCCATCTCTACAAAATAGATTCTTCACATTACCTTTTTACGCGTGTTGTAATTCACTAATCCACGCCGGTAGTCTGACCTACATTTGTTCATGTTAACCAAAGTTGGCAAATACAATAACCATGCCTAGCAATAATGATTTATATAATACAGAAAAATGATACTTACATCATAAAGCATGTAACAATACCATGCCTAGCAATAATGATTTATATAATACAGAAAAATGATACTTACATGACAAAGCATGTAACAATAGACATTTGCAATCCAAGTAGCAGCGTGATATTCCTTGCCTTGTTCGTTTTGGCAGTGTGTCATATACATGTATATTGGTTTGAACCCTTCAAAACGTACACCTGCAGTAGTATGTTATAGCCCCAAAACTATACTATTTAATTCAGTTCTTTTGTGAGAAAGTTGAACAGGTCATTTAATAGATCTTTAGATGCAAATCAGAATAAGAAAGCAAGATCGGAAATGTACCTGAAACACATCGATCTGATATTCTAATGTGTCATCCTTGCTCACGCATCCTCGGTTAGCACATGCTCGACGGGTCGAGTAGCCATTATATACCTTGCACAATTTGTTCTCACTATCACACATCGGCAATAGAAATATTAGCCAAAAACTTCAATCTTTAATCAGCTCAGTACAGAGAAGTGAACGTTCAGCCGGTCAATTATTAAATAGCAACCATGGCACATCTGATACCACCAGACGTGTCACCCCTTGTTAACGCGATATACCCTGTCATATCGCGTCTGTAGTATATATCATATTACACTTTTATTGACTCGATCCTTACACTAGTAGAAAAAACACCTATGGTCCCAGTTGGGCATGGACATCAGTCCCGGTTGCCCAACCGGGTCTGGCCAATCGGGACCAATGCTGGTCCCGGTTGGTCCAAGAACCGGGACCAATGCTGGTCCACGTGGCCAGTTCTGGCTGGGCGTGGGGGAGACTCATTGGTCCCGGTTCTTAATACGAACCGGGACCAATGTGTGCCTTTTTTTTTGGTATTTAGGGTTTAGGGTGCCCCCTCTCCCTCTCGCCGGTTCCCTCTCGCCGGTGCCCCCTCTCCCTTCGCCGGTGCCCCTCTCGCCGGTGCCCCCCCTCTCGCCGGTGCCCCCTCTCCCTCTCGTCGGTGCCTCCATCGTCTCCCCCTTCTTCGCATCGCCGACGTGCTCTCCATCGTTTCCGTACGCATATTATACGCTCTACTATATACACAGTACACGTTGATGCATATATAATTAATATTCGATCTCTTGCGAGAATACAAGTATTTAATTACATGGAGATAGATCACATATGTAGTTCATCGTCCGAAGCATAATGTTCTCCCTTTTCATCGATGACCTCCCTAAGCAGAAATCCCGCCAATTCCTCTTGAATTGCTTGTACGCGCCGTTCTGGGTCGATCTTCTCCCGCATTTTGCTGAAAGCAGTTGTTCTCCGCTCAGTGGTCAACTCGCGAATGAACTCGCAAACGTAGAATCCACATAAATTACTCCCCGGTGGCTGCTGCGGACTTTTCACCGTTTTATAAGTTAGCTCATCTTTGAATGGACCTTCTACCTTCTGTTTGAAAATTGTCCAACACCTGCTTTGGCAAAGAAAATGAACAAAGGAGTTATTAATTACTTGACATCAGGGAACGAACGAAAGAGGGCGATATAATGCGATAATGATTGAAATTACTTGTTGAGCATTTCTTTCATGTCGGACCACAACGCTTGGTCCCAACTTAATGAGTCGTGGACTTCAACTATGGACTTGTCAGGTTGAATGCTTAGCAGAATCCAGTGGAACCTGCGGACGTTTACATAAAGCAGACATGCATAGCTCATCAATTACACTTAACATCGAGAAAGCCAAATAAAAATATGTACAAGACAGAAACACTCACCTGAAGTTGTAAGGAAATAGTATTTCCGTACAGAAATGTTGCATGGTTAAAAAGGTGGTCAGGTCATGCTCCACGTCTTTGGGGTGATTGACTAACGTATGTGAATTCACGATATATGGGTCAACGAACCCAACCTCAAAAACTCTAGATCTTTTGCATTCCAGCATCTTCATTCTGCATAATAGCGTACAAAAGGATATATATATAGTCAGGATAATATAATACAGGCAATGAACGAGCTGAGCTAGAGACTTAATTACGAAAATAAATCACTTACAGACAATAGCAAGAGAGGATAGATTTGTCGAGGGCGCGCTTTTGGAATAACTGGAACAGTTCAGTCAGTTGAACATGTATAATGTAACGTTTGAAGAAATGCTCCACTCTAACGTCCAGCGGAAACCACTCTTTCGCGTCCTTCTTTGATGTGTGCACCAGGTACCAGGTATGCAGATTTCGCATATGTGTTGATAGACCCGTCAGCTCCTCATTACTGACCATAGGCTCCCCTTGGACATATTTCCGTGCCATCTCTAACATTGGCGCATATTCATAGCCTAAAAGTTGACCAAGGCTCATACCCAAGGCGGTAGCCTGTTCCTTGGCCTGCGATACAGTGACACCAAGTTCTTTAGCAGCAGCTATGGCTCTGGGGTCCAATAATTCCAGGTCCTTATCCATAGCGGCTCTGAAGTCCTTGTCGACATCGGAACACACTATGAGCGGGGGGACCGATTGATTTTTCTGCTGTCCGAGCTGGGCAATTTGTTTCCCGCTTTTTGCACTTCTTCCCTTGTTCTGCTCAGACTGGGCACGTGCTAGCTTAGTAAGTTCACGACCATAGTCAGATGGCAGATTCATCGATATCTGGGATGGCTGCTCAAGGAAGGACATAGCCCACTTTTTGGTTTTTGCATCATATACCTTCTTTTGCTCGGGCTTTTTTGGTGCAAAAAAAGCCTTATTGTAGGCAGCCACTACCTCGGCGTTTTCCGCTTCAGTCCTGTCATAAGGTCTCTTGGGAGGAACCGTCGGGATGTCGACTATCTTTTGAGTGCGACCTCTCTTCTGAGTGGGGAGCGGGGGAGCGGCGTTGGTCCGTTTCTTCTGCTGAGACGGCTGCGCTGGAGACTGGTCACGCGGCGGCGGAGACGGCTGCGCTGGAGACTTGTGAGGCGGTGAAGAGGACGGCTGCGCTGGAGAATGCTGAGGCGGTGAAGAGGACTGTTGCGCTGGAGACTGGTGAGGAGTCGATGGCCTTGGCTGCCAGTTCGGAAGCACGATGAATTCCTTTGGCCATAGAATTGGCGCTTTCTTGGCTTCTCCAAGTTCAAGCACCTCCCCATCTTCACCTGCAGGGTGGTGCAGCTTCAGCTCCTCAAAATCTTTCATCACTGCATCCACCCCGACAACAGCGTAGCCATTTGGAACCGGAGCAAAATGGTAAGTTGGATTAGGTCCAATTGGTAGGGCATAGCCGACCGCCACCTTCACGGATATGTTATAAACTTTCACATGCAGCTCACAAGGTGTGCTCTCCGTGATATCATCCACTGGGTAGCGACGAAGAGGAGCCACTGCATCATCATTACCATCCTGGAGCTCCGTGGAAGCCACGCTGCTTTTCCGATTCGATGGGCCACCGGTACCATCGCATGCAGCTTCTACCATGTGCCGTTGAGATTGGCCGCTAGTACCTTGCTGGCTAAGCACGGCAATTTGTTCCTTCTGCAGCTTTAATTCTTCTTCTATATTACGCAGCCGGTCTGCAGCAGCGCGTGCTTCCATTGCCTCCCTTTCCTTTCTCCTCTGATGGCTTCTATCAGGAAATTTCTTCCTGTGCTCGGGAATCGCAATTGTCTTGGGCTTGGAGCCAGGTACGCCTCGTAACCGTCCGTCGTGTTCCTTATTCCCAAGGGCGCGTGTGAGCTCGTCATCCTCTCTATCGGGAATGAACCGTCCCTCTGCAACATCCTTTACTGCATTTCTAATTTCTTGGATGGGTAGTAGGGGATTATCTTTGTGTCTTCTGTTATATATGCACTTCCCTTCTGCGTCCAACGTGCCCCATGCCCGTAAAACCAATTTCTTGCCCGTTCGATCCACTTGAGTGGCTCTGGAGTGATCCCATTAGCCAGCAGGTCCGCCTCAAGTTTCTCCCACTTAGGCATGCTAAAAGCGTAGCCACCAGGCCCCATAGTATGGTGGTACATCTTTAGAGCAGCATTTGCCGCATTTTTTGCAGACTTTTCCAGAGCTTCCTCTGATTTCTTGTACGCCACAAATTCTTCCCAGTAGTCCTTTATCTTCTCATACCCTTTATCGAAGTCTGGAGTCTTATTTTTCTTGACAAACAGGTTGTTCAATCTTTTCTTCCAGTTCTTGAATAGCTCGGCCATCTTCTTAAGTGCCCAGTCCTTGACTTTTTGCTCCATGATTTTCCGGGCAATCTTTTCTGCCTCATCTGGATCCTCCTCATCTGAATCCACCTCTGGCGCCGGCAGGGTGAAATTAACCATGAGCTTTCTCCAAAGTCTTTCTTTGCCCTTAACGCTGACATATAGCTGTCCTTTCTCCTTTGGCCGATGCCATTCTCGAACGGTGATCGGGATGAAGTCCCTAACAAGAACTCCGCATTGCTTTACCATTTTATTTTTAACACCAGGGGGAGCAGTCGGTGTGCCGTCTTCAGCGACTCTTTCGATCCTGTACCTTTCTTGGTCGCCCAACTTTTTGGCTGGGCCTCGTTTTGTCCTTACAGAAGATTTGCTCGATCCGGAGGGCTAAAAGAAGAAAGAGCGTTAATATATGTATATAGACAGCAGAGGCTTAATTAATACAATCTTCGGCTTCATTAATATATGTATATGCACCTCGCCGGAGTTTGCAACATTTAATGTTCCACCGGAGCCTTCGGCTTCTCCCTCGTCGGCTTCTCCCTCGCTGACTTCTCCCTCACCCCGGCCGTCGGGTTCTACCTCACCGGAGCCGTCTCTTCGGTTGAGAGACTCATCTCCCTCACCGGAGTTGTTCAAAAACTCCGTGGTGACATCGACAATATCTTCCGGCCCGCGGATTATATCCTGGAGGATATTTTCCTGATCTTCGTCTCGTTCCATAGTTTCTGCAAATTAAGAACAATGCACAAAACTTTAGTTGGGTAACTTGTTCCATATGTCAAGATACATCTACAATATCATCTCATTTGCAAGAACAAATTAGAAACTTCATATGCTGCCTTATAATCTCATTTGCAAGAGCACCTCGGGCGGGGAGCGGCAGAGCACCTCGGGCGGGGATTCTTGGGCGCGACGGCGAACTCGGAGACCCTAAACCCTAAAACATCAAGAAATTAAAGCCATTAAGCTCAAGAACATAAGACTCAAGCTAAAATATACATCAATATAGCTAAAATCATTTGCAAAGCTAAAATTAAAATTAACATCAATATGTAGCAAAACTAAAATTAACATCAATATATAGCAAAACTAAAACTAACACTAACAAAACTAATTCTAGCAAATGGCTAACAGAAAATGGCTAACAAAAAATAGCTAAAACCTAGCAACTAACCTAGCAACTAACACTAACAAATGGCTAACAAAAAACCATCTACAACTAACCTAGCAATTTCTATAACCTAACAATTTCTATAACCTAATAATTTCTATATCTAACAAATTTCTAAACATATTAATCATTTTAATCTACAATGCTACAATTTTAATCTAATTACTTCTAACCTTGAGTAGCAAAATTATGTTTAGAAATTTCTATAACAATTATAATCTATATCTAACAAATTTCTATAACAATTATAATCTACAATCTAGCTACAATGCAAAATTATGAAAAAAAAAGCACTCTCACCTTGAGTAGCTACGGTGGTGGTGGAGCGCGCCGGTGGTGGTGGAGCGGTGGCCAGTGGTGGTGGTGGACCGCGCCGGTGGTGGTGGGCCGCGCCGGAGCTTCGGGCCGGCGAGCAAGAGGGAGGTACGGCGGCGGCTCCGGGCCGGTCAAACGCGCGGCGGAGGAGGTGGAGGGCAGGGCCGCGCCGGAGCAGGGTGGCGGCAGAGGTGGAGGGCGGGGCCGCGCCGGTGGTGGTGGAATCGCCGGAGCAGGGCTTCGCCAGAGCACTTCTTTCGTCGGGGGAACTGCGGCAGAGGTGGAAGAAGAGGGAAAGGCACGGGCGTTATAAACAATAGGGTCATTGGTCCCGGTTGCTGGCAAGAACCGGGACCAATGCATTGGTCCCGGTTCTTGCCAGCAACCGGGACCAATGACCCCTGCAGTTAATGCAGATCCCGCGCGCGTGTCCACGGACTCTTTGGTCCCGGTTCTTGGTAGAAACCGGGACCAAAGAGTCCTTTTTCAAAAATATTTCGAACTTTTCAGTTCTGAAATTTTGTTCCCGCCTTTTTTTGTGTTTGAATATGAATTTCAAATGGTTTTGAATCTGAAAAGACTTTCAACATGAAAAGTGTTTAAATTTGAATAAATAATCCAAAATCATTTTCTATTTTTTCAAATTACTTATCTAAATATCGTTTTTTGTTTTTCGTTTGTTAAAAATGATATTTTTTGTGAAGCAAGTACAACAAATATGGTGCAAAATGGCACCCATCCAATTATCACACAAAGTAGACCATATTGTATGGATAATCCACAAATATTGGTAATTTTCTCGGTTTCTAGCTAATTTCGCCTACTTAAACGACTTTATGCCTATTTTTCGAAAGTAATTCAAATTTGAACTACAAGTGTGTAATAGTTTCCTCTGAAAAAAAATGATTTTAAGGTGCACAAGTAGTGGTTATATCACAGAACCGTCGATAGTTTTGGATAATTCGATCCCTTACAATGAATAGTAACGGCGGCCATTTTGTCCGTTTTTTAAAAAAAGTCAAAGAAAGTGAAAAAAATACACAAAAAATAAAATCCTTTGGCATGGAGTACTTTCATGTGTACTAGTTGGTAGGATAAATGATAAACTTGAGTTTTGACAGAGTTTACAAAAAACTTCTTCACAAAAAGGTCAATCATCTATAAACATATATAAGTTTCGGGTCAAATGGCCTTGTTATGGTCATCCCCGTGTCATAGTTTGTCAAAATGTGCCCATATTTGACACATAGCTGTATCTTGGTACGACAAACAATGTTGCAGAACTGAGTTTTTTCAAATTACTTATCTAAATATCGTTTTTTATTTTTCGTTTGTCAAAAATGACATTGGATCACTCTGTGAGCCACCAACCGGGACTAAAGGGAATCCCACCAATAAGGAAGAAGCACACGGATCGTGTGTTTCTTTCGAGCGCTTGTGAGCGTTGGATCAGGGGTGTGTTTCTTTTGAGTTTGTGAGTTGTTTGATTTTTAGAACTAGTCCCGGTTGGTAACACCAACCGGGACTAAAGAATCACACAGATCGTGTGTTTCTTTCGAGAGCTTGTGAGCCGTTGGATCAGGGGTGTGTTTCTTTTGAGGGCTTGTGAGCTGTTGGATCAGCACTCCCACCACCACCACCACTCCCACCTCATCCACAGGTACACTTTCTAATCGCCTACAAATAGCGGCGTCCCTGCAGCGAACGGCACACAACGAGCATCTACCTTCGCCACCGAATCCAATGGCTGGATTTAGCCTACCTGCTGGCATGTTCCCTGGCATTATTGTGTTCGTCCTTGTTCACCGGCCAGCCATTGGAGCCACCTCCTGTAGGACGGTGAACAATGACAACACAACGACGCTGTTGGAAACACAAGCCCTCAGGTAGGTTGAATCCAGCCACTGGATTAGGGTGACGCAATGATGAATTGCCGAGGAGGTGGGAGTGGTGGTGGTGGTGGAAGTGGTAGCCATGCCCCTCGGTCCGATCCAAGCAGCGGCAAGGCGCTCTGATGATCTGCGACATTCCCAACACTTTTTGGGACGGTCGTAGATCATCAGAGACGTCTTGCCGCTGTGGATCGAAGGTCAATTTGCTGCTCACGACCACGCGATGATTTGCAGTGTATACAAAGCATTCGGATTCCCGTCATACAGCCCTACGGTGCTAATACATTACTACACATCACATAAAGGTTTAATACATTACATTGATTTACATAAAAGCCATGAACCCTTCTTCGCGTATGTCCCTGGCCTATGATCGCTTCAGCCGTAACCATGGAGCATCTTCATTATTTAACGGGATGCTTGGGTCAGTTCTCACTGTGAAGGGCGGAATTTCATCAAACTTATCATAATCTGCTGACATGTCTGTCTTGTCCTCGACTCCCACGATGTTTCTTTTCCCTGAAAGAACTACGTGACGCTTTGGCTCATCGTCTGATTATTCGTTTGCTTATTTTTTTTCTTTTTTCGGTCTGGAGGACATGTCCTTCACATAGAAAACCTGAGCCACATCATTGGCTAGGACGAATGGTTCGTTCTTGTAACAACCAAGATTCTTGAGATCCACTGTTGTCATCCCGTACAGCTGGTCTACCTTTATCCCTTCTCCATTCATGTTGACCCAACTGCACCGAAACAAAGGGACCTTAAAAGTAGGTCCATAGTCAAGTTCCCATATCTCCTCTATGCGACCATAGTATGTGTCCTTTTGCCCATCATTGTTTGTTGCATCAAAGCGGACACCACTGTTCTGGTTGGTGCTCTTTTTATCTTGGGCGATCGTGTAAAATGTATTCCCATTTATCTCGTGATAAAGTAATTACCGATCATGAAAAATTGTGCTAGTATATTTCCATATATAAGTGTGTGTTAGTTTCTGTCTAAACGTGCTTGCATTTGTAAATGTGAAAACACAAATATTTCTTATAAATAACTTTAATTCTATATCTATATATTTATGAGATATATATACTGAGTGAGTGAAGGGAGACACCTTGTCATCGGCGGCGGCTGCCCTACTCCGGGCGCCGGCGGCCCTAGGCGACGGCTCGATTAGATAAACTTTTGCTTTGTCTCCAAAAACAAATAATGATTTTGATTTGGGAGAGTGAAAGGGACTGCGGACTTGATCGTGTTTTAATCGATGGCTAAAACAAATCATGCTATAATCAACGGTTAGAAAAAATCATACTCGTCGGTTCCGACGGAACCACGGGTACCGTCACAATCACCGTAAAACAGCTCAAAACTTGTAAATATAAGATGGTTAAAATAACTTGATATCTCCATGAATTATTCTATTTTGGCACTTAGAAAATAAAAATGATATTTATACAAATAATTTGAAAAAACTCAGTTCAGCAACATTGTTTCCCATACCAAAACACACCTATCTACCACACATGGGGAGTTTATCACAAACTATGCCATGTAAGTGGTCATATCATGGTCGTTTGGCTTGAAACATATACCTGTTTATGGACGATACACCTTTTTGTGAATCATTATTTTTCTATCAACTACTACACATAAAGAGGCTCCATGCAAAAGAATTTCATTTTTTTAGTATCTTTTTACTTTATTTGATTTTTATGAAAAAATGGTCAAAATGGCCACCATGGCTATTCGTCGAAAGGGGTCAAAGATTTCAAAATCATCAACGGTCTTGTGATATAACCACTACTTGTATAACTTAAAATATTTTTTGTAACAAATTTAGAGCAAGCTATAAAACATTTGTAGTTCAAATTTAAATTATTTTCGAAAAATCAAAGTCATTTAAATAGGAAAAATTAGGTAGAAACCAAGACAATTCCTGATATATCTGAGTTATCCGTGAAATATGGTCTAATATTTGTGAAATCTATATGGATGCCACTTTGCATCATTTTTTCTGTACTTGCTAAAAAAGTCATTTTTGGCATTTAAAAAATAAAAGAATGATATTTATACAAATAATTTGAAAAAACTCAGTTCGGCAACATTGTTGCCCGTAGCAAAACACACCTATGTGCCAAATATGGGGACTTTATCACAAACTATGCCATATAAACGGTCATATCTTGGTTGTTTAGCTTGAAACTTATAAATGTTTATAGACGATAGACCATTTTGTGAAGCATTCTTTTGAAAAATTTGTCAAAGATCAAATTTATTATTTTTGCTCTCAATTAATACACATAAAGAGATCCATGCAAAAGTATTTTATTTTTTGAGTATTTTTTCACATTATTTGTTTTTTAAGGGTCACTTTTGACACTTGAAAAATAAAAAAATAATATTTATAAAAATATTTTGAAAAGTCTTTTTGACAACATTGTTTGCCATATCAAGACACACCCATGTGTAAAATATGGACAATTTATCACAAACGTTTCCACGGGAATAGTTATACCGTTGTTAAGTTGATAAACTAAAGTTGAAACAAAACTCTTTGCCGTGTGCAATCGCACGGCACAGAGCTGCCGTGATCCTGCCGTCCGCGTTTCCATTTGGCTCTATTTTCTTTGCAGTGTACCTATCTTTGCCGCGAATTTCATGAAAGCGCGGGAAAGCTGCGGATCTTGGTCGTCGTGTGTCCAACTATTTTGCCGTGTGGGCCGAGCATGTTGTGTTTGCCGTGCGTTTTTTGCGCCGTTTGCCGTGACTAATTCTCTGTCCGTGAGAATTTTTTTGTCCAGCACGGCACAGATGTCTTTGCCGTGTTCCGGGAAACTGCAGCACACGGCAAAGAGCTTCGAGCATGGGAAACATAGATTTTCTGGTAGTGGCGCAAGGTTAGAAAAATATACCTATTTTTTAAACTCAGAGCTTGCGGTTGAGCGTGAACAAATCCTAAACTTACCAGTATCTTCTCAACTATATGTATTAACCCCGAAACCATGATATACATTATACACCATTTGTCCCGAGTACAACCTTACACACTCGGTAGCTGATACGTTTCAGATGTATCTATAATTTCTGATGTTCCATGTTGATATTATACCAATTGTTATATGTTTATATACACTTCATAGCATTTTTATGCATTTTCTGCGACCAACCTATTAACCAGATGTCACAGTGCCAGTTCCTGTTTTCTGCTGTTTTGTATTTCAGAAAAGTTGTTCTGGAAATATTCTCGAAATTGAAAGAAAATCATCGTGACGCTCCTATTTTTCCAACACGTACACAAAGTCCAGAGGGGAGACGGAGGAGCGTCAGGAGGCATCCACGCCATGGGCCGGCGCGGGTCCACCTCCTGCCGCGCCATGGGGTGGCGTGGGCCCCACAGGCATCTCCAACCGCCGCCCTTTCGCTTATAAATTCATCTATTCGGGAAAACCCTCGACACCCGAGCCTCCATCCACGAAAAGTTCTATAGCCGCCGCCGTCGTCAACCCTAACTCGGGAGGGTCCTGAAGCTCTGCCCGGCACCCTGCCGGAGAGGGGAATCATCACCGGAAGGCTCTACATCATCATGCCCGCCTCCGGAGTGATGCGTGAGTAGTTCATCCTTGGACTACGGGTCCATGGCAGTAGCTAGATGGTAGTCTCTCCACTTTGTGCTATCATGTTTAGATCTTGTGAGCTGCATATCATGATTAAGATCATATTATTGTAATGCTACATGCTGTGTTTGCTGGAATTCGATGAATACTGAATACTACGACAATTTGATTATCAATCAATCTTATATGTTATTTATGATCTGGCATGCTTTTTGTTACTAGTAAATGCTTTGGCCAAGTAGATGCTTGTAACTCCAAGAGGGAGTATTTATGCTAGATAGTGGGTTCATGCCTCCGTTTAATCTGGGAGAGTGACAGTAACTTCTATAATTGTGAATGTGTTGTTGCCACTAGGGGTAAAACAACAATGATTTGTCTAAGGATAATTGTCTTTGCTTACATTATGCACTTTACTTAATGCAATAATCTATTGCTTGCAACTTAATACCAATGAGGAACTCGGATGATAACCTGAAGGTGGATTATTAGTCATAGATGATGTTAGACAACGGTCTATGTATCATGTTGTAATGCCCAATTAAATATCATAGTAATCATCATGTCATATATATGCATTGTCATGCGCTCAATATTTTATCAATTGCTCAACTGTAATTCGTTTACCCAGCATGTTAGTTATCTTTTATGGAGAGACACCACTAGTGAACTGTGGACCCCGGTCCACTCTTTTACATCTGATAAATACAATCTACTGCAATCATTGTTCCTCTTCATTCTCTGCAATTAGACACCATTTTCCACACCACACATTTAATTTTTTGTTTTCAGCAAGTCGGTGAGACAACTTCACTGTTTCGTTGCGGCAAATTAGTTTATTGTCTTGTGTGCAGGTTCCACGTCAACAACCAAGAACCTCCTGCAACAGCTCTTTTCTGGCACCGTTGACAACTTTCAGAAGTGATTTCTTACTCCTACTAGTTCGATAACTTGATTTCATATTCAGGGAAACTTGCTGCAGCACTACTACATACCTTTCTCTTGGGGTCTTCCAACGAACGTGTGTCTACACGCATCAGTAGCGTCCCGTGTATCTGACAATTTACACTTGCATAACTTCAGGAATACTCAAGAAAATAAAAAATTATAGTAGTTAACTAGTTACTCCTTAAGGACACACTGTTTACGCTCACATTCAGAACTCGTAACCTCGGTGTCCTATAAGTTGTGGCTGTGTGATTTCCAAAAAATCTGGTTCCATGGGAACAATGAAAAAAAAATAGTATTGACTCCACTCCATAAGGACTAATAGCTATTATCTTAGATTAATTAAATTGCAAACATCACTTCTTTAGTTTAATTTTAAGGTACGTTTTATGTTTGAATGTTGTAAAACATTGCCAGTAGTTCACATATAAAAGAAACAGTCGGTAAATACTTCCATGAATCAAACAGAGTTCTGAAAATATAAGAACTGAATAGGGTAAAGTAGTAAACGCTAGAATATTTATTTATAGCTTATTTGATGTACAAATATGTATTGCCCATTCAACATTTGCAGCAGTCCTTCGTAAGTGCACGATCTCAATACTTCGCATGGGTTCTTTGTAGTGATTTTTGAATAATTATTTCTGTCATATCAGGAAGTAGCCGCAAAAAACATGCATACAACTTTGTAGACTTAGTGAAATACTATAAACATGGTCATTCATTTGATTTTCATTGCACAATGTATCTAGCACCCCAAATAATATAAACTGACCCAGAGTCACTACAAGAATCGACATACGTGCCGAATGTCCTGAACACTCCGCAAACATAAGAGAACACTCGGAACATATTTTGTTGAATGTCGCATTATAGTATTCAAACACAACTTTGCTGAGTGTTTTTTGTCGGGCACTCGGAAAACACGATGTATCGCGTGTTATGTGTCCCACTCGGTGCGACCAAACCGCAAGTTTGACAAAATCAACACATTTGTCGAGTGTAAATTACATTTGGCAAAGAGTTTCAAGGCACTCGCTGAAGGCGGGATGGAGGTGTACGTACGGCTGCCACATTCCCTTTGTTGGCTGACTGTGGCCTAAGAAGGGATGTGCTTGTGAGAATCATTTTTTCTTGTTGTTGCACTACCAGGCTAATCAATTCGCCCCTGAGCATAAACAGTTCTTTTTTACAAGGGATGACACTTACGAAACACTAGCACACCACCCTGCCGAGCGCAAGCGAAGGGTAGCATAGTACCCGAACCGCATTCCTCCAACGTCCAGTCCAGCAGACAAAAGGCCCAAAGACCAAAGTTGATCGTTGCGGGTGCGTGTCTAGTTCTCTCGCTAGGGTTTCCATTTCGCCCACCGATACCACCGAAGCACGCCGTGCCATCAAGCACATGAGTGCAGCTCATGGACTTCCTACATACCACAGGCAGCACGCCTGATTACGTCATGGTGGGTGGCCTGCTTTACACCCGCGAGGCGCAGCTTAAGGCGACTCTCGCCGACGCTCAGACTACTCCAAACTCACGAGGACCTTCATCGAGCGTCGCTTGTGGACTTTCTTAACTAAAATAATGTTGTTAACACTTAATACCTTCTTAGGGGATGTGTTTTTTTTATGAAATTGACTTAACTGTTTACTAAAGTAATTCGCAAGCTAAAAGTAATGCTCTTAAATTGTGTAAAGTACAATTTCTATCAAACTGTGTAAAGGATGAGACGACAGAGGAGTCTACGCATGTTGGAGGTGCTAGCATGTCCCTAATTACGGTTCCGGTGCAGCAATTCGCAGCGCGTAGTTTCCAAAGAGATGAAAAAGAGCAAGAAAGTTTATGGGGGTACTCGAAATCTTGTAAGTGGAGCTGGACGTGAAGGAAGCAACAGTTTTGGTAATCTGCGTCCATATAGTCAGCTCAATCTGGTACTACGCAAGGACAGAGAATGCTACTCGATCAATCAAAGAAATGACGATCTATTTCTAGAACAAAGCAACAGGACAAGGTATAAATGAACAAAGCATCAAGACATGCAACTGCTGGAACCTAGGGATTGGTTCTTCACGACTTAATAAATCCCATATCATCTCCTTTGAGAATTAAGAACGTCTCTATAGCGGAGATTCGCTGTACCTCGGGCACGGGAAGGAAAGTGACAGAGGTTTAGGGAAATGAGTTGAGAATAAGGTTGATTTTTGTCCAGTGATTGACAATGTTGCCAAAGGGACTTCACATGAAAAAGGTAGGTAATTATAAATGGCATACGAGTTTGTTACATTTTCCAGTTCATTAGTTACATATTCTTGGTTATCTTGTTCGTCTCTAGTCATGTTTTATGTTCTCCTCCCAATTTCTCCAGTCTCTAATCCCATTTCCCTCATGTAGTGTGGTGTGAACGAGAATATTTCGCAACTAGTTGTGTTTGCACCCCATTGTAAGATATCCCACTAGTAGAAAACGAGGCATTAGTACCGGTCCTATAGGGCACAACCGGTACTAAAGGGGTATCGAGACTAAAGGGGGTACCCCTTTAGTACCGGTATGAAATACAACCGGTACTAAAAGTTCCTGTTTTTTTGCCCCCCGCTTATTTTTTCAGGGGGTTTTGGTTTTTTTTTTCTTTTCAATTATTTTTCGGTGTTTAGGGTTTCTGTTTTTTTCCTTTTCGCTCATTTTTCAGGGTTTCGGAGGAGATCACGTATAAAGTACTTACTACACATATAAAGTACTCATTATACACATATAAAGTACTCTCGTTACATATAATTAAAGAACTCATAATTACAATGGAGATCACCGCTAGCTATTACATGTGTGGAGGGACTCTCTCGACAAAGTGGAATTCACCGAGTTCATCTATGACATGCGTAAGAATGAATCCCGCCAATTCTTCCGCAATAGCTTTTACGCGGTTGTGTGGTAGGAGCTGGCCCCGCTTCCTTGACATCTTTAAAAGACGGCGATCAAATCAGTTATGATCGAAACTAACACAATTGATGGTAGCAAAATAAAAGTTGTGTATGATGTTTACGTACCTCACGATTTCTTACACTATTGACTCTCTCATTGATCCTCATGTGAATATACTCGCAAACGTAGTGTCCACATAGTTCCGTCCCCTGTGGTTGTCGCAGACACCACTATACAAGAATATAATTTAATCAAATAATAATCAAGATAATGAGGCTGGTATTAGAAAGATACACAGACCTAGATACGTAGTAGTACTTACTAAGTTAGACTTGAACTCCAGCTTATCTTTCCATTCACCGTGTTCTTCCTTGATGAACTTTCTCCAAACCCTGACCGGAAAAGAAAATGAATTGAGGAGTTATTACTTATACTTTTGATATCCGGAAATGAACGAAAGAGGCTGATATAGTGCGATTGAAATTATCTCTTGAACATTAGACGCACGCTTTTGTATTCATCTTGATCTTTCCTTAATGAGTCCCAGACTTCAACTTTTCCATCCTCGAGTTTAATGATTAGCAGAATGAAGTGGTACCTGCGCACATTTATATATGCAGCTATTCAGAACTCATCAATTACACTTAATATCTGGAAAGCAAAATAGAATGTGTACAAGACGGTAACACTCACCCGAAGTTGTAAGGAAAAAGTATTTCCTTTTTGGTACTTTGTCGCTTAAGAAGCGTTAGCAGAACGTCCTCTGTGTCCTCGGGATGGTCAGTTATGGTCCAGATATGAACTTTATCCGGGTCAATGAACCCAATGTCCCAGATTCCTCCCAGTCTGCATTCACGAATCTTCATTCTACATAATATAGCGTACAAAAGAATGTTGTGAGGATAATTACAACCAATGAACGAGAGTTTTAACTATAAATAATTAAATTACACGAATAAATTACTTACAGACAATAGCAGCTGATGATAGATTTGTCGAGAGCACGTTGATTGTATATCTGAAAAAGTTCTTCGAACTCAACCTGCACAGCATATTCTCGGAAGTAGTGTTGTTCCTTAACCGCCGCCATGAGATAGATTATCCCTTCTTTTGCGGCGGTCATGTACCAGGTATGCAATTTATATAACTGTGTTGTTAGAGCACTCGGATTTTCGACCAAATGCAGCCCGAGTTCAAAATCATATCGTGGGGTAACCTCCGCTATGGGGTAACCTGTGTCGCCAACGACAACTTCTCCATGCTCGATTTCCCGAGGTTCAGAAGGCACAATGAGCGGGGCGAGCGATTGTGCTTCTTGTTCTCCGAGCTGGGCAACTCTTTTCCTGCACACTTTATCTTGCTCCATCTGCGAGGAAAGTACCTTGTCAACACCTCGCTCATAGTCTGAAATGGGCGGCGGTGGAGGGTCATATAGGTTGTCAACGGTGCGATCCTTTACCTCATTTGGTATAGTCTTCAGAACTTCCTTTATGGGGTCAAGTTTTGCCTCCAGTCTTTCTTTTTTTTCTGCTCAAAAAATGGCTCTCGACTCTTCACGTAGGCTCACATCTCGCTCCTCCTGAGTCATCTCACGAGCTAACTTCTCAGGAGTCTTGACTTCCTTGGGTTTTTTTCCACGTTTCTTGGCAGGGGACGACGTGAACAGCTTCCGATTTGTCAAGTTACTAGTGGGCGCATCAGTCGGCTGACGGGACGGCGCGGGCGATGGACTCGCGGTGGGCTCCCAATCCACGGGGGAGGCGGGTGGACTTTGATGTGGTGAATTTCTAGCCGGATGAGTCGGTGGCCTTGGCGCCGAGTCTGGAAACTTGATGTATTTCTTCTTCCATAGAACGATACCAAGCTCGACTTCTCCCAATGTCTTCTCGCCTTCAGCTCCAGGAATGTCAAGATTTATTGAGTTGAATCCCGACATAACTTTCGTGACCCCGACACGAGTAAATCCAGCCGGAATCTCACCAAAATGGAAGGTTGCTCCAAGTTGATGTGGTAAAGCATAGCCAATCGCCACCGGAAAACTAATGTTCTTCATTGGCGCATGTAACTCATAATTTGTCTTCTCCGTGATATCATCCACGGGGTAGTGAGCCACCGATGGTTCAGCAACTGGTTCATCAACTGCAGGATCTTGTAGCTACGTGGAACCCACGCTGCTTTTCCGCTAAGATGGGCAGGCATAGCCTGCAGGATCTTCTACTCGCAGTTGAGATTCCCTTGTCTGGGTAATTGAGGCCAGTTGCTCCTGCACAGCCTGCACCGTGCGTTCTAATGCAGTAACTCTCTCCGCCTCCCTCTTCTTACTTCTGCAATGTTTTCTATAAGTTGCAACGTCTTCCGGAAACCCTTCAAGATAACCAACCCCGCCTCCTCTGCCTCGACATCGTCCCCAGTGTTCTTTATTCCCGAGGGCGAGTGAAAGCTCGTCGTCCTCTATATCGGGAACATATTTTCCCTCCTTGACTAGTTTTATTGCGTCTTTTAGTTTTCTGACGACTCTTGTAATTCTTTTCTGCCATTTTCCCTTTGCAACAATCAGCCCTGTGTCTGGGTCCAACACTGCCCCATGCGCGAACAACCCGAACTTGGAGCTGTCGGGCCAGTCATCTATCTGTGGAGTGATCCCACCTCTGAGTTTTCAAAAAATGTGTTATACATTATGGGCATTATGATGTATCATGTGTAGACATAGTTTAAGTACAAAATATGACCATTAATGACATGTGCAAAATGAAGAAAGTTAAATGTGCTATTCATACATTATTATGTTTTTGTCCATGCCACAAATTGCCATACTTTTTAATTATACAAGATACAACATAAGTTTTGTCCATGATATATTTTTATTTGGCTTCTTCTCCTTTAGATTTGTCCCAACTACAAAAGACACTTGACAAATTAGAAGATTCTAATAGTGAGTACGAGAACATAAATTTAATTTTTGACTATTATCCCCTTTAGATTTGTCCGAAACTTATAAAACGACTCTCAAATTCCTACAAAAAATCATAGGATTTGCAAAAAAATGTTGAACAAAAGATAAAAGCGCCGGTGAAAATTCACAGGTTGACGACTAGTGTTTCATAATGCTCAAATATTTTACTCAAGGTCCATTTATGTCAATGATAAATATTATACATCTGAAGTAGGTCCTATGTAAAACATTTGAGCGGTTTGTATAATCATGTGTAAACGGATATATGAAGGTATCTCCCATAAAATCATATGCATAGACTATGTAAACAACTAGAGATTTTTGCCTTCGTAATCATATGCAATTAATTTGAACGCACCTGAATTCATCCCTTCGCTGCGGCTAATCTTTACGACTTGTCACGCTCCACGGGAAGCTCCTGGTTGAAAAAATAGAGATTTTTATGCACTCGCATATCTAAGAACATTTCAGTAATAAACACGAAAAATGCACATTACGCACCTCCTGTGCCGGTGCTGCTTCCTCCAACATCACTTTCTTCATGTGAAGTTCCCTCGGCAGCATCGTTAATCACTACAACAGAATCGGCCTTTTTCTCGGCACATCTTCCTATCTCAGTCACTTTGTTTCCAATGCCCGAGATACAACGAAGCTCTGCCATAGAGATGTCCCTAATTCTAAATGGAGATGATTTTGGATTTATGATGTCCTCAATAACCAACCCCCATGTTCCAGCAGTTGCTTGTCCTGATACTATGTTTATTTTAGCTTGTCCTGTTGCTGATGCAGTACTTGACTGTAAAAATAGATCACCATTTGTTGATTGGCTACCATTTGCAGAGCAGTTCTGTAGAGGTCGGGCAGATAGTACTGTTGAAGTGATGCTTATTCCATGTCCACTACCACGTCCACATCCACTACCACGTCCACGTCCACGTCCACGTCCAATGCCCTCAGGAACTTTCTTGTTCTTTTTGTTGTCTTTGGCAACTGCTCCTCCGCGCCCTCGACCACGCTTGCTCACCCTAGCTCTGTCAAGTCTATCGTACTGCTGCACCGGCACCGTGAATAAGGACATGCTCTCTAGTCTCTTCGATCTCCACCAAAGGAGTGGGTTCCTTGAGTATCACTGTCTGATCATTTCCTTGCACTGATGCCACTTCTTTGCTCATCTTAGCCCTAAACTTTATCGCCTGGGACGGCGAACTGTACGAGGACGAAACTCCGATGTCTTCCATGCTTTCCTCCCTGTTCAAAAATTATGTATGTTTTTAATTAAAGATACGTTTTTATTTGAATCTTATACGACATTTGCCACAAAGTTCCCATATAAAAGAAACAATCGGTAAAACTTCCATGAATCAAAAAGAGTTCAAAAATATAAGAAACGAATATGGTAAAGTAGTGAACGCTAGAAATATTATTTATACACTAGTTTATGTATAATATGCATTGCTCATTCAACATTGGCAGCAGTCATTCGAAAGTGCACGACCTCAGTACTCCGCTTGGGCTGTTTGTAGTGATTTTTAAATAATTATGTCTTTCATATCAATCAGTAGCAAAAGGCATGCATACAACTTGGTAGACTTACTAAAATACTATAGACATGAAGTTAGCTCGTGAGATGACTCAGGAGGAGCGAGATGTGAGCCTACGTGAAGAGTCGAGAGCCTTTTTTTGAGCAGAAAAAAGGGCGATGGACTCGCGGTGGGCTCCCAATCCACGGGGGAGGGGTGGACTTTGATGTGGTGAATTTCTAGCCGGATGAGTCGGTGGCCTTGGCGCCGAGTCTGGAAACTTGATGTATTTCTTCTTCCATAGAACGATACCAAGCTCGACTTCTCCCAATGTCTTCTCGCCTTCAGCTCCAGGAATGTCAAGATTTATTGAGTTGAATCCCGACATAACTTTCGTGACCCCGACACGAGTAAATCCAGCCGGAATCTCACCAAAATGGAAGGTTGCTCCAAGTTGATGTGGTAAAGCATAGCCAATCGCCACCGGAAAACTAATGTTCTTCATTGGCGCATGTAACTCATAATTTGTCTTCTCCGTGATATCATCCACGGGGTAGTGAGCCGCCGATGGTTCAGCAATTGGTTCATCAACTGCAGGATCTTGTAGCTGCGTGGAACCCACGCTGCTTTTCCGCTAAGATGGGCAGGCATAGCCTGCAGGATCTTCTACTCGCAGTTGAGATTCCCTTGTCTGGGTAATTGAGGCCAGTTGCTCCTGCACAGCCTGCACCGTGCGTTCTAATGCAGTAACTCTCTCCGCCTCCCTCTTCTTACTTCTGCAATGTTTTCTATAAGTTGCAACGTCTTCCGGAAACCCTTCAAGATAACCAACCCCGCCTCCTCTGCCTCGACATCGTCCCCAGTGTTCTTTATTCCCGAGGGCGAGTGAAAGCTCGTCGTCCTCTATATCGGGAACATATTTTCCCTCCTTGACTAGTTTTATTGCGTCTTTTAGTTTTCTGACGACTCTTGTAATTCTTTTCTGTCATTTTCCCTTTGCAACAATCAGCCCTGTGTCTGGGTCCAACACTGCCCCATGCGCGAACAACCCGAACTTGGAGCTGTCGGGCCAGTCATCTATCTGTGGAGTGATCCCACCTCTGAGTTTTCAAAAAATGTGTTATACATTATGGGCATTATGATGTATCATGTGTAGACATAGTTTAAGTACAAAATATGACCATTAATGACATGTGCAAAATGAAGAAAGCTAAATATGCTATTCATACATTATTATGTTTTTGTCCATGCCACAAATTGCCATACTTTTTAATTATACAAGATACAACATAAGTTTTGTCCATGATATATTTTTATTTGGCTTCTTCTCCTTTAGATTTGTCCCAACTACAAAAGACACTTGACAAATTAGAAGATTCTAATAGTGAGTACGAGAACATAAATTTAATTTTTGACTATTATCCCCTTTAGATTTGTCCGAAACTTATAAAACGACTCTCAAATTCCTACAAAAAATCATAGGATTTGCAAAAAAATGTTGAACAAAAGATAAAAGCGCCGGTGAAAATTCACAGGTTGACGACTAGTGTTTCATAATGCTCAAATATTTTACTCAAGGTCCATTTATGTCAATGATAAATATGATACATCTGAAGTAGGTCCTATGTAAAACATTTGAGCGGTTTGTATAATCATGTGTAAACGGATATATGAAGGTATCTCCCATAAAATCATATGCATAGACTATGTAAACAACTAGAGATTTTTGCCTTCGTAATCATATGCAATTAATTTGAACGCACCTGAATTCATCCCTTCGCTGCGGCTAATCTTTACGACTTGTCACGCTCCACGGGAAGCTCCTGGTTGAAAAAATAGAGATTTTTATGCACTCGCATATCTAAGAACATTTCAGTAATAAACACGAAAAATGCACATTACGCACCTCCTGTGCCGGTGCTGCTTCCTCCAACATCACTTTCTTCATGTGAAGTTCCCTCGGCAGCATCGTTAATCACTACAACAGAATCGGCCTTTTTCTCGGCACATCTTCCTATCTCAGTCACTTTGTTTCCAATGCCCGAGATACAACGAAGCTCTGCCATAGAGATGTCCCTAATTCTAAATGGAGATGATTTTGGATTTATGATGTCCTCAATAACCAACCCCCATGTTCCAGCAGTTGCTTGTCCTGATACTATGTTTATTTTAGCTTGTCCTGTTGCTGATGCAGTACTTGACTGTAAAAATAGATCACCATTTGTTGATTGGCTACCATTTGCAGAGCAGTTCTGTAGAGGTCGGGCAGATAGTACTGTTGAAGTGATGCTTATTCCATGTCCACTACCACGTCCACATCCACTACCACGTCCACGTCCACGTCCACGTCCAATGCCCTCAGGAACTTTCTTGTTCTTTTTGTTGTCTTTGGCAACTGCTCCTCCGCGCCCTCGACCACGCTTGCTCACCCTAGCTCTGTCAAGTCTATCGTACTGCTGCACCGGCACCGTGAATAAGGACATGCTCTCTAGTCTCTTCGATCTCCACCAAAGGAGTGGGTTCCTTGAGTATCACTGTCTGATCATTTCCTTGCACTGATGCCACTTCTTTGCTCATCTTAGCCCTAAACTTTATCGCCTGGGACGGCGAACTGTACGAGGACGAAACTCCGATGTCTTCCATGCTTTCCTCCCTGTTCAAAAATTATGTATGTTTTTAATTAAAGATACGTTTTATTTGAATCTTATACGACATTTGCCACAAAGTTCCCATATAAAAGAAACAATCGGTAAAACTTCCATGAATCAAAAAGAGTTCAAAAATATAAGAAACGAATATGGTAAAGTAGTGAACGCTAGAAATATTATTTATACACTAGTTTATGTATAATATGCATTGCTCATTCAACATTGGCAGCAGTCATTCGAAAGTGCACGACCTCAGTACTCCGCTTGGGCTGTTTGTAGTGATTTTTAAATAATTATGTCTTTCATATCAATCAGTAGCAAAAGGCATGCATACAACTTGGTAGACTTACTAAAATACTATAGACATGGTCATTCATTTGATTTTCATGGCACAATGTATCTAGCACCCCAAAAAATATAAACTGACCCAGAGTCCCTACAAGAATTGACATATGTGCTAAATGTCCTGAACACTCCGCAAACATAAGAAAACACTCGGAACATATTTTGCGGAGAGTCGCATTTTAGTTCGCAAACACAACTTTGTTAGGTGCTTTTTGCCAGGCACTCGTAAAACACTATGTATAGAGTGTTATATGTCCCACTCGGTGCAACCAAACCGCAAGTTTGACAGAATCATCACATTTGTCGAGTGTAAATTACACTTGGCAAAGAGGTTCAAGGCACTCGTCGAAGGCGGGCTAGAGGCGTACGTACGGTTGCCACATTCGCTTTGTTTGCTGACTGTGGCCTAAGAAGGCATGTGCTTGTGAGAATTGTTTCTTATTGTTGCACGCAGATCCGATTGTGATCAATCCTCAATGCGACAAAAAAATCGACTCATGCATGATTCGAACCTCTGACCGCTTCCATTACAGCTATCAACTCGACAACAATGTCTACATATATAGAGCTGAATCCTACCGAACCCTACCAGGCTGATCGATTCGCCCCTAAGCATAAACAATTTGTTACAAGGGATGACACTTATGGAAACACTAGCTCAACACCACGCTTCCGAGCGCAAGCTACGAACGGTAGCATAGTACTCTAACCGCATTCCTCCAGCTCAGTCCAACAGACAAAAAGGCCCACAGACCGAAGTCGATCGTTGCGGGTGCGTGTCTAGTTCTCTCGCTAGGGTTTCCATTTTGCCACCGGTACCACCGAAGCACACTGCTCCATCGAGCTTACACCACCGGGCAGCTCGTGGACTTCCTCCCTACCACCGACAGGCGACAACACAGCCCATTACGCCGTGGTGGGTGGCCTGCTTTTTACCCACGAGGCGCAGTTTACGACGACTCTCGCCGACCCTCTGAGTAAGGTCCAAGCTCATGACACCACCGTCGGTCGTCGCTCGTGGACTTTTTTAATTAAAATAATGTTGCTAACACTTAATACCTTCTTAGGGATGCGTGCTTCTTTATAAATTATCTTAACTGTTTTATAAAGTAATTCTCAAGCTAACAGTAATGCTCTTAAATTGTGTAAAGTATAATTTCTATCAAACTGTGTAAAGGATGAGGCGGCAGATGTGCCTACGCATATTGGAGGTGCGAGCATGTCCCTTACTACGGTTCGGGTGCGACAATTCGCGGGCACGGATCCATAGTTTCCAAAGAGAAGGAAATAGCAAGAAAGTTTACTGGGGTGGTCGTAATCTTGGAAGTGGGGATGGACGTGAAGGAAGCAACAGTTCTGGTAATCTAGGTCCATATAGTCAGGTCAATCTGGAACTCTGCAAGGACACATAATCCTACTCAATCAAGAAATGACGATCTATTTCTAGAACAAGGCAAGAGGACAAGGTATAATGAACAAAGCATTATGACATGCAACTGCTAGAACCTAGGGGTTGGTTCTTCACTCCTTTGAGCATTAAGAACGTCTTTGTTGCGGAGATTCGATGTACTTCGGTCATGGGAAGCAAAGTGACAGAGATTTAGGGAAATGAGTTGAGACTAATGTTGATTCTTATCCGGTGATTGACAACATTGCCAAAGGGACTTCACATGAAAAAGATAGGTAAGCTACATTTTCCTATTCATTATTTACATATTCTTAGCTATGAGAGTTAAGAAAAAAAATCTACTACGCAGTCTCACTTCTGCTGCTCGTCTCTACTCATGTTCTATGTTCCCCTCCCAATTGCTCCAGTCTCTCATCCCCTTTTCCCTTGTCATAGTGTGGCCTGAACGAGATTTTTTTGCAACTAATTATGTATGCACCTCATTGTTAGATATCCCACCTCCAAGTTTTTCAAAAAATGTGTAATACATTATGTGCATTATGATGTATCTCATGCGTCTACATAGTTTCAGTATAAAAATATGACTATAAATGACGTGTGCAAAAAGAAAAGAAAAAGCTAAATGTGCTATTCACACATTGTCATATTTTTGTACATGCCACAAATTGCCATACTTTTTAATTATGGATTGTGCTACTAAGGGCACGTGTCCCAGATTAGTTTTTCGTGGTCACGGACGTGGATAGTGGTGTAAGTATGCCACGCATGCATGCAGCCACATAGATTCATTTTTCTTTCCAAACTTTAAAATGATTTATCTCTTGAACCGTAAATCAAAATTCAGATCCGATTTCATGGTTGGCTTTGTCGTGACGACATCTTTAAAACTAGATCCTATATTGATATGTTTTGACAACTTTTTTTCGAACCCTAGTTGCCAGATTACACTCGCTTAGTCACCAAGTACCGATAAGTTACCACGTTAAAATCAAATGGTTACCATGCTCTTCAA
Source organism: Poa pratensis (assembly GCA_947311845.1). Lineage (NCBI taxonomy): Eukaryota > Viridiplantae > Streptophyta > Magnoliopsida > Poales > Poaceae > Poa > Poa pratensis. The sequence goes on from CAMZMU010000052.1 coordinate 104,938,407, forward strand.
ACTTCTCTCTTCATCAACTTAACCCTTTGATGACGGTAATTCCGGATTTTACGTGTTTAGAGTTGATCAAATACTCACTCTTTGGACGTGTAGATCGTGACTATCACATAAAACATATAAAAATTGCCTGGTAACTATGTGATTTGGGTGGTTGCTGTTAACTACAAATATGGTACCTACAGTATTATAAACTGGCAACTGACAACGAAAAAACAAGTTTGTTAAAACATATTAAGATGTGATCTTATTTCAAAGTACTCGTTGATACAAAGCCAACGGCGAAAACTGATCATTAATTAGATTTCCGGTTTAAGAGATAATTTATTTTAAATTTTCTGTTGCGGAAAGATTCTTGCATGCATGCGTTGGTCTCAAGTGATCGATGGAGAAGAGAAAGGTTGCGTTCCTTCTTTTCTTTCAGATAGTGGGATGTGTTGATCTGCCCGTTGGTAAATCTGATTCTTGCAAATCAACATCAGACTTAGTTTTCACGCGCCGGACGCATGTTAGTGGTAGGGCACTAACAATAATTCTATCCCAGCCTCCCTCATCGAAGCCAGTAAATGAAAAACCAGTAGTAGTGGATCAAGACCAAAGGAATACGCCTTAACATAGCTGGCCCACCCGCAGAGGTATGTATGGCCTATCGCTGCTTGTCGGAGAATAGTCTCCGAGAACCAGGAATCGAGAGGGGCTGAACACGACACTTATCAACACTCGTCAACCTCGGCGACCAAGCTCGACGAACTTGCGAGAACTCATCACGGCAGAGATGGACACGAGCTCGTACCCAGGTTCAGGCCCCCCGTGCGGAGTAAAGACCCTACTTCCTGCTGTGTTGTATTGCACTGCTTCGAGAGGTTACAGTACATGGTTGCTTGCCGAGGGCGAAGCTTACAACAATGGTGGGACTCCTTGGGTGTAGGAGCTCTCCTTTCTCTTTGGGCTAGTAGTCTTGGGCGAAAGAATGATTGATCCCCTTCTCCAGTGGTGCCTCCCCTCCTTATATAGGCTCGGGGGCGGAAGCTAGGGTTCCTCCGCAGTGCCGGTGTAGGAGGGCGGCGCACCCCTGGTCCAGGAGGTTGTGGACGCGGTTCACCGTGTTGGTCTTGCTGGTCTTCGTCAGGTCCTGCCACCGTCCAGCCAGAGTAGTGGCCGGCGCTCAGTGGTTCGCGGTGTCACCCCAGTGACGTCGTTGTTGGATCGAAGCAGCAGGTTGTCCCCTTAGCACCATAATGGCATGCTTGGTAATCCTCCCTGCTTAGGGCAGCTTTGCCGCTCCCCTTTAAGCATGTAAACGGAAACTGTGCCCCTTCGTCATCCTGCACGTATGCGTGCGTTGCCCTGCCGTGGAGCACAGGGCCCATGTGCGCCCTGCAAAAGTGGCAGAGCCTCGCCAAGCACTTCGAGTATTACGACGCCTCGAGAGAGGAAGGTCTCCCGAGGCGGTCCCCTGGCCGCAGGGACTTAGCCACTTTCTTCGGTACTGGGGCCCTCGCGTGGCTGTGTCCCTCGCGAGCCTCCTCAGACGGGCTCGCCTGGTCCTTAGTAGCCTTCGCCGTCGGGGGTCGAGCCCTGGGGAGGGCCGGCCCAGGATACCCTAGTTTTCACTGGGCCGACAGTAGCCCTCAGGCCCACGATGGGCAAACTGCAGCCCAACCGCGTCAGTGAAGCGTCGCGGGCCCTAACTTGGCCCTCTTGGGTTGAGACACCTGGCGCGCAACCGTCATGCGCCGAGTCGCCTCCTTCGACCAGTTCGGACACACGGTGGGTCCCGCCACGACCGAAAACCGCTCTGCGTGGTGATAAATGGCAGAGGGAAGCACGGTACCCCATCACTTCGAAACCTTCGCTTGTGCTTCCCCTCCTTTCTTCTAGTGTCGCGATTCCCCACTCCTTCCACCGTCGCAGCCATGTCGCCCCAGAGAGCAACCGCTGCGCAGAAGGCCAAGGCGGTGGCCCCGGACGGTGAGATGACCCCGTCGAGCCGTGGCCGCGCCCCCAGGCCCACACTGGAGAACAGCCGCGTGGTCAGCATCGCGCATTTGGCGAAGGTGCGCCCCCTGACAGCCTTGGCTTTCAACGAGTGGGGCGAGACGGAGCTTCAGCCAGGGGGACGTCCCCGGCTTGCTTCGCGCTCCGCTCTATCCCATCTTCCTTCATTCGCTCTTTGCGGGCTTGATTCCCCCCTTTTCGGAGTTCTTCCTCGCGATTTTGGAGCATTACCAAATTCAGTTGCTCCATCTCCACCCAATGCGCTTCTCACCCTTTCCATTTTTGCCTACTTCTGCGAGGCATACGTTGGAGTTCGGCCTTCCGTGGATTTCTTCCGCAACTTCTTTTCGCTACACTTCTTGTCACGCACAGAAACGACAGGATGTGTCACGTTCCGCCTCTGTGACGGTATGTTCGGGAACTATCCCCCCATTGCTTGGGACGGCGACGTTCCCGTCCCTGAGGTGATGAAGGAGGTGGACGGATTTCGTCAAAGGTGGCTCTTCGTGAAAGTCTCAGAGGTCTGCTCTTTCCTCGAGGTGCCAGTCGGCCCTCCGGCGAGGCACCAGGGGTGGGGCAGGCATCCATTGGTGCATCAGTCCCTCGACACCGTGGAGAGGCGCCTTGCGGAGGTCCGCTCATATGGCCTCACTGGTCAGATGATCGCCAAAGAGTTCGTGAGGCAGCGTATTGCCCCACTGCAGTCGCACCAAAAGTCGGTGTGGATGTTCACCGGAGCGTCCGACAGGATACGTCTGGACAAGGAGGGCCTCTCGGCCGAGGTAGTGGATGAAATCATGAGCTTCTTCTTCTCCTCCTCGCGGATACCTGAACCGGAGAACCGCTCTTCCAAACTCTTGTATCTATTCGAGAAGTCAGGTCGCTTCCAATATTTGGCGGCGATGTCGTCCTTCACCGCGTGGGGGCTGCTCTCACAAGGGCGGACAGGCCCTCAAGAAGGGCTCATCATGGTGGCCCCGGAACAGGGCAAGACCTTCTCGCCAGGGTCTCCCTCCAGCTCCGTTGCTGAGGGCGAAGGCACTTCCCGCGGTGCCGATCTCTCGGGAAGAGGCGAGCGCCTGCCGGGCCTTGCGGAGCCTGGGACCCAGGTCTTGGATGTCTCTTCAGGTGACGAGTCGTCCTACCGAGCCGCTCTGTCGCAGCACGTGGAAAATAAACCCCACGGCGGTCCTTCAACTGATTCCCGAGTTCCTCGGGCGGAGCCGCCCCTCGCCAAGCCTGCCGATCGCCCCGAGGGCGTCCTTCCCGGGACAAAGTCTGGGGGGCCTCAAGGGGTGCCCGCGGCCAGCGCCCCTCCGCTCCGGCGAGTGTGGAAGAGGAGATGGGTGGATGCTGCCACTGCGTAGGCCTCCTTCTCTTCCTTTCCCTTTCTTTTTCCGCGGAGTCTTCTCGCCTTGACTGTTTTCTAGTTTTTCCTTCAGGTCTTTCTCGGCACCGAGGCAGAAAAAACCCCATCAGTCGGGAGAGGCTTCGGGGCTCCGGAGATTCTCAAGGCTTCTACGACAGACGGAACGCCACTCGCGCCTGCGGCCACGTCCCCCGAGGCCAAGGATCGTGCTGGGGCAGCGACCTTTCTGGTGCGGACCTGGGGGTGAGGCGGAGACGGTCCCGATGGGTTTTGGGGCGGCTAGGGGCCTCTCTCTGACGATGCTGACGGAGGCAATAGGGGGAGCTCCCGTCGTACAGGTGGGTGCCGGTGCCGACAACGATACTTCTTTCGTCCCTCAGGTCGCTCAGGGGCTGCTGTGGGCGAAAATCTTCAGCAAAGTTCCTGGCTGCCTACTGATGAGGAAGAGATTCATTGCCAGAGCCCTCGAAGGCTGGCCGATGAGGACAACATCCCTCACCAGGACCCTCAAGGATCTGTTGATGAGGAAAAGATCCCCCACCTGAGCCCCCCGAGGCACCTTGGGGAGGGCCCGAGCTTCGGGAGCAGGACCTTGGAGACCCTGAACTCCGTGCCCATCGGAGAGAGCCTGGCTTTGACGCTGCGAACGCAGCACCCATGCAAATCCCGTCGTGAGGCCATCTTCCGCTCAGCGAGGGAGATGCTAAGCGGCCTGGAACTCCACATCATCGACGAGGAGCTCGTCGTGGGCGAGGATTGCATGGACCGCGCGCGCGGCTAGGCTCACCTCCACACGGCGTTCAAGCGCGCCCGTCGGAAGGACGAGGAGGCTCGGGAGCGACGTGTCGAGGCTCGTCATTTTGCCGACGAGGTTCGGGCTAGCGTTACTCGCGAGGCTGAGGAAGTCCTTGCGGAGCTGAAGCACAAGCGCGAAGCTCTCCAGGCTGAGACAACCGCGAAGCACCAGGAGTTGTCTGCTCGCGAGGCAGCGGCCTCCGCCTAGGAGGTAAAGCTCCAGGCTAGGTAGAAGGAGGTTGTCGCGGCATCGGAGGCCTTCCGGGTCAGTCATGACAAGTTTCAGGCGGAGATTCGTCCCCGCGAGGAAGAACTGTCCTTCCGCGAGTCTGAAGTCCGCAGGCGCGAGGAGCAAGCCGATCAGGTTGAAAAGGATCAAGTTGCGGAGAAGGAACACCTGGAGGCTCGCGAGACCGCCGTAGCTGAAGATGAGGCCGGGCGCCAGGGCCGTATCGAGAGGGCCAACGAGAAACTCCAGCAACAGAAGAAAGAGCAGCAGGCGAAACTTGACGAGGAGCGGAAGAACTACCGCAAAGACTGCCAGGTGGACTTCTCGAAGAGGCTGAAGATGCAGGAGGACCGTTTCTTGGAGAAACGTGCTGAGTCTGACCAGCGTGTCCAGGAGGTGGAGGAGAAGTTGGAGAAACTTCGGTCCCACCTGAAAACGGCCAAGGACGCCCGCCGACGTGTGGAGCATGATCTCCGCAACTTAGAGGGGGACATGAGGGATCTTCAAAAGCAGGTGGCACTGGCTGCCGCGCTCGCCGAGGAGGCCTAGACTTCTAGGCGAGAGGCCAAGGCCCTGAAGAAAGAGCAATGGGACATGCTCCGCTCCTTGTGGTCTCAGGCTCGAGTCGTTGCGCAACGCCTGGGTGCTGAGATCCCCGACTTCACGACCGAGGGTGACGCCGGCATCCAGGGGTATCTAAGCTTCTTCGAATGGCTCGTGGAGGAGCTAGAGAAGACTGTGATGACCATGGACCACCTGGTTGAAGAGGAGAGCCGCAAGCTACTTCATCTTGCTGTTGGCCGCATCTTCGCCAATCTTCGTCGCATCCAGCCCTTCTTCCTCTTCGAGGACATGACGGAGCCTTTGGAGGGGCCTCACGCCATGGAGCAGACCGGCAAGGTGGAGGACGATGTGAAGGCGTACGTCGAGTGTTTTGAGGCGATGGAAGATGAAGACTCCGAGGGGAGCGACGAAGGCTCTGATGGGGAAAAACTTGATGACGATGATGCCTGAAGATGCTCCTTTTATTGCAGCGTGCCTGGAGACATTGTCACAGCTTTTGAATACTACCCCATGTTGTAATAACTATTAAAGCTTGTATTACTGCCATCGCCAGCGTGTGCCTCTCGAGGGGCTTTTTATCCCTTGCTCATGTCTTTTTGCTCTACGTTGCTAGGACCCTTTTCTTCGCGCTTTAGCATCGCCGCTGCGGTATGTCAGAGTCTGGGCTCGACAAGGCCGGGGATGCGTGAGGCTTAGAGGGGTAAAAGGTTCCCGAGGCACGATGCTCAGGAGCCCCCTTTTGATGCGCGAGCAGTCCATGAGACGTAAGTGAGAAAAAGGAGCCCGAGAGGCAAAACGAACGACGAGAGGGAGAAAACAACGAATAGCTTTAGTTTTGGACTTAGCTGCGTGGGGTCTTGTCCGTTCGTAGGTATGCCATCCTTTGGAGATGTTTTTCCCGACCTCGGCGAGGGTGTGTCCTTCCTGTAATTGTCACGAGGGTGTGCCCACAAGCATTTGCATAACCGTAGCAAACCACGCGCGCTTATAGGCTTTTCCTTATGTGTGCCTTGCGAGGAGAGAAAACAAGCACCAAGGTCCTTGGAGAGGTGACCTGCGTGGGAGCGTACCCACGAGACAGGAACTCGGATCCATTGGGTTTTTCAGTACTGCTGGCATGCTCCCGAGACACAGGCACCGTGCCCAGCCCCGCTCGCGAGGTACACAAAGGGAAGAACATAAGCGTGGGCGGACAAACAGGATGAAAACCTTACCACGATATCATTACAAAAAGAGGTGGGCGCTGAGGCGCATTGTGCCAAAAAATGACTAGTTTGTTTATACTTGGGGCGGCCAAGTTACACTCCGCCATGCCCAGGCATGGGGTTCCACAGAGTGTGGCTGAGACTCCTCGCGGCCCGTGGCGACGCGTGGTAAAGGGAGCTCAGTTGGAGAGGCCCGCGGGGGGGCTAAGCTTTTGTGAAGCTTGGGGAGGCGACGGCTCGGGGCGTCCCTTCCGAGACAAAAAGGTGCCTTCCGTGACTCGATCACAGGTAAAAGTCGAAAGCGTCTTCCTCGCCATCCTCTGAGGAGGCCGCAGCGGCGGCGGTCTTGTAGGCGAGCTCGACAGCGTGCAAAGCCTCCTGGACTTGTCCGTGGACGGTGATGGTACCGCTACAGCCCGGGAGCTTGACGAGGTTGTACGCGTGGTGGGTGACCGCCATGAACTTTGCGAGGGCCGGGTAGCCAAGGATGGCGTTATACGGCAGCCCGATGTATGCGACGTCAAAGTCGACGAGCTCGGTGCGGTAGTTCTCACGAGTGCCGAAGGTGACCGCAAGCCTCACTTGCCCCAGAGGGGTGATGAGGCCGTCTGTCACTCTAGCGAAGGGCTTGGAGGGCATGAGTTTGTCATACGGCACCTGGAGCTGCTCGAAAGCCTCAACGGAGATGACCTTCAGGCCGGCCCCACCGTCTATGAGTGTCTTTGTGACGGCGATGTTGTTGATGGTGGGGGTGCATATCAAGGGGATGGTGCCCACTGTCTTGGTCGTCTTGGGGTGGTCGTTGGAGTCGAAAGCGATTGGGTACTGCGACCACTTGAGGGGTTGGGCAGCTTCGATGCTTGGGAGGGCGGCGTTGACCGCTCGAGCGTGCTGCTTGACGTGGTTGTTCGACCTCGGCGCTTGAGCTCCGCCTAGGATGCATGTCGCGATCCCCTTGGGGGCCTGGTAGCCCCCGGGTTATCGTCAGGGAGGTTGTTGTTTTGCCCTGTGGGGTTGTGGTTCTCTTGAGGTTGCTGATTGCCGTTGTTGTTGTAGCGTCCGCCTCCGCGGCCTCCGCGGTCGTCTTGCTGCTGTCGCTTTTGGGAGAGCTACTTTAGCTCCCAACAGTCTTCAGTATTGTGGTTGGTCTTGTTGTGGAAGACGCAATACATGCCTGTGGCTTGCTTCTTGGCCTCAGAAGTGTCCTCGCGAGGCAGCTTGTCTCTAGTTTCTGCCGCGAGGACGGCGGTGACTTTGCGCTTCTCGTGGTTTTTCTTCCTAGACTTGTCATCTTCTTCCACTTCTTTCTTGAAGAGTAGGCCTTCCTCAGCCTTGGCGCACTTGTCCGCCAGATCGAAGAGCTTGGACACCGAGGTGAGTGTGTCATGGATGCCAAGCTTCTCGAGCATCCTGCGGTTCGAGACACCCTCCCTGAAGGCGGCAATGACCTGCGAGTCTTCAACGTTTGCGATCTTGTTGCGGACTTGGCTGAAGCGCTGAATGAACTTGCGCAGGGATTCGCCGGACTTCTGGCGCATAACGCGTAGGTCATTGTAGGTGAGGGAGCGCTCGTACGTGCCCTTGAAGTTTGCCACGAAACGCCTGCAGAGGTCCTCCCACGAGTCGATGGAGTCGTCGGGGAGGTTCATCAGCCAGGAGAGTGCTGAGTCCTTGAGGGCCATGGAGAATCAATTGGCCATGACCTTGTCGTCGCCCCCCGCGGCTTGGATGGCCACAGTGTAGAGCTGTAAGAATTCCAAAGGGTTGGTTCGGCCGTCGTAGCGCGGGGGTAGGTCCGGCTTGAACTTGTATGGCCAAGCGACCTTGCGCAGCTTCTTCGTGAAAGCGACGCAGCCTGTGGCGTATGTCGTGACGATGGCGTTCGCATTGCGGTTCTGGCGCCCTACAGCAGCGATGTCGTCGACGATTCCATTGTTGCGCTCCTTCTGGCGTTCAATCTCCACCCGCAGATCCGGCGCCGTTCTCACCACGATTTGACAATCGTGCGAAGAGGAGGCGTGAGATGGGGCGCGGTGGTCCCCCGCTGGTGTGGGGGCGGTGGAGGTGGAGGGGGTGGAGGAGCGCCTGGTGCGGGATCTCCTGCGCGCCCGGAGTGGTGCACCACTGAGCGGGAGGCAGCCGGGGCTGCGGGGACGCCGGCGGCATGCACAAGTTCAGTGATGCGCGCCAGCCAGTTGGTGTGGCCTTCTTCGGTGGGGCGGTAGTGTAGAAGCTCCTGCGCCATGAATAGCGCGGCGCTTGGGCTTGGCGCGGCCCGGCTCTGTGACGAAGCCCCTGGTCCCTGGAAGGGTGCAGAGAAGAGGCTTCTTCGTCGACGTCCTCATCCTCAGGCTTCTCGACGTGGGGCTCGGGGTCGTCATTGCGCGCAGTGTGGTTGGCGCGGGGACGGCCACGCGGTTTGCGACCTGGAGCGGGCTCGGTGGTGGCCCTGCCGTTGGTGTTCGTGCGGCATGTGAGGCGCTCAGCTCGAGTTTGAGCCATGGTGCTGGGGAGGTCGAAGAAGAGGTTGAAAAGCGCGCCTCAGCCCCTACCTGGCGCGCCAAATGTCGGAGAATAGTACCCGAGAACCAGGAATCGAGAGGGGCTGAACACGACACTTATCAACACTCGTCAACCTCGGCGACCAAGCTCGACGAACTTGCGAGAACTCATCACGGCAGAGATGGACACGAGCTCGTACCCAGGTTCAGGCCCCCCGTGCGGAGTAAAGACCCTACTTCCTGTTGTGTTGTATTGCACTGCTTCGAGAGGTTACAGTACAGGGTTGCTTGCCGAGGGCAAAGCTTACAACAATGGTGGGACTCCTTGGGTGTAGGAGCTCTCCTTTCTCTTTGGGCTAGTATTCTTGGGCGAAAGAATGATCGATCCCCTTCTCGAGTGGTGCCTCCCCTCCTTACACTAGTAGGAAAACCCAATTCTATGGAAGCTTATTCTGTGGCGCACCTTATAGACGTGCGCCACAGAATAAGCTTCTGTGGCGCACCAGTCATGGTGCGCCACAGAATAGCCTTATTCTGTGGCGCACGGCTATAAGGATGCACCACAGAATAAGCGCGGGCCCCACACCAACGCACGGGTCTGCCACTTTTGACCTTATTCTGTGGCGCACATGTCAGATGCGCCACAGAATAAGGCTATTCTGTGGCGCACTGGGCCAGGTGCGCCATAGAATAGGCTTATTCTGTGGCGCATCCATGTAGGTGCGCCACAGAATAAGATGCTCTGGCCCCATAAATAATTGGGGGGAGCTATTCTGTGGCGCACCAGACCCAGTGCGCCACAGAATAAGCTTATTCTGTGGCGCACCAGTAAGGGGTGCGCCACAGAATAACTGTACCAGATATTTTAAAAGGCCATCTCCACCCCACTTTCCCCTACCCATTTCTCATTTCCTCTTCTTCCTCCTCTCTTCCTCCTCTCCTCCCAACTCGTGGTGCTCCTCCTTCCCATCCATTTTTTACCATATATTTCTCCTTTTTTTTTTAGTTAAACTTATTTTGGTTGATAGACTCCTCCATACATAGCTAGTCTCCTTTCTCCCATTTTCTATTTTGGATCAAATCTACAAGGTGAGCAAGGTTATTGTGCTTTGACCATGCATCTTGTTGGAAATGTTTGGAGGTACCTTGAGAGACCCTTGAGATTGCCGGAACGTCGATTAACTTCCGTTCCGGCAACTTCGGGTACTCCATATGTCCCTTTTTTAGCAAAGGTCATGCCGACTTTTTTCGTGAAATTTGGCATGACTTTGCTAAAAAAAGGACATGTGGGTATTAATTGTGCTTGTGCTTCCGACCATCGTGTCGTTGAGATGCCGGACTGAGATGTGTTGTGTGTGTTTGTGTGTGCATGCATGTTGCGGCTCTAATTATATAGGCTCGGGGGCGGAAGCTAGGGTTCCTCCGCAGTGCCGGTGTAGGAGGGCGGCGCACCCTGGTCCAGGAGGTTGTGGACGCGGTCCACCGTGTTGGTCTTGCTGGTCTTCGTCAGGTCCTGCCACTGTCCGGCCAGAGTAGTGGCCAGTGCTCAGTGGTTCGCGGTGTCACCCCGGTGACGTCGTTGTTGGAGCGAAGCGGCAGGTTGTCCCCTTAGCACCAGAATGGCATGCTTGGTAATCCTCCCTGCTTAGGGCAACTTTGCCGCTCCCATGCTTACCCCTTTAAGCATGGAAACGGCAACTGTGGCCCCTTCGTCATCCTGCACGTATGCGTGCGTTGCCCTGCCGCGGAGCACAGGGCCCATGTGCGCCCTGCAAAAGTGGCAGAGCCTCGCGAAGCACTTCGAGTGCTACGACGCCTCGAGAGGGGAAGGTCTCCCGAGGCGGTCCCCTGGCTGCAGGGACTTAGCCGCTTTCTTCGGTACTGGGGCCCTCGTGTGGTTGTGTCCCTTGCGAGCCTCCTCAGGCGGGCTCGCCTGGTCCTTAGTAGCCTTCGCCGCCGGGGGTCGAGCCCTGGGGAGGGCCTAGTCCTTAATACCCTAGTTTTCACTGAGCCGACACTGCTGCTGGACCATGCCCGGATCAGGCATGTCTCCCTAACTAGATTAACTCGTTTAATTATACAAGATACAACGTAAGTTATGTGCATGGTTGGCTTTGTCTGAAATCTCACAAGTTGGACAGCACATCCAGCTGTGAACCCCTGAAATTTTTAATCGAGCTAACGGCTACACAGACAACGTCGTGTACGGCAAAGGCTCCGGCCTTCACACGGGCGACCCGTCGTCGGTGCTGACGTCACGCGCCACGGCCGCTATTCAGTGTTCACACCAAACGAGCCCATCGATAGGCTCCGTCGTGCCAATCCCGGCCACGAAAGCCGTGTGCAACGGGCCCTTCTGGAACCTACCGATATACTCCGCCCAGCCTCACCGATGAGATGGGCCCACGCGTCAACACCCAGGATTCCTCATGTCCTGTCCCCGCGTTGTATATAGACAGGTCGTGCACGGTGCACTCCCCCCAAGAACATCAGAAACCCAACCAACGCGGAGCATCCCCGGCCACGCATCAGACGCACACGCAAACACCCCTCGCGACGATACTGGCAAGGCTTCCCCTCCTCCGTTCTCTCCGCTCGCTCTGCTCTTCTTCCACCATGGCGACCGCCCCAACGACGGCGCCGGCCAAGATGCGGGCCCTGCAGTACGAAGCCTACGCCGAGGGCGCCGCCGGCCTCAAGGTACTAGAAACGCATCCCGCACTGCATCTGCAGACTGCAGTTGCTCTGTGAGTAATTTGCCTTGAACGTTGGTCCCCGAGATTGGCATGTTTAGTGCAGAGGATCGTATGGCTGGTCCGCTCGTACATAAATCAGCTAGGCCACTGCCTAATTGGTTCGTCAGTACCTGGCAATCCCCGGTCGTTTAAGAATCGCAGGAATTCTTTCCTGAGATTTGGAGCTCTGCCTTACTGAAGTAGAACTTCACTTTCACTGTTATTTGGTACTCTATATAATTTGTGGTGGCCAGGTGGGTACTACGTAACTACAATCTTATAGTTTTATGGAAGACTGGTTAGGTTAGATGCTATGGTATAGTGAAACTAAGATTCCTTCACAAAATTAAATAGTTGTCACATGTCTGATGTAGATGCAGAAGTTAGTTTTGGGAGCTCATTTGAGAGTCAACTGGAAATTAGTTCAAATAGTTGGCGCACATACCTGGTGTTTGATACTTGGAAACCATGGTGGAGAGAATTTTTCTGCTCCAGCTCCCGAGTAACCTCTCCAATCTATATACCTAATAATATTGAGATGATGAAGTTAGTTGTGTGAGTGCTGACTCGTGGGTCACTTGGTGTACCCGACTAATTTAGGGGAGAGAGATATGCTTGACGCAGTTTGTCAGTTAACAAGATTTCCTCCTCCCTTTTTCGCCTGGGTAGAAATATCTCAAGTATGGGTTTTGTTTTATCAAAAGAAAAACTGTAGACATCAAGGTGCCTTCTTGCAAGAATTGAACCTGCAACTATTTAAAACATATAGACATGTAATTTCGAAATCTTTCAAATGCAGCATGTGGAAGTTCCTGTCCCGTCAGCAAAGAAGAATGAGGTGCTGCTGAAACTACAAGCTGCAACCATCAATCCAGTTGACTGGAAGATACAGAAAGGGGACCTGCGGCCTCTGCTACCTCGTAGATTTCCTTGTATCCCAGGTAACTGTCCTCATACACAGTGTCACTGTGTGAATTCTAGCTATTCTGTCTCTAGATGGAGTCTTCCAGTTTTAGGTGTCAGTTCTTTTACTCTCTGCTGTGTCTAGGGTCATGTGTAGCAGATAGTGAATATGCATTTGGTTTGTCTTAATAATGTTTGTCTTGTCAGTATTTGAACAAATTTCTCCTAGGCACCAATTGGCGTTAAGTTTAGTGCAAATTATTTGCTTTTTCATTATGATGAAATGGTTTGCAGAACATATATTGTCAATATCGAGATAAGTTTAGACCACATAGTTTGTTTTACATTATAAGGCAGCTCCTAACCATGCCATCCAACATTAGCTTTCATTGTACATAAAGTATTTGATTGTTAATAATTATCCAGGGTGTCTCATGCCTGATAATCGATGGGTATTGAATATATATGTATTTGTTATTACTAGATCCATCAAACAACTCGTTAATAGCTTCATCTCTACTTCTCTTTTTCTTTCCTGTAGTCACTGACGTCGCAGGAGAAGTCGTTGACGTTGGTCCTGGAGTGAAGGATCTCGCAGCAGGAGATCAAGTTGTTGCCATGTTGAACTCTCTTGTAAGTAAACTTCATTCCTGTTAAACTCTTTCTATGTTTTTCATCTTGACACGAAAGATGCTGCCATAACAATCATCTACTCGTTCAAATAGTACAATAAGCTCATTAATGTGAACATTATCTTGTCTGTTACAGAATGGAGGTGGACTCGCTGAGTACGCTGTAGCATCTGCAAACCTGACTGTCAAAAGGCCACCTGGGGTTTCTGCAGCAGAGGGTGCTGGTCTTCCCATCGCTGCAGGCACCGCACTGCAGGCACTAAGATCCATCGGTACCAAATTTGATGGCACCGGCAAGCCTTTAAACGTGCTAATCACCGCCGCATCTGGTGGTGTTGGCCTGTACGCTGTGCAGCTTGCAAAGCTGGCGAACCTTCATGTTACTGCCACCTGTGGCGCCCGGAACATGGATCTTGTGAAGAGCTTGGGCGCGGACGAGGTGATGGACTATAAGACCCCAGAAGGCGCTAGCTTGCAGAGCCCGTCTGGCAAGAAGTACGATGGTGTGGTTCACTGCACCGTCGGTGTCACCTGGTCGACGTTCAAGCCGTTGCTGAGCAGCAGCGGGAGAGTGATCGACATAACCCCAAACTTCTCCGCTATCCTCGCCTCTGGCCTGCACAAGGTCACATTCGCAAAGAAGCGTCTTGTGCCCCTGCTTCTGTCACCCAACAAGGCAGACCTGGAGTTCTTGGTCGGGTTGCTGGAGAAGGGCACGCTGAGGACGCTGATCGACTCGAGGTTCCCGTTGAGTGACGCAAGCAAGGCATGGCAGAGCAGCATCGATGGACACGCTACTGGCAAGATCGTCGTCGAGATGGAGAGCTGATCGTGGTTGATGCTGCTATCACCAGCAGACTTCCATTCAGTGGGGAGAAAAGATTAGGATGTAATCATACAGACTAGCCATTTGTGCGTTTGTTTAGTTGAGTGATGTTCGTTTCCTTAGCTAGTGTTTAAAAGTCGTGAGTTGCATACACATATGGTTTAGATGTAAATCGGTAAAATGGTACAGTCGTGCTGTAAGAATATAGATATGGTAATGCTTCATGGGTTATTTAATTTCTGTCGCAATTCAGAGCCGGTATTAAGCGTTTTCTCGATTCGGACAACTGGTGAGAACCGTTTGCCGCCTGCTGCAAGATATCTAACCTGCTGAACTTGTCCTTTCTAGGATGAACCAAATGAGGGAGTTAGTTCTTGATAGAGAACAACTCCAAAGGAAGAAATACGGACGATGATGATGCCATCGACTAGATCCCGGAGGAAGCAGGCACAGCAGATCAACATGAGCAGTACAGTACTTGGCACTTGCAGTGAACAGGTTAGGGTTTTGCGCCGGTGCATCCAAGCCAAACCCAGCGCGCCGGTTCTCTTGCTTGGTGGCAAAAGGCGTCCGTGGCCAGACTTGTCGGCGACGGAAGGCGATTTTCCTCCATAATTTGTATCTCCCCTCCTTAATTTTGCTCTTTCACTCCATTTCTCCCCACATATATCTCTCTCCGGCCGATCCGCCATTTTACCTCAGATCCGACCGCCATGACTCCCAACAAATTCACAGGATCTCGCGCCGTCGGCGTGCCCTCCGCCGCCTTGGAGACCGGGAAGAAGGCGAGAAAGCCAAAAGCTCCGATGAAGAGGCCGGCGGGCATAACGTGGATCACGGACCACTTAGCTCCGATGAAAACATGATGTCAGAACTGTCCACTTCTCCTTCAAATAGTACGGTAAGCCCATTAATGTCAACATTATATCTTGTCTATTTCAGAATGGAGGTGGACTCGCTGAGTACGCCGCCTGGGGTCTCCCAATTGCTGCTTGCACCGCACTCCAGGCACTGAGGTCCATTGGTGCCAAGTTTGATGGCGCCGGCAAGCCTTGAAACGTGCTAATCACCGCCGCATCTGGTGGCGTTGGCATGTACGCTGTGCAGCTTGCAAAGCTGGCGAACCTTCATGTTACTGCCACCTGTGGCTCCCGGAACATGGATCTTGTGAGGAGCTTGGGCGCGGACGAGGTGATGGACTATAAAACCCCAGAGGGGGCTAGGCTGCAGAGCCCCTCCGGCAAGAAGTACGATGGCGTGGTTCACCGCGCCGTAGGCATCACCAGGTCGACGTTCAAGCCGTTGCTGAGCAGCAGGGGGAGAGTGATGGACATAACCTGAGTCGTTAGCATAAAACCGCGACTTTAATACTCAAATTGCGAAAAACCGCGACAATGATGCGGGATCAAAGAAAACCGCAACTTTGGTGGCGTTCGCTAGCAATGAACACATATTGCTCGCTAAACGCGAATTGACACCGAATCTTTCAAGTGGGACCCATTTGTCGGAGCTGAAGTGGCAGTAACAAAATCAAAAAATAAATTGTTAGCTGAGGTGGACTGTGGAACCCACTTGTCAGCCTAATAAAAACAAAAAACTAAAAGAAAAAAAAAGTCAGCCGGCGCCCAATCGCCGGCAGTTCCGAACTTTCGATGCCGAGGACGACCGGCCGGCCGAGCCGACTGCACGCTGCGCGCGACGGATCTGGTAGCTGTGTGGCATGTACGGCCATCGCTGGGCACTCGGCGATCGTTGCTGCCTCCCCTAGAGTCCACCTCGCGAAGGCCGGAGAGCAGGCCGGCAGCGGCAAGTATAAAAGTCGCGATTTTATGCTAACAACTCACATAACCCCCAACCACTCCAACATCCTCACCTCTGGCCTGCACAAGGTCACATTCGCAAAGAAGCGCCTGTTAACCCTGCTTCTATTAAGGGTCAACAAGGCTAGCCTAGAGTTCTTGGTCGGGTTGCTGGAGAAGGGCAAGCTGAACACGGTGATCGACTCGAGGTTCCCGTTGAGTGACGCGGGCAAGGCATGGCAGATCAGCATGGATGGCCACCCACCGGCAAGATCGTCGTCGAGATGGAGAGCTGATCGTGGGTAATGATGCTATTAACAGCAGACTTCCATAAACATAGTGGCCACACCACCTCTCTTCTCTTGTACTATTACACAACAGTCGACAAATATGTACCTATCGGCACACCAGATCAACCTGGGGAATAAAATACCTCTACTTAAAAAGGTTGCTCACCTCGGCCTTGTGCTCTGTACTTGTTTTTTGCGGGAAAGCTAGGGCCATCTAGTTTCAATACGGTAAAGAAAGTATAACACATCAGCTGCTCAAAAAATGCCAAAACTTACTAGGACTGCATCTGAATAGATGTAATATTCTACAATTAGTAACCAATATCACCACTGCTTTCCTTGCCACAAAACAAGGAGAGCATCAAATTTATGACCCGAATTCCCTGACCAACAACCTCACATGAACCCAGCTCGCGATACACCCTTCTTTGTGAATCTTAGTAAGTCCAAGGACAATGAAATAGCAAACTTCTACAAATGCATAGCTACCAAACTCACTTTGCGGCTGCCCGGGCACCACCACGACCCCCGGCTCCAGAGTGATCGACCCGCTGGTAGCCAACTTCGCCGCCTCCACGAGCCGAGCCACCTCGACCACCGCCTCTGCCTCCGTATTCAGATCGATAGTTGAAATCACCCCTACCGTAGCCTCTCCCTCCAGTGTAACCACGGCCTCTCGTCCCTTCACCTCGGAAGCTACCACCTCTACCTGGTGGAAACCTTCCTCTGCTACCGCCTGAAGCCAGAAAAAAATTATCAACTGGTTAGAACGAAAAAAGCTCTGGCAGACACGTATCATTTTTCAAAGAATACAATGGAAATTGTTATTTTAGTAACAAAAGAGGATTTTTATGTGACGATGGGTGTTTGATTCCAGGGTTTAGCTATACCCACATGTCAAAAATTATTAACAGTTTCATATATGCCCATTATGGCAATCCAAGAAATGTAATTTGTCAGCAATATACAAAAACACGCAAGAGTGAAACAAGAAGTGGTAGCCTGAATAATATTAATAAGTACAAATGACAGCGCTAATAATATTACTCCCTCCGATCCATATTAGTGGGCACAGCTTTATCTAAATTCATATGTATCTAGTTAAGTATTTAGACTAGATACATGTGTATCTAGACAAAGTTGTGCCCACTAATATGGATCGGAGGTAGTAACAGTTTTATGCCCATTATGGCAATCCAAGAAATGTAATTTGCCAGCAATATACAAAAACACGCAAGAGAGAAACAAAGAAGTGGTAGCCTGAATAATATTAATAAGTACAAATGACAGCGCTAATAATAGTATATGTGACCCAAAAACATGTGTAACAATTTCACTTGTCAAAAGATAAAACTTCTAATGTAATCTACATTACAGTTCATGGACTGATCATGTACTCATTGTCATTTTTGTTCTCAAATAGGTACGAGTAACTTAGAAACATATCTGAGTCCCTCCCACAAGACCCAAAACTTGTATAAAGTAATAATATGTACATTAGAGATGAGTGCTGAGTGAAACGTACCACGTGAACCAGGGTTCTTTTTTCTTCAACATGACATGGTCGGTCATCTATCGTCACAGGAGAAGCCTTCGGAGTAAAGGGTTTAATGAGATAAAGAAACATAGCATGGAGCTTAACAAATTGATTTGCGCAGTTCTAAAATTGATTCATGGAGATTAAAATGCAGATCCAAAACTAACAATCTAGGATAAAGAGGGTAATAAAAGCAAACAACTAGTAGAAGCTACAATTTAAATGTCTGTCAGTAGTACCGTGACTAAAACTAATTATCAAATGAATGATACATTCATAAACAACCTTGTAAATCAAAAAAACAAAGAGCGTGAAAGAACATTCTCTACTGCTAGTACATGTCCAGTTCCCACATTCTTTAGTTAAACTGTAGAACTATTTTTTATTTACTAAGATAAAAATTTATCACTAGCCTATAACTCTATATGCATCCATCCTTTCTGATATAATAAAAGGAAGGAAATAAATGAAATCTTCCCTCCTGCTCTTGACTTTCAGTGATGCTTTGGAACAGAAATCTAAGGGAGCATGAATCTCAAACTTTAAAAACATAACGAACTTGTTTTGCTTTTACTAGGCTTAGTAAAGACGAAATTCAAAAATCAAACAAAATTCAACAAAAAAATCGAAGTATAAAGGGAACATACATAGACCTAAAAGAGAATTAAGTAAATGGTAAGCTCATGATTACATGGTTCCATATACATCTATATCCCTCAATACAAACCCACTACACGCAAATCAGTTAGCTACATAAACAAGATGCAACTATAATATACTGAACTGACTCGGTGACATTTGACGAGCCATTTGTAACTAGAAGAAAAATGATACGGATCTTTCAATAACAAAGAACAAGCTGATGATTTAATAGGTGGACTAAAATTACCGCTAGTGCGCTTTGAACTGAGCTGGCATCCTCAAATTCTATAAAGCCATAACAGAACCCTTGAATCTGCAATTCGAGGTGGAAATACAAATGGAGACATTTAGAGTCGGCTAATGAAAACTCTTTATCAGTGTTGAGGGAAGAAAACATACCTTGTGGCTTCTAACTTGAATTCCATCAGGTTTAATCGTACCAAATCTCTTGAACTCTTCTTCTAATTGGCCAGGTGTGGCGTGCAAAGGCAGATTCTTTACATATACCGCAAGAGCATCAACTTTGAAAAGTTAAAGAAGATTGTCAAGCATTTCAGTCAGGGGCCAATGGAATCGTAAGTAGGATGCAATCATGAAAATTATATAGTACCTTCAGGGTCTTGAATGTTGCTGCTCTCAGGATTCGGACTAAAAGCTGGAGCATCAACAGCTGGAGCTGGAGCAGGAGGAGCTTGCTTCTCCAGCTTTGGTGGAGCAGGCCTGTAAGGAACTGCAGAATTCGGTGGCAGAACTGCTTTCATGACTTTGACCTGGAGCACGACAAGAATGCAATGTTAGTGACGATCTCCAAATGTGAAACCATACGGACACATATTTACCAGTCAATGTAAAGTATCAACCACAGCACCAACAAACTTGAAAAAAAACTCTTCCACCAAAGGCACTAGCACTATTATACTAAATAAACAATCATGATGTTACATAACATACTTCGTATTTCAATTCATGTTCCCCATTAAAAATGAATACGAAGAAGAACACTTGTCAAGCATTTATTATGCTGTGTAGCATTATCATTTCGGAATCAGTTTATGCAACAATAACCTGAGAAGTGAGAAATGAGAAGCTTCATCTGAACATTTACCCTCCAGACTTTATAGCATTATAACAAGAGCAATAAACAGAACTAGAGACTAAGAAACATGTAGACATATGTGCTTTCCAGCATGGTATATGAAAATATTAACAGCTTTCCGGAACCTACAATTGAAGCGTAGGACTTCTTCGGGGCGTCCTCCTGCGGTACAGGGGGCGCCGAAACCGGTGCGGAGGCTGCAACATTGTTTGGCACTTCATCTATGACCTCGGGAACCGGTGTTTCCTCCACAACAGGCACCTGTGCCTCATTCGGTGGGTTGTAAACCTCCTCTTTGGGATCCTCCTCCTCGTGGGGTGCAGCCTCGGACAGATCTGGCTCTGACAGCGCCTCTACAAGCAGAATAAATATTGGGTGATTATTTAACAAAGGATCTCATTATGGTTCACAGGAAAATAAATAAAAAACAGCTTTAATAAAGATGCGAAACAAACAACACACCCAGCTCGCGAGGCACACTCTCGACGACAGTGCCATTTGCCAGAGCCGCAGCAGGGGCATCTAGAGACTCCGGTGTAGGCTGCTGCTGCTGAGGCGGCGACAGGGCGGCGGCCTCCCCCTGGCCAACGTAACGCAGTATGTCGTTGAGCACGAAGTAGCCCTTCTCCTGCGGCGCGAGGAAGAAGGACTGCACGAACTCGCGGCAGACGTCGTCCTTGCCGGTGAGGTGTCCGTGACGAGCACGGTGACGCCGCCACAGAGCGAGTCCTGCGCGTCCACCCCTTGATCTCCGCGCGCGCGATGTCCATGGACTTGATCTTCTCGTTAATCGCCTGCAAAAGGTGTCAGGAAGTCAGATCTGGGCCGGAGGAAACGAGGGATGGAGAGTGGAGGAGCAGGGGCGGGTGTACCTCCATGGTTGTGACGGTGTCGAGGTCGGCGCCGTCGGTGACGGGGCGGCCGATGTGGCTGGCCTCCTGGTAGAAGCGGAAGACGAGATCCGGGGACTGGTGGAGGATGTTGTAGTACTGCGTCACGAAGGCGTTGCCCACCTGGAGGGAGGAGGAAGAAGAGCGTGAGTACGGCAGGAGTGCGCGGACGGCACGAATCGAGTCAGGGCGGATCGAGGCGGCTCGGCGGCGGACGGATCGGGAGGGGCAGGGGTGAGGGTCCGGTAGCTTACCACTTGCGCGGGCGGCGTGAGTCCTGGCGCGGCGGCGGCGGGCGGAGGCGGCGGCGCGGCCATCGTGGGAGGAGGGTTTTGGGAGGAGGCGGGGGCCGAGGTGGGGGAGGGTTTCCCGCAAAAAATGGGCGAGGGAGGAAGAGAGAGGAGGAGCGGCGGCGGCTGCGAGGGTTATACCTACGGGAGGGAATGGTGGGAGAGTGTGGCGAGGGCTGGGCGCCAGCGGCCGTTGGAGGATCGGACGGCCGTGATGGGACGGCGCGGGTGGGAGTACGTGTGCGTTTCTCTGCTGTGGTTTTGGGAGTGACACTGATCCGGGATCTGCTGCTCCAGCCTCCAGCCGGCCGCGCTCCACCGGTGGATACGGCGCTCGCCGTGCTTTCGGTTGCCGGGATCGTGATCTGACGCGGCCGCGGCTGTAACGTGTCAGAGTTGGATTTGAGTAAGATCTTGACCAACCCAAAACTCGCAGTACTACGGTGTGGAGCTTCTGTCTTGTACTACCTCCGTGTAAAAGAAGATGTCCCAACCAACTTCAAAGCTGAACGTATCCAATGATACATCTAAATTTGGAGTTGGTTGAGACGTCGTTTTGTGAACGGAGGGAGTACTTGTGTGGCTCCTTGTATGGTATGTAAATTGGCACGAGCTTAGTTTTCATTTCTCTCGAAATGGGATGTATTTACGCACTACACATGTCTAAATACATTATATTTATATTTTAAGCGGAGTGATTAGTTCCGAAAAAATGTGTGCCTAAACAAGACTGGAGCAACTCTAGCATAACAGTGAGCATGTGCAACATGTGATGGATATGTACCCAAACACCTAGTTTTCTAAGGATGACCCATAATTAAGGGTCCAAAAGTGCTCATTAACGTATTTTGGCTTTAAGCTTACATCAAGCTCCCACGAAAGAAAAGGAATTACAAAAGGGACCTTCATAGTTACAACAAGAACCTCAAAAAGAAATTGCAAAACGCAATAAGGTTCATGAGGTCCTTCTCCATCGATGCGAGGTGACAAGCTCGACAGCCAAGACATAGGAGGCATCGTCGGGGATGAGCCATTGAACTGGGACCTCTAGGCAGACCCCAGCTAGAGTAGAAGATCCTTCGCACCAGAGGAAGCAAGACCAACAACTCGTGGCCGACGAGGGTTGTTGTCCGACCAAGGACAACACGGACAAGGAGGGCATGACCATCACAAGTCTATTGCTTGAGCATGCCGTGCAGACCGAAGCAACCCATCGCCCCCTTCCCCGCGCATCCAACACCACCTGGCAACACAAGGAAGAATGGGTCGAAGAAGCAACCTCCTCCACATCAGCAACGAGCTCCAGATCACATGAAGGCAGCAGGACGATCTCAAACTTATGCATGCACACGCCCTTGGATCTGGTCTTCGACCACGGCATTCCCATGGACGCACGTCGAGCGGGAGCTTCTCTGGGCCTTGGTTGCAGTCTCAGAGCGAAGGAAAGAAATACGACATCTCGCTATTCGCCACGGGGGACAACCGGACAACTCAACAAACCCTAAACCTACTATGAAGGTGAGAGAAACTAAGCCTACTATATACCGAGGGGCCAAACCGCGTCTTCGGCTCCACTTCGACCGGCAAGCCAACGGAGGAGAAGAGGAACGGCGTCGGGCACGGGCGACTCTCAAGGGAGGGCGAGGAGAGGAAATAAGAAGGGGGAAATGAGAGACATGCGTCCATCTTAATTCCTAGTCTGTTACCCAAGCGTCTTAATTAACATCATAATGCATAGACAATCCACTATATAAGAAAACATTTAAGAGTGTTCTACCAGAACGATAGTATTCATAGACTTGTCGGTCGACACGGTGTAAGGAATTAAGATATAGATCATGAAACTTAGAGTCTTGAGAAATGGGAGTTAGTTGTGTGCATTGTATTTATTATTTACAATGAAGTAGAGTTAGGTCATCAATGTGAGTGCGATAAATATCGACATGACCTTCGCTAATTTCTCGACAATTTGAGCACTAATAAATACATGATAGGCTTATCATCAACGTGGTCATAGAACATACTCATCCCCTCAAAGATCTAGTCGTGCAAGAAATGGTGTCCTCTCCTTGCTCCACATGTGCTCCAATGGAGAAGGGAAGACAACATACGGTGTACCCGAGTAATTAAATAGTTCACGGCTACACAAAAATTGTGTTGAATACATAGAAATATTATGTTTGTAATTGCAAAAAAATTAGTGAAAAAAATGTTATTCCTAGCTACACAAAAATTAAATTGTGGTCGTGAAAAATAAAATAGCTCCATTTCATCTTCAAAATTTCTCTTTTTGTGTATCCCAAATATAATTTTATGACAAAACTTCTAGAACATGTACAATATATACACTTAGTTGTATGCTTTATTTGCAAAATATTCAAAACGAGTACAATATCATCCATAGATCATATGATCATAAGAGAATACATACAACATTGGATCATTGATAACCCACAAGTATAGGGGATCGCAACAGTCTTCGAGGGAAGTAAAACCTAATTTATTGATTCGACACAAGGGGAGACAAAGAATACTTATAAGTCTTAACAGCGGAGTTGTCAATTCAGTTGCACCTGGAAAAGCACTAGTAACAGGGGTGATGTGAAAGCTGCAGTAATATGAGAGCAATAGTAACAGTAACACAGCAGCAGTAGCAGTAACACAGAGGCGATGGCACCAGAAAATAGTTGATACTACTTCTAATGGCATATAGGACCGAATGAGTATTTGATGATGATAGATGGACCGGGGTTCCCAGCTATCTACACTAGTGGTAACTCTCCAATAACAAGTGTTGGGTGAACAAATTACAGTTGGGCAATTGATAGAATTGAAATAGCATTAAGACAGAACATCTAGTTTATTAATCATACGTAGGCATGTTTTCCATAAATAGTCATACATGCTCGCAATGAGAAACTTGCACAACATCTTTTGTCCTACCAGCCCGTTTGCAGCGGGGCCTCAAGGGAATCTACTGGCAATTAAGGTACTCCTTTTAATGGAGCACCCGAGCAAAGCATTAGCACTTAGTGAAAACATGTGATCCTCATATCTAAACTATCCTTCCAGTTATCCCAGTTGTTGTCACTCTAGGGCCTCGGGTTCCGGACATAGACATGTGCAAACAACTTGTAGATACAATCTAAGCAATAATTATAGAGCTTAAATCTAAGATCATGCCACTCATGCACTAGTGACAAGCATTAAACACAACAAGATTGCAGCAACAATAACTTCACAAACTTATAAATAGACTGGTCATAATGTAACAATTCATCGGATCCCAACAAACACAACACTGATTACATCAGATGGATCTCAACCATGTGAGGGAGCTCATGAGATCATTGTATTGAAGTACATGGGAGAGAGAGTACCAACTAGCTACAGCTAGAACCCGTAGTCCATGGGGTAACTACTCACGGAGCATGATGGAGGTGGTGGCGTCGATGGAGAAGGCTCCGGGGGTCAATCCCCATCCCGGCAAGGCGCCGGAACAGGACCTTCTGACCCCCGAAACTAGGTTTCGATGGCGGCAGCGCTCCGGAACTCTTTTTGGAATATGATCGATTGTTTTATGGTTTTCGCATCGGGGGCAATATATAGGCCAAAGGACAATGGTTGGAGGCACCCGTGGGCCCCACACCATGCCCCCACGCGGCTAGAGGGTGGGCCGCGCCACCACATGGTGTGGTTGGCTCGGTGCCCTCCTCTGTCTCTGCTTTGGACTCCGTTGACGTGTCGGAAAAAATAGGAGGTTGGCTCCTTGTTTCGTCCAATTCCAATAATATTTTCTTAAGTAATTATCTGGAATAGAAAAACAGCAGAAAACAGGAACTGGCACTGTGGCATCTTGTTAATAGGTTAGTCCCAGAAAATGCATAAAAATGATATGAAGTGTACATAAAACATGTGACATTGATATATAAAACAAGCATGAAACATCCGAAATTATAAATACGTTTGAGACGTATCAAGCATCCCCAAGCTTAGTTCCTACTCGTTGATACGTGCATTTTATATCATCATTTATACAACTTTTATTATCATATTATGATGTTATTTACATTGTTATATCATTGTTTTTACATGTTTTAGATGATTTATGGGACTTTCATACAAAATCCCTATTTTTGGTATTTAATTTCCGGGAGGCAGAAAACCTCCTCTTTCTTGTTTTTAATGTTTCAGGAGCTACAGGGACCCAAATAATAAAAGGAAAATTGCACAGCTGGTTTTTCGTCGGAAGAAAGGCAGAGGGAAGACGATCGAAGAGAGGAGAGCCACGAGGCCCAAAAGGGGTCGGCCCACGCGGCCAGATTCTTTGGCCACGTGGGGCCCACTAAACGGAGCCTCGGGCACCTCCTCGCTCGGGGCTTTTTAGCGACGCCTTCGTCTTGCCCGAAAAGTTACGCCCTAATTTTCACGAAACCATCCGAGGCTGCGGCGGCGAAACTCCTGATTCCCTCCGTGGGGGATCAGATCCTGCTGCTCCGGAGCTCCGGAGAAGGGGGAAATCATCGTCATCGTCATCACCTCTCCTCCTTGGCGTGGGAGGAGGCCTCTACATCATCACCATCATCAAGACCAGCACCATCTCCATCATCATCTCCGTGATCAACTTCGTTCCCCTCGTAGTTTGAGAGTTACTATACCCTAGATACTTGTCTTGTGCTACTATTCATGTTTGTGATTGAGTACTTGTCATTATTTGGTGGTGAAGTTATATTTTCAGATTGTGTTGTACCACTTATGCGACTGAATATCATCATGTTTGCACGTTGTGAGTAGTTCCCATATGTTCCTGAGGGCATAGGATGAATTGGCAATGATTTATATATGACATGTGTTGGTATTTTGTCTAGTGTTTATCTTTTTATGTGATTCTATGATGGTGTTGTGCGAACGTCGACTACACAACACTTCACCTATATGGGCTCATAGGAGAACACCGTAGTGTAATGAATTGAGGGAGACTTGGGAGGACATGTAAACCTGAGACCGAATCATGAAGTTATGTTATGTGGGTATTAGTATCGGGGACCTTAGAGTGTAATGCTATGGTGGGACTTTATGTCTTAATAATTCTTGTGTAGTCATTTACTTGGCCACATGATCCATATAAGGGGTTTAGTTTATTTATTTAGCTATACCTAGTAATGGCTCTGTCCAAAGAAGATTAAAACTTGACAAGATATTCAACGTGTTGTTTAATAAATCTCTATGCCTAGCAATAACCATGTGGTGACCACGCACACGAAGATCTCGTGCAAAAGAAACTCCAGAAAGACTCAAGTCTAAGCACTAAGCTGGATATCAGCTCTACCTCAACTTCTAATCCACGACTGCTGTTGTCACAACCCTATCTATCCATCTAGAATCTCCTTGCCTAGAGTTGTGCTTCTCCCTCCAAGAATAGTTGTCTTGTCTATAAGCATTGTCATTGACGTGTCCACCATTGAAGAGTTGTCGCCACTCATTCATCGGCAGACTCCATCAGGTTGATTTGACTCCTCGTCGAAGACCTCACCAACATCATGATGAATTCTTGTCCTTCCTCGGGTGTCGCCAATAATCTAAGCATGGGGTCAACAGAGGAAAGGGTGAGCAACACGAGCGTTACTCAGCAAGTTCATATAACAGGAATAAGGTGTTTTATGCACTAGCTACCATCCATACCAAAAGGTCATGGATGAACATGCATATCTTTGTAAAACATTTTTAGGAAAAGATTCATTTTATCTTCAGAAAACTATGCCCGTCATCCATTCACAGGTGCTAGAACTTCATGGAGTTCCTTTCCTGCAGCGTTCGCAGCTCCTTCCCGGAACAGGGAGTAACATGACACAATTCTTTACACTCTGCAGAGGTGCGTCACTTTACCCATAAGAGACCAGACCTTGTTGCACATCCAGGAATACTTTCCTGTCCACACTTCCTTGGTGAGGGGCCCAGCTGACGATCCAAACCATTCATAATGCTTCTCCGCGACCCCGCATGCCCACCCTTTCGTAGGTCTGTCCTCCCCTGTATCTGATGGTAGACCGATCCGGACCCAAAGTCCTCCCCTATACCATACAGATAGACTGTTCCAGACAACCCCTACAATCCATCATAGACCCTAGAAACCGTGGGAATTAAGGGATCCCACCCATGTGCATGTAGTCTCGCAAGATCTACAGCCTACGGGACTGGCAGTCCGTTGACATGCGAAAGGAAGAAGTCACGGAATGATTTTCCCGGCCCATACCAGATCTTATGGTCAACGCTTCATTTACGGCGCAAGAACACTGACGGCATTGGTGATTAAGTCCTATGTAATACATTCCCTTGCAAATGGAACCTCCACCAACCACATCATACCATGGTTCCATCTGCCAGCCAACAATAGATGTATATAGCAATTCACATCATTCGAAAATAATTTTTCCTTTTTCATGCAATGATAAACCATAGTACTTTGGAATTACTTTGATAAACATAATCAAGTAGGACACGAGCAAGAGTGAACTTGCCTTTTTTACAGCAAGATTATGCAGTCAAAGCACAAGTTCTTTGCTTGGCTGGTTAGACATGACAGAATCAACACTCAAGAAATGCTGATCAGAAGACACTGGGCTGTTTCAGCTAGTTCTGATTGTGTCCTGTGCTCTGCGCATCATTTGGAGGACTGGCAACATCTGTTCTTCAACTGCCAATTTAGTACCCGAATTTGGAATTATCTACAGGTCTTATGGAGGCTAGGTAGCACTATTGCACAAGCTCTTGTTGACGCAAAAAAGAATTTTACTGGGCCATGTTTCACAGAGGTTGTGATCCTAGCATGCTGGGCAATATGGAAACAGAGAAATGGCTGGATTTTCAAGAACATTAAGCCAACATTTCGTGGATGGAAGGCCTGTTTTGTACAGGAGGTCACTTTGCTCAAATATAGGGCAAAGACCACTGTTGTTCCTCTTTTGTCATCATGGCTTGACACTCTAGTTCAATTTTGCTTGTAAATATTTGTAGTTTTTTGTACATACGCTACCTTACGTTTTTAATAAAGTGGAGAAACGAGGCTGTGGGGGGCTCCCCTGCAGTAGAAAAGTTTCAAAAAAAGATTATGCAGTCAATGTCTTCGATACAATAAAGACTCCAAAATCTGGAAAGAACATCATTGGTCCGGTAAGGACTAATGTTTGAAGAAGCAATATGTTATTATGCATAAGTATGAGATGCATCGTGCAAAATACCCCAGTCATACCCAAGCTTAGCTAAGTAAGCTTTCGTCTTAAGCGATGCTACGATATCATCGTATTATCTTAGCTTGGTTTGTTTTATCACCGTTAAGTGATGTTATTAGAGCTTAAGTTGATAATGAGTTGAGATTAGTGAGTGTTTAAGGTTTTAGAATTTGATGTGATTCACATGGTGATTTTCAGGTTCTAAGTTCTTCAAGACTTAAGTTTGTTTCACACAAATTTAAATGAATGAGTATTAACAGATATTAGATCAAACAATTTTAAGTTCCTTTATTAATTAAGTATCACACTTAAAGAAATAAATAAAGAAACATCCTTGGTGGTAAAATTCTTAGTTTTAGGCTATTGACTTAAAGAATAAGAGTATAACACAAAGTTGATCCAATATTAATGATAATAATAATAGTGATCATCTTTTACTAAGTAAATACTTTATTTTTAGATTATATAAACAACCTTTACTAATAATTTTACTTATTGAATACATGATTTTATTTAACCACTTGGGAAATATCATTTACACATGTTCACATAAGGAATTTTTAAATGGGCATAATATATAACATGTTATGCTTGGAACATAAGTTCATATTTGCAATTTGGACATATAAATAAATTTAAATGGATTTGAAATGCATCCAAATGAATCCAAATTAGTATTTCAAATTAACTCCATAATTCAAATAATAAGCAAATTGTTGTTTTAATAGTAGAGTGATTAAATTTTACTTGAACACGCATTTAAATGATACAATTATATAGATTTTTTTTTAACATTTAGGTATATTATTTGTGTTTTTATGATTTAAAATGATTTAGTTATGAATTTCCAAAGGTCAAATTCCAATTAATCAATCTTCGGAATTACTAATTTGAAGTTGGTTCCACTTTTCATAGTTTAAATAATTACAAAAAACATTTTAGAGAGTGATTAAACATCTGACAATTGGGTCCCACATGTCATATTACTATTTATTTTAAAAAGGAAAATCAAGAAAACTTCTGATTGGTTTGCTGACGTCACGCTGACATCAGCAATGGAATTCATCTCCAATCCGAGCTCGAATTCAACGATTTGGAGCGATTTTAGGATGGGTTTGAGCATGCATCGGTAGAGGTTGACGTGTACTACCATTTGGTGGCGGCGCCGCTCCCTAATGGTCGCTGGAGCTAGCTCGGCGACGAGCTTTTGCGGCGGACGGAGACGATATCAAACGCGACGACGAATCCCTCAAGCAATCGAACGAATTGAAGGCATAGGAGGATGGCTAGGCTCACCACGAGCACGTAGGTAGCCTCGACGAGGTACGGCAAGCACGGAAGGCGTCGGAATCATCCGCGAAGCACGACGGCTGGAGTTGAGAACGACGTCGAAATTCCACTCCCTTCCGGACTCCACAGCAAGCACCACTCGTCTATGAGAACACGGGAGGCACGACGAAGCTCCCCAGCTACCCCACTCAACGGGGCGAGGTCGGAATCAATGGCGCACAGCGGCGACCCGAGGACCTAGGGTTAGGGTTTCCGGTCGATTTCCTGGGAGAGAGCAAGAGAGAGAGACGAGGTGAGGTAGAGAGTGAGATGGGGACGGCTCTAGGGTTCTTATCCGCGCGAGCAAGCACGCAAAGAGGAGGTGGCAGCGACGACCACAGCGTCGTCCTTCTGGCCGGAGGAAGAAGAAAGAAAAAGGACAGTTTGCAGAAAACCCCCTGTGTTTCCAGGAAATTACAGAAGCAGTGTAAACAGGCCCCTGGCTCCTGTTTTGAAAGGTTTGAGGACCTGTTTGTGATGATTGTATTTGCAGAAAAGTCATGGGATGTTCAAACTTGCACAAATGAGTTTATTTTAAACTTAAATTCTTATTCTTTTGTGTATTTTGAATACATTCATCATTTAAAGTGAATTTGAGCATATTTAGATTTATTTCTCATTTTGAATTGTGTAACTTAACACCTCTATTATTGTTGTGCATTATTTGAGTAACATGAAAATCTATTGCTTTATTCTTTATGTTATGAATACTTGTTATTTTCAAATACTAAAGATAGTTTCTTGCTTGACTTGAACTCCAAATATTTATTCAAACTGTTTTGAGTGCTTTATTAATTCCTGAGCAACACCAAGTTGTTGCCCAGCAGTATATGCATGTATGCTCACTGTGACAACTACAAAGAGTAAACACAGTGTTTCAATTCAAATACATGCTAAGCACAAAATATGGCCCTAGTGGCTTTGACTTGTGATACCTGATAACTAAATCATGTGAAAACATGACCAGATCTTTGTAGATGCACAAGTACAGATATCGTGCTTGAGGTTAGGTCTTATGGTGATATAAATGATGAGAATAGAATCTTGGTTGGTTCCACATCTCATTCTGAAGATAAAAGATTAATGCACTCCTCTTAAGTAGGAATATTTCTTTAGTGTGTGGAAGGAAATTGTTAGAATAACTGCTGACTAAATAGTCCATGTGGTTTCATCTCCCCACATGTCCAAACTTATCTCTTATTGAGAAATAGAAACTTGAATAAGACAAATGATGATCTAGGTCACAAGATGAACTTGTGAACTCCTCTCATAAGAGATTTGTCCACAAACACAAATATGCGAGAGTTAACTCATGTAATGGTTAAATATGGATGATGATCATATGATTTTGTGCTTTGGGCTTTACTTTCTCCTTGATAATCATACTCTTGGAGAAACACCATAAACTACCATATCACTATCTTCTTTGGACACTTGATTATGCTGCCTAAGTTACAATGTGGTGTATTTTATGACATCGGTTTGCCTTATGCATATAAAAGAATATAATAACAAGGTCATGAAGCTTGTCACCATATTACTTTGTATATTCAAGAGGCTGAGATGTTCAGGATTATCTGACCTTCTGTTTTTTTGTATATGACACTCAATTGTTTGAGAATACAAAAGTTGTTTGTTAACAAGGTTGCAAAGCTTGTCACCAAACTACTTCTATATAACACAAACCTTGGAATATCACACTCTTTCTAGAGAGATTGTTAAAAACAGATTATAATAGAAGAGTTTCCAAATTCTCAATGATGGAATGATATAGCACTACTTCTATGCCATCCTAAGAAATCCTTCTTCAAAAATCTTCTCATAACTTTACCTCCTTTCTTGGGATGCTTCTCTTGCTGAATGACTTCGAGAAGATTAGAGGATAAGAAGATAAGATAGTCTTGATATAATAAGTAGATCTAGTTTAAGATTTAGTTTAGTCTTTTATCCTCCTTGCACTTCTCCTTATCTTTCCTTTCATGTATGTACTTATTCGATTATTGATGTAGTTCATATTATCATTTGATTTATAGTTTCTTGTATTATTAGCTTGTAATCAAAGTATTTAGAAATTTAGATACGATAAGATTTTGAAGTTTATAACACTCATGTTGATGACAAGGTTTATTCCACCAACATCAGCGAAACCTCGATGTCTATTTCACAAGTTTGGTTCCAAGTTTTTAGTTATTCGTCCTCTAACAGCATTCTCAACTAGCCTTTCGAGTGGTGGTTGAACACTCTATGACTTCATTGAAAAAGTTTTAAAATTTTCTGTGTTTTCAGATGCATGCTATGCAAATGCACAAATCTATTTTTGCCCCTTTCTACTCTCTGAACTACGGGTCATTACAAACCAAAAATACCAAAAACACTTGCATCTTTTATTGTTTTATTTATCAATCTTGCTAACCAATACCTTCAGCTCCTCGTGGGTTCGACAACCTTTTCTAATCGAAAGGTACTACAATTGATCTCCTGCACTTGGGAGTCATCAAGATACTTTTCTAGCGCCGTTGCCGGGGAGCATAGCGCTATTGGTAAGAAGTTTGGTAAGGAAACTTGAAAGCTGTTTTATCTCATTGTTACTATGGCATTTATGAATCGTGTCTCGCTGCATCTTGCTCTATATGAAAGTGCTTATCCCACTACTCCTAAAGTGGTTGAAACTACTGTGTCTGAGGTACCTAAAGTGGGATTAAAAAAATCTCATCGGTCATGTTAAAAGTGTTATGAAAAATCCATTTGCTGGGGATGGAATTAAGTCTGCACGTGAACACGTGGAGATAATTGAGGACATATGTGGCTTATTTAGACTTCCTGGTATTTCTGAGGATCAGGTAAAAATGAAGCTATTATATTTGCCTTTATCTGGTAATGCTCGTGATTGGTACAGGTCTTTGGATGAGGAAGTCACTATTGAATGGAGTGTTCTGAGGAAGGTTTTCTTTCTTAAATATTTTACCCCTAAAGAAGCTTATGAGAATCGCTGCTGTATATTTAATTTCTGGCCACATCTGGGAGAGAGTATTACTCAAGCTTGGGGGAGGTTAAAGGAACTCCTTCGCAAGAACCCTTGTCATGATCTTACAAGGAAAATCATATTGATGAACTTTTATGTGAGGCTACCAAGGAAAGACAAGGAATTTCTGGATAATTCATTTGGTGGAAGTTTTACAAATAATACTGAAGAGGAAGCATGGAATTTATTGGAGACTATTTCTGAAAATACTGGTCATTGGGATCTTGATAAAGGTAATGAGCCCTATTTAGATTATCAATATTCATGTGTAGAGAACTTCTCTACTTCCATTTTGTTTAAGAATTTGAGTGATAATTTTGGTCTTGATCCTTATGTTATAATTGAGATAGCTAAAGGTTTTGCTTATCATATTGGTGTTCCTAAAAGTGGTTTTGAAGTTTATGTTGAACCTGTTAAACAATCTATTGTTGTTCCTAAAGTTATTAAACAGGTAGAACCAGTGTCATCTGTTACAATTGAGGAGTATGTTGAACCACCTCCATATCCAAACCAAGTTAAGGAGAATTTACTTATTGCTTTACTAACAAAAGTAACAGAAGATGTTCTCAGCCTTATGAACAGGTGGAAGTCAACAGTCAAATTTATGTTATCAAGCAACTAAATGAAGAAGATCATGTTGATGTTTATTTATGTGAAGATGCTACTAAAGTCATCAAAGGTAATTCGACCAAGGTTGGTAAACCTGTTATATCATGCTCTATTGGGACTTCAAGTTATCATGGCTTGTGTGATATTGGAGCAAGTAATAGTGTCATTACATATTCTCTTTATCTTGAAATCAAGCCTGATATTGATCCTATCATTATGGAAGAGACAGGTATGACAATTCAACTTGCTAATAAAGATTATATTAGTCCATTTGGAATTGTTAGAGATGTTAAAGTGTTGATTGGCAAAATAAAATATCCTGCTGATTTTATTGTGCTTGGTTGTCCTCAAGATTCATTATGCCCTATCATTTTTGGTAGACCTTTCTTACACACTGTTGGTGCTGAAATTAATTTGCCTAAAGAGAAAGTGTTTATTAAATGTGCTGGTGAAAAACTTGAATTCAACTTTTCTAAGTTTGCTCATAAACATGTTGTGAAAGAGCCAATTTCTGAAGATATAATTGAAACTCTTGCTCATATAGATGTAGCTTCAACAGATGTTGTCATGGTGGTATCACGGCAGATGCCATAGGATGGATAAAGTGTGGGGCCGGATGGACGCTGGTGGATCCGAGGAGGGCTAGCGCGCTAAGGAGCACGCACAGAAGAACAAACACACACACGCAAACACGCACGATCTACCCAGGTTCGGGGCCCTCGTGAGGAGGTAACACCCCTACTCTTGCCTGCCTCTCTGTGTATATCAATGTCTCACACGTACAAAGGTGCTCCTCGAGCTGTATGTCTCATCTATGGAGAAGAGCTCAAGGAAGAAGATGAAGTAAAGGGGGGAAATGGATCTCAGGGCATCGTCCCTCGCGCAGGAGGGGGTGATGCCCTATTTAAAGGCTAACTGAGTTACGGTAATGCCCCTCTTGGTGCACTGTAGCCACGCCAACGGTGTGTCATGATGGCACTCCTGTCAGGGACAAGACATGGCCTGCCCATCCCCTGCAGCCAATGGTACAGCTAGAATTTACCCTACTGCAGGGACAAGACGTGGCCTGCCCATCCCTAACCTCGTAGCCTTTTTCCCTGGAAGCTCCGGAGTCAGCGGTCATGTACAAGCTTTCCCGCCGTTCCCGCAACACGCTCCCCTGAGATTCTCCGTGTCAGGAGCTTCCGTGCCAGAAGGGACGTGACAGCAGCATTGACTCCTGATCCGACACTACGCTCCTCTGCTTCTTTAACCCGGAATGGATATGTCGGGTATTCCTTGGCTCTAACCCGGGTTGGCTATGCCGGATATTCTCCTTGAGCTAACCCGGCATGGATATGCCAGATACCTTGCCTCGGCGTAGACTCCTCGCCTACACATAAGAATAAACTTGGTAGTACCGACATTCTTATGTCGGTAAGGTCGTTATGTCGGATGAACTATGTCGGATGAGCTATGTCGGTTAAGACATATCGGCCCCTCCGGACTTGTTTACCTCGGTCACTTCCGTACCTTGATCCACACTTGGATACACTTAACTCCATACCATGACCCTACCCGGGGGTAGCCCCCGACATTAGTCCCCGAAGCTGGTGCGGTCCTACAGACTTGCATGAAGGGCCACACCAGGTTTACCAAAACCAAACCAATCCGAGATTGATATCCAACATACCTATGTCGGAATTATCCCAACCATAAGAATCCAAACTTCCTTTTTCTCACCTGCGCTTATGTCGGTTTGGCCGACAGAGCAGAAATTGCGCGCCTCGATCCTTCCAGGATTTAGTTACTGCATATTCTTTAACTGCTACCGACATTTCCTGTATGTCGGTTTCCCCGACATGGTGAGGTTCTCATAACCTCAGTTGAGTGCTCACCATCGCACTTGGCAGAACCGTATTGTTTTCTCCTCGGTTCTTACGCCCAGACAGACATGCCTCTGCATGCTCTGCACGCACGTCACACTGACCCCACCACCTGTCACGTCTTGTCCACGCACTTGAGTGCGTTTGACCGCACGACGCGTACATCGCATCGCATTTTTTGAACTTCCCGCCCGTTGGTGCTCCACTAACCACGCCCTGCGCAGTTACTGTTTTGTGGCCCACGATGTGGCCGTTCGTGCGGTTACATGCACCGCTAACCGCGGCAATCGTGCGCAATAGATCACGTGGCGGTTTCGGTAACCGCGCACGGCCGCTCCACTAACCGCGCCCATGGCGCCCATAAATAGGGGGCAAGGGGCTCCACTTCTCCTTTCTTCCCCACAACATCTTTCTGCGCCATCGCCGCCGCCGCATGAAGCCCTTCACCACTGCAGCACGGAGGAACCGGCACGCCGCCGTCGACCGAAATCCTTCGCGCCGCCGCCGCGTCGGACTCTCCGCCGCAACGCTCTGCGCATCCGATCCTCCGGTGAGTTCCTCATCTGCCTGATCCTCTCCGATCGATTTAGCGCTAGGATCTTCCTAGTTAGCTCCAAGATCTTCCGCCGTTCCTGGATAGATTCCTTTTTCTTTCCTTTTGTAGATCTTTCCTGCGTACTTCGCCCGTAGAAAAGTGTTTTCCTTAGCTATCTTCTTTTCCTCCACCGTGCAAGCATTAAGATGCTCACCGCCGGCGAACTTTTGCTCTTCATGCAGGTTTTCCTCTCCGAGATGTCTTCCCGCCATACCCCGGATCCTGCCGACATTCCCGAGGAAGAGGGAGAGGGAGAGCGAGGTGGATGGGAGGGCTCCGACATCTCCCAAGATGAGATAGACTGGCTGAAGCGAACCCGGCGCATTCCGGAATGGGTGGAATGTCGGGTCCCGGGCAAGGAGGCCGAGCCAAACTTAAAACCCGGAGAACGGGTGGTCTTTGTCGCGCACTTAGAGCGCGGCTTCGGACTCCTGGCGAGCCAATTCTTCCGAGACTTTCTTACTCGGTTTGGCCTTCAACCCCACCATCTCCCTGCAAATGCCATCACCACTCTTTCCTCCTCCGTGTCCTTTTCCGAGGGATACCTCGGCCTCTGGCCCACAGTCGATCTCTGGGCCAAATACTTTCAACTCCGGAAGCAAAGCATTCCGGACCCGGAGAACAAGGATCTCCCCAAACAGATGACTGCTTGCGGGGCGGCCACCATCACACCTCGGAGGAAATCCATTTTTCCTCGGATTCCCTGCCTGGAGTCATGCCGGAAATGGCAGCGCACTTTCTTCTATGTGAAGAACCCGGATGGTGGAGACGATTTCCTCAACCTGCCTAAGTGGAATCCCGCTACCCCTTCCGAACAGCTCAACTAGGGTTTTGACCCGAAGACCTCCAGTCCCGAGATCAACACGATTCACAAACTCGTCGAGTCGTTCCAGTATAAGGAGGGGCTAGTAGCTGATGACCTTTTACGAACTTTCGTCATCCACCGAGTTTCGCCCCTCCAAGAGCGAGTCCACAAGATTTGCACATGAGTGGCCGATATGACCCTACTCGGACCAGCACACATGAGCTGACCAAACCCGAGGTTTGGAGGCGAGTCAAGGCCATCGCCAAGACACAGATGCCGGAGGAATGGGAATGGGGCAAAGAACCCCGCAGCAGGGCAAACCCCCCTCCACATGTAAGTATCCAGCAAACTAAACCGACACAATTCTCTTGTCGAGACAACTTTTATGTCGGCAGCATATCTACTCTTAGTGTAACCTGACATCCTTGCATTCACGCTGCAGAGATTCACTCGGCAAATTACTGAAGATGGAGTGAACCCCTCCAAGAAGTGGGGCAAGGATTTGCCTATCCCGGCCGTCACCGAGGCTGAAGACCCAGATGACGAGGATCATATGCCCATCCCCACTGCTCGCCCCTCTGCCTCGGGTAAGCCTCGAGTCCAAGCTTCACTCCGAGATTGCTCAGACGACGATGATGACGAATGCCAACTTTTAGATCCTATAGATGCTCTTCCCATCGCGTTTGCTCACCCACTATCCTCGGCCTCAGCTAACCTGACCGGCCCGAGCACAACTCGCAAGCGCATAGGGACCGGTACTTCCGAGACCGGGACATCAACAACCTCGGAGCCTCCTCCGAAGAAAACCAAGAGGGTGAAGAAGTCCGGCAAGATACTCCGGGGCAAGAGGCCACCAGTTACCGAAGGGTAATGAACTCCTTACCAATACACTTGCTTTCTTTACTTCTTAACCGAGATAACCTTTTCCCGAGATCAACTTTCTTTTTTATTTTGCTGCAGGGATGTCCTTCATGTTCCCCAGAGTGCTCCGATGCGTTCTCCTCTATCAGCACCCGAGGTAACTCGGTCTCCCGAGATTGAGGCTACTAGCCCAACTAGGGTCGGCCTTACCTCGGCACCTCTAACTCCCGCTGGCACACCGCCGCCGAGCTCTCAAGCTGCTCCTGGAGGTTGTCCAGGAAACCCGGACACTTCGGCCCCTGACCGAGATACTGACTCCGGTGTCCATACCTTGGACTCCGAAGTGGAGCGGCCCGAAGCTCCGGTAGTACCGGACCAGCAGCAACCACCACAACCACCACCACAGCCACCACAGCAGCAGCAGAAGCAGCAACAACAACAACAACAACAACACCAGCAGCTGCACCCGCAGCAGCAACAGCCACAACCACCACCGCAGCCATCACCGCACAGGCCATCTCCATCACCGAAGTTTCCCGTGGC
The DNA here is from genome assembly GCA_947311845.1 of Poa pratensis. Classification (NCBI taxonomy): domain Eukaryota; kingdom Viridiplantae; phylum Streptophyta; class Magnoliopsida; order Poales; family Poaceae; genus Poa; species Poa pratensis. The sequence continues at coordinate 104,975,563 of CAMZMU010000052.1, forward strand.
GCAATCCCGGAAAACCACAGCCAACTGGCCGCCGGGACAACGCTGGTTATCTTGGACAAGCAGCCCAAGGTGACTCCAAGGCAAGCTCTAACCGCATCTGTCTCCCGAGCTTCAGCAGCCCGCTGGGGGTTTCCCCTATTGCGCACCTCAAGTGGCCACAGCTTGGGCTCAGTGGAGCATTATGACATGGATTGGAACTCCGCCGACATAAGCGAGGTTTCATCCCGGGATCCAGTGGCCCAACATCCTGCTGGTCCAAGTGCGCTTGCTCAGTCCATGCACACATTGTAGGTCGCAACCCTTAATGCCAGCAAGACTGCCGAGGTAAATTTTCCTCAACTTAGTCTTTTCTTCCTTTACTATAGATCATATATATATTATCCCTAGTCCCCGAGATTCGGGTTAAGTGGTTGACGCTCCACCGAGTAAAAATCACTTGGCACGAATCTTCCATAAAAAACTTCGATTTCCAGTCCCCGAGACTCGAGTCGAGTTTTATTCGGCTTGAGTCTTGAAAAAATTCTAACATATCCAGTCCCCGAGGCTCGAGTCAAGTTTACTCGGCTTGAGTCTTGAAAAAATTCCGACATACTCCGTCCCCGAGACTCGAGTCGAGTTTACTCGGCTTGAGTCTTGAAAAAATTCCGATATATCCAGCCCCCGAGACTCGAGTTGAGTTTACTCGGCTTGAGTCTTGATAATAATACTAACATTTCCCCTTTTCCAGGATAGCATCAATGCTCGGACCAAGGTATTCCAAACCTTTCTCTTGGACCACAGGAAGCTCCGAGACTCCCATAAGCGCTTGAAACCGGAGCAAAAGAAACACGATGATGCACAATGCTGCGCTAAAAAAGGAGCAGGATGAAGTGGCCCGACTCCAGAGGAAACTTGAGCGGGTGCAGAAGCAGCGGGAAGAGGACGCCCAGAAGGTCAAATCTGAGATGAAGGCAGCTGTCACCGCGGAGAAGAAGCTTCGGGAGGATGATGCTGCGAAGCATAAGGAGATCCTTGGCGAGACCGAGGCCCGCGCTACCTCGGCTCAAGAAGCCCTGGATGCCTTTCAGGCGAAGTGCAATAGTTGGCTGGCCACTCTCGTCTGGATCAACTAGGAGATGAACCGTACGTTTTCTCCGCCCCCTTTTTCTGCCCATACCGACATTTGCCATATGTCGGAATATGACTTAACTTGCTTACATCTTTTCTTACTGCAGAACATTTCGCTCACATCCAAGTTGCTGCCTCAAACATTACCAACAAGGCCCGAGCAAGAAGATCCGAGGCTGGCACCATCTCGGAGGAGTGGGACATTGAAGACCATCTAACGGCACTGAAGGCCCAGATTTCTCCACTGAAGATCATTGGCACTGAGCTTCTTGAAGCCAGCATCCGGGTTTACTAGAATTTGTGGCCTACTGCTGCAACTCCGACCACTACTGCCAAACTAGCCAAATGTCTGCAGACCGCTGAGACAAGACTCCGGGAGTGGAAATCCTCTGCAGCTCGTGTCGGCGCAGATCAAGCATTGGCCTTTGTGATGTCTTGGTATGAGCTCATCAAGCTCGATTCACTGAGGTCTCTACGTGCCCATTCACAATGGACTGAGGATCCGATATTGATCGCGTGCCACAAGGAGGCAGCTGCCTTCATGGCCAGCTACGCTCAAACTCGGCACTTCATCCCTGGGGATGTTTACTCCGATGTCGAAGATTATGCTGATGACAGCGACGATGAGGAGAGCGACGACGAGGCCGTGGACGAAGAGATTGAAGCTGAGGCAGCCGATACTGCCACCGACACAGCAGCCGAGACTGCCGAGCAGCCAGCAACCGACTTCACTCCAGAAGCGGCCTCCGACACTACCGGAACCTCGACAGTCACTCCCACTCCCGAGGTTGTTCCAACCACCGAAGGTGCTCCTGCCCCCGAGGTTGCTTCTGCCAAAGCCCCTGCCGATCCGAGCTCCTCCGGCACTGCCTCCTAAACTTATCATAAGTAGAATTATCAAATCCTCAGAATGCCGGGTGCAGATGTAAATATACCTTTAAGTATTTCGTCGTGCTACTCCTATTTTGCTACTTTTATTTGAAAACGGCTTAATGCCGGATCACTTTGCACCAAGTCCCCGAGTTTACTTTCTTGTTTACTATACTTAGTAATCTTTGCTCTTGTCTACCATTTCGGCGTTCGACAATCGAGTCACAAGACCAAAACTATAGCATACTGTACTTAGTAAAATTTTGAGGTATGATTCATAGTCAACCGACACAAAGAAAAGGAATGAAAAAACCGGGTTAGTAAACGACATATGTCGGATCTTTTTAGGACCGAGTCCCCGAGTCCACTTTCATGTTTACCATATACCATAACTGTCGGGGGAATACTTTCTGGATTAACCCGCGGCCCAGTGCGACTTAACTTACTCGCACGGATGAAGGCCCACTTGGGAACAAGCCCAATATTGAACCGCCATAAGGAGAAAGATCTAGAAGACAAATCCCGGAGGACGTGAAGACCAAGTAGTCTCCGAGTAGGCCTCTGTGGATGTATTCCTTATGGGGAAGTTTCCTTTTGTAACCTAGCGAGCCTCTGTGTATATAAAGAGGACTCGCAGGACTTAGAGCGGGTCAAGCTATCAAGCCCCAAACCCTAGCTCATACGGCGAGTACCAGATCGGATCGCCTCCATTGTAACACCTCGATTATCATATCAATACCAATCTAGGGTAGGCAGGAAGTAGGTCTTTTACCTCACATTGAGGGGGCCGAACCTGGGTAAATCTGTGTTGATCTTTGTTCCTGCGATCCCAAGCTCGGAGATGCTTGACTCGCGTAATCCCACACCTACGAAGTCATCTATGACACCTGACGTGACAAACCCACGACAGTTGGCGCCCACCGTGGGGCCTGCGGTCAAGAGCGTCACGTTCCGCGCAGGATCCATGAAGGGAGCTGAAGATCTTGTTGTTGGCCGTATCATCACGGTCAATGGCACACCCCTCATCGACGATTCAAGCTGGGGGCCGGAAGCAGATTATTTGGAGACCGGCCACGTCATCCCGTTCGGATCCATCAACGTCTTCGTCGGCTTCATCGGTGGCAGGTCCGTTAGATCGGTCCAGGAAGGCGATTCAGTAGAAGAAGTCGCCGATGACGGGGAAGAATCCGTGGAAAGCATGGACTCGCAAGAGTTTGGGTCCATCATACCTGCCTTTGAAGAAAGTTGCTGGGGTTACCCACCAGAAATCACATCATCACCAGATCAAGAGATGGCACAAGTCGCGGTTTACATGGCCGGAGGAGCAGGTGCGTCAGGAACTGCTGGAGAAACCGAGGCATCGGCACCCCCAAGCAACCCACTTCTTGTCCCTGTGTCAGCCACGAACGCCGCCCTCCGTGCAACAGAAATTGAGGCCGCCAGGGCCGAGCTCCTGTATGAGGTTCGAAGGATGGAAGAAGAGCGCCGCAGGCTCGATCAGATAAACCAAGGAATCCAACAGGAGCGGCAGAGAGTAGCCGCGCTGGCTGCGACTCAACAACAGGTTGACCCGCAAACACAGCTGCGCGCGACTCAACCAACAGTGGAAATCCCGCTCACTCCAGCCGCAGGGACGGAATCCAGACGACTGCGGAAGGAAGGGTACCAAAATCAAGAGACCCAGCAACAACCAAGGAGGTTTCACACCCCACAGGGCCATTACCAGAACCCTGTCGATAATATGTATGCTGCGGCTAATATCTTGACTCAGATGGTACCAACAGGCGATGACCCGGTCAATGCTGAGGCGCGGCGCGCGATTCAGATGTTAAGTACGGCAGTCCTGCAACAAGCCAATAGGGCGGAAGCCGAAGCACAGCTGCCCCTCGTACCAGCCAATCACAGGATTACGCAGAAAGAAGCGTCCAGAGCAGGCCACCAGAGGACGTGTCAGGAGTCGCACAGAGGCAACAGGAGCAAGTCGCAGAAGCGCAGGCGAATGCCCATTGATGCAAAAGCGGCCCGCAGATAACCCCGCAGGCGCACCCACAGCCCTGTCCTCGCGACTCAAGGGACCAGCGTGTTTCACTGAAAGATCAGATCGGAACCTTTTCCTGAAGATTTCAAAGGGCCACGCAAGGTGGCAAACTATAACGCCAGCATGGATCCAACCACTTGGCTCAACAATTACGAGATGGGCATGAGCATCCTAAACGCATCTGAAGAGATCTGCGCACGCTACCTAACATGATGCTAGAAGGAGCAGCGCACATATGGCTGCAAAATTTGCCTCCCAACTCTATAAATACTTGGGAGGAACTGAAGGATGCCTTCATTAAGAACTTCCAAGGAACTTGCAAGCGACTCTGCAATATAGAAGATTTAGAGCGTTGTGTCCAGAAGGAAGGCGAGTCAAGTCGCCATTGGATGAAAAGGGTGGCAGAAATAATACACTCCTCAGATAATATACCACCAAGCTCAGCCGTCCTGGTGATGGAGAAAAACTGCAAGTTTGAGCCGCTGATTCATAAGCTGGGTCGCATGAAGGATAAAGTCAAGAGCCTCAGCGAGGTGATGGCTGCGGCTAACAAATATGCCAGCTCAGACAAAACCAGAGACGCGTCAGACGGAGAAGAAGAGGAGGTTGCTGCAAAAGGAAAGAAAAACTCCAACAAGCCCAGCAGCAGCAAACGAGCCACAACAACACGAGTCAAAACAAACGCAAAAGCGAAGATGGTCACTCAGGGCTCGTCGCCAATGCGCGTGGAGGATTCAGAGGCCAGCGTGGAAGGGGTCGAGGATACGGCTCCCGTCCAATCAATATGCAAGAAGTTTTCAACCGGCCATGCGACCTTCATGCGACAGGTGATGGACGGCCAGCGGACCATACCAAGGCGCAATGCCATTATTACAAAAAGTGGAAAGAAGAGAGCCAACACAACGGGGGGAATTCCCATGAAGGAAACCCTAGTGCGGCTCATAACACAAACATTGGGCAGCACGGCGCGAGTAACCCCAGGCAGACGGGGCAGTATCACACAATAGTTATCGATACCTCCAAAAGAGAAGAGAAATTGAGCCGGAGAAGTCAGCAGGTGAACGCCGTGATACCAACAACACCCGCTTGGTTAAGGTGGTCAGAATACGCGGTAACCTGGAGTCGCGACGACCACCCGCCACAGGTACGGGAACCTGGCAAGTTGGCACTGGTTGTGGCACCATACGTTGCAGGATACAAGCTGACCAAAGTGCTTATGGATGGAGGAAGCAGCATTAATATCTTGTACTACGATACTTTCCAGCGTCTAGGACTCAAGGATTCCAGCTGCAGCCCACGTCAACAGTATTTCACGGCATTGTCCCAGGAAGGTCCGCACGGCCAGTGGGGAAAATAACCCTAGGGGTAACTTTTGGAACAGAAGAGAACTTTAGAAGTGAATTCCTAAGCTTCGAAGTAGTAAAATTCCAAGCCCATATCACGCCTTGTTTGGAAGAACGGCCTTTGCTAAGTTTATGGCCAGGCCATGCTACGTGTACCTACAGTTGAAGATACCAGGACCAAAAGGGGTCATCACAGTGTACGGAGATAGAGAAAAAGCAATAGAATGTGAGAAAGGAGATGCGGCTTTCGCAGAATCCGCCTGTGCCGCGGAAGAACTAAAAGGTTATAAGTCGCAGGTGGACCCAAACGATATGAGTGTGGTTACCACGCCATCTGCCGAGCCACCAATGAAATTCAAAGCGGCCCAGGACACTAAGCAGATAAATCTTGTTCCTGGCGACTCATCCAAGCAAACTAGCATTGGAGCACACATGGAAGAAGAGCAGGAGAAGGCCCTCGTTGCTTTTCTCCAGGAAAATAAAGACATCTTCGCATGGAAGCCGTCAGATATGCCAGGGGTACCAAGAGAATTAGCAGAACATAGCCTCAAAGTGAACCCTGCGGCTAAACCAGTGAAGCAGCCACTACGGCGTTTTCATGATGACAGGAGAAAGGCAATAGGAGAGGAATAGCTCGCTTGCTGGCTGCAGGATTCATCACAGAGGTATACCATCCGGAGTGGGTGGCAAATCCAGTATTGGTTATGAAAAAGAACGGTACGTGGCGAATGTGCGTTGATTACACCAGTCTTAACAAAGCTTGTCCAAAGGATCCATTTGCTTTGCCAAGAATCGACCAAGTAATTGATTCAACTGCTGGGTGCGAGCTGTTATGCTTTTTGGACGCCTATTCAGGCTACCATCAAATCAAGATGAAGAGGGAGACCAAGAAAAGACGTCCTTCATCACACCCTTCGGAGCTTTTTGTTACGTCAGCATGCCCTTTGGGTTGAAGAACGCAGGTGCGACTTACCAAAGATGCATTCAGAATTGCTACATGAGCAAATAGGTCGCAACGTTCATGCCTACGTGGATGATATTGTGATTAAATCGCAAGTTAGCCAGGATCTTATTGGTGATCTGGCAGAGACATTCACAAATCTCAGAAAATACAACATGAAGCTCAACCCCACAAAGTGCGTCTTCGGAGTACCAGCAGGAAAGCTATTGGGATTCATAGTATCAGAAAGAGGCATTGAGGCCAATCCTGACAAGATAAAGGCCGTGATGGATCTCCAAAAGCCAGAAAAGATAAAAGATGTACAGCGGCTTACTGGTTGCGTAGCAGCTTTGAGTCGCTTTATATCAAGATTGGGAGAGAAAGCACTACCTTTGTACAGACTGTTGAAAAAATCAGACACCTTCGTTTGGGACGCAGAGGCCGACGAAGCTCTGACAGCCTTGAAACATCAATTGACAAATGCTCCAGTTCTGGCGGCTCCAAAAGATAAAGAGCCAATGCTACTATACATAGCGGCAAATTCCCGCGCTGTGAGTGCTGTCATGGTTGTGGAGAGACAAGAAACAGGAAAGGAATACCCTGTCCAGAGACCAGTATACTACGTGAGCGAAGTCCTCACAGCTTCCAAACAGCGTTACCCACAGTGGCAGAAGTTGGTGTTTGGAGTGTTCATGGCGAGTCGCAAGCTGAAGCACTACTTCCAAGAGCATCCAATAACTGTGGTGAGTTCAGCACCATTGGCAGATATCATTCGTAATCGAGAAGCTACTGGAAGAGTCGCTAAGTGGGCGATCGAGTTGGGACCACATCACATCAGCTACGAGCCGCGCACATCAATTAAGTCGCAAGCCCTTGCAGATTTTATTAACGATTGGACAGAAATCCAAGTTGCTCCTAGCATGGCAGAAACCAAATACTGGACCATGCATTTTGATGGGTCAAGACAGTTGCAAGGCTCGGGGGCTGGAGTTGTTCTGACATCTCCCAAGGGAGACAAGCTGCGGTATGTGTTACAGATACACTTCAACTGCACAAATAACGTGGCGGAGTACGAGGCACTGCTTCATGGTCTACGTATAGCAAAGGAGATGAACATCAGTCGCATACGCTGTTTTGGCGATTCAGACTTGGTGGCACAGCAGGTCTCCGGAACGTGGGACAGCAAGGACGAACATGGCTGCATATAGGAGAGAGGTGGACAGAATTGCTGGACATTTCACTGGATACCAAGTTGAACATATTGATCGGAGACAAAATGAAGCTGCGGATGCCCTGTCTCGGCTTGGATCCAATAGACAGTCAGTCCCACCCAATGTTTTCCTGGATGAACTGCACAATCCATCAGTCAAACCTCCAGCAGAAATTGACATTGCAGAGCCAGAGGATGATTCAACTTTAGTCGCAGCCCTGCATGAACAGCCAGGATGGACAGAGCCATACATGGCATATTTAAGTCGCGGAGTGCTGCCGGACGATGAAATTGAGGCGCGCAAAATCATACGACGATCAAAGGCCTATACAATCATCAACAATGAATTATACAAGCGCAGCGTATCAGGAGCATTCAAAGATGTGTCTCACCAGAAGAGGGACGAAAAATCTTGCACGAAATTCATTCAGGCGATTGTGGCCATCATGCTTCGTCAAGATCTTTGGTGGCAAAGGCGTTCCGACATGGATTCTTCTGGTTAACAGCATTAGCAGATGCAGAGCAAATTGTCAGAGTGTGCGATGGATGTCAAAGATACGCTAGGCAAGATCATATGCCAGCCCAAGCACTTCGCACAATACCCATCACATGGCCTTTTGCCGTATGGGGTTTTGACATGGTAGGGCCTTTCAGACGGTCTTCAAACGGAAAAACTCACCTCTTAGTCATGGTGGACAAATTCACAAAGTGGATAGAAGCAGAACCTGTGGGAGATTGCGAGGCTGAAACAGCAGTCAAGTTCTTGAAGAAGGTCATATTCCGCTTTGGTTACCCCCATAGTATCATTACAGACAATGGGAGCAACACCTCTGAAGGGGCTACACAGATATTTTGCGCAGACAATGGGATAAGATTGGACCTCACGTCAGTAGCACACCCGCAGAGCAATGGACAAGCTGAGCGAGCTAACCAGGAAATTCTCCATGGAATTAAGCCGCGCCTTATTGAAAAGGTCGAAGCATCTCCAGGATGTTGGGTGGAAGAACTGCCAGCAGTACTGTGGAGCTTGAGAACAACCCCTAACAGATCCACAGGATTTACACCATATTTCATGGTCTATGGAGCAGAAGCAGTCATGCCCAGCGATATCATACATGATTCACCAAGAGTTGCGGCTTACATCGAGACAGATAATGAGATAGCTCGGCAAGACTCGGTGGACACATTAGAAGAGGTTAGAGACTTGGCAGCATCAAGGTCAGCAGTATATCAACAAGACTTGCGACGCTATCATGCCAGACGCATCAAAACCGCACCTTTCAAGAAGGCGACCTAGTGCTGCGACTTAAACAAGATCACAAGGGAATGCATAAGCTGTCCTCTCCATGGGAAGGACCCTACATCATCAGCAAGAAGCTAAACAATGGGTCGTACTACCTGCTGGATGTAAGGGAAGAAAGCAGCGAACGCCATGATTTCGAGGATCGTCTCGAGGCACCTCGCCCTTGGAACGTCGCACACCTGCGACCGTACTATACATAAGAAAAGGCTAATCAGAGCCAAGCATCATCCTTTCCAGCTTTATAGCTGAGTATCATCACAGCCACTCAGGGCTAGAACTTCAACTTTGGTCGCCACCTAGGCGCGACCTATGCAACATCTGATCGCCACCCAGGCGCGATCGACCCTTGTATCAGAAACCGGCTGCCACCTAGGCGCGGCCGTAAACTTTGTATCATCTCTGGTCGCCACCTAGGCGCGACCGACCCCATGTATCACCATGGATCGCCACCTACGCGCGATCCAACCCTATGTATAACACTCGGTTGCCACCTAGGCGCGACCTTATGTGTCATCATAATCAAAGCTTATCATAGCTTAGCCTATCATGGCAATATCATTATGTTTCTTGGGGTCTTTGTTACCCTGAAACAGCCGATTTATTGGCAATTATCAAATTTACCTTAAGTTGGATTGCTACTCGCATTATGTGGCCAAAGTACTGGGGTGTGGCGTCAATCGAGCTTGATTGCCTATCATGGCCGCTCTCGACCCTGAACACACATATTCCTAGGAAATACTGAGTCGCGCGAGTGCCCACTTAAGGATTCAGATGGCCTAACTAGAGGTCGATGTACTGCTTATAGTACGGCAACACCAATTACAATTACTTGTAACTTAACAATTGTTTTATTCATGATATCAAGTTACAGGTGATGACCTTCAGAGTTCTCTGAGAAGAATTGAGATGATTACCACATAACATCCTCTCAATCCTTGGGGGCTATATCATATTATCATCAAAAATTTGAAGATAGATCGTCATCAAGTTCTGAAGCTATCAGGATACTCTAAAGCTCACGAAGTCAGATGATCTTCCAGGTGCGAGTCAAGGCCAAACTGTGCAATTATAAGCCGCGAAACAAGGAAAAGCACGGCCTAAGCATTCAAGATCAAGAAATACTATGAAGTTCAGGCCACGCTTGGGGGCTAATGTCGGGGGAATACTTTCTGGATTAACCCGCGGCCCAGTGCGACTTAACTTACTCGCACGGATGAAGGCCCACTTGGGAACAAGCCCAATATTGAACCGCCATAAGGGAAAGATCTAGAAGACAATCCCGGAGGACGTGAAGACCAAGTAGTCTCCGAGTAGGCCTCTGTGGATGTATTCCTTATGGGGAAGTTTCCTTTTGTAACCTAGCGAGCCTCTGTGTATATAAAGAGGACTCGCAGGACTTAGAGCGGGTCAAGCTATCAAGCCCCAAACCCTAGCTCATACGGCGAGTACCAGATCGGATCGCCTCCATTGTAACACCTCGATTATCATATCAATACCAATCTAGGGTAGGCAGGAAGTAGGTCTTTTACCTCACATTGAGGGGGCCGAACCTGGGTAAATCTGTGTTGATCTTTGTTCCTGCGATCCCAAGCTCGGAGATGCTTGACTCGCGTAATCCCACACCTACGAAGTCATCTATGACACCTGACGTGACAAACCCACGACAATAACATCTGCTCTTGACTGCCATTTCGGCGTTCGTCAGTTAAGTCACAAGATCACAACAAAATAGCGTACATTACTTGAACTTCGAAACGAATCAAAAAATCATCCGACATATGAACAACATAGAAAAAACAGAGAACAAACACATGCATATGGACAAGGCAGTCCCTGAGTTTCATCTCGGAGTGCCAACATTTCATTCAAAGAAAACCGGGATACATACATTGCTCCCTTAGGAGTAAAAGGGACGGAGTAGAGCTACATTCCAGGGTCGCTTGGTCTCCTCTCCGGATTTTTCCATTACATTTTTCCTCGGTGCCTGCGCATCTATAAGATAATATGCATCATTGTGCAGAGCCTTGCTCACAATGAATGGCCCTCCCATGGAGGTGACAACTTGTGTCGGCCTGCACTGCGCTGTACAAGCCTTAGTACCAAATCTCCTTCTCGGAATACCCGAGGGCTGATCTTCCGGCTATGATAGCGTCGGAGATTTTACTGATATATTGCTGACCGAGATAAGGTCAATTCTCGGGCCTCTTCGAGCAGATCAACATCCTCTGCCCGAGCTTCTTTTGCCTCGTTTCTGTGTACATCGCAACTCTCGGCGAGTCATATTGTATGTCGGTCGGCAGGACCGCTTCTGCTCCATAGACCAGAAAGAATGGCGTATAGCCAGTTGAGCGATTCGGTGTGGTCCTTAGACCCCATAGTACTGCTGGTATCTCCTCTATCCAGCATCCCGGAGTTCGCAACAGAGGTTCAATCAACCGAGCTTTTATGCCGGCCAACACCAGTGCATTTGCTCTTTCCACTTGCCCATTGGCTTCGGGATGTGCAACCGAAGCTATGTCCAACTGAATCCTCTTTTCAGCACAAAACCGAGCGAATTCTCCCACAACAAAGTTTGTGCCATTATCTAAGATAATGCTATGGGGGTATCCATATCTTAAAATGATGTCCTTCAAAAGGACACAACTGTGTGACCATCACACTTCCGATTGGATTCACCTCGATCCATTTGGTGAATTTGTCCACCATCACCAGCATATGAGTCATGTTACGTCGGGCTGGTTTGAACTCTCCCACCATGTCCAGACACCAAACCGTGAAGGGCCAAGTGATGGGAATCGTCTTTAGTGTCGATGCTGGCAAGTGGATCTTCTTAGCGAATCTCTAGCACCCCTCGCACCTTCTGACGATATCTTCTGCCTGATCCAAAGCACTGGGCCAGTAAAACCCATGCCGGAATACTTTAGCAACCAGGGCTCTTGAAGAAGCATGATGACCACACTCCCCTTGATGAATTTCCAAAAGCATCTCTTGCCCTTCTGCTGGCTCAACACATCGCTGCAAGACCTCGGTTACACTTCTCTTGTACAGCTCCTTGTTGATGATGGTGTATGCTTTGGATCTTCTCTGCACTTGCTTGGCCTCCACTCATTACTCGGTAAACTCCCATCTACCATATACGCCATTATTGGTTGTGCCCACTCCGGCACAGGGTGCACAGGAAAGACCGGGATATCTATCTCCATTGGCTCTACCGACATTGCTTCCTCCGATACTGAGTAACCAGTCCCCGAGTTCTGCCAGGCAGTCCCCGGGTTTTCCCAAATGCACCCGACATCAACGTCCATGGGCACAGCTTCAGATTCTGGTTTTGCTGGGATAAAAATTGACTCGGACTCCGGTGAAGGTTTGATTGATGGTTTCCTCAGATGTTCCAATGCTATACCGGGTGGAATTGGATCCCGAGATGATCCCAGCTTGGACAGTATATCGACAGCTTCATTTTCCGCCCGAGGTATATGCTTGAACTCGCTCCCTTCAAAGAATCCCGAGATCTTCTGGACATGAAACCGAAATAGCGCCATATTGGCGTCCAAAGAAGCGTCCCAATTTCCCGAGACTTGCTGTACTACCAGATCCAAGTCTCTGAAACACTCTATCTGGCGGATTCCAATCTCTTTGGCCACATTAAGCCCATGTACCAATGCCTCATACTCAGCCACATTGTTGGATGCCGCAAAGTGAATTTGCAACACATACCTCAGCTGATCTTTCTTCGGCGAGGTAAGAACTACTCCAGCACCCAAACCAATCTTGGTTTTGGAGCCATCGAAATGCATCCTCCAATAATTGGAGTCAGGTAGTGGTGGCTCGTATTGCATCTCGGCCCAATCCACCAAAAAATCCGGCAGTGCCTGAGATTTTATAGCATCTCTTCTCTCATAATGCGGAGTGTAAGGGGACACCTCGATGGCCCACTTGGCTACTCGGCCACTTGCATCTTTGCACCCAATGATCTCCGAGATAGGAGCCTCGCACACCATAGTGATTGAATGCTCTTGGAAGTAATGTTTCAACTTCTTAGTAACCAGATAGACACCATATGTCATCTTCTGGTTGTGAGGATAGTTTTGCTTGGATAATGAGATCACCTCGCTCAAATAATATACCGGCCTCTGCACGGTTTTGCCCTCTTCTTCTCGCTCCACCACCACTACGAGACTCACAACTCAGTTTGTGGCCGCAATGTAGAGCAACATCAGCTCTTTGGGTAATGGTGAGGCCAGTATCGGCGCAGTTGCCAGCATCTTTTTTTAACTCGGTGAACGCCGCATCTGCTTGCGGAGTCCACACAAAGTGAGTGGTTTTCTTCATGAGTTGATACAAAGGCAATGCCTTTTCTCCCAACCTGCTGACAAAACCGACTCAAGGATGCCAAACATCCAGTGAATTTCTGCACGTCCTTGAGACATGTCGGTAACCTCATGCTTTCAATAGCACGGATTTTTGTCGGGTTAACCTCGATACCTTGGCTGGACACGAGGAAACCGAGTTATTTCCCTGCCGGCACACCGAATGTACATTTATCCGGGTTAAGTTTCATTCGATATTTTCTCAAGTTTATAAATGTCTCTCTGAGATCATCAATCAGAGATGACTTTTCTTTAGTTTTTATGACGACATCGTCGACATACACTTGCACATTCCGACCTATTTGATCATGCAGACATTTCTGCATACATCTCTGGTATGTAGCACCAGCATTTCTCAAGCCAAAGGTCATGACACGATAGCAATAAGCCCCATACGAGGTAATAAAAGCAGTTTTCAATTGATCGGACGGGTTCAGAGGAATTTGATGAAACCCGGAATAAGCATCTACAAAGGATAACAGCTCACACCCAGCCATGGAATCGATCACTTGATCAATCCGAGGTAACGAGAATGGATCCTTGGGACATGCCTTGTTAAGGTTCGTGAAATCGATACACATGCGCCACACCTTGGCAACCAAAGGTTCATCCTTTCCTTCTCTACCAGGACCAGGTTGGACAACCAGTCCGGGTGTAGCACTTCCATGATGAAACCAGCCGCAAGCAACTTGGCCAGTTCATCTCCCACCACTTTTCTTCTCTCATCCGACAGTCGACGTGTCGGTTGCTTCACAGGCTTCATGTCCGGCTTGGCGAACAAAGAGTGCTCAGCCAACTCCCTCAGAACACCTGGCAGGTCTTGATTCGACCATGCGAAGATATCCCGATTCTCACGGAGGAAGTGACTCAGCTCGCTTTCCTATTTCTCAGTTAACCCGGTGCCAATGATGACATTACGCTCCGCACACTCCGGGTCAACATTGATCTTCTTTGTCTCCTTCGGCACCTGGAACGATGCGTTCATTTCCGGGTTAGCCATACCCGGCATACCGAGTTGCGTGGATTGAGCCAACGCCACCACCTCATGAATCTTCTTCTTCTCAGCAGCAATGATCAAAGACTCGGCTAGGCAAGATCCAGCCGAGGCACACTCCAGCGCGCGCTTGTAATCACCCGAGATGGTGATGATGCCATTAGGACCCGACATTTTCATCTTGAGGTACCCCACATGGGTAGAGATCATGAACTTGGACAGCGCGGGCCTACCAAGCAATGCATGGTATGGACTCTCAAGATCCACTACCTCGAATTGGATACTTTCAGTTCTGCAATTGTCCTTGGTGCCGAACAACACATCCACCCAGATCTTGCCCATAGGAGCACAAGAAACACCTGGCACTATGCCATGAAAGGTCGTGCTACTCGGCTGCAGCATGTTCAACGAGATGCCCATCTTTACCATGGTGTCTCGGTACATGATATTAATGCACTCCCCTTATCAATTAGAACTCGGGTGAACCGGACATTGATGGCGGGTCCAATAAATGTCGGATCCACCACCAGAGCATAACCTCCCGGAGTTGGCATAACTCGGAGATGATCCCTTCTGCTCCTACTGATCTCTTGCTCAGACCAGTGCATAAACTTCGGCACTGCCGGCATAACAGCGTTCACCTCCAGTGCACGCCGATGCAAGCTTTTCTTGTCAGTTGGCTCGGTCACAAAGACCACATAGCTCTGGTGAGCTTCCCTGTAATCCCCTGGTGATACTCATTCTGATGACTTGGGCCAGCATTGTTGTTGTTTCCTCTGACATTCACCTGATTCACAGGTTTCGAAGCAGCTTGCCTCTGAGCAGGTGCATTTACCGGGGTAGCATTTGCCCCGGTGAGCGGTAAGTTTTGCCTCGGGGGAATCCTCTGAGGTGCCCCTGCCTGATTTCCTCCAGCTCTTGCTCCTTCTCCCCTTGTGGGCTGATACCAGCTGCACTGCCGAGTAGTATGGTTCGCCGGCCTGCGGATGTCGGTGGTGTGAAAGCTGCAAGGTCCATCCAACATAGCCTGCTTCTGATCACTCCAGGGTTTCTTCCCTTCTTGATTCAGGCCCCATGCTGGGCCGCTGTTCTTCGGACGCTGGTTGCTACCAGCATCTGGTTGATCTTGGCTCACCGCAGCAACCTGGTTCGAGCCATACCGGTAATCCGGTTCTCTCCTCTTGTTGCCAAAGTCCTAGCGATCATTCTGCCTAGCTGGCCCAGGTCTGTTGTTCACCGGGTATCTTCTGCTTAGCTCAACCGAGTTCAACAGAGGCTGCATCGGATGACCGAGTGCATAGCTATCCGCGATCCGGATTGTCTCGGGCAAAGTGACCGGCATTTCCCTCTGCAGCTTCTGCCAAAGCATGGAGCCTTGTCGGCATCCCTGAGCAAACCATGAAATGGCCTGTGTCTCCCCAACTCCTTCACAGGAATTGCGGATGTTACTCCACCGAGTCAAATAATCTCGGTCAGTCTCATCATCCCTCTGCCTGCACATTGCAAGCTGCTGAGGTCTATTTGGCCTCTTGTAAGTGCTGGAGAAGTTGCTAACAAAAGCTTCTTCAAATTCAGCCAGCAGTCAACACTTCCCTCTCTCAAGTTGTTCAGCCAGATTCGGGCTGGCCCCTCAAACATCTGCGGGATATACCTCACCGCCCATCTGCGGTTACCTCCCGCAATGTGCACCGTCGACACATAGTCAATCAGCCAGTCCTCTGGCTTGGTGCTGCCATCATATGTCTTGGTACCTCGGCTCAGTTGGAAGTTCGGCACCGGTGGTTCCCTCATGATCCGAGGTCCAAAGCAAGCAGGGCCAGGTGGGCCTTGCTCTTCCAGCATTTCGGACAGATAGATTCTGTCCAACTTGTAACGTGCATCATTTGGTGCTAACTGGCGAGATCCCAGCCGAGCTCCCAGTGCACTCTCAATCCTCTGGTATCCGGCTCGCTCCATAGCCGAGTTTCCATCATCATATCGGTTGGCCGCTAGACCAACATAGTGCGGCTGCTGAACATATTCAGCCTCTTGGTGCTGCTGCACCTGTTGGTGCACCGGATTCCGAGGTGGCTTACCTCGGCCTGCCGAGATAACGGGCCCGACATTCGGGTTGCCCGGCCCGAGGTTGCTTCTACCTCGGCCAGCATTGGCCTGCCCAGCCAACTGCTTTCCGGCATACGCATCATCATATGTCACCATCTGCTTATTCTTACCGGAGTTTACACTCCGGTCACGACCTCCGCCATCATGCGGAGATGAAGCTTGCCCCCTAGACTTTTCACTAACTGCCCTAGCAGAGTGAACAATTTGGGACCCACCAGCACCCGGGTTAGCCCTGCGAAAGGCCTCGTTCTGTCGGTTAGCAGTACCGACCAACTCATTAACTCGGTCCTGCTGCCTACGGAGAGCTTCCCCGGTTAAACCAGGTAACTCGGCTCTTGCTGCCTCAGCCGCTCTAAGGGTCTTACCAGGGGAGCTATACTTCGGCTTTCCAGCCGACATACCACTAGGAGTTCTACTAGAAGCAGATCTACCATCTCTAGCGATCTCAGCATTGAGGCCTTTGCCCCTCTGGTGCACATCCTCTAAACGACTAGGATGAGTTGCTACCAGAGTAAAACCATGAGCTGCATTATACTCACGGAGGGATATGCCAAACTCTCTCCGCAGCTCGGCCACCTCGACGGCCTCCTGATGCAGCTTCTGGCGCTGCACCTCTAACTCGACTGCTGTTAAGGCAGCATCTGCCCTGGATGCTACCGGGACAACTAGCTTCTCGATGATATCTTCCAGAGGAGCTAGCCTGACCGACACTTTGGATGTGCCGGCCCAGAGGTGCTCCTCCCCTTCCAGCGGAGGTTTCGCCGTGCGGGCTGATTTGGTGGCAGGCTCTTCGACATGGCCTTTGCCCGCACCAGGCGCAGGCCCGGTCATCATTACCTCGGCGCAGCTCCCGGGGCGATCAATACGCTGGCCGCGAGCCGCACACAGAGCAGGAGGATCTTCTGCCACAAGCACCTGCTCGGGGTACTTGCAGACAATCCCGGTGGTGACGTAAGGCATGAAGGTGCCGAAGGTCATGAGGCAGCCGTTCCTCGGGAACGGTTTGCTTCCGAAGCAGCCCGCGTTGTCACTTATGAAGTTCAGCGAGCCGAGCTTGCAGATGAGCCCGGAGACGACGCGCTCGCCGGAGTCGATGATGGAGCCTGTCCGGATGATCACCCCAGCCAGCGCCGCTGCTTGCCCCACGGTGGGCGCCAACTGTCGTGGTGGTATCACGGCAGATGCCATAGGATGGCTAAAGTGTGGGGCCGGATGGACGCTGGTGGATCCGGGGAGGGCTAGCGCGCTAAGGAGCACGCACCGAAGAACAAACACACACACACTAGTACAGAACGACACATCGGATACCCCTCTATGGCAACGGCAAGAGTTAGGCGACGGAAGAATGAGCTCCGCGCGCTGTAACAGCCCCAAGTTTGTAAACCTAAAATGTGAACCAAATTTTCACTTTTGCTTCTTATTCATGCATCATGGCATCCTTTGTTTCAGTATCAAGTTGAAATCAAGTGATAAAAACAAATCGAAACAAATGGAAACAAGGGCCCCAAATCAAATTCAATCCTTGTAACTCAAATGTGTTCGTTCTTGACAAACACAAATTCAAATGCTGTTCCATATTTGTCAAGAAAGTTCCTAAAAGTTCAAAACAATATTTTGCACTTGCTTTTAAATTAATAAGGGAGCAACATTTGAATTTTAGCAAAAAAGCCATATTCTAAACCTTTGAACAAATGTTGAGCAAAACATTTTATTTTGAGACGCCAATTTTTGTGGAGCCTCTACATGATATGGGGAGGCTGCCCAAATATTTTCAGAATTTTTGGAATAAGTTAAGTGTCCCAAATAAATCCAGGTAATGCTACTGGTTTTAAAAAGGAAAAAGAAGAAACAGGAAAAGGACTTACTTGTAATTAGGAAAAGTATTCCAGGGGGGTTTTCAGAAGAATCCGTCGTCTCTCACCTCCCCGAGCCCGCCGCGCGCGCCGTGGTCGACAGCGCGACGCCAGGGCCCCCTCCTCGCTCCCACGACGCCGCCCAGACCCCCCTGCTCTCCTGCCGCGTCGAGGACGATAAGAGGCCCCCCTCGCCCTCTGCTCGACACCACTCCACCGCCCTCCCTCTCCCTTTTCCTCCGCTGCCATGGCCGAGACCGAGCCGAGCTCGCCGTCGCATCGCCGTCGCTAGAGACCACCCCGAGCAAATCCAAGCACGCCACCGCCTCCGCCTAGTCTTCCTCCTCCTCTTCGTGCACGGAATCGAGCCGGGGCACCGTCGTTGCGGAGATCCACGCCGTCTTCTCCAACTCCGGCCGACGGACCTCCGAGGAACCTCGCCGTCGACTCCAGCCTCCTCCGTCACCGCTGCGAGCATCCACGCGTCGAGGGTGAGCACGCGGATATCCTGGGCACGCTCATTGTCCTCTTTAGGCTTCGTAGCCGTAGCTCCACCGTAGCTCGCCGCCGGCCGCCGCGAGTCGTCGTGTTTCCGGCGTCTCCGGTGACCGATAGATAGCGGCGCCGCCGTAGTTAGGCTCGCCATGTTCGCGCCCGTCGCATGCGCTCCGTAGCTCGCCACCGCATCGGCCGTAGCGTCGGCTAGATGCTCGACGCCGGCGCGGTCACCGCCGTGCGCGCTCGCCGGTCGTGGCCACGCCACGGTCAAACCTCGGTGGGCCGCGCGCGCCTGCGTGGCTGCCACCGTGGCAGATGGCCCACTGGTCAGTGGCTGTGGGTAGCCACTGGCGCGGTGAGAAACGATTCGGTTATTTTTCTGAAATTATTAAAGAAATGCAGATATTCAAGGAAAACTTGTAAAATTCATAACAAATTGAATATTGCTCCAAAAATTACAAATAATATATCAAAATGTTCAGGGGAAATAACTTTACATGTTAGCATCATTTACATGTTCAACTAAATTAATTTAGTTGCTGTTTATTTAAAATAAGGAAAATGGCAGAAAAAGGAAATGACTTTGTAAATTCATAACTTATTAAATTTTGATCCAAACTTTGCAAATAAGGTATCAAAATGATCAGTGGAATAAACCTTACACTCTAACATTATTTTCATGTTAAACTAAACACTGGAGATAGCTTTTACTTGCACTTTAGTAAAAGGGCAGATTATAGAAGGAATTTGAGAAATTCATAACTTTGAAAATAATGATCCAAAAATTAGGTGTGACCTATCAAAATGTTCAGCACATATTATACCTCATGTTTCACCCTTTTTCCAAACATGGATAATTAGTTTTGATGCTATTTAAGTGATGTTAGTAAAATGGCAGCACTTAATTAATTATTGTAGATGCAATAACTTTTTAATGGTTTATCAGAAAAATGTGTTAATACATCAAAATGCTCAGACTAATATGAACCAAACCCTAACATCATTTGCATGCATATTTGAGCACAATTAAGGTACTGCACTATTTTGAAGTTAGAAAAACAGTAAATTAAATATGGGGCTTTATCTCCTCTTGTTGTAATAATTATTTTGCACCCCATTTAACTTGTTAGTTAAATTTCAGTGCATTAAAATGTCATGCCATCATGTGTTTGTGCATTGCACCTGTTTTGCCTGTGTGTTTATTGATTGTTGTCTTTCCGGTGTTTTTAAGCATCGATAGATCAATCAGTCGGGGTGCCACCGCAATACCCTGACGAACCGTATTACCAGCCCCCTGAACAAGGCAAGCGTAATCCCCCCTCTGAGCATGTCTCCTCCTATGTTTTCGCAATTATTTTCCCCACTATAATATTGCATTCGATTCCAAATGTCTTTTGCTTGGATTCGAGTATCCTACTAGTTGCATTAGAAATCTGTTGCCATTTACCTGTATCCTCCCTAATATCCATAGGATTGAAGTGTTGGCCCGAGATAATTATACTTGCTATGTAATTGCTTAGCCATGCTTAGTCTAGAGGATAGATGTCCGGTGGATGTTTCAATGTTGGAACAGTTGATGGAATGGCCGGATGTGATGGAAAATGTGGTGACGGATAATAAATTGCTAAAGGCGGGGATGAGAGGCCACGGGGAATGTGGTGGGTTGTCTCGTTCTCGCCGCCTAAGTGCGAGTTCTTTACCTCTTGAACCAAGACTGAGCGTGCTTCCATCGGTGGGCCTATGGGATCCCTATCGACCGACTAACTTGTGAGGGGCTCGCCGAGGGTCCTCTAGTTTGAGCTTCCATTTGCGCGTGCGTGAAGATGGTGGCCAGGACTGGGATGAGGATTGTGGTGTTTAGGAAAATAAGTGGCCGAGGGGCTGGGTGTTGGAGGCACCTGTCCTACCGCCACTGATGATCCTGGGTTAGTCTCAAGCAAGGTAAAGGTTGTAACCGCTCCCACTCAGCCGGCTTTCCCCGGAAGAGAGCTAATGTCAGGCAATGAGCCGGACGGTACCGATGGTTAAAAACAGTACACCCCTGCAGGGTAAATCTTTTCGAAAAGCCGTGTCCACGGTTATGGACGACTTGGGAAAGGACGATAAGACCATAGAGAAACTTGAACGGAATGATTAAAACCTGAGTACTAAAGGTACTACCAAGAATGCAAGGTTGACTTCCTCGAGGGTGGTTCGGGGAGGTGCCTTGGTAGACAGGTGAAGTGATTGATGGTGGTTGTTGATGAAGCTGATCAAAGGAAAAGAGTTTACTTCTCACCCCCTTTCGAAAATATTCTGATTAGTCGATGCCAGATGTCTTTTACAAAGAAAACCAGCTTTATGCAAAATAGCCATAAAACCTTTGAAAGCCGATCATGGAGCTAGTAGCTCTAATAATCTTGCAGAGTTCGTCGAACTCAACGTTGTTTATTTGATTTCAGTGGAGGACTTCACCGACGCTGAAGGTGGGTTCTATGTGGACGTCGACGAGTAGTCTGGGGTTCCCAGGTGGCAGCTTGGGACATCCTGGAACAGCTGGCGCTGGAATGTTTATCTATAGGCCTCTTAGGCCATAATCTGGATCTTGTTGTTTAGAACAACTAAATTTGCTTCCGCATGATGTACTGTTGGGTCTGTGACCTCTGGTTGTAATATTTGCTATCTTTCTCTATTATAAGAGTTGAACTATAATGCTTTGAGTCGTAGAGTCTGTGATGTGCCAGTTGTTCCACAAGTCTTGATCTCTCTATTATGCTTTGATAGTGTGTCTGGTGGTATCGGATAACCGGAGACACAGTATCACTGTATAGCAGTCGGGTCGGGGCGCTACAAGTTGGTATCAGAGCAGTCTGCCTGTAGGAAACCCTTCTACTGGTCGACGTTGAGTCTAGTGTTTGTGAAAATATTTTAACCTAAAAATGAGTTGTGAAAACCATCTTAGGATTCTTTTTACTCCTTACCTGGTTACACTCTAATCTCGGAGCTATCTTACCTCGATTTGAGTTAAAAGTTTTACTTCTCGTCTATCACCTCAAAACTTTAGGATAACGTGGGTGGGTTCGACCTTGAGTGTTATGTGTCCGGTTGCTCCCGCTGCGTTGAAATCCCCAAGTCAACTCAGATGTTCCTACCGAGTCTAATCTTTGATCCTTCTTTGGGTTTTAACCCAAGGACTTGAACATAAGGTCCCGGATTGTGCCAACTAGAGGGTGTTGAATCACATGGTTTCTTAACTATTTGAAACCCACGCTAGTAGCACATGATGCTGATCTTCGACCCAAGTTCTATCCTGTTGACTCCTTGTTAATTGTTACACAATGTATTATCGTCCCTAGTCTGTGTACTTGAGTAGACGTTAATGCTATTGTTCGACCATTCGGAGAAAGATACTAACTGTGTCATTGTCAAATCTCCAGAATGGCTCGAGGAGGCCGCGGAGGCCGAGGAGGCCGCGGTAACCACGACGATGATGAGGATGATCTGCCGCCACCACCCTCGATGGCTGAGGTCTTGATGGCCATTGAGGAGAACCGTGGCCGCAATGAGCGGTTGCTGGAGCAGTTGGTGCAGCAGAATGCACAGAGGAATGGCTGCAACACTCTCACGAGTTCCTGCGCTCGCAGCCACCCACCTTCGCCGATGCTAAGGAGCCACTGGACGCTGATGACTGGCTTCGCGCTCTGGAGCGCCAGTTCAGCGCGCTGCATGTCCCAGTGGCCGAGCAAGTCAACTTCGCCACCTACCTCCTGACGGGTGCTGCTGGCTGTTGGTGGGAGAGTCATGTGGCGCTATTCGCCGCAGACCATGTTTTCACTTGGGCCGAGTTCCGCGCAGCCTTTCGTGCGGCGTACATACCTCAGCCAATCATGGACCTGAAGAGGAGGGAGTTCCTGGATCTGCACCAGGGTAATATGGATCTTCGAGCTTATGGGTGCAAATTCAACCATCTCTCTCGTTACGCCCCTCGGGACGTGACCAATGATGCTGACAAGCAAGAGTTGTTCCGCAAGGGGCTTGCACCGAGGCTCCGCTATGAGTTGCTGCCCTTCAAGTTTCAGAACTACCAGGAGCTGTTCAACCAGGCTCTCACTCTTGAGCAAGGAAGGAAGGAATTTGAGGCTTCCAAGAGGCCAGCACCAGGGGATCACTCGAGTTCCTCGGCTTCTCAGAGCAAGAAGCGCAGGGTTTTCGTTCCCTACAGCGCTGTGCCGCGTGCTCCATTCATGCCGAGGGCCGCGGGTACAGGCCACCACCGCCGCGCCCCACTACTTCGACACCTGGGGCGAGCGGAAGTGGGTATCGCCCTCAGCTATCTGTCCCTCCTGGAAACACTTGCTACAGCTGTGGCCAGGCTGGCCACTACTCCAGGGAGTGCCCCCAGAAGGCACCTATCACGGGAACTCCTGCACGAGCCCCCGCCACTCCAGCTGGCAAGGCTGGACCTATCGTGCGTGGTCGCCTGAACCACGTCTCTGCTGAAGAAGCTGAAGAGGACCCCGGCGTCCTCATGGGTGAGCTACGAATCAACAACAATCTCGCTACAGTTTTGTTTGATTCTGGAGCATCGCATTCATTCATATCCATAGCATTTGCAAAAGACCACAAAATACCGTTCGTGAAGTTGAGCCGTCCCTTGATGATCTCCACGCCTGGCTCCAAATGGCAAACCGATGGGGTTACCCCTGAGGTCTCTATTACTATAGGGTATCTGTCCTTCCCTTTCGCGTTGGTAGCTTTGAAGTGCAACGGCATTGATGTCATATTGGGCATGGACTGGTTAGTAAAATACCGGGCTAATCTCGACTGTGCGGCCAAGACCATCACCGTGACCACTTCGTCCGGCGACATTGTTGAGTATTGGTCTGCGCTATCAAGACCTCCATCTTCCGTCATTCCCAACTCACCGGAGATCAGCCTCTACTTTATGGAAGGCTTGTCCCCCCTGAAATTCATGAAATACACGTGGTGTGTGATTTCCCGGATGTGTTCCCGGAGGAATTGCCTGGCATGCCACCTGATCGAAGTGTGGAGTTTGTCATAGATTTGCTTCCCGGTACTGCTCCGATTTCTAAGAAGCCCTACCGTATGCCGGTGGAAGAGTTGGCTCTGTTGAAGGAGCAAATCGATCAGCTGCTAGCGAAGGAGTTCATTCAGCCAAGCAGTTCACCTTGGGGTTGTCCGGTACTCTTTGTCAAGAAAAGGGATTCTACCGTTCCTCGTTTGGTTTCTGATTATAGGCCGTTGAATGCGGTGACAATCAAGAACAAGTATCCTATTCCCCGGATCAATGATCTGTTAGATCAGTTAGCTGGTGCAACGGTATTCTCCAAGATGGATCTGAGGTCAGGATACCACCAGATCAAGATCAGAAAGGAGGATATCCCAAAGACGGCATTTGTTACTCGTTACGGCTCATATGAGTACACCGTCATGTCCTTTGGTCTCACCAATGCTCCAGCTACTTTCATGAGGCTCATGAACTCCATCTTCATGGATTATCTCGACAAGTTTGTCGTCATTTACATCGATGACATCCTCGTTTATTCCAAAACCGATGAAGAGCATGCCGAACATCTTCGGTTGGTCCTGACACGACTTCGAGAACACCGCCTCTATGCCAAGTTCTCCAAGTGTGAATTCTGGTTGGATAATCTCGTCTTCCTTGGTCATGTGATATCCGCTAATGGTGTGGCTGTCATTCCCGACAAGATTCAATCCATTTTGGATTGGAAAACTCCAATGTCAGTCAAGGACATCCGTAGCTTTCTCGGATTGGCGGGTTATTACCGCCGATTCATTGAGGGCTTCTCCAAGATAGCCAAGGCTCTGACTGACCTTCTTAAGAAGGACAGAAAGTTCGTATGGACGGACGCAGCTGAAAAGAGCTTCCAGACACTGAAAGCCAAACTCACATCTGCTCCTGTGCTCGTCCTGCCGGACACCAGCAAGGATTTTGTCGTCTTCTGTGACGCCTCTCTGCAAGGCTTGGGCTGTGTGCTAATGCAAGATGGCCATGTGGTGGCGTATGCCTCTCGCCAATTGAAGCCGCACGAGCACAACTACCCAACTCATGATCTAGAACTTGCCGCTGTGGTTTATGCTTTGAAGCAATGGAGACCATACCTGTTTGGTAACCGTTGTGAGATTTTCTCGGATCACAAGAGTCTGAAGTACCTCTTCACCCAGCCGGATCTAAATCTCAGGCAAAGGCGTTGGTTGGAGTTAATCACGGACTACAATGTGAGTCTGAACTATCAACCCGGCAAAGCAAATGTCGTGGCTGACGCGCTAAGTCGGAAGTCTTATTGCAACAATCTGATGATTGAAAAGGCTCAACCTGCTCTCCATGAAGAGTTCGCCCGTTTGAACCTGGAAGTCGTTCCCTCTGGCTATTTGGCAAACTTAGAGATCAAATCCACTCTTGAGGAGGAGATCAAGGCTGCCCAGCAGCAGGATGCGGAAATTCTCGAGATTAAGGAGAAGATCTCTAGCGGCAAGGCTAAGTGTTTTTCCGTTGATGACACTGGCGTGGTCTATTTCGGTCACCGTCTAGTGGTGCCAAAAAGTGGGAATGTGAAAGGGCTGATACTCCTAGAAGCCCATGAGTCCCCCATCTCTATCCATCCTGGTAGTACCAAGATGTACCAAGATCTTCGGCGTCAATTCTGGTGGTCCTGTATGAAACGGGAAATTGCGGAGTATGTTGCGGAATGCGACGTCTGTCGCCGTGTAAAGGCTGAACATCAAAGGCCTGCCGGCACTCTTCGCCCTATTGCCGTCCCGGAATGGAAATGGGATGAAATCGGTATGGACTTCATCACCGGGTTTCCCAGATCTCAAAAGGGCAACAATGCAATCTGGGTAATCATTGATCGACTGTCCAAGGTTGCTCACTTCCTACCAGTCCGTGATGATATACGGGCAAGTCAACTGGCTGACTTGTATATGGCTCGTATCGTTCCATTGCATGGGGTCCCTCTAAGGATCATATCGGACCGTGGAAGTATCTTTGTATCCAAATTCTGGCAAAGTTTCCAAACTGCTATGGGGTCCCGTCTCAACCTCAGTACCGCCTACCACCCCCAAACTGATGGTCAGACCGAAAGAGTGAACCAAGTTCTGGAAGACATGCTTCGGGCATGTGTAATCTCTTTTGGCAAGGGTTGGGAGAAGTATCTCCCTTTCGCGGAGTTCTCCTACAACAATAGCTATCAAGCTAGTCTGGGCATGGCTCCCTTTGAGGTTCTCTATGGAAGAAAATGCCGTACTCCTCTGAATTGGTCCGAGACCGGAGAGAGAGCACTCTTTGGTCCAGATGTGATCAATGAAGCTGAGGAGAAGGTCAGAATCATACGGGAGAATCTGAAGATTGCTCAGTCTAGGCAGAAGAGCTACTATGATAAGCACCATCAGGAGGTTCACTATGAAATTGGTGATAAAGCTTACCTCCGTGTCTCTCCCCTTCGAGGCGTTCGTCGCTTCGGGATCAAGGGAAAATTGGCCCCTCGCTACGTTGGCCCTTTCAATGTTCTGGCCAAGCGGGGAGATCTTTCTTATCAATTGGAGTTACCAGCCAACTTCCCAGATGTGCATGACGTGTTCCATGTATCCCAACTTCGCCGTTGTTTCAAAGATCCTATCCATGGAGTCAATCATGAGGAGCTAGATATCCAGGAAGATCTCACTTATCGCGAGCACCCTATCCGAGTCCTGGATGAAGCCGAAAGAAAGACTCGTAACAAGACCACCAAATTCCTAAAAATTCAGTGGTCTCATCATTCCGAGGAAGAAGCAACCTGGGAAAGGGAGTCTAGTCTTCGTGAGGAGTATCCCGACTTCTTTCCACAATCTTAGAATCTCGGGACGAGATTCCTGTAAGGAGGGTAGAATTGTAACAGCCCCAAGTTTGTAAACCTAAAATGTGAACCAAATTTTCACTTTTGCTTCTTATTCATGCATCATGGCATCCTTTGTTTCAGTATCAAGTTGAAATCAAGTGATAAAAACAAATCGAAACAAATGGAAACAAGGGCCCCAAATCAAATTCAATCCTTGTAACTCAAATGTGTTCGTTCTTGACAAACACAAATACAAATGCTGTTCCATATTTGTCAAGAAAGTTCCTAAAAGTTCAAAACAATATTTTGCACTTGCTTTTAAATTAATAAGGGAGCAACATTTGAATTTTAGCAAAAAGGCCATATTCTAAACCTTTGAACAAATGTTGAGCAAAACATTTTATTTTGAGACGCCAATTTTTGTGGAGCCTCTACATGATATGGGGAGGCTGCCCAAATATTTTCAGAATTTTTGGAATAAGTTAAGTGTCCCAAATAAATCCAGGTAATGCTACTGGTTTTAAAAAGGAAAAAGAAGAAACAGGAAAAGGACTTACTTGTAATTAGGAAAAGTATTCCAGGGGGGTTTTCAGAAGAATCCGTCGTCTCTCACCTCCCCGAGCCCGCCGCGCGCGCCGTGGTCGACAGCGCGACGCCAGGGCCCCCTCCTCGCTCCCACGACGCCGCCCAGACCCCCCTGCTCTCCTGCCGCGTCGAGGACGATAAGAGGCCCCCCTCGCCCTCTGCTCGACACCACTCCACCGCCCTCCCTCTCCCTTTTCCTCCGCTGCCATGGCCGAGACCGAGCCGAGCTCGCCGTCGCATCGCCGTCGCTAGAGACCACCCCGAGCAAATCCAAGCACGCCACCGCCTCCGCCTAGTCTTCCTCCTCCTCTTCGTGCACGGAATCGAGCCGGGGCACCGTCGTTGCGGAGATCCACGCCGTCTTCTCCAACTCCGGCCGACGGACCTCCGAGGAACCTCGCCGTCGACTCCAGCCTCCTCCGTCACCGCTGCGAGCATCCACGCGTCGAGGGTGAGCACGCGGATATCCTGGGCACGCTCATTGTCCTCTTTAGGCTTCGTAGCCGTAGCTCCACCGTAGCTCGCCGCCGGCCGCCGCGAGTCGTCGTGTTTCCGGCGTCTCCGGTGACCGATAGATAGCGGCGCCGCCGTAGTTAGGCTCGCCATGTTCGCGCCCGTCGCATGCGCTCCGTAGCTCGCCACCGCATCGGCCGTAGCGTCGGCTAGATGCTCGACGCCGGCGCGGTCACCGCCGTGCGCGCTCGCCGGTCGTGGCCACGCCACGGTCAAACCTCGGTGGGCCGCGCGCGCCTGCGTGGCTGCCACCGTGGCAGATGGCCCACTGGTCAGTGGCTGTGGGTAGCCACTGGCGCGGTGAGAAACGATTCGGTTATTTTTCTGAAATTATTAAAGAAATGCAGATATTCAAGGAAAACTTGTAAAATTCATAACAAATTGAATATTGCTCCAAAAATTACAAATAATATATCAAAATGTTCAGGGGAAATAACTTTACATGTTAGCATCATTTACATGTTCAACTAAATTAATTTAGTTGCTGTTTATTTAAAATAAGGAAAATGGCAGAAAAAGGAAATGACTTTGTAAATTCATAACTTATTAAATTTTGATCCAAACTTTGCAAATAAGGTATCAAAATGATCAGTGGAATAAACCTTACACTCTAACATTATTTTCATGTTAAACTAAACACTGGAGATAGCTTTTACTTGCACTTTAGTAAAAGGGCAGATTATAGAAGGAATTTGGGAAATTCATAACTTTGAAAATAATGATCCAAAAATTAGGTGTGACCTATCAAAATGTTCAGCACATATTATACCTCATGTTTCACCCTTTTTCCAAACATGGATAATTAGTTTTGATGCTATTTAAGTGATGTTAGTAAAATGGCAGCACTTAATTAATTATTGTAGATGCAATAACTTTTTAATGGTTTATCAGAAAAATGTGTTAATACATCAAAATGCTCAGACTAATATGAACCAAACCCTAACATCATTTGCATGCATATTTGAGCACAATTAAGGTACTGCACTATTTTCGAAGTTAGAAAAACAGTAAATTAAATATGGGGCTTTATCTCCTCTTGTTGTAATAATTATTTTGCACCCCATTTAACTTGTTAGTTAAATTTCAGTGCATTAAAATGTCATGCCATCATGTGTTTGTGCATTGCACCTGTTTTGCCTGTGTGTTTATTGATTGTTGTCTTTCCGGTGTTTTTATGCATCGATAGATCAATCAGTCGGGGTGCCACCGCAATACCCTGACGAACCGTATTACCAGCCCCCTGAACAAGGCAAGCGTAATCCCCCCCTCTGAGCATGTCTCCTCCTATGTTTTCGCAATTATTTTCCCCACTATAATATTGCATTCGGTTCCAAATGTCTTTTGCTTGGATTAGAGTATCCTACTAGTTGCATTAGAAATCTGTTGCCATTACCTGTATCCTCCCTAATATCCATAGGATTGAAGTGTTGGCCCGAGAAATTATACTTGCTATGTAATTGCTTAGCCATGCTTAGTCTAGAGGATAGATGTCCGGTGGATGTTTCAATGTTGGAACAGTTGATGGAATGGCCGGATGTGATGGAAAATGTGGTGACGGATAATAAATTGCTAAAGGCGGGATGAGAGGCCACGGGGAATGTGGTGGGTTGTCTCGTTCTCGCCGCCTAAGTGCGAGTTCTTTACCTCTTGAACCAAGACTGAGCGTGCTTCCATCGGTGGGCCTATGGGATCCCTACCGACCGACTAACTTGTGAGGGGCTCGCCGAGGGTCCTCTAGTTTGAGCTTCCATTTGCGCGTGCGTGAAGATGGTGGCCAGGACTGGGATGAGGATTGCGGGTTTAGGAAAATAAGTGGCCGGGGCAGGGTGTTGGAGGCACCTGTCCTACCGCCACTGATGATCCTGGGTTAGTCTCAAGCAAGGTAAAGGTTGTAACCGCTCCCACTCAGCCGGCTTTCCCCGGAAGAGAGCTAATGTTCAGGCAATGAGCCGGACGGTACCGATGGTTAAAAACAGTACACCCCTGCAGGGTAAATCTTTTCGAAAAGCCGTGTCCACGGTTATGGACGACTTGGGAAAGGACGATAAGACCATAGAGAAACTTGAACGGAATGATTAAAACCTGAGTACTAAAGGTACTACCAAGAATGCAAGGTTGACTTCCTCGAGGGTGGTTCGGGGAGGTGCCTTGGTAGACAGGTGAAGTGATTGATGGTGGTTGTTGATGAAGCTGATCAAAGGAAAAGAGTTTACTTCTCACCCCCTTTCGAAAATATTCTGATTAGTCGATGCCAGATGTCTTTTACAAAGAAAACCAGCTTTATGCAAAATAGCCATAAAACCTTTGAAAGCCGATCATGGAGCTAGTAGCTCTAATAATCTTGCAGAGTTCGTCGAACTCAACGTTGTTTATTTGATTTCAGTGGAGGACTTCACCGACGCTGAAGGTGGGTTCTATGTGGACGTCGACGAGTAGTCTGGGGTTCCCAGGTGGCAGCTTGGGACATCCTGGAACAGCTGGCGCTGGAATGTTTATCTATAGGCCTCTTAGGCCATAATCTGGATCTTGTTGTTTAGAACAACTAAATTTGCTTCCGCATGATGTACTGTTGGGTCTGTGACCTCTGGTTGTAATATTTGCTATCTTTCTCTATTATAAGAGTTGAACTATAATGCTTTGAGTCGTAGAGTCTGTGATGTGCCAGTTGTTCCACAAGTCTTGATCTCTCTATTATGCTTTGATAGTGTGTCTGGTGGTATCGGATAACCGGAGACACAGTATCACTGTATAGCAGTCGGGTCGGGGCGCTACACGCGCTTCCGTGAGTGCGCGCGCGCTAGTCGGTCGATGGGCCCGACACAATGGTAACGGAGGGCGAAAAGATCTCCGTTGCTCATATCTGGGCAACGGAGGAAAAAATACCTCTGTTGCCGATATGACCACATCAGAAACGGAGATCGGTCTATCTCCGTTTCCCATGTGAAGGCCCATTAAGCGGTGCCGGTATTAATATCTTCCACTCCAGTGTGTCTCACTCTCACTCTCACAGTCACTCCCCACTTCCTAACCCTAGCCGCACACGCTCTCCTCCTACTTCACCCATTGATGGCGAACCCCTCCGGCGCCGGTGGAAGTCAGGATGGAGCATCTTCCTCCTCCCACCCTCCGAGGCGCGGCCCGGATCTCCCCTACAACTGGGCGAGATCCCCGTGACTGCGGTCGCCAGTTCATTCGGAGCCGTCAAATCCCATCCGGATCCACGGCGGCAGCGGCCACTAACGCCCGGATCTCGTCCTCCTCGGACGATGTCGGAGAATGACTCCCACGAAACAGGGATAGTCATGCTCACGAAGAGAGTTCGTGTAAGGGGCTGAACACGTTGGTCAAACAACCCTCAACCAGCACGGCGACGGTGCTCGTCGAGCAAGTGGAGGGACATCACGACAGAGATGAACACCAGCCCGTACCCAGGTTCGCGGCCCTCGTGTGGAGGTAACACCGCTACTCCTGCTTGTCTGTATTGCACTGCTTGTCGAGGTTATAGTACAATGAGCTTGCCGAGGGCTCTCTTTTGGCAATGGTGTACACAAGGAAGGGAAGCTATGGTCTTCTTCTTCCTTACGCGTAAGTGGCTATGCTGGAATGAGAATCCGATCCCTTGCTACGGTGCTGCTCGTCCCCCTTTTATAGGCGCCCCGTGCTCCCTCCCTGCGCTTGCACTATGGTAGGGCTGTCACGTGGTGCAGAAGGTCGAGCGCGGTGCAC
Organism: Poa pratensis; assembly: GCA_947311845.1. NCBI lineage: Eukaryota > Viridiplantae > Streptophyta > Magnoliopsida > Poales > Poaceae > Poa > Poa pratensis. Next base: position 105,006,854 of record CAMZMU010000052.1, read on the forward strand.
CGCAGCCCGGTTGTCCATGGACGCGGTCCATGGGCGAAAAGCTGACTCCTGTAGCAGGGTAACCACCGTCCATGCAGGACGGCCAGCTGGGGCCGCAGAGGAATGTGGGGGTGCCCACGATGACGTTGGCCGTGGAGCGTAGCGCCGGCCGGTCCCCTTATCACCAAAGAGGAAACCCTTGTAGTCCGGTGCGGATGGCACAGCTTTGTTGACCCCTTTAATCACCAAAACGGCAACTGCGGCGTTGTCGTCACCGCGCGCAGGGGCGCGCGTCACTCTGCGGCCGCTGCAGAGCCCATGTGCGCTCTGTAGGGGTTGCTTTGCAGCGAAGCGATCTCCACGAGGGCTTGGGCGCCCTGTAGAGAATTCGGCGTTGACCTCTCCCCAGGGGAGATTTCCTTGAAGAGGGCAGTAGTGGATATGGCCTCCGCAGGCCTCTGCTGCCTCAAAAGCCCTCACGAGGCAAGTCGCCTCGCGAGGCTCTCCAAGCCGTAGGCTTTGTCCTTAGCGAAAATTCGCCATCAACTGTCGAGGGCCGTAAAGGACAGGCCCAGCACACCCTGGATTTCACTGGGCCGATAGTAGCCCCCGGGCGCATGATGGGCACGATGTAGTCCAATGGACGCAGGCGAATCGTCATGGGCCCAAAGTGTCCGGCCGGCCTGAGACACGTGTAGGGCAGTTACGCCGCAACGACACGTTCTCCTCGGAGACAATGGGCGTAGTGGGGGGCCCCACCACGCCTCAGGAACTGCTCTGAGGGGAATAAAGCCTGCAGCGCCGGTTCAGGCAGCAATTACTGCATCATTTGCGCGCCCGTCTCCTCACTCTTGACGTCTGCGCTCCTGTGCCTCCGACGCTCTTCCCCCTTCGCAATCCTGCGGCAATGGCGCCCAAGAAAGCCTCCGCGGCCTCGAAAGGCAAGGCCGTGGTGCAGGGAAGAAAGCACAGCTGGAGAAGGTGCGTCACATGGCGGCTTCAGCGACCAACGAGCACGGCGCTACGGTGCTTAAGACGGCGGACAACTCCTTCGGCGGCTTCTACCCATCTTCATGCATGCCGTATTCGCCGGGCTCGTGCCACCCTTCTCCGACTTCTTCCTAGCGGTCTTGGAGCGCTACCAGATCCAGGTGCTTCACCTTCATCCCAAATCCATCCTTGTCCTCGCCATCTTCGCCTACCTCTGCGAGGCATACATAGGCATCCCACCCTCGATGGACCTCTTCCGCAGCTTCTACGCGCTCCGGTTCACGGCGAACAAGGAGCGGTCAGGGTGCGTGTCCTTCCGTATCACCGAGGGCATGAAAGGCACATACATTCCCATCGCGCGGAACGGCGAGAACATTGTGACCAATGTGACGAAGAAGGTGGAGGACTTCCGCAAGCGCTGGTTCCTCATGAAGTTCGGGAGCCGGAGCGCCTTCTTCGACCTGCCCGAAGCGCCTCTGACGAAGAGGGCGAGCTGGTCTTCTAAGGCACTCAAGGGAGCTGCGCTCGGCCCCGTGATGAGGCGCTTGAAGGACCTCCGCGAGGCAGGCCTCACCGGGCAGATGGTGGCTAAGGACTTCATGAAGCGCCGCATTGCTCCGCTCCAGAGGCACGCAGATGCAATGTGGCTATACTCCAACCAGAGGGACAAAATGCGCCTGAGCGCAACCCTCTTCACGCAGCAGGAGGTGCACACCATCATGGAGACACTCTTCACGGCTCCAGATATCCCCAAGCCCGGCGATAAGGCGGTCCCGCTCCACAGGATCGATCTTGGGCGCCGCGTCTCGCTCGTGCAGACGATGCCGAAGTTCGACCGGTGGGGCCAGGTTGTGAGGACCCCGGATTAATTATCCGAGATACTCGTTATGTTTCCTGCAACAGTCCCATGATCAGTGTGCTGTTGCACATAACTTGAGTTGGTATCACAGAACACCCACAAATACCGAATAATTATACTTACGTGCTTGAAGTGATCAACTTCAATAAGGTACTTGCAGCGGAATCACCAAATCAACGTGGAGCCCAAGTCATTCGCCTTTACCCTACAGGCAGCTGACTGGGAAGCGCCCTAGTTCGCAAAGACGTCAGTGAACTCCTCCTCGTCGAACTGCTCTTCTCTGGAATCTGGCTAAGACAATAGCCAGGGACGAAACCAATATGAGTACATTTGATTGTACTCGCAAACTACCCCAACAGGAACATGCACTAGTTTTAATTTTCAAAGACTTTTATTTTTAGGAAAAACCTCACTGAATCTCTATTTAAAAGAAGAAGAGTAGATTTTTAATCCTGTTGAAGACAAAACATTTTGGAAAGTAGTTTTCTCACTAACTTTGTTGAAAAAGGTAAGAAGTATTTTTAAATCTTTTTCCCGAAAATATACCTTCGTTTAAAAAGGTAAGAAAATTTCTTTTAAAACTTTTTCCTCGAAAACCTCTTCTTGCCCTGATACCAAGCACGACGCTACCTCGAACCAACTCATTGGTACAGGTACGAAATACCCATTCCACTTCAACTTCCGTTCAAAACTCAACACTTTTATCAAAACTTGCACATAAGACCCAGCAATTCGTTCCAACTGTCCATATCCGAGGACTCGGCTATTCGAATAGTTTTACCCTCTGCAGAGGTAGTACGCTTTTCCCACACCCATCCGGTCACTCATCGTGTCAGCCACGTCCCGCCATACCAGAGGTATGCGAAGTTGAGTTCCCGGCCATAGCCTGTCCTTTGCTCATGCTAGTATAGGACCCTGCCGCTACGACACTTTCCACCGACACTCAAATCCTCAGAAACTAAGTGTGGGGACTCGTAGTTCTGCCCGGCGGACCCAAGGGAGCCCTTCAATCCTCTTCCTCCGACACGCTCATACCGGCTTCCGGTAGACTACAATGAAGAGGACCCAGGTCAGGGGGTAGGTCCTCAGACCATCCCCTCATGGAACGAGGTCATCCTCGTTATTGAGGCATCCAGTACTAACACGAGCAAATTATATGGCTACGCCCTTTTTCCATATGGGGGTAAATGTGGTCGCACAGGTTATTGGTTGTTCAGTAAGTACCAGGACACAATGTGCATTTTTCAGAAACAACAACTTTTCCGTTTCACCACCGATATATCGGCATGCCATAAATCATCCAAGGGTTTCCAAAAGGAGTTTTGAATAAACAAAGTTTTTCCCATCCTATAGTTTTATTTAAACAAGCCGATATTCCTACATAGAGTGGCAAAATAGTTTTTCATAAACTTTTGAAAAGGTTTTCACAATCATTTCCAATTTTCATAGCAAAAATACTTTTAATCAAAACTTGGGTGGTTTGTAATCCCACCAAAAGGTTTTTCATAGAAGGCTTTTGAGTAAAACAAATTCATTTAGAAATCATGGTATACCATTGACACCTCTATATCGGGTGTCTCAATAATATACTTGCGTTTTGGAAAAGGGTTTTTCAAATCATAGTTTTAGTGGCAACGCCACATAAAACACTTATGCTCTTAATAAGTAAAACAGATGAATCAAAATAGAGGTATATAGGTGCAAGCTCAGTGAAGTAGCTTGCCTTGTTCAGCAAAGTTCCCGGGTTCCTGCTCCTGCTGTTCAAAGTACTCCTCCTCGCAAGTCCCGGCAACGGTCTCGTCTAAACGTCGTATAACAAACAAGGGCAAACAATTACTATACTATTCAATCAAGTATCACAACAATTCAACACTCAAGTCCCACACAATGCTACTGCCATACACACAAAGCAACATTTGGGTTTTAACTTAAGTGATTTAACTAGCAATTGAGCTAGACTTAATTATGGCAGAAATAACTACACAAGTTTTAATTCCACAACTTAAGTTCTGTTGATCACAAAATTATGCCAATTTAGGGTCAACTAGCTCTGATTAAAACTAATCCAACAAAATTGGTCTAGGTCTATTTAGGTTAAAGGTTATTGCACTAAAAATCTTTTACTACAGAAAGCTAAATTCACTAAATCCTTAACTACTGTAATAATACTTCTCCTAAATTTATGCCAATTTAGGATTAGATAGTACTAACTAAATGTGATCCAACAAAATTGGTTTCAGCTAATTTGGATTTACCATTAATCTTATTTAATTCAAACAGTGCAGAAGGGTTTTCTAGATTCAATCTAATGCCAAACAATTGTTACTGCATAATTAAATCTACCAACATTAGGGCAGCTAAGTACTCAAAATACCAAGCTAACAAAATTGGAATCACTCCATTTGGACTAACAGAGCATCAGAAACAAACAAGTTTCTAAATTATACCTTCTGTGGCATTTTTAATACGGTATTTTTGTTGTATATCCAAACAAGATGAGACCACTTGGGTTGGATTAAGAATTTCATAAGCTAACCAGAGAATTTTAGTTTGATTTATTTGGACTTATATTTTTCGAGTTATTGATTTTCAAAGTTGGGTCCAGTATTGAATTCTAGATTTATCAGAAATTCGAATTATAAAAATGGGGTGGATAATGTTGAAAAACCCGACAAGTGGGTCCAACATGTCAGCGGCTCAACGAATTTTTCTCCCGCGCGGAGAAAAAGATTAAAAGACTGACGGGTGGGGCCCGCCAGTCAGCGACTTAACCTAACCGAACCGGTACCTAACCGTTGGATGCAGATCTAACGGCTCACAAGCAAACCATCGGCGACGACCTTGGTCTGGCGTCGCCGCCGTGGCCGGCGACAGCGGGGCGGCACGATTCGCTCACCTGGGGCTCGGGTGGAAGCGGAGATGAGGGGGATCGACGGCGGATGGTGCGGGGAAACTCTGGCGTGAGTTGTGCTTGCTGGGATCGACTGAATCGTTCCCGGTAAGCAGCTCCTCTTCCTCGGCCGTGCGCCACTCCAGCGAGCTCCTAGCGCGGCTCCTGGGCATGGAACAAGGAGAGAAAACGGTGGGTGAGTGCGGTGTGTTTCGAGAGTCGAGTGAGCAAAGAAAAGGGGAAGGTGAGAGCAGCAGCACGGCGTGGCCGTGTCGTCGTCCACCTTCGGCTACGGCAGCCCGTGGCTGTGCTCAACTTGAGCAGCGAGAAATGCCGCAGCGTGGCCGCCCTCCTGGCGGTGCACGGGAGAGTGAGGAGTGGGTGAGAGGTGGTGGAGAGGTGCGGGGAGAAGAGGTGGTGCGGGGCGGCTTTTATAGCGGAGTTCCTCCACGGCCGGCAATGGCACGGGGTACAGAGGGGTCTGGGGAGTGGGAGAGCTAGGCATTGGTGGCGGTGTGGTGTCGTGGCGACGTAGGGGAGCTCTGCAGGGGCGTAGAGGGAGTGGGGTGTCACGGTGGCTTGCGTGCACGCTCGTGGACTGACGGCGTCCATGGCGTGGCAGCGGAGTGCGACGGCTCGCTGGCGTTGCTGCAGGGCACCAGCGGTGGTGTGGACGTGTCGGAGAGGTTGAGGGGTGACAGGAGCGAGTCTGCGGCGAGCAGCGCGAGCTGGGGTGCCGTGGTGGTGAAGAACGGCTCGGCGTCCACGCACGGGCTGGACACGGCGACTTCGCAGAGCTGCAGTGGTACGGCGAGGCAGGGCGTCAGGCAGTGGTCTCCTCTGGCCCTGACGAGTGCGGTGAGAGGTGAGGGGATGCGAGAGGCAGAGAGGGGTCAGTGTGGCGTCTTCTCCTCGACAAGCCAGCGACGGCCAGCACGGCGCAGCGCAGAGCAGCACGGTGGCGTGCGCTCGTCGACGGGCACGAGCCTCTGGCCCAAATTGCTGGCTTTCTCCATGCTCCGGTGGCTCAGTGAGGTGAGAGAGAGAGATGGCAGAGAGGAATCGAAGAATAGTCCACTCAATCCTTCGATTTGATTTCGGTTTTCAGAATTTGGGGAAGAACATGGGCAGTGCCCACCAAGTGTTCGATGAAATGTTTCAGTGAAACTTTAATTCAAATTTCTTGATTTTATTTCCATACTGTGATTCATATGTATAAACAAGGGTTTTTGGTATGGTGGTAGAATTTATTTGATATGTGCTACATAGCACATTTTGTGATTTTAAAACAATAAAGAAACGTATAGAATTTTATTTTTAGGGTTTTTGGAATAAAAAGAATTTGGGAGAGAAAATATTAGGGAAAATTATGAGAGGGGTTTAATTATCACCTCTCTGAATTTTGTTTGAAAGAAAACATTATTTTCTTGTTGGAGGAATATTAAATTTGTCAATTTGCATTTTGTGTGTTTTATTTCTATTTTCAAATTTTGAGTGCAAGAATTTAAATCACTCAACAATCAAAGCAATATCAAGAACAAGCAACACACATCAAGCAACAAAAAGTTTTTGTTGGTTCCCAATTTTTGATTATTTTACTAGTTACAAAATTGGGATGTTACAGATCTTCCCCCCTTAAAATAAATCTCGTCCTCGAGATTTGCCCGGGGGTACAGGAGAGATACGAGAGCAAAATAATTTATTTTAGAAAGGTCGTATATTCACTTTCGTGTATACACGGGTTTTGAAAACAACAGGGTTTTTCTTCAAAATACCCCTAGCTGTGCCACCAATAATTGGCTCATGGACACAGTGGGTCTGATTTATACGAGGAATTATTTTTGCACGGGGTTTTTCACAGAAAAAGCGAGGGATAAAGGATAGAGGGACACGGGGGGGGGGTTAACTGCTGACTCACTGACATGTGGGCCCGGGGCCCACTTGGCGGTCTCTCCTCCTTTTCTCCTCCTCTTCTTCATCCTTGCTCGCCCTTGCTCTGTACTTGCTCCATTTTCAGTGCGCAGGGCACTCACCCGCGGTACTGCTGCGCGTGCTGTCCGTCGATGCAGCGGCAGACACGGCTTTGGGGACACGATGCCTAGGTGGTTTCGCGCCATTAAGGCGAGTACAGCTCGCGATTCCTCCACTTTCCCGCGCAGTGCGGTGTCGAGGAGCGGCGTCCGAGCTCGGCTTATAAACTAGCGACCTCAGAAAAACATTTCTTCCATCGCGTCGTCACCATGGGCTTCATTACCGATTTCTTCAGAGCCTATGTTGATGCGATGGAGGATGCGGGCTTCCTCGAGGGCTGCTTCGTCTTCGTGCTCTTCGTGTTCTCGATTTTGACGGTGTTCAGCCTGCTGTTCGCGGCAGTGGTGCTCCTAGCCGTGGCCTTGTGCCATTGGTGGTCTAGCGCGGGGGCTGGTGCTGCGACAGTGGCGCCTGCTGCGCTAGAGGAGCCAGATGCGGCGGAGGAGCGCACGGTGGAGGAGCTTGCGGCGGTGGAGGAGGTGGTAGACCTTCCGGCTGGAGGTGAGCAGGCTGCTCGAGCTGTCTGCCGCCGTCGGGCGGCGCGTGACTCGGCTCTGAGTGAGCCAGGCTCATCCTCTGGTGGCATCGGGGAGTTCGAGAGAGATTAGGAATCTCTAGGTGCCGTTGCATCCGTGCTGGCAGTGTTGTTTGTAGGAGTAGAACTTGTATCCTCTGTTCCTTTCTGAATTTCTCGCTTCTGTACTGCAATCCGTGATTGTATTGATCTTGCCTTTGCTGATAACCCGGGACAAGGTGTGCCTTGTCGAAATCTTCTTGGTTGTCACAACTCTGGTCTTGCGGCACAGATAGGATGCAGAAGTACTAGAATAAACTTGTTTTGGCGAGAAAATATATTTTTAGAGAAAATAACACTGCAGTATATGGTCTCAACCATTTGCAGTGGTAGCATACATTTCAACCATATAGGTTGAACACACAATTAGAACATCCTACAAGATGCCCTTCTGTGTTCCAGCGAGCATTTACACTTCGCAAGCATTTTAAGGCCTGCGAGGTTCACATCTCGTGGAGGGCTCGGGCCCCTTTCTTTAACATGCAGAAAGCACAAGGTTCATATTGGGTGAGGAACCTTGGGGAGATTGCATGTAGGAGAACACACACAAAAATAATTTGCATACTACAAAATAGTCCCATTCAAAGTTTGCATTAATTCACAGGGGTATGCGTCTGGGGTCACATACGGTTCCTGGTTTTAAGTGATCTGTGTTTCTTTTTAAAACTTTTAACTGAAAAAAAAACAGCATGACATTCCATCAGATGTCAACCAAGTGGTTAACAAGATGATAAGAATACCAAGTTTTTATTTCGGGCTGATTCGATATCAGCCGAGGAACAGACAACAACCTTGCATTACAAGAAACACGAGAAAAACAAGCAACAAACCAACAACAGACTAACAACGGGTTGCTCCACACACGCAAACACACAAGCGCCGGTCAGGCTAACTAAACCTGGGTTCTACTCTGCCTGAGAGGTGCTAGGAGTCGGTGAAGCGTGACCGAGACAAAGAGTGGTGTCCACATCTCTGTCTTCCAAGGGGTGGGGATCTACAGGCACGCCTTCGAGGACTACGCCTGGTTCTTGGGGTGGCTGCTGAACTCGGGCGAGAGCTTGTGTCACCGATGCGTCAATGCTGTGGTCCAGCAATTCATCTAGGACCGACTGTCTTGCATCCTGAGCTTGCCCACGGTGGGAAGTGGGTAGGTTCCTTGCTCGACCCAGTTCCCGGCGGGCACGAGCAAGGTGGCGCCTTGTGGTCATGAGTTCCTCCATCAGGGTGTGACTGAATCTTGTCATTGCAGCTCCATAGGTGACCAGGGTGATTACGGCAGGGTCAGCTTCCTGTCCCATGGAAGCTTGGAAAGCCTCCGCAACATGCTCAGGTATGGCTGGGAGGAAGTGGAAAGCTCGGCTTACCGCCATTGCCGGTTCTGAGTACCGGAGACGGACAAGTCCTTCCCAGGCTGCTACCTGGAGGGCTAGATCTAGGGTAGGCATGCTCTTACCCTGGATCAAGTAAGTCGGACTTATGCCCAATTGGCACGAGCCGATATGCACCTCGACTTGGAATTCCCTCCCGGCGAGCGGAAGAGAGTTCTCGAACACCACATATCGAGGACGGGCAGGCCGACCAAGAATGTGGCAGACAGCCTTCCAAAGCATCAGCGGAAACCCACTATGCTCCTCGGCAGTGGTTTCCATGACAACTCTGAGGTTTGCCATGGGTTCCTTTGGATCTGGATGAAGGATAAGAACACGGGATTCTTGCCTCAGGAGATTTGGGTCGCTAAGGGTGGTGAGTGGGGATAGATGGCAGATGGAACGGGGCCTTTTATAAGCTAGGTGTGTCGGCTCCTTTCTGGGGAAGAACCCGGGGAGCGTCACTCGTGTGGTGGGGACAAGCCCTACTGCACTCTACTGTGAACCGACGCCTGGCCATGCCGGTTGGGCAGGGAGGGGTCAGATCCGCGGACTCACTGTAAGGGAGCGTCACAAACAAACAACAAGCACACAGGGTACATTTAGTACCAATGGACGCCTAATACTCGTAGCAATCGGGTAGTATGGCTAAAGTTCCTATCATAAGCTGTTCCTATGGGTCTTGGTTAGACAGGGGTGCTGAAATCTTCAGTTCGTCGCCTTAGTCTTCAACTGGAGACACTGAGATTGTCGAAGTAGCCACTTGAGTAGAATTGCTGAGGTTGAGCTGAGGTCTTCAGAGATCTCTTGATTTGGTTGATGTCGATGATCTTGGCATTTGTAGACCAATGAACTTGATGTTGAATGTTGAGTAATTGAGATGGTTGCTTCTTCTTTGTAGGTGCTAGCTAATTAGGTCTCTCTTTGGGTTCATCGTCAAGTATTTTGAACAGGTAAGAAAGAGTAGAGAAACCTTTAGTAAAATTTAAAATAGAAAGGTAAGATTCAGAGGTAAATAGAGAAGACGAGAAGAGCGGGAGCCATTCTTGGACTTCCCTAGATAAGGATATATTTTTGGTGTGAATATATTTTTTTAACAAAATATTCTCTTCCTAACTAACGTCCATGCTAACTAAGGTCTGTTACAGTCAGGATGGCTCTGATACCAAGTCTGTGAGGACCCCGGATTAATTATCCGAGATACTCGTTATGTTTCCTGCAACAGTCCCATGATCAGTGTGCTGTTGCACATAACTTGAGTTGGTATCACAGAACACCCACAAATACCGAATAATTATACTTACGTGCTTGAAGTGATCAGCTTCAATAAGGTACTTGCAGCGGAATCACCAAATCAACGTGGAGCCCAAGTCATTCGCCTTTACCCTACAGGCAGCTGACTGGGAAGCGCCCTAGTTCGCAAAGACGTCAGTGAACTCCTCCTCGTCGAACTGCTCTTCTCTGGAATCTGGCTAAGACAATAGCCAGGGACGAAACCAATATGAGTACATTTGATTGTACTCGCAAACTACCCCAACAGGAACATGCACTAGTTTTAAATTTTCAAAGACTTTTATTTTTAGGAAAAACCTCACTGAATCTCTATTTAAAAGAAGAAGAGTAGATTTTTAATCCTGTTGAAGACAAAACATTTTGGAAAGTAGTTTTCTCACTAACTTTGTTGAAAAAGGTAAGAAGTATTTTTAAATCTTTTTCCCGAAAATATACCTTCGTTTAAAAAGGTAAGAAAATTTCTTTTAAAACTTTTTCCTCGAAAACCTCTTCTTGCCCTGATACCAAGCACGACGCTACCTCGAACCAACTCATTGGTACAGGTACGAAATACCCATTCCACTTCAACTTCCGTTCAAAACTCAACACTTTTATCAAAACTTGCACATAAGACCCAGCAATTCGTTCCAACTGTCCATATCCGAGGACTCGGCTATTCGAATAGTTTTACCCTCTGCAGAGGTAGTACGCTTTTCCCACACCCATCCGGTCACTCATCGTGTCAGCCACGTCCCGCCATACCAGAGGTATGCGAAGTTGAGTTCCCGGCCATAGCCTGTCCTTTGCTCATGCTAGTATAGGACCCTGCCGCTACGACACTTTCCACCGACACTCAAATCCTCAGAAACTAAGTGTGGGGACTCGTAGTTCTGCCCGGCGGACCCAAGGGAGCCCTTCAATCCTCTTCCTCCGACACGCTCATACCGGCTTCCGGTAGACTACAATGAAGAGGACCCAGGTCAGGGGGTAGGTCCTCAGACCATCCCCTCATGGAACGAGGTCATCCTCGTTATTGAGGCATCCAGTACTAACACGAGCAAATTATATGGCTACGCCCTTTTTCCATATGGGGGTAAATGTGGTCGCACAGGTTATTGGTTGTTCAGTAAGTACCAGGACACAATGTGCATTTTTCAGAAACAACAACTTTTCCGTTTCACCACCGATATATCGGCATGCCATAAATCATCCAAGGGTTTCCAAAAGGAGTTTTGAATAAACAAAGTTTTTCCCATCCTATAGTTTTATTTAAACAAGCCGATATTCCTACATAGAGTGGCAAAATAGTTTTTCATAAACTTTTGAAAAGGTTTTCACAATCATTTCCAATTTTCATAGCAAAAATACTTTTAATCAAAACTTGGGTGGTTTGTAATCCCACCAAAAGGTTTTTCATAGAAGGCTTTTGAGTAAAACAAATTCATTTAGAAATCATGGTATACCATTGACACCTCTATATCGGGTGTCTCAATAATATACTTGCGTTTTGGAAAAGGGTTTTTCAAATCATAGTTTTAGTGGCAACGCCACATAAAACACTTATGCTCTTAATAAGTAAAACAGATGAATCAAAATAGAGGTATATAGGTGCAAGCTCAGTGAAGTAGCTTGCCTTGTTCAGCAAAGTTCCCGGGTTCCTGCTCCTGCTGTTCAAAGTACTCCTCCTCGCAAGTCCCGGCAACGGTCTCGTCTAAACGTCGTATAACAAACAAGGGCAAACAATTACTATACTATTCAATCAAGTATCACAACAATTCAACACTCAAGTCCCACACAATGCTACTGCCATACACACAAAGCAACATTTGGGTTTTAACTTAAGTGATTTAACTAGCAATTGAGCTAGACTTAATTATGGCAGAAATAACTACACAAGTTTTAATTCCACAACTTAAGTTCTGTTGATCACAAAATTATGCCAATTTAGGGTCAACTAGCTCTGATTAAAACTAATCCAACAAAATTGGTCTAGGTCTATTTAGGTTAAAGGTTATTGCACTAAAAATCTTTTACTACAGAAAGCTAAATTCACTAAATCCTTAACTACTGTAATAATACTTCTCCTAAATTTATGCCAATTTAGGATTAGATAGTACTAACTAAATGTGATCCAACAAAATTGGTTTCAGCTAATTTGGATTTACCATTAATCTTATTTAATTCAAACAGTGCAGAAGGGTTTTCTAGATTCAATCTAATGCCAAACAATTGTTACTGCATAATTAAATCTACCAACATTAGGGCAGCTAAGTACTCAAAATACCAAGCTAACAAAATTGGAATCACTCCATTTGGACTAACAGAGCATCAGAAACAAACAAGTTTCTAAATTATACCTTCTGTGGCATTTTTAATACGGTATTTTTGTTGTATATCCAAACAAGATGAGACCACTTGGGTTGGATTAAGAATTTCATAAGCTAACCAGAGAATTTTAGTTTGATTTATTTGGACTTATATTTTTCGAGTTATTGATTTTCAAAGTTGGGTCCAGTATTGAATTCTAGATTTATCAGAAATTCGAATTATAAAAATGGGTGGATAATGTTGAAAAACCCGACAAGTGGGTCCAACATGTCAGCGGCTCAACGAATTTTTCTCCCGCGCGGAGAAAAAGATTAAAAGACTGACGGGTGGGGCCCGCCAGTCAGCGACTTAACCTAACCGAACCGGTACCTAACCGTTGGATGCAGATCTAACGGCTCACAAGCAAACCATCGGCGACGACCTTGGTCTGGCGTCGCCGCCGTGGCCGGCGACAGCGGGGCGGCACGATTCGCTCACCTGGGGCTCGGGTGGAAGCGGAGATGAGGGGGATCGACGGCGGATGGTGCGGGGAAACTCTGGCGTGAGTTGTGCTTGCTGGGATCGACTGAATCGTTCCCGGTAAGCAGCTCCTCTTCCTCGGCCGTGCGCCACTCCAGCGAGCTCCTAGCGCGGCTCCTGGGCATGGAACAAGGAGAGAAAACGGTGGGTGAGTGCGGTGTGTTTCGAGAGTCGAGTGAGCAAAGAAAAGGGGAAGGTGAGAGCAGCAGCACGGCGTGGCCGTGTCGTCGTCCACCTTCGGCTACGGCAGCCCGTGGCTGTGCTCAACTTGAGCAGCGAGAAATGCCGCAGCGTGGCCGCCCTCCTGGCGGTGCACGGGAGAGTGAGGAGTGGGTGAGAGGTGGTGGAGAGGTGCGGGGAGAAGAGGTGGTGCGGGGCGGCTTTTATAGCGGAGTTCCTCCACGGCCGGCAATGGCACGGGGTACAGAGGGGTCTGGGGAGTGGGAGAGCTAGGCATTGGTGGCGGTGTGGTGTCGTGGCGACGTAGGGGAGCTCTGCAGGGGCGTAGAGGGAGTGGGGTGTCACGGTGGCTTGCGTGCACGCTCGTGGACTGACGGCGTCCATGGCGTGGCAGCGGAGTGCGACGGCTCGCTGGCGTTGCTGCAGGGCACCAGCGGTGGTGTGGACGTGTCGGAGAGGTTGAGGGGTGACAGGAGCGAGTCTGCGGCGAGCAGCGCGAGCTGGGGTGCCGTGGTGGTGAAGAACGGCTCGGCGTCCACGCACGGGCTGGACACGGCGACTTCGCAGAGCTGCAGTGGTACGGCGAGGCAGGGCGTCAGGCAGTGGTCTCCTCTGGCCCTGACGAGTGCGGTGAGAGGTGAGGGGATGCGAGAGGCAGAGAGGGGTCAGTGTGGCGTCTTCTCCTCGACAAGCCAGCGACGGCCAGCACGGCGCAGCGCAGAGCAGCACGGTGGCGTGCGCTCGTCGACGGGCACGAGCCTCTGGCCCAAATTGCTGGCTTTCTCCATGCTCCGGTGGCTCAGTGAGGTGAGAGAGAGAGATGGCAGAGAGGAATCGAAGAATAGTCCACTCAATCCTTCGATTTGATTTCGGTTTTCAGAATTTGGGGAAGAACATGGGCAGTGCCCACCAAGTGTTCGATGAAATGTTTCAGTGAAACTTTAATTCAAATTTCTTGATTTTATTTCCATACTGTGATTCATATGTATAAACAAGGGTTTTTGGTATGGTGGTAGAATTTATTTGATATGTGCTACATAGCACATTTTGTGATTTTAAAACAATAAAGAAACGTATAGAATTTTATTTTTAGGGTTTTTGGAATAAAAAGAATTTGGGAGAGAAAATATTAGGGAAAATTATGAGAGGGGTTTAATTATCACCTCTCTGAATTTTGTTTGAAAGAAAACATTATTTTCTTGTTGGAGGAATATTAAATTTGTCAATTTGCATTTTGTGTGTTTTATTTCTATTTTCAAATTTTGAGTGCAAGAATTTAAATCACTCAACAATCAAAGCAATATCAAGAACAAGCAACACACATCAAGCAACAAAAAGTTTTTGTTGGTTCCCAATTTTTGATTATTTTACTAGTTACAAAATTGGGATGTTACACAGGTGCCCAAGGGACACGTGGGGCCTCGCGAGGATCCTAAGTCTGCGGCGCAGGGGGCGCCAGCTGAGGGCGACGAGGAGACGACGGTTACGCCTGTGGAATCCGACGCAGGCGCAACCGGTGCCTCGGGAGGCTCTGCCTCTTCAGCGGAGAGCACGAGCACCTCGAAGAGCGCGGCGCCTGAAGTTGAGACCCACGAGGCCTCCTCAGGCAGCAGCGGCCAGTTCGTGGTCGCTCCCTCGCAGCGTGCTGAGGGGCAGGAGGAGAGCGACGATGACGGAGCTTCATCAGGCCACTGCGAGCCCCGCTCCAAGGCCATTCATGACCGAGCTGCCGGGAGCCCAGCGGGCATTTCCCTCAAGAGGAAAACCGAGGCTGCTCTCGAGGGGTCCGGCCCCGGAGCCGCGCCACCGAGGCCTTGGCGGTCATCAAACACGGTGTGGGTCGATTCCCGCGCCATGATATCTGGGTAAGAACCGACCCCCTTTTCTGTTTGAGCTTGTTCTTGCGTAGGCTTCTTGAGGAATTTTTGAGCTTTTGCTTCTCCAGGGGCCCCGAGGTGCCGAAAAGGCGGAGACTTCGGAGGCTTGGAGAGATCCCCAGCACTGCAGCGGCGTCTGCAGTGTGCACAGTCGACGAGGTACCCCCGGGGGCACTGCTTCATCTCCTGAAGCTGCGGCACCGCCTCCTGAGGCAGAGGAGCACTGCGAGGAGAAGGAGGGGAGGCAGAGGTGATGACGCCTCCACCTATGTGGCCTGACGTCTCCCCCACGCGACCGGAGGGGACGCCGGAGGAGGATGCGGCGAGGTTCACGCCGCCGGCGAAGGAGCGTGCCGCGGTGACTGGGCATCCGCGGGAGCGTGCACTGATGTCGAAATGGAGGAGGTCGCCGCGTCATCGCCCCCACCGAGCACGAAACTTGGAGAGGCCACAGCGGACTCTGAGGCCGCTGAGGAGGCGGCCTCAGCTGAGACGGCCAACCCTGTCCCTGGAGAGGAGAGCGCTCCCCAGGTGCAGAAGAGTGACGGGGTTGATGGGAAGGTGCCCCGAACCTCCAGGAGGCCTCCAGCGCGGGAGGCGAGGGGGTTCTCATCAAGGCCCCCTGAGGCCCCTTGTGTGGACGAAGAGGGGGGCTCGCACCAGAGCCCCCAGGCGCGCCTTGAGGCCACTCGGAGCCCAAGGCTGGACGCTCCGGAATCCTCGGCAGACGCCGGCGTTTCCAGGCCCTATAGTGAGCCATGGGCCTTAGTTCTGCGGGGGCGGCGCCCTGTTGCAGGTCGCCGTGGGGCTGTCCTCCGCTCGGCGAGGGAAATTCTCGATGGGCTTGAGGCCCAGCTTGCCGAGGAGGATCGCTCCAGGGCGGAGGAGGACGCTGAGCTTGTGCGGGGCTGGGCTTGTCTTCATGAGACCGTGGAGAACTGCCGCCGGAAGAACGAAGCTGCCCAGGCACAACGCGAGGCAGCGCTGCGCTCTGCTGAGGAGATCCGCATCAGCGTGGTCCGCGAGGTTTAGGAGACCCTTGTGGACCTGGGTGCTAGGCGCGAGGCTCTCGAGGCAGAGACCGAGGCCAAACACCAGGAGCTGGCGGCGCGCGAGGCAGCGGTCTCCGCCAAGCACAAAGAGCTTCTAGATCGCGAGGCGGGGATCGTTGCTGAGTCGGAAAATGTGCGGCAGAGTTTGGAGAAATTCCGAGAGAGCTTGAGCATTCGCGAAGACTTGATCATGCAGCGCGGAGTTGATATCGATGCCCGCGAGGCCGAGGCGCGCAAACGCGAGGAACAGGTTGAGCAGATCGAGAAGGATCAATCCACGCAGCGGGAGCACCTGGAAGCCCGCGAGAACAAGGTCACTCAAGACGAGGAGTTCTACCAGAAGCGCCTTGTGCAGACCAACGAGAACCTTCGCAACAAGGAGGAGAAGATGCCGGAGGAGTCTGCGACGAAGGAGAAACTCTTTCGCGACAGCTGTAGAAAAGACTTCGCGGATAAGGCCAAGAAGCAAGAGGATCGCTTCACGAAGAGACGCAACGAGCTCGAGGCTCGCGTCAAGGACCTTGAGGCCCAGAAGAAGCGATTCGACTCTCGCCTCCAGGCTGCCGCGGAGGCTCGGGCGCGCGCGGAGCAGAACTTTGCCTCTTTGATGGCTGACATGAAGGAGTTGACCGCTCAGGTGGGCCCTGTCGTGGAGCGTGCTGAAGAGGCTGAGCATCGCGTGCAGGCGGCACAGGTCTTGACGCAGCAGCGGGAGCGCATGTTCCAATCCTTGGTGACCCGGGGGAACATCTCGCGGGGCAGCTAGGAGTGGATGCCCCTGCTGTTCCCGCTCATGGGAACGCTGACGCCACCACATACCTCGCCTACTTCGATCAGCTCTTCACTGTGCTCGAGGGCCCTATGGCGGAACTTGGCGACGTTGTTGATGAGGAGTGCCGCAAGCTCTTGACCGTGGCGATCGATCGCGTCTTTGCCAACCTCCAGCGCCTTCAACCCGGCTTCAATTTCGAGTCAGTGACCGAGCCCGTCGAGGGGACCAAGCCTGGGAGCTCTCCAACTTGGTTCGAGAAGAAGTCAACGATTATGTCGACCGCTTCAAGAGGGTTGAGGCGGAGCAGGCCGCTGAGGAGGATGAAGGCGTCGAAGAAGAGAAGGCTGAAGAGGACGGCGATGGTGAACCCTCTGCCTAGGCCACTCCTGCAACAAGATGCGCTTGGCGCGCAATTATCTTTGTTTTAAGACTTGTTTCAATTCATGCTGGCTTGTAAGATACTTTGATCGTATGCAAACATGTGTGTGTGTGTCCCTCGATGGGCCTTTTATCCTTGTTCCATGTCTTTCTTCGCTCTACGTCGTCAGGACCCATCTCTTTGCGCTATGACACCGCCACTGCGGTATGCCGGAGCGTGACTCGGCAAGGCGGGGGGTGTTTAAGGCTTGGAGAGGTAAGGGCTCTCGAGTTGCGGTGCTCGAGGGTCCCCCTTTGACGCACAAGCAGTCCATGGAGTGTGAGAGAGAAAGAACCCGCTCGAGGGACGACAGGTGCTCGTGAGAAAAACTCCTGAGGGGCGCGAGCGCTAGACTTAGCTTAGCGAGACTTTGGCCTCGTAGAGGGCGTTGGCTTCCCTGATGGGGCGTTAGTTTCCCCAATGGTGCGGTCCCCTAGGGGTCGGAGCGTGACTTCTCGACCTTGGGGAGGACTCTTGTTCCCTGTATTGGTTAGAGAGGCAGACCCAAAGCAGGCACAAGGTAGTAAACACTCATGCGCGCTTATAGGCTTCCTCATGAGTATCTCACGAGGAGAGTAAGTACCAAGGTCCTTTGGTGAGGTGGCGTGTTTTGGGAGCAAGCCCATGGGCCAGAGCTCTTTGGGGAGGTAACAGGCGTGAGAGCGTGCTCACGTGTTAGAGCTCGGATCCTTTGGATTTTGCGGTGCTGTTGGGGTGCTCTTGAGGCACAGTCACCGTACTCAGCCCCCGCTCGCGAGGTGCGCATGGGGAAGAATATGAGCGCGAAATGAATTAAGATGATGAAAAGTAAAAACTCACCACCAAAATATTACATAGCGGCGCCTCAGCGCAATGTTTCATTGAGAAACGAATTAGTTCATTACACTTGGTGTGACCAAGATAAAGTTTTCCATGTCGAGGCATGGGGACCACATTCAGTGGCTGAGACTCTTCACGGCCTGCGGCGGCACGTAATCAGGAGAGCTCAGAGGGGCTAGCCCTCGGGAGGAGAAGCTTTTGTGAAGCTTGGAGGTGAAGTTGTGTGCTTCCCTCTAGAGACAAAAAATGTCTGGCGTGACTATGATCACGGGTAGAACTTGTGTAGATGCACGATGTTCCATGGATTCTTGACCGGATGCCGTCCTCCGTTTCGAGGCGTACCGCGCCAGGCCTGGCGATGTGTGAGACCCTGTAGGGGTCTTCCCACATTGGTGAGAGCTTGTGGAGACCTTCCCTGGAGAGGATTCTCCTGAGGACGAGGTCGCCTGTCTCGAGAGTGCGCGGACGTATGTGGCGGCTGTGGTAGCGTCGCAGGTCTTGCTGGTACTTGGCTGCCCTGAGGGCGGCACGGCGGCGTAACCCATCAAGGAGCAGCAGGTCGTCGCTGTGGAGGTCTGCTTGATCGTCCTCGTTGAAGGCAAGGACCCGTGCGGATCCATGCTTGATCTCTGTGGGGAGGACTGCTTTAGCTCCATACACGAGAGCAAATGGCGTCTCACCAGTGGGCTTCGTGGGGTTCGTGCGGATGGACCAGAGCACGGACGGGAGTTCGTCTATCCAGCCCTTGCCGTAGCCCTTCAGGCGATTGAAGCTTCTTGTCTTGAGGCCCTTGAGGACCTCAGCATTTGCTCGCTCGGCTTGGCCGTTGCTCTGTGGGTGAGCCACCGAGGCGAAGCAGAGCTTGGTGCCGAGGCTCTCGCAGTAGGCCCTGAAGATGCCACTGGTGAATTGTGAACCATTGTCGGTGATGATGCGATTAGGCACACCAAAGCGGCAGACCATGCCTCTGATGAATTTTACTGCTGCCCTGGCCGGTATGCTACGCACTGCTTCAACTTCTGCCCACTTGGTGAACTTGTCGACTGCCACGAAGAGGAAGCGGTAGCCCCCTTGCGATCTCGGGAAGGGTCCCAAGATGTCTAGCCCCCAGACCGCGAAAGGCCACGAGAGCGGGATGGTTTGGAGTCCCAGTGCAGGCTGATGGACCTGCTTGGCGTGGAATTGGCACGCATCGCAAGACTGGACGATGGTGGTGGCAATGCTTTTCTTTGGGAGAACTGGCTCTTCTCTTTCCACCACCAGGACGGCGCTTGCAGTTTGTGGAGTGGCTGCTAGGTACAGCTTCAGATGCTCGCCTGCCCTGGGGGCTACCATGACTGGTGAGCTAGCCAAGTATTTCTTCAAGTCCTCAAACGCTTCGTCGGCCTCTAGAGTCCACTTGAAGGTGCCGGATTTCTTCATGATCTTGAAAAATGGCAAGGCTCTCTCGCCGAACTTGGAGATGAAGCGGCCTAAGCTGGCCATGCATCCTGCTAGGCGCTGCATGTCCTTGAGGCGGCGAGGTGGATGCATGTCTCTATAGCCTTGATCTTGTCGGGGTTTGCTTCTATGCCGCGGTGGGACACGAGGAAACCGAGGAGCTTGCCTGAAGGCACCCCGAAGATGCACTTGGCGGGGTTTAACTTGATGTTCACCTTGCGCAGGCTGGCAAAGGTTTCCTCGAGATCCTTCAAGAGAGTGTCTCCCTCGCGAGACTTGACCACGATGTCGTCGACATAAGCTTCTGCATTTATTCCCATCTGAGCCCCCAAGCGATCCTCATGAGCCTCTGGAAGGTGGCGCCGGCATTTTTCAGGCCAAAGGGCATGCAAGTGTAGCAATACACGCCACAAGGGGTGAGAAATGCTGTTTTCTCCTCGTCTTCCTTGGCCATTTTGATCTGGTGGTAGCCTGAGAAAGCATCCAGGAAACAGAGGAGATCACAGCCGGCGGTGGAGTCCACAATCTGGTCTATCCTTGGCATGGGGTATGGATCCTTGGGGCAAGCCTTGTTTACGTCTGTGTAGTCGATGCAGAGCCGACCTCCTCCATTGGGTTTTGGGACAACCACACCGTTGGAGAGCCAAGTGGGGTGGGCAACTTCTCGAATGATGTCTGCTGCTTTCAACTTCTCTACTTCTTTGATGATGAACGCTTGCTTCTCGGGGGCTTATTTCCGAGCTTTCTGCTTTACAGGGCATGCGTCTGGACACACGGCTAAGTGGTGCTCGATCACCTCCCTTGGTACACAGGACATTTCCGACGGAGTCCATGCAAACATGTCAGAATTTGGCCGAAGGAAGGCGACGAGCGCGCTTTCCTATTTGGGAGGCAAGCCAGCGCCTATGGTGACGCTAGCCCCCGAGCCCTCAGCCCCCGAGCTGCTGGTGCTCAGCGACACCTTCTTTGTAGATGCTTGCTCTTGAGTGAACAGTTGTTTCTTCTTCTTGGGCATCTCGAGAGGCTCCATGTCCTCGTCAGCGGGGAATGCCATGGCAGCGGCCTTGTAGGCGATCTCGACAGCGCGCGTGGCGTCCTGTACGTGACCACGTATGGTGATGGTGCCACCGCTGCCAGGGATCTTGACCATGTTGTAGGCGTGGTGCGTGACGACCATGAACTTGCGAGGGCGGGGTAGCCGAGGATGGCGTTGTAGGGCAGGCCAATATGCGCGACGTCGAAGTCAATTAGCTCAGTGCGGTAGTTCTCCTGCGTGCCAAAAGTGACCGCGAGCCTTACTTGCCCCAGAGGCGAGATTGAGCCGCTGGTGACCCCGGTGAAGGGCCTGGAGGGCATGAGCCACTCGTAGGGCACTTGAAGCGTCTCGAAGGTCTCGACAGAGATGACGCTTATGCCTGCACCCCCATCAATGAGCGTCTTGCCGACGGCGATGTTGTTGATGGTGGGGGTGCACACCAACGGGAGGGTGCCCACAGTCTTTGTAGACTTGGGGTGATCTTTGGTGTCGAAGGCGATGGTGTACTGGGACCACTTGAGGGGGCGGGACGTCTCGACCCCGGGAAGCGCTGCGTTGAGCTCGCGAGCGAACTGCTTGAACTGGTTGTTCGACTTGGGCGCCTGGGATCCGCCGAGGATGCATGCCATGGCACCCTTGGGGCCTGGTAGCCTCCAGGCTCTTCGTCGGGCAGATTGTTGTTTTTCTCGGCGGCATTCGCTGAGTTCCCTGAGGCCTCTAGAAGTTGCCCTTGTGTCCACCTTTGCGGTAACCACGGCCTCTGCCGCGGCCACCGCTGCCTTCTTCTTGCTCACGCTTCTTGCTCAGCTGCTTGAGGTCATAGCAGTTCTCCGTCGCATGGCCGCGCCTGCTGTGGTAGATGCAGAACGGTGGTTGTCCACCTTTTTCTCGCCAGCCTCTGGAGAGTCCTCGCGAACATGCTTGGCATCGGGTTCAGCTGCCAGGACTACGGTAGGCTTGCGCTTTATCTCATCACGCCTCTTCTGGGTCTTGGATCCCTCGACAGGGTCGTCTGTCGAGCCCACCTCGACGAAGAGGAGCCCTTCCTCTGCCTTGGCGCATTTGTCTGCGATGTTGAAGAGCTTCACCACGGAGGAGAGGGTATCATGGATGCCGAGCTTCTCGAGCATCCTGTGGTTGGTGACGCCCTCTCTAAAGGCCGCAATGACATGCGAGTCCGGGATGTTCGGAATCTTGTTGCGGACTTGGCTGAAGCGCTGGATGTACCTGCGAAGGGTCTCGCCAGGCTTCTGGCGCACAGCTCGCAGGTCGTTGTAGGTGAGGGCGCGCTCATACGTGCCCTTGAAGTTCGCAACGAACTGCTGGCAGAGCTCCTCCCACGAGTCAATGGAGTCCTCAGGGAAGATTCAGGAGCCACGACAAGGCGGAATCCTTGAGAGCATGGGAGAACCAGTTGGCCATGACCTTGTCGTCTCCCCCGTAGCTTGGATGGAGGTGGTGTAGAGCTGCAAGAACTCAATGGGGTTGTTCGTGCCGTCGTAGCCCTTGGGTAGGTCGGCCTGAACTTCTGTGGCCAGACGACGCGACGCAGGTTGCGGGTGAAGGCCGCGCAACCTGTGGCGTACGAGGCGACGCCACCCTGAAGAGCACGGCGGTTCTGTCGCCCTGCTTGGCCGATTTCCTCGACAATGCGCTTCTGGAGGTCCTTCTGGCGCTCCATCTCCACCCGCGTGTCTGGGGTGTTCGCTGCACGATTTGGCAACCGCGCGGCGAAGACGCATGGGACGCGGCCTTGTGCGCCGCGGCTGGAGGCGGACCTGGCGGAGGCGGCGGTGGAGGTGCGCCATGCGCGGTGGTTCCAGCGCGTCCGGAGTTGTGGTGCACCAGAGAGCGCGACACCGCGGAGCAGCGCACGGTGCTGCCGCGATGTCGACGAGGTGCTGGAGGCGGCCGAGCCAGTTGTCGTGCGCCTCGGCGGTGGGGCGGTAGCGAAAGAGCTCCGCGGCCATGAGCAACGCGGTGTTCGGGCTGGGCGCTGGACGCCCAAGAGTGGAGGCGCTCTGGAGCTGGGACGGATGCGAGGACTCAGCGTCCTCGCCGTGCCCGTGGTCGACGTCGTCGTCGAAGCGGTCGTCGTGGTGGCCGTCGTCGTCCTCGGGGTGCTCCACACGCGGTTCAGCGATGTTGCGCCCCGTGGCGCGGCTGGCACGGGGACGGCCGCGAGGGTTGGTGGCGTTGGCAGCGGGCTCGGTGGTTGCCCTGCCTGATGCCCGCCGGGTGGCGCGAGCTGCACGAGTGTCTGCCATGGTGCAGAGGTCGATGAAGGTTGAAGACGCGCCTCAGCCCCCTACCTGGCGCGCCAATTGTCGGAGAATGACTCCCACAAAACAGGGATAGTCAAGCTCACGAATAGAGTTCGTGTAAGGGGTTGAACACGTTGGTCAAACAACCCTCAACCTGCACGGCGACGGTGCTCGTCGAGCATGTGGAGGGACATCACGACAGAATGAACACCAGCCCGTACCCAGGTTCGCGGCCCTCGTGTGGAGGTAACACCGCTACTCCTGCTTGTCTGTATTGCACTGCTTGTCGAGGTTACAGTACAATGAGCTTGCGAGGGCTCTCTTTGGCAATGGTGTACACAAGGAAGGGAAGCTATGGTCTTCTTCTTCCTTACGCGTAAGTGGCTATGCTGAATGAGAATCCGATCCCTTGCTACGGTGCTGCTCGTCCCCCTTTTATAGGCGCCCCGTGCTCCCTCCCTGCGCTTGCACTATGGTAGGGCTGTCACGTGGTGCAGAAGGTCGAGCGCGGTGCACCGCAGCCCGGTTGTCCATGGACGCGGTCCATGGGCGAAAAGCTGACTCCTGTAGCAGGGTAACCACCGTCCATGCAGGACGGCTAGCTGGGGCCGCAGAGGAATGTGGGGGTGCCCACGATGACGTTGGCCATGGAGCGTAGCGCCGGCCGGTCCCCTTATCACCAAAGAGGAAACCGTTGTAGTCCGGTGCGGATGGCACAGCTTTGTTGACCCCTTTAATCACCAAAACGGCAACTGCGGCATTGTCGTCACTGCGCGCAGGGGCGCGCGTCACTCTGCGGCCGCTGTAGAGCCCATGTGCGCTCTGCAGGGGTTGCTTTGCAGCGAAGCGATCTCCACGAGGGCTTGGGCGCCCTGTAGAGAATTCGGCGTTGACCTCTCCCCAGGGGAGATTTCCTTGAAGAGGGGCAGTAGTGGATATGGCCTCCGCAGGCCTCTGCTGCCTCAAAAGCCCTCGCGAGGCAAGTCACCTCGCGAGGCTCTCCAAGCCGTAGGCTTGGTCCTTAGCGAAAATTCGCCATCAACTGTCGAGGGCCGTAAAGGACAGGCCCAGCACACCCTGGCTTTCACTGGGCCGACAGACGATGAGGACGAGTGTCGTGGGTTTGTCACGTCAGGTGTCATAGATGACTTCGTAGGTGTGGGATTATGCGAGTCAAGCATCTCCGAGCTTGGGATCGCAGGAACAAAGATCAACACAGATTTACCCAGGTTCGGCCCCCTCAATGTGAGGTAAAAGACCTACTTCCTGCCTACCCTAGATTGGTATTGATATGATAATCGAGGTGTTACAATGGAGGCGATCCGATCTGGTACTCGCCGTATGAGCTAGGGTTTGGGCTTGATAGCTTGACCCGCTCTAAGTCCTGCGAGTCCTCTTTATATACACAGAGGCTCGCTAGGTTACAAAAGGAAACTTCCCCATAAGGAATACATCCACAGAGGCCTACTCGGAGACTACTTGGTCTTCACGTCCTCCGGGATATGTCTTCTAGATCTTTCCCTTATGGCGGTTCAATATTGGGCTTGCTCCCAAGTGGGCCTTCGTCCGTGCGAGTAAGTTAAGTCGCACTGGGCCGCGGGTTAATCCAGAAAGTATTCCCCCGACATTAGCCCCCAAGCGTGGCCTGAACTTCATAGTATTTCTTGATCTTGAATGCTTAGGCCGCGCTTTTCCTTGTTTCGCGACTTATAATTGTGCAAGTTTGGCCTTGACTCGCACCTGGAAGATCATCTGACTTCGTGAGCTTCTTTTAGAGTATCCTGATAGCTTCAGAACTTGATGACGATCTATCTTCAAATTTTTGATGATAATATGATATAGCCCCCAAGGATTGAGAGGATGTTATGTGGTAATCATCTCAGAGAACTCTGAAGGTCATCACCTGTAACTTGATATCATGAATAAAACAATTGTTAAGTTACAAGTAATTGTAATTGGTGTTGCCGTACTATAAGCAGTACATCGACCTCTAGTTAGGCCATCTGAATCCTTAAGTGGGCACTCGCGCGACTCAGTATTTCCTAGGAATATGTGTGTTCAGGGTCGAGAGCGGCCATGATAGGCAATCAAGCTCGATTGACGCCACACCCCAGTACTTTGGCCACATAATGCGAGTAGCAATCCAACTTAAGGTAAATTTGATAATTGCCAATAAATCGGCTGTTTCAGGGTAACAAAGACCCCAAGAAACATAATGATATTGCCATGATAGGCTAAGCTATGATAAGCTTTGATTATGATGACACATAAGGTCGCGCCTAGGTGGCAACCGAGTGTTATACATAGGGTTGGATCGCGCGTAGGTGGCGATCCATGGTGATCGGTCGCGCCTAGGTGGCGACCAGAGATGATACAAAGTTTACGGCCGCGCCTAGGTGGCAGCCGGTTTCTGATACAAGGGTCGATCGCGCCTGGGTGGCGATCAGATGTTGCATAGGTCGCGCCTAGGTGGCGACCAAAGTTGAAGTTCTAGCCCTGAGTGGCTGTGATGATACTCAGCTATAAAGCTGGAAAGGATGATGCTTGGCTCTGATTAGCCTTTTCTTATGTATAGTACGGTCGCAGGTGTGCGACGTTCCAAGGGCGAGGTGCCTCGAGACGATCCTCGAAATCATGGCGTTCGCTGCTTTCTTCCCTTACATCCAGCAGGTAGTACGACCCATTGTTTAGCTTCTTGCTGATGATGTAGGGTCCTTCCCATGGAGAGGACAGCTTATGCATTCCCTTGTGATCTTGTTTAAGTCGCAGTACTAGGTCGCCTTCTTGAAAGGTGCGGGTTTTGATGCGTCTGGCATGATAGCGTCGCAAGTCTTGTTGATATACTGCTGACCTTGATGCTGCCAAGTCTCTAACCTCTTCTAATGTGTCCACCGAGTCTTGCCGAGCTATCTCATTATCTGTCTCGATGTAAGCCGCAACTCTTGGTGAATCATGTATGATATCGCTGGGCATGACTGCTTCTGCTCCATAGACCATGAAATATGGTGTAAATCCTGTGGATCTGTTAGGGGTTGTTCTCAAGCTCCACAGTACTGCTGGCAGTTCTTCCACCCAACATCCTGGAGATGCTTCGACCTTTTCAATAAGGCGCGGCTTAATTCCATGGAGAATTTCCTGGTTAGCTCGCTCAGCTTGTCCATTGCTCTGCGGGTGTGCTACTGACGTGAGGTCCAATCTTATCCCATTGTCTGCGCAAAATATCTGTGTAGCCCCTTCAGAGGTGTTGCTCCCATTGTCTGTAATGATACTATGGGGGTAACCGAAGCGGAATATGACCTTCTTCAAGAACTTGACTGCTGTTTCAGCCTCGCAATCTCCCACAGGTTCTGCTTCTATCCACTTTGTGAATTTGTCCACCATGACTAAGAGGTGAGTTTTTCCGTTTGAAGACCGTCTGAAAGGCCCTACCATGTCAAAACCCCATACGGCAAAAGGCCATGTGATGGGTATTGTGCGAAGTGCTTGGGCTGGCATATGATCTTGCCTAGCGTATCTTTGACATCCATCGCACACTCTGACAATTTGCTCTGCGTCTGCTAATGCTGTTAACCAGAAGAATCCATGTCGGAACGCCTTTGCCACCAAAGATCTTGACGAAGCATGATGGCCACAATCGCCTGAATGAATTTCGTGCAAGATTTTTCGTCCCTCTTCTGGTGAGACACATCTTTGGAATGCTCCTGATACGCTGCGCTTGTATAATTCGTTGTTGATGATTGTATAGGCCTTTGATCGTCGTATGATTTTGCGCGCCTCAATTTCATCGTCCGGCAGCACTCCGCGACTTAAATATGCCATGTATGGCTCTGTCCATCCTGGCTGTTCATGCAGGGCTGCGACTAAAGTTGAATCATCCTCTGGCTCTGCAATGTCAATCTCTGCTGGAGGTTTGACTGATGGATTGTGCAGTTCATCCAGGAAAACATTGGGTGGGACTGACTGTCTGTTGGATCCAAGCCGAGACAGGGCATCCGCAGCTTCATTTTGTCTCCGATCAATATGTTCAACTTGGTATCCAGTGAAATGTCCAGCAATTCTGTCCACCTCTCTCCTATATGCAGCCATGTTCGCATCCTTGCTGTCCCACGTTCCGGAGACCTGCTGTGCCACCAAGTCTGAATCGCCAAAACAGCGTATGCGACTGATGTTCATCTCCTTTGCTATACGTAGACCATGAAGCAGTGCCTCGTACTCCGCCACGTTATTTGTGCAGTTGAAGTGTATCTGTAACACATACCGCAGCTTGTCTCCCTTGGGAGATGTCAGAACAACTCCAGCCCCCGAGCCTTGCAACTGTCTTGACCCATCAAAATGCATGGTCCAGTATTTGGTTTCTGCCATGCTAGGAGCAACTTGGATTTCTGTCCAATCGTTAATAAAATCTGCAAGGGCTTGCGACTTAATTGATGTGCGCGGCTCGTAACTGATGTGATGTGGTCCCAACTCGATCGCCCACTTAGCGACTCTTCCAGTAGCTTCTCGATTACGAATGATATCTGCCAATGGTGCTGAACTCACCACAGTTATTGGATGCTCTTGGAAGTAGTGCTTCAGCTTGCGACTCGCCATGAACACTCCAAACACCAACTTCTGCCACTGTGGGTAACGCTGTTTGGAAGCTGTGAGGACTTCGCTCACGTAGTATACTGGTCTCTGGACAGGGTATTCCTTTCCGTTTCTTGTCTCTCCACAACCATGACAGCACTCACAGCGCGGGAATTTGCCGCTATGTATAGTAGCAT
This sequence comes from Poa pratensis, assembly GCA_947311845.1. Lineage (NCBI taxonomy): Eukaryota > Viridiplantae > Streptophyta > Magnoliopsida > Poales > Poaceae > Poa > Poa pratensis. The sequence continues at coordinate 105,034,284 of CAMZMU010000052.1, forward strand.
TGGCTCTTTATCTTTTGGAGCCGCCAGAACTGGAGCATTCGTCAATTGATGTTTCAAGGCTGTCAGAGCTTCGTCGGCCTCTGCGTCCCAAACGAAGGTGTCTGATTTTTTCAACAGTCTGTACAAAGGTAGTGCTTTTCTCCCAATCTTGATATAAAGCGACTCAAAGCTGCTACGCAACCAGTAAGCCGCTGTACATCTTTTATCTTTTCTGGCTTTTGGAGATCCATCACGGCCTTTATCTTGTCAGGATTGGCCTCAATGCCTCTTTCTGATACTATGAATCCCAATAGCTTTCCTGCTGGTACTCCGAAACGCACTTTGTGGGGTTGAGCTTCATGTTGTATTTTCTGAGATTTGTGAATGTCTCTGCCAGATCACCAATAAGATCCTGGCTAACTTGCGATTTAATCACAATATCATCCACGTAGGCATGAACGTTGCGACCTATTTGCTCATGTAGGCAATTCTGAATGCATCTTTGGTAAGTCGCACCTGCGTTCTTCAACCCAAAGGGCATGCTGACGTAACAAAAAGCTCCGAAGGGTGTGATGAAGGACGTCTTTTCTTGGTCCTCCCTCTTCATCTTGATTTGATGGTAGCCTGAATAGGCGTCCAAAAAGCATAACAGCTCGCACCCAGCAGTTGAATCAATTACTTGGTCGATTCTTGGCAAAGCAAATGGATCCTTTGGACAAGCTTTGTTAAGACTGGTGTAATCAACGCACATTCGCCACGTACCGTTCTTTTTCATAACCAATACTGGATTTGCCACCCATTCCGGATGGTATACCTCTGTGATGAATCCTGCAGCCAGCAAGCGAGCTATTTCCTCTCCTATTGCCTTTCTCCTGTCATCATGAAAACGCCGTAGTGGCTGCTTCACTGGTTTAGCCGCAGGGTTCACTTTGAGGCTATGTTCTGCTAATTCTCTTGGTACCCCTGGCATATCTGACGGCTTCCATGCGAAGATGTCTTTATTTTCCTGGAGAAAAGCGACGAGGGCCTTCTCCTGCTCTTCTTCCATGTGTGCTCCAATGCTAGTTTGCTTGGATGAGTCGCCAGGAACAAGATTTATCTGCTTAGTGTCCTGGGCCGCTTTGAATTTCATTGGTGGCTCGGCAGATGGCGTGGTAACCACACTCATATCGTTTGGGTCCACCTGCGACTTATAACCTTTTAGTTCTTCCGCGGCACAGGCGGATTCTGCGAAAGCCGCATCTCCTTTCTCACATTCTATTGCTTTTTCTCTATCTCCGTACACTGTGATGACCCCTTTTGGTCCTGGTATCTTCAACTGTAGGTACACGTAGCATGGCCTGGCCATAAACTTAGCAAAGGCCGTTCTTCCAAACAAGGCGTGATATGGGCTTTGGAATTTTACCACTTCGAAGCTTAGGAATTCACTTCTAAAGTTCTCTTCTGTTCCAAAAGTTACCCCTAGGGTTATTTTCCCCACTGGCCGTGCGGACCTTCCTGGGACAATGCCGTGAAATACTGTTGACGTGGGCTGCAGGCTGGAATCCTTGAGTCCTAGACGCTGGAAAGTATCGTAGTACAAGATATTAATGCTGCTTCCTCCATCCATAAGCACTTTGGTCAGCTTGTATCCTGCAACGTATGGTGCCACAACCAGTGCCAACTTGCCAGGTTCCCGTACCTGTGGCGGGTGGTCGTCGCGACTCCAGGTTACCGCGTATTCTGACCACCTTAACCAAGCGGGTGTTGCTGGTATCACGGCGTTCACCTGCTGACTTCTCCGGCTCAATTTCTCTTCTCTTTTGGAGGTATCGATAACTATTGTGTGATACTGCCCCGTCTGCCTGGGGTTACTCGCGCCGTGCTGCCCAATGTTTGTGTTATGAGCCGCACTAGGGTTTCCTTCATGGGAATTCCCCCCGTTGTGTTGGCTCTCTTCTTTCCACTTTTTGTAATAATGGCATTGCGCCTTGGTATGGTCCGCTGGCCGTCCATCACCTGTCGCATGAAGGTCGCATGGCCGGTTGAAAACTTCTTGCATATTGATTGGACGGGAGCCGTATCCTCGACCCCTTCCACGCTGGCCTCTGAATCCTCCACGCGTATTGGCGACGAGCCCTGAGTGACCATCTTCGCTTTTGCGTTTGTTTTGACTCGTGTTGTTGTGGCTCGTTTGCTGCTGCTGGGGCTTGTTGGAGTTTTTCTTTCCTTTTGCAGCAACCTCCTCTTCTTCTCCGTCTGACGCGTCTCTGGTTTTGTCTGAGCTGGCATATTTGTTAGCCGCAGCCATCACCTCGCTGAGGCTCTTGACTTTATCCTTCATGCGACCCAGCTTATGAATCAGCGGCTCAAACTTGCAGTTTTTCTCCATCACCAGGACGGCTGAGCTTGGTGGTATATTATCTGAGGAGTGTATTATTTCTGCCACCCTTTTCATCCAATGGCGACTTGACTCGCCTTCCTTCTGGACACAACGCTCTAAATCTTCTATATTGCAGAGTCGCTTGCAAGTTCCTTGGAAGTTCTTAATGAAGGCATCCTTCAGTTCCTCCCAAGTATTTATAGAGTTGGGAGGCAAATTTTGCAGCCATATGTGCGCTGCTCCTTCTAGCATCATGTTTAGGTAGCGTGCGCAGATCTCTTCAGATGCGTTTAGGATGCTCATGCCCATCTCGTAATTGTTGAGCCAAGTGGTTGGATCCATGCTGGCGTTATAGTTTGCCACCTTGCGTGGCCCTTTGAAATCTTCAGGAAAAGGTTCCGATCTGATCCTCTCAGTGAAACACGCCGGTCCCTTGAGTCGCGAGGACAGGGCTGTGGGCGCGCCTGCGGGGTTATCTGCGGGCCGCTTTTGCATCAATGGTGCATTCGCCTGCGCTTCTGCGACTTGCTCCTGCTGCCTCTGTGCGACTCCTGACACGTCCTCTGGTGGCCTGCTCTGGACGCTTCTTTCTGCTGTAATCCTGTGATTGGCTGGTACGAGGGGCAGCTGTGCTTCGGCTTCCGCCCTATTGGCTTGTTGCAGGACTGCCGTACTTAGCATCTGAATCGCGCGCCGCGCCTCAGCATTGACCGGGTCATCGCCTGTTGGTACCATCTGAGTCAAGATATTAGCCGCAGCATACATATTATCGACAGGGTTCTGGTAATGGCCCTGTGGGGTGTGAAACCTCCTTGGTTGTTGCTGGGTCTCTTGATTTGTTGGTACCCTTCCTTCCGCAGTCGTCTGGATTCCCGTCCCGCGGCTGGAGTGAGCGGGATTTCCACTGTTGGTTGAGTCGCGCGCAGCTGTGTTTGCGGGTCAACCTGTTGTTGAGTCGCAGCCAGCGCGGCTACTCTCTGCCGCTCCTGTTGGATTCCTTGGTTTATCTGATCGAGCCTGCGGCGCTCTTCTTCCATCCTTCGAACCTCATACAGGAGCTCGGCCCTGGCGGCCTCAATTTCTGTTGCACGGAGGGCGGCGTTCGTGGCTGACACAGGGACAAGAAGTGGGTTGCTTGGGGGTGCCGATGCCTCGGTTTCTCCAGCAGTTCCTGATGCACCTGCTCCTCCGGCCATGTAAACCGCGACTTGTGCCATCTCTTGATCTGGTGATGATGTGATTTCTGGTGGGTAACCCCAGCAACTTTCTTCAAAGGCAGGTATGATGGACCCAAACTCTTGCGAGTCCATGCTTTCCACGGATTCTTCCCCGTCATCGGCGACTTCTTCTACTGAATCGCCTTCCTGGACCGATCTAACGGACCTGCCACCGATGAAGCCGACGAAGACGTTGATGGATCCGAACGGGATGACGTGGCCGGTCTCCAAATAATCTGCTTCCGGCCCCCAGCTTGAATCGTCGATGAGGGGTGTGCCATTGACCGTGATGATACGGCCAACAACAAGATCTTCAGCTCCCTTCATGGATCCTGCGCGGAACGTGACGCTCTTGACCGCAGGCCCCACGGTGGGCGCCAACTGTCGTGGGTTTGTCACGTCAGGTGTCATAGATGACTTCGTAGGTGTGGGATTATGCGAGTCAAGCATCTCCGAGCTTGGGATCGCAGGAACAAAGATCAACACAGATTTACCCAGGTTCGGCCCCCTCAATGTGAGGTAAAAGACCTACTTCCTGCCTACCCTAGATTGGTATTGATATGATAATCGAGGTGTTACAATGGAGGCGATCCGATCTGGTACTCGCCGTATGAGCTAGGGTTTGGGGCTTGATAGCTTGACCCGCTCTAAGTCCTGCGAGTCCTCTTTATATACACAGAGGCTCGCTAGGTTACAAAAGGAAACTTCCCCATAAGGAATACATCCACAGAGGCCTACTCGGAGACTACTTGGTCTTCACGTCCTCCGGGATATGTCTTCTAGATCTTTCCCTTATGGCGGTTCAATATTGGGCTTGCTCCCAAGTGGGCCTTCGTCCGTGCGAGTAAGTTAAGTCGCACTGGGCCGCGGGTTAACCCAGAAAGTATTCCCTCGACAACGAGGATCTGGAGGTCGGTCTCCTCCTCTCTCGCGCCGCCTTTGAGCGCGAGCGCGCCAAAGGTGTCATTCGGGCGTCTGCGATGCAGAGAGCTATCCGCATCTCCGGCGCCGAGCACGTGATAGAAGCCGCCGAGGAGGCGTTGTTCCAGACGCAGCTCTGGGTGGCCATACACCGCTCTCTCTTCCCTGGCCAGGGCCCTGGGCCAGATGCGGCGGCGACAGCGGTGGCGGCGGAGGAGGAGGAGGATGCTCCGGTGTTCGAGCAGGATGAGGTATCCTCTGACGTCTCCTCTGGCAGTGGCTCCGGCGCCGACGCCTGGGACGCAATCCGCGACGGAAAGCGACCCCGTCTCGCCTAAGGTAAATGACCGCTCTTTTTACAATGTATTTGCTCTGTTAGAGTATTTATTTAGCTTGGTTTGCGCTGTTTTGTAGCTCTATTTAGCTATGTATTTGCTCTGTTAGCTACTTAATTATTTAGATCGGTTTGCTCTATTAGTTAGCTCTGTTCAGCTATGTATTTGCTCTGTTAGAGTATTTATTTAGCTTGGTTTGCTCTGTTTTGTAGCTCTATTTAGCTATGTATTTGCTCTGTTAGCTACTTAATTATTTAGATTGGTTTGCTCTGTTAGTTAGCTCTGTTCAGCTATGTATTTGCTCTATTAGAGTATTTATTTAGCTTGGTTTGCTCTGTTTTGTAGCTCTGTTTAGCTATGTATTTGCTCTGTTAGTGTGGGGACCCCGGACTAGCTGTCCGAAATACCCGATTATGCTTAACACAACGATCCCGTGATCAGTCTGTCATTGCACATAACCCGAATTGGATACCAAAGTTTACATCCATTACAATACCGAATAAAAAGTCTTACATAAATGGTCATTTAGACCAAATTCTTACATAGGTGCCTTCATGGGCCAAACCAAATATATCAGCGGAAGCTACGGCGTAGTAGACATCATATTCTAACGATGACAACCCGACAGGCAGCTGACTTGGGGAGATCCTTAGTTGGCGTAGAAGTCGCCATACTCTTGCTCCGTAGTGCTCCTCCTCGTAGTCTGGCTAGGACAATAGCCAGGGACGAAACCAATATGAGTACATTTGAATGTACTCGCAAACTACCCCAACATGAGTAGGCACTAGTTTTATTTTATTTGACAACTTTATTTATTAAAAACATCTCTATATCTTTATTGAAAAAGGTAAGAAGAGTTTTATAACTATCTTTAAAGAAGTCACCATTTTATCTGTTTCTCCAAAACTCCCCCTTTTTCCGACCATAGCCCGTCATGGTCCACTTTCATCCAATCACCTTATACCGATCCGTTGGTATAGGTGTAAGGACAATCCCCACTTCATTTCTTTTAAAACTCAAAGTCTTTTAAAAAATTGCACATGGTCTTAGGACAGTCTCCCAATTGTCCATATCCGAGGACTCGGCTATTCGAATAGTTTTTAACACTCTGCAGAGGTAGCACGCTTTTAACCCACATCCATCCGGCAACTCATCGTGTCTGCCATGTCTCGCCATACCAGGGGTATGCGAAGTAAGCCGCCGGCCATAGCCTCTTATTTGCTCATGCTAGTATAGGATCCTTCCCATATGACACTTTCCATCGACACCCAGTCCAGTTTCCCGTCAGAAACCCTAAGTGTGAGGACTCATAGTTTTGTCCGGCGGTTTATGGTGGAACCTTCTATCCTCCCCACCATCTTGTGTGAGGACCCGGGTCAGGGGGTAGATCCTCGGACCATTCCCTCATGCATAACGGAGTCATCTCCGTCGATGAGGTATCCCATACTAATAAGAGCAAACTACATGACTACGCCTTTTCCCATATGTGGTAAATGTGGTCGCACAGGGTAAGATTGGTCGCCATAGTACTAGGACACTGTGCATTTTTCATAAACATCACCAGTTTTCCTCTTCTCCATTTCCAACACCGACATCTCGGTATTTCATAAATCACAAGTAATTTCAAAGGAGTTTTGTATAAACAACATTGTTTCCCATCCTAAAGTTTTGCATAAACTGCTACATAGGGTGGCAAAATAATATCCATATACTTTTGAAATGGGTTTTATAAATCTTGCTTTGAGAGTAAAACATGTTATGAAAGCAGATGCATATGTTTGTAGTGCAAGCTCAGAGAATAGCTTGCCTTGCTTGGCAAAGTGATCTTGCTCTTGTTCTTCAAATTCAGCAAACTCTCCTTCCTCGATATATCCGACAACGTTCTCGTCTAATTAATAAACAAACAATGCAAACAATCACTAAGCTATACAAGCAATCATCTCAACATAACCTTCATCAACATCACCATTAGCTACTGCACACATCAAACCACACAATTTGGTTTTCAAATAAGTTGAATTAAACATTATTTGATTAAGTCCAAATTATGGCAGAAACTAGTTAAACATGATTAATTCCACAACTTGAGTTCTGTTGGTCACAAAAATACAAACTAAATTCTATAGAAAGCTACTGATGTGTAGAACACAACCCAATTTGAATTGGATCATTTGGAGTTACCAAACTCCCTACACATTGGTTTGAACCCAGTAGCTTAATAATCAAGTTTTACCTACCATTTAAATTCTATTGTTCCAAAAATTAAACCCTTTTAGGGGTAACTAAAATGGCTATATTTGAGCTAACAAAATTGGTCCTAACTCATTTGGGTCAACCAATAAATATATTTGTTTGCTTTAGTCCAGAAGGGTTTATCTTGAAGTCAACAATTAATACTGCTTAATTAATTCTACCAAAATTAGGGGAGCTAACACAAGGCAGTACTAAGCTAGCAAAATTGTTTGGAATTATTTGGACTAACAGAGCATCAGAAACAAACAAGTTTAGATTTTAAACCTTCTGTAGTATTTTTAATAATACTTTTTATTTATTTAATTAAATGAGATGAGACTAGTTGGGTTGGTTAAACAATTTCTTAAGCTTTTCAGAACAGTTGAGTTTGATTTATTTGGATTCCTAAATCTGAGATATTGAATTTATAAGTTGATATCAGTACTGAAAATTTCAGAGAATTTGAATTAGGAAAATCCACTGTTGTGGATAATGTTGAAAGTTATGACAGGTGGGGTCTACACGTCAGCGACACAGCGCGCGCGGGAAAAATGATTAAAACCTGATGAGCGGGGCCCGCCCGTCAGTCTCTCTCTCTCTTTCTAATCGAAGCGGTACGCTACCGTTGGATCGAGATCCAACGGTCCACGATCCACAGCATCGGCGGCGACCAAAAATCGGCGGCGCTGCCGCGCCGGCGACGGCGAGGTGGAAGGATCTCTCACCTAGGGGCTCGGAGGTCGCGGAGATGATGCAGATCGACGGCGGTGGTGAGGTGGAAGCTTCTGGACGAGTTACACTTGCTGGGGTGGGCTGGTTCGTCGGCGGCGCGCTCTCGCGCTTCCACGGCCACGGGCAGCCACTCCGGCGAGGTTCCACGGCCACGTCTGGCACTGATCAAAGGGGAAAAGGGATGGGGTGAGTGCGGTGAAGCTAAGGAAGAGCGTAGAGGCTAGAGAGAAGAGAATGGGGCACTGTGGCGTCGCGGCCACGACGGACCTCGACGGCGGCAGTGGCTACGGCACAGCACGCCCTCCTGGCGGTGCACGGCGAATTGAGAGGGGCAGTGAGGGAGTGGGGTGGTGTGGTGTTCACAGAGAGGCTTGGGGTGGTTTTATAGCGCGGGATGCGGCGTACGGTGGACGGAGTGCACGGCGACGTCCACGGCGCACGGCGGAGATATTTCTCCCCAATCCGACGCGGCGGTGCGAGGGACGTGGAGACAGGGCGTTCACCGGGGTCCGGACGTGTTCTAGAAGATCTCGGCCAAGCGCGGCGTGTCGGGGAGCAGCGAGCTGGGCCAATTTGGTCGACGACGGCGAGCTCGCCACGGCGACGCTGGAGGGAAATCGAGGCGAGGGGCGGCGTAACTGCTCTCCTCTGCGGCGCCGCGGCTGCAGAGGCACGGGAGCGAGGGGTGCGCGGCCAGGGGGGCCTGGGGAGCGCGGAAAACGGCGAGCACGGTCGCGGCGACACGGCGATGGTCGTCGGGGTTGAAGTCGACGACGGTTTTGCAGAAAACCCCCTGCTTCTTCTTTTCTTTTATCACAACCAGGTCCTTTTCTGTTTCTTTTTATTCTTTTCAATTCCAGAGCATTTCTGGAATTTAATTGGGTACTTAACATTTAGAAAAATTTGCAAATAATTGTGGGGCCTCCCCATAACATGTAGAAGCTCCACAAAAATTGGCTTTGCAAAATAAAATGTTTTGCATCATTTCTTTCATAGTACTTTGTTTATGTTATTTTAATTTATTTCAATTTGTTTTTATTTTTAATTTTAAAACTAGTTCAAAAATAATATTTGAGAGGGGAAAGTGGTAGGAACCAAATGGGGAGTGTTTACTTACAACTCCACTGACTTTGGTTTGAAAATAATTGAGTTTGTCACTTGGAGATTTTCATGTGACAACTTGTCACTTTTATTTTTCTTGCTTTGATTTTATATTTTGCTTTCTTTTTTCTTACTAGTGTTTACTAGAGCAAACACTCACACAACAGCAAGAACAACAACTCAAGTAACACAAGCAACAATTGACAAACAACACATAAATCAACAAAAGTTTTTGTTGGCTCTCATTTTTGGAATATAATATTGATAATATTTTGGGATGTTACAATCCTTCCCCCCTTAAAATAAATCTCGTCCCGAGATTTGCTAGGCTTAGGTTTTAAGGAGGTCTGGGAATTCGCTTCGAAGATAATCTTCGCGTTCCCAAGTTGCTTCTTCTTCAGAGTGGTTAGTCCACTGGACTTTGTAAAACTTGATCGCACGTCTTCGGGTAACACGAACATCTTCTTCGAGAATTTTGAGGGGTCTCTCACGATAAGTCAGGTCTTGGTTCAGGTCGATGGAGAGGTGGTCGATGTTTTTGAAAACATCAGGCTGGTCAGGAACTTCAAGACACTTCCGGAGCAAGGAAATGTGGAAGACATCATGATAATCTCCTAACTCCTGGGGTAACTCCAGCTGATAGGATACTTCTCCTCGACGAGCAATGACCTTGAAGGGTCCAATATACCTTGGCGCTAATTTTCCTTTAACATGGAAACGCTGCATTCCCTTGAGGGGTGTCACTCGGAGATACACATAATCTCCGACACTGAAAGTGAGATCACGGCGCTTGGTGTCAGCGTAACTCTTCTGACGGGATTGGGCAGTTTTGAGGCGTTCACGAATAAGCTGAACTTGCTCTTCAGCTTCACGGAGGGTATCTGGTCCGAACAATTTGCTTTCTCCGGTATCGGACCAATTCAGGGGTGTACGACACTTCTTGCCGTAAAGGGCTTCAAAAGGGGCCATTTGCAGACTAGACTGATAACTGTTGTTGTACGAGAACTCTGCAAACGGAAGACAATCTTCCCACTTGGAACCATAGGATAGAACACATGCGCGAGCATGTCCTCCAATATCTGGTTCACTCGCTCAGTTTGGCCATCGGTCTGGGGATGATAAGCTGTGCTAAATGCTAACTTGGTTCCGAGGGCTTCATGAAGGGATTTCCAGAATCTTGAGGTGAATTGCGTGCCTCTATCAGATACAATCTTCTTAGGCACACCATGCAGGCTCACTATTCTGGAAATATACAGGTCTGCTAACTGAGCTCCGGTATGAGTGGTCTTGACAGGAACAAAGTGGGCAACCTTGGTCAGTCGATCAACGATGACCCAGATTGAATCATGGCCTCGGTTGGATCTTGGAAGTCCGGTAATAAAATCCATTCCAATCTCGTCCCACTTCCACTCGGGAATTTTCAATGGTTGAAGCAATCCAGCGGGTCGCTGATGTTCAGCCTTACTCGCTGACAGATGTCACACTTGGCTACGAAAGAACCAATCTCTCGCTTCATTCCATGCCACCAAAATCTTTCTCGAAGGTCTTGGTACATTTTGGTTCCGCCGGGGTGGATTGAATAAGGGGTCTCATGGGCCTCCTTCAGGATTAACTCCTTAAGTTCCGTGACATTGGGCACACAGATACGGTCATTGAATTTCAGCACTCCTTCAGCATCTTCGGTAAAACCGGGTGCTTTGCCGAGGGAAATTTTCTTCTAATTCCATCTATGCTTTCATGACCTTTTGGGCTTCTTTGATTTGATCCATCAGGGTTGGGGTTAACTCTAATTGGCGAGATAACCATGGCTAACAAGCTCTAGTCCAAAATCTTGGAACTCTTTGAACAAGGCTGGCTGTTCGGCTTGGATCAGGGCATTCAGGGTGCAAGGTTTGCGACTAAGGGCATCGGCAACTACATTAGCCTTTCCAGGGTGATAATGGATTCCAATATCATAATCCTTGATTAATTCCATCCATCTCCTCTGTCGCAGGTTCAGATCTTTCTGGGTGAAAATATACTTCAAGCTTTTGTGATCTGTATAGACCTCGCAGCGATGTCCCGCAAGATAGGGACGCCACTTTTGAGCAAGAACAACAGCAGCTAATTCCAAGTCATGGGTTGGGTAATTCTCTTCATGCGGTCGCAACTGTCGGGACAGATACGACACAACTTTGCCTTCTTGCATCAAAACGCAACCAAGTCCGAGGCGTGATGCATCGCAATACACGTCGAAACTCTGGGTGACGTCTGGCATAATCAGGATTGGGGCTGAGGTTAGTCTCTTCTTCAGTTCTTGGAAACTATCCTCACACTTCTGAGTCCATTCAAATTTCTTGTCCTTCTTCAACAGTTGGGTCAGAGGTTTGGCTATACTGGAAAATCCTTCAACGAACTTGCGGTAATAACCGGCAAGTCCGAGAAAGCTTCGGATTTCAAAAACATTGGTTGGGGATAACCAGTCAAGAATGGCTTGTATCTTCTCAGGGTCAACAGAAATTCCTCCGGCAGACACAACATGTCCGAGAAATGCCACTTGACTGAGCCAAAACTCACACTTGCTAAGCTTGGCATACAGCTGGTGCTCTCGGAGGGTCTCCAAAACTAGACGCAGGTGTTCAGCATGCTCTTCTTCGGTCTTGGAATAAATAAGGATGTCATCAAGGAAAACTACCACGAACTTGTCGAGGTACTCCATGAAAATCTTGTTCATGAGATTCATGAAATAGGCTGGGGCATTGGTCAGACCAAAAGACATGACGGTGTATTCAAACAAACCGTAACGGTGGTGAAGGCGGTCTTGGGAATGTCTGTCTCTCTGATCTTCAACTGATGGTATCCTGTCCGAAGATCGATCTTGAAAAGACTCGGGCTCCGTTCATTTGATCGAACAGATCCTCGATCTTGGGAAGAGGGTACTTATTTTTAATGGTCACGTCATTCAGCTTGCGATAATCCACACACAAGGTGTGGTACCGTCTCTCTTGTCCACGAATATAATGGGTGATCCCCAAGGTGAAGCGCTTGGGCGAACAAGACCTTTGCTTAGCATATCAGCCAACTGCTTCTTCAACTCAACCAGTTCTTCCGGATTCATCCGATAAGGCTTTTGGGATATGGGGATGTTCCTGGGATAAGCTCAATTATGAACTCAATATCCCTGTCTGGCGGCATACCAGGCAATTCTTCTGGGAAAACATCCTTGAACAGGTGAACAACACGGATCTCATCTAGGGCGGGTCGAGCTATGCTCTCATGGCAGCCTGGGTGAGATTGACTAGTTTCAGACACATACTCCACTTCTACTTCTTTGTCGGTGGTGATGGATACAGCTCTTCTGGCACAGTCAATTCGACCATGGTACTTGGCTAACCAATTCATACCGAGTATAACATCGATGCCTTGGGTTCCCAGAACAATTAAGTTAACTGGAAACTTTTCTCCTTTGATCTCAAGGGGTACATCGGAGCAAAACATCTTGGTCTCTACGGTGGATTCTGGGATTTGGATGACCATGGGTTTGGGTAAGAGGCTCTCGACTAAACCTCCCTTAGCAACAAATTCTTGGGTAACAAATGAATGGGTAGCACCAGAATCAAACAGAACAGTTGCAGGTACTGAGTTGACAAGGAACGTACCCAGCACAACATCCGGAGCATCCTGAGCTTCTTCAGCATTGATGTGGTGCAGACGACCCTTGGCAATAGCAGCATTTCCGCGAGGTGCGGCATTCTTTCCATTTCCATTTCCATTGCGGCCTTGACCATTGTTCTGTGCCGGCGCATTGGGGCGCTGGACATTCCTCTTGGGATTGGGACATTCTTTGGAGTAGTGACCCTTGTTGCCGCATTCAAAGCAGATCACATTGGGATTGCGGGTGAAGTTGTTGAAGTTTCCTCCGGGCGGTTATTGTCATTGGGGCGGTTGAAGTTGTTTGGGCGGTTAGGAAAATTGGGGCGTGGGGCTTGGGGTGGACGGTGGCTGCTCGAACCTTCCTGAGCATTCATCCTCCTCTTGTGACCTTCATACATAGACTTGCGCTTGGTCTCCAGCTGGATGGCTTTGTCCACAAGTGACTCCAGATCACGGAAGTCATGGATAACCAGAGTGCACTGCAGTTCATCATGAAGTCCACTCATGAAACGCTCCATCTTCTTCTCTTCCTTGTCGGTGTCATCAGGAGCATACCGAGATAAATCGGTAAAATCCTCCAGATAACCGACCACATCTTTACTTCCCTGCCTTAGCTTGCGGAATTCATCCTTCTTCCTCTCAATAAGTCCATAGGGAATGTGCTTCTTGCGGAATTTCTCCCAGAACTCAGCCCAGTTGATGACATGACCAGCTGGCTGGAGAGTCTTGGTAGTTTCCCACCAAGCTCTTGCAGGTCCAGCGAGATAGTGGGTTGCATACAGCACTTTCTCATTTTCTCCCACAGCAGCAACTTCCAGATTATTGTCGATGGTGCGAAGCCAATCATCGGCTTCTAGCGGGTGAAGCCCCTTGGAATAGGTGGGTGGGTTGGTCTTCTGAAAATCGCCTAAGGTGGATCGCTGGTTCTCATTGCCATTGCCACCATTGTTGTTGTTGTTGTTATTGTTGTTGTTACTGAGTTGACAAGGAACGTACCCAGCACAACATCCGGAGCATCCTGAGCTTCTTCAGCATTGATGTGGTGCAGACGACCCTTGGCAACAGCAGCATTTCCGCGAGGTGCGGCATTCTTGCCATTTCCATTTCCATTGCGGCCTTGACCATTGTTCTGTGCCGGCGCATTGGGGCGCTGGACATTCCTCTTGGGATTGGGACATTCTTTGGAGTAGTGACCCTTGTTGCCGCATTCAAAGCAGATCACATTGGGATTGCGGGTGAAGTTGTTGAAGTTTCCTCCGGGACGGTTATTGTCATTGGGGCGGTTGAAGTTGTTTGGGCGGTTAGGGTAATTGGGGCGTGGAGCTTGGGGTGGACGATAGGCAGGCCTGGTGTTCTGCTGAAAGATACGAGGTTTCTGGCTGCTCGAACCTTCCTGAGCATTCATCCTCCTCTTGCGACCTTCATACATAGACTTGCGCTTGGTCTCCAGCTGGATGGCTTTGTCCACAAGTGACTCCAGATCACGGAAGTCATGGATAACCAAGCACACTGAAGTTCATCATGAAGTCCACTCATGAAACGCTCCATCTTCTTCTCTTCCTTGTCGGTGTCATCAGGAGCATACCGAGATAAGTCGGTAAACTCCTCAGATAACCGACCACATCTCTACTTCCCTGCCTCAGCTTGCGGAATTCATCCTTCTTCCTCTCAATAAGTCCATGGGAATATGCTTCTTGCGGAACTTCTCCTGGAACTCAGCCCAGTTGATGACATGACCAGCTGGCTGGAGAGTCTTGGTAGTTTCCCACCAAGCTCTTGCAGGTCCAGCGAGATAGTGGGTTGCATACAGCACTTTCTCATTTTCTCCCACAGCAGCAACTTCAGATTATTGTCGATGGTGCGAAGCCAATCATCGGCTTCTAGTGGGTGAAGTCCCTTGGAGTAGGTGGGTGGGTTGGTCTTCTGAAAATCGCCTAAGGTGGATCGCTGGTTCTCATTGCCATTGCCACCATTGTTGTTGTTGTTGTTATAAGCGGCTGCGAGTTGTTGTAAGGCAGCGAGATGAGCTTGGCGCTCTTGCCGGGCATTTTCACGCTCCTCCATGATAAGTGCGAGAAGTTGGGTGGGGGTTGGGTCCGGTGGTGGTGGTGCTGATCCTGATCCTCCCATTGCGCGACGGGGCGGCATCCTGAAGCACACCGGGTATAAGAGGCAAGGCAAGAAAAGTTCGACTAAGGGAAAAGACGATCTCTCAAGTGGTTGATTAATTCTAAGATTTATATGAAAATAGTTCACACAGATTTAAACAAGACAAACATACTTATATTTCACAAACAACATCAAGAGTTCACATCAACATCAAGCTTACAACATCACCTTACATCTAGATACATAACATCTGGTTTCCAAAAGAACCACTACTACTACTCGACTAGCTATAGGGGTCAACCTAATCCTGCGGTAGTGATCAAGTCACTCGCCTACTGAGGTGGAACCTCCAGCTCTAACACGTCAGCATCTGACTGGTAGGCTGGCTCCTCGGGATCCTCCTCCTCGTCCTCGAGAACTGGCTCGAGTGGCTCCTCCTCCTCGTCAACTAACTCCTCCTCATCATCCTCCTCCTCACAGTCCATCTCCTCCACGAAGTCATCATCGTCACTGAGGAAAGCGTCGTTCTCCTTGCGGAGATCCTCGCCCTCCTCCTCCATCTCGTCAGTATGGTGCTCTAGATCCTCAATCAGTCCGTCCTGCTCTGCCACCTTCGTGCGGAGCTTCACGATAGTCTTCCTCAGCTGGGCCCTCTTCCTGAGAAGAGCAACCTTCTCCACCATCAGCTTCATCTCGTTCTCGCGAAGCTCAACGAGCGACTCGCGGTCGAAGTGGAGCTGAATCCTAGTGCGCAACAGATCATCCTGAGTGCACTGAAGTAAGATCTCCATGTCCATGATGTAGCTCCCAAACATCGGGTGGTAAGGTGAAGGAGTAGGGTGTCCATCACAGTTGCGCCTCCCGTAGAACCGGAAACGGGAGTCTACTAACTCCGCCTTGTGCTCCTCACAAAGTCGGGCTAGCATCCTCTGTGTAGCAGTACAGAGACCATCAACCCAGGTGGCCTCCTTGGTGGTGAAGATGAGTGTCCTGGAACTGGGAGACTTGATGTTCCTGCGAACTGACGATCTGATGAGCCAGCTCAGCCTTCCACACCGTGAACATCAATCTGAGCTCCCTCAAACTCTGGAGCGGGGCGACCTAACAGCTTGGTCAACTCGAACAAGTCCCTCTCAAACGTCAGCTTGCTGTCCTTCTCCAGCTGAACGAACTCGGTCCAGTGGAGTGCCATCTACAGTTTTTAAGCAAAATTTTAAGTTAGTTAGGTGACAAGTATATCAAAATTTTAATATAGTAGGGCAACAAGTGAGTCAAATTTTAAGCTTAATGAGAGGTGTACAAAATTTTAGGATATAAGGAAAATGTATATTTAATGAGAGTAAAATTTTGCATAAGTAAGAGGATTGGAGATAAGCAATTTTCAAAATACTTCATTCCTTTCTTTTTAGAAATTTCTTTTGTAACATTTGACAAACGACCATGCTAACTAAGGTTTCCTAAAGTCAGGATGGCTCTGATACCAAGTCTGTGGGGACCCCGGACTAGCTGTCCGAAATACCCGATTATGCTTAACACAACGATCCCGTGATCAGTCTGTCGTTGCACATAATCCGAATTGGATACCAAAGTTTACATCCATTACAGTACCGAATAAAAGTCTTACATAAATGGTCATTTAGACCAAGTTCTTACATAGGTGCCTTCATGGGCCAAACCAAATATATCAGCGGAAGCTACGGCGTAGTAGACATCATATTCTAACGATGACAACCCGACAGGCAGCTGACTTGTGGAGATCCTTAGTTGGCGTAGAAGTCGCCATACTCTGCTCGGCGTAGTGCTCCTCCTCGTAGTCTGGCTAGGACAATAGCCAGGGACGAAACCAATATGAGTACATTTGAATGTACTCGCAAACTACCCCAACATGAGTATGCACCAGTTTTATTTTAGTTGACAACTTTTATTTATTAAAACATCTCTATATCTTTATTGAAAAAGGTAAGAAGAGTTTTATAACTATCTTTAAAGAAGTCACCATTTTCATCTGTTTTTCCAAAACTCCCCTTTTTCCGACCATAGCCCGTCATGGTCCACTTTCATCCAACCACCTCATACCGATCCGTTGGTATAGGTGTAGGAAACAATCTCCACTTCATTTTTCTTTTAAAACTCAAAGTCTTTTAAAAACTTGCACAAGGTCTTAGGACAGTCTCCCAATTGTCCATATCCGAGGACTCGGCTATTCGAATAGTTTTTAACACTCTGCAGAGGTAGCACGCTTTTAACCCACATCCATCCGGCAACTCATCGTGTCTGCCACGTCTCGCCATACCAGGTGTATGCGAAGTAAGCCGCCGGCCATAGCCTCTTATTTGCTCATGCTAGTATAGGATCCTTCCCATATGACACTTTCCATCGACACCCAGTCCAGTTTCCCGTCAGAAACCCTAAGTGTGAGGACTCATAGTTTTGTCCGGCGGTTTATGGTGGAACCTTCTATCCTCCCCACCAACTTGTGTGAGGACCCGGGTCAGGGGGTAGATCCTCGGACCATCCCCTCATGCATAACGGAGTCATCTCCGTCGATGAGGTATCCCATACTAATAAGAGCAAACTACATGACTACGCCTTTTCCCATATGTGGTAAATGTGGTCGCACAGGGTAGGATTGGTTTCCATAGTACTAGGACACTGTGCATTTTTCATAAACATCACCATTTTTCTTCTCCATTCCAACACCGACATCTCGGTATTCATAAACTCACAAGAATTTCAAAGGAGTTTTGAATAAACAACATTGTTTTCCCATCCTAAAGTTTTATATAAACTACTACATAGGGTGGCAAAATAATATCCATATACTTTTGAAATGGGTTTTATAAATCTTGCTTTGAGAGTAAAACATGTTATGAAAGTAGATGCATATGTTTGTAGTGCAAGCTCAGAGAATAGCTTGCCTTGCTTGGCAAAGTGATCTTGCTCTTGTTCTTCAAATTCAGCAAACTCTCCTTCCTCGATATATCCGACAACGTTCTCGTCTAATTAATAAACAAACAATGCAAACAATCACTAAGCTATACAAGCAATCATCTCAACATAACCATCATCAACATCACAATTAGCTACTGCACACATCAAACCACACAATTTGGTTTTCAAATAAATTGAATTAAACATTATTTGATTAAGTCCAAATTATGGCAGAAACTAGTTAAACATGTTTAATTCCACAACTTGAGTTCTGTTGGTCACAAAAATACAAACTAAAATTCTATAGAAAGCTACTGATGTGTAGAAGACAACCCAATTTGAATTGGATCATTTGGAGTTACCAAACTCCCTACACATTGGATTGAATCCAGTAGCTTAATAATCAAGTTTTAGCTACCATTTAAATTCTATTGTTCCAAAAATTAAACCCTTTTAGGGGTAACTAAACATGGCTATATGTGAGCTAACAAAATTGGTCCTAACTCATTTGGGTCAACCAATAAAATATTTGTTGTTTTAGTCCAGAAGGGTTTATCTTAAAGTCAACAATTAATACTGCTTAATTAATTCTACCAAAATTAGGGAGCTAACACAAGGCAGTACTAAGCTAGCAAAATTGGTTTGGAATTATTTGGACTAACAGAGCATCAGAAACAAACAAGTTTATTTTAAACCTTCTGTAGTATTTTAATAATACTTTTTATTTATTTAATTAAATGACATGAGACCAATTGTGTTGGTTAAACAATTTCATAAGCTTTTCAGAACAGTTGAGTTTGATTTATTTGGATTCCTAAATCTGAGATATTGAATTTATAAGTTGATATCAGTACTGAAATTTCAGAGAATTTGAATTAGGAAAATCCACTGTTGTGGATAATGTTGAAAGTTATGACAGGTGGGGTCTACACGTCAGCGACACAGCGCGCGCGGGAAAAATGATTAAAACCCTGATGAGCGGGGCCCGCCCGTCAGTCTCTCTCTCTCTGTTCTAATCGAAGCGGTACGCTACCGTTGGATCGAGATCCAACGGTCCACGATCCACAGCATCGGCGGCGACCAAAAATCGGCGGCGCTGCCGCGCCGGCGACGGCGAGGTGGAAGGATCTCTCACCTAGGGGCTCGGGAGGTCGCGGAGATGATGCAGATCGACGGCGGTGGTGAGGTGGAAGCTTCTGGACGAGTTACACTTGCTGGGGTGGGCTGGTTCGTCGGCGGCGCGCTCTCGCGCTTCCACGGCCACGGGCAGCCACTCCGGCGAGGTTCCACGGCCACGTCTGAGCACTGATCAAAGGGGAAAAGGGATGGGGTGAGTGCGGTGATGCTAAGGAAGAGCGTAGAGGCCAGAGAGAAGAGAATGGGGCACTGTGGCATCGCGGCCACGACGGACCTCGACGGCGGCAGTGGCTACGGCCCAGCACGCCCTCCTGGCGGTGCACGGCGAATTGAGAGGGGGCAGTGAGGGAGTGGGGTGGTGTGGTGTTCATAGAGAGGCTTGGGGTGGTTTTATAGCGCGGGATGCGGCGTACAGTGGACGGAGTGCACGGCGACGTCCACGGCGCACGGCGGAGATATTTCTCCCCAATCCGACGCGGCGGTGCGAGGGACGTGGAGACAGGGTGTTCACCGGGGTCTGGACGTGTTCTAGAAAATCTCGGCCAAGCGCGGCGTGTCAGGGAGCAGCGAGCTGGGCAAATTTGGTCGACGACGGCGAGCTCGCCACGGCGACGCTGGAGGGAAATCGAGGCGAGGGGCGGCGTAACTGCTCTCCTCTGCGGCGCCGCGGCTGCAGAGGCACGGGAGCGAGGGGTGCGCGGCCAGGGGGGCCTGGGGAGCGTGGAAAACGGTGAACACGGTCGCGGCGACACGGCGACGGTCGTCGGGGTTGAAGTCGACGACGGTTTTGCAGAAAACCCCCTGCTTCTTCTTTTCTTTTATCACAACCAGGTCCTTTTCTGTTTCTTTTTATTCTTTTCAATTCCAGCAGCATTTCTGGAATTTAATTGGGGTACTTTAACTGTTTAGAAAATTTGCAAATAATTGTGGGGCCTCCCCATAACATGTAGAAGCTCCACAAAAATTGGCTTTGCAAAATAAAATGTTTTGCATCAATTTCTTTCATAGTACTTTGTTTATGTTATTTTAATTTATTTCAATTTGTTTTTATTTTTAATTTTAAAACTAGTTCAAAAATAATATTTGAGAGGGGAAAGTGGTAGGAACCAAATGGGGAGTGTTTACTTTACAACTCCACTGACTTTGGTTTGAAAATAATTGAGTTTGTCACTTGGAGATTTTCATGTGACAACTTGTCACTTTTATTTTTCTTGCTTTGATTTTTATATTTTTCTTTCTTTATTTCTTACTAGTGTTTACTAGAGCAAACACTCACACCAACAGCAAGAACAACAACTCAAGTACCAAGAAGCACTTAACACAAGCAACAATTGACAAACAACACATAATGATCAACAAAAGTTTTTGTTGGCTCTCACTTTTGGAATAATAATATTGATAATATTTTTGGGATGTTACAGTTAGCTACTTAATTATTTAGATGGTTTGCTCTGTTAGTTAGCTCTGTTCAGCTATGTATTTGCTCTGTTAGAGTATTTATTTAGCTTGGTTTGCTCTGTTTTGTAGCTTTATTCAGCTATGTATTTGCTCTGTTAGAGTATTTATTTAGCTTGGTTTGCTCTGTTTTGTAGCTCTGTTTAGCTATGTATTTGCTATGTTAGCTACTTAATTATTTAGATCGGTTTGCTATGTTAGTTAGCTCTGTTCAGCTATGTATTTGCTCTGTTACTTATTTAGGTCCGTTTGCTCTGTTAGCTGCTTATCCCACTACATTTTGCTTTGTTTACTGCTTATTGTCTCTGTTTATTAGCTTTGTTTGCTGTTTTTAACAAAGAATATTCGTTGTGTCAAGGGCTTGGTGGATGCTTGGTGACGATGCTGCTGCCGTGAAGACCTAGGAGCGGGGCTCCATACACGGTGCCGTCACCAGGAGCAGTACATTTTGCGCAGCAGGATGAAGACAGTAGATGTTCATCTGGCGGCCGTGAAGACATAGGAGCATAGCTCCAGCCACGCGCACTGATGAACTTTTGTATAGCAGGGCGTACAGGAATACGGTGACGACCGGGCGGCCGTCTAGTCGCATGGAGCAGGGCTCCATCGACGGCACAGCCCGTCACCGTGTTTTTTGTTTTCCTGTAACCCTTATCAGAAACGGTGATTAGCAAAACTCCGTGTCTAATGTTAAAGATATCAGAAACGGTTTATCACCTCCGTTGCCATTGAGCTCTTCACATCAGTGACAGGGTCGGGGACACGGACCCTTTCTCCGTTGTCGATGAGGTTTTTGGCGCGTTTCCGATGTGTCGTTCTGTACTAGTGACACGCAAACACGCACGATCTACCCAGGTTCGGGGCCCTCGTGAGGAGGTAACACCCCTACTCCTGCCTGCCTCTTTGTGTATATCAATGTCTCACACGTACAAAGGTGCTCCTCGAGCTGTATGTCTCATCTATGGAGAAGAGCTCAAGGAAGAAGATGAAGTAAAGGGGGAAATGGATCTCAGGGCATCGTCCCTCACGCAGGAGGGGTGATGCCCTATTTAAAGGCTAACCGAGTTACGGTAATGCCCCTCTTGGTGCACTGTAGCCACGCCAACAGTGTGTCATGATGGCACTCCTGTCAGGGACAAGACATGGCCTGCCCATCCACTACAGCCAACGGTACAGCTAGAATGTACTCTACTGCAGGGACAAGACGTGGCCTGCCCATCCCTAACCTCGTAGCCTTTTTCCCCGGAAGCTCCGGAGTCAGCGGTCAGGTACAAGCTTACCCGTCGTTCCCGCAGCACGCTCCCCTGACATTCTCCGTGTCAGGCGCTTCCGTGCCAGAAGGGACGTGACAGCAGCATTGACTCCTGATCCGACACTACGCTCCTCTGCTTCTTTAACCCGGCATGGATATGTCGGGTATTCCTTGGCTCTAACCCGGCTTGGCTATGCCGGATATTCTCCTTGAGCTAACCCGGCATGGATATGTCGGATACCTTGCCTCGGCGTAGACTCCTCGCCTGCACATAAGAATAAACTTGGCAGTACCGACATTCTTATGTCGGTAAGGTGATGTCGAATGAGCTATGTCAGTTAAGACATATCGGCCCCTCCGGACCTGTTTACCTCGGTCACTTCCGTACCTTGATCCACACTTGGATACACTTAACTCCATACCATGACCCTACCCGGGGTAGCCCCCCGACAGATGTTGTAGAACGTTATATGCTTAATCAAGATGAACCATTTAATGATGAGGAGAAAGATGCTTTAGAACAAATATTATGACAACAACCACCACAATTACAGTTGCATATGCCACCTGATAATTTAGGAGTGCTACCACCACCTAAAGGTACTACAATTGAATTAAAACATTTGCCTACAAATCTTAAATATGCATATTTGGATGAGAAGAGCATATATCTTGTCATTATTAGTGCTAACCTTTCAGCTGAAGAAGAAAAGAAATTACTTGATGTACTGAAAGCTCACCAACCAGCCATTGGATATTCTCTTGATGATCTTAAAGGTATAAGCCAGCTCTATGTATGCATAAAATTAATTTGGAAGAGGATGCAAAACCTGTTCTTGATTATCAACGCCGTCTCCATCCAAAAATGAAAGAGGTGGTAAGAAAAGAGGTAATAAGACTTATTGAATCTGGTATCATTTATCCCATAGCTGATAGTAAGTGGGTTAGTCATGTTCATTGTGTTCCTAAAAAGGGTGGAATGACTGTTGTTCCAAATGATGAGGATGAACTTGTGGCTCAACGTACTGTTGTTGGTTATAGAATGTGTATTGATTTCAGAAAGTTAAATAAAGCAACTCGTAAAGATCATTATCCATTGCCATTTATTGATTAAATGTTAGAAAGGTTACCTAAACACTCTCACTTTTGCTATTTAGATGGTTATTCAGGTTTTTCACAAATTCCTGTCCATAAGGATGATCAAGAAAATACCACTTTTACTTGCCCATATGGTACATTTGCTTAATTATAGGAGAATGCCCTTTGGTTTATGTAATGCTCCTGCTACTTTTCAAAGATGCATGAATGTTATATTTGCTGATTATATTGAAAAGATAATGGAAGTCTTTATGGATGATTTTTCTGTGTATGGTACTTCTTTCGATAATTGCTTGTTCAACCTTAACAAAGTTTTGCAGCGATGTGAAGACCAACACTTAGTTCTTAATTGGGAGAAGTGTCACTTCATGGTTACTGAAGGTATTATCCTTGGTGATGACCCACAAGTATAGGGGGTGTATCGTAGTACTTTCAATAAATAAGAGTGTCGAACCCAACGAGGAGCAGAAGGTGTTGACAAACAGTTTTGATATGGAATTCACTGTAAATACTAGCAGACAAGTTTTTAGGGGTTTTTGATATAGCAGATAAATAAAGTACAAGTAAATAAAATGCAATAATAATAGTTGCAGCGAGTGGCCCAATCCTTTCTACAGCAAAGGACAAGCCGGTAGGTTTACTTATGATGACCAAACGTTCTTGAGGACACACGGGATTTCGTCAAGTGCTTTCACTTCATATAGTTGATTAATCTTCATTGTTTTGATAAGTGTTGTGTGGGTGAACCTATGCTAATGCACCGCCCTTCCTAGGACTAATACATACTTGTGATTATACCCCTTGCAAGCATCCGCAAATACAAGAAAGTAATTAAGATAAATCTAACCACAGCCTTAAACTCTGAGATCCTGCTATCCCTCATGCATCGATATACCAACGGGGGTTTAGGTTTCTGTCACTCCAGCAACCCCACAATTGGCAACCGAATAAACAATGCATTCCCCTAGGCCCATAAAGGTGAAGTGTCATGTAGTCGACGTTCACATGACACCACTAGAAGAATAACACCACAATTTAAATATCAAACCATTAAATATTACTCAACATAATTCACTACTAACATCAAGACTTCTTCCATGTCCTCAAGAACCAAACGAACTACTCACAAGACATCATATGGAACATGATCAGAGGTGATATAATGATGAATAACAATCTGGACATAAACCTTAATTCAACGGTTTCACTCAATAGCATCGACCACAAGGAGTAATTAACACCGGGAAAGCTTCCCCTATGAACTAGACAAGATTCAACCTGGTTTTTACAGCGGAATGGAGTGGAGCGGCGGATATGATGGTGCTGGCGGTGGAGATGATGATGATGATTCCAATGAAGTCCAGCTCGATGACGGTGACGATGGCGACGATTTCCCTCCTCCGGGAAGGAATTTCCCCGGCAGATTTCTCCCTGCCGGGGAGCTTTTCTCTCTCTGGTGTTTTCCGCCTCATGGAGGCGGCGGAATAATTCCTCGACATCCCCCTAGGCTTAGGGTTTCCTGGGGATGATGTACACGAAAGGGGGCTGGCAGAGGTGGGCCAGGGCCTCCTCACCACGTGGCGGCGCGCTAGCAAGGTGGGCCGCGCCACCACATGGTGAGGGCCCATGGTGGCCCACCTTGGCCCCCCTTTTGGCTTCCTCCGGCATCTGACAAAATAGGAACTTCTGGATATTTTCCTCGAATTATTGATCTTCAGAAAATATGGTGTCTTGACGGTCCTTTTTCCAGCAGAAATCTGACTCCGGTGTTTAATTCTCCAATAATCATCAAACATGCAAAATAGGTATAATAATATAAGTATCATCTCTAAATATGAAATATATCAATGAATAACAGTAAATTATGATATAAAATAGTGATGCAAAATGGAAGTATCAACTCCCCCCAAGCTTAGACCTCGCTTGTCCCCAAGCGAAAACTGTGCTCGGTAAACAAGACCACAGGTTTATGGAGCGAAGTGTTGATAAACAAAATACAGACAAGAAGCATCACATTTATTAATACACAAGTCATTCTAGATAGCAACTTCCCTTCATATAACTTAACTTGAAACAAGTAAAGGGAGTCACAATAAGGTGCATAGAGAAAATCATAATTGGTGATGGCAAACTTTGTTCTTGGTCAGAGAACAATTAACAGATTCTACTTATCTTTCGAGCAGAGTCTTTATAATAGAGCTTATATTGCAGAACTTACATGCTCAATCATAACAATCTCTTTTACAGTCTTTGATAACTTTCAAAGTTATATTCATTCAGATAAAAGCTTTGTGCTACACAAGGAAACTTAAAAGACATGATTGAAAATATCAACATATAGATGGTTGGATCACAACAACTCAAATGCTTGCTCTAGATAGAAGGGAATAGGTTTACTGACTCAACATGAAAGTAAAAGATAGGTCCTTCACAGAGGGAAGGAGGGATGAAATCATGTGCTAGAGCTTTTAAGTTTTGAAATCATATAGAGAGTATAAAGTAAGTTTTAAGCTATGTATGTCGTTGTCAACGAATGGCAGTGGGCACTCTATCCCTTGTCAACCAGACTTTCAAGAGCGGCTCCCATGAAGGACGTTATTTCTACCCAATGGTAGATCATCCCTCTTCTCTTTTGTTTACACATGCATATTTATAAATTGGTACGACACTCCTCCCAACCTTTGCTTACACAAGCCATGGCTAACCGAATCCTCGGGTGCCTTCCAACAATCACATACCATGGAGAAGTGCCTATTTGATAATGTTTAACACTTTGAAGTTTGCTTTTGATAAATCATTGGCAAAACATGTGAAGAGAATCAAGTGGTTATAGTTATAATTAACTAGCTGGGTTGCCGCGCATTTGCGCGGCTAGCGTTGATAAAAAATGTGTATATATAACGTATCATTTTTCTTATGATCCTACTCCATCCGTTCTGAATTAGTAAGTCGTTTTATCCTTGAATATATCGTATGTATATAAAAAATCGACCTGATATCATTGCATAAGATTTTACTGAAATTCTATTGGCACATAGTCTTTAAAACCCTTATCCAAATGGATCCGACTCCAGCGGAAATGAAGACCAGATAACCGTACAAACAATGAGTTTAGTGATTTACTGGCCTCAACACTAAGCCATTTTTTGGAAGCTAAGGCCGTAAGCTTCGTGCAATCTTTTGTTTGTGCGGGTTAATTTTAATTTTTCTAACATAATTCTCTTTCTTTTACCCGTACACTAACATTGACATATTGTTTTTAAGTAGTACGTCCAGACACCATATGATTGGATCCTGGATAAACATCTTAGTAAGGTGTACTCCTCCGTAGTAAATAATAAAGCTCTAGGTTTTTATGCCAACAAAATACATCTTGTTGGTTATCATTTCCCTCCAAGCTAAATCCAAATACTTTCGTACAAGGTATCCTTTTCTGTTCTTCCAATTTGCATTTCCGAATGCAAATATTTCCATTAATTAGAATTGAACATTGTACTCTTTTAATGAAACCTTGTACATGTCGTCTTCTTCGATCCGCACGAAGAATATATCGAAATGCCAGTGTTTTTTATTGGTGTAGTGTGATGCTTCTAGATGCTTTTGCATAACCTAATATTACACGAACTGATGTACGTCAATGTAAAATCTATGTATCTATTATATATCGCGTTATAGTTCTTAATTTCTAATTCGCCGAGGTTGGACTTCCTTTATTAAGTTCATATAAAAATCATTTTGCTAATTCCGTGGACATTTGTTAAAAAATCTAGTATATATTACTAATATGAAAAATATAAACTTCCCAAATAACTATTAATAAGCTAAATTCATGTTTGTAGGATTGACTATGGCGCGTGAAGGAAATTCCATCTTATAAATTTTCTGTTAAAGCAAAAATCCCTCCAAGGGTGAAAAGTTTCCATGAACATCTATTTAGCAGTAATATAGTTAGCACGGGGAAGTCACTAACTGAGACAATATATTGTATATGAAAGTGACATAACCGAGAGACAATACATTGCATATGCAGGTCAACTAATTTAAAACCCACAAAAAAAATCTCGAAATTGAGAAAGGTAATATAATGTACACGCTGATTGGGTACCAAAATTTCAGAAAACGAAGCTATACATTGACTACAATAAATATTATTACATATTTAGTCTTCCCCGTTGCCCACTTGCAATTTATCGAACGTAGGCATAAATTGGAAAGAAGCTATACAAATAAAGAATACTACAAAGGGGATTAGTGGAAAAGAGAGGAGACAAATCAGTAAGAACAGTTGCAAACCTCGCTGCTGGTATACTTCAAAGGCATGTACACAAACTGTTCACAAAGAAAAGGAACAAAGTTCACCTCTTAACTAATGAAGGTGTGTGTTAGATGGTGCTGGTCGTTCCTTTGGATCCTCAGTGATATATGGAATGGCCTGGTGCGAGAAAAAAAAAACATGGAGAATGGGAAAGACCTTTCAATTGATCACGCATCAAAAAGGAAAGTATATTTTTTCCTTCTTTTCTCCAAGCACAACGGATCAATGGAATTCCATTTCAATTTGCCCATTTGAGTATGACTGTAGCATCACCAAGTGCTATTTTGCACAAATTTTGCAAGCATAATGCAATGATAGTTTCATGTAAGCAAATGCAGAAAAAAAATCTAAATGATAGCACCGTGACATCAACATTTTATCTGCACCTGTTAGATAGCAGGAAGTTTTGGCTTCTCCATAGAACTATCGAAATGATTTCCTCATGAAGCATGTAAAGTATGCAGCTCAACCAAAATATCACAATAGAAACATGTGCCAAATCTAGAGCTTTTTCTTGGAAAATTGATGCAACTGAGTTGGGGCGGTCCAAATGCGAGCTTTGTCGTGCACCATCTAAATGTGGATTGAGAAAATACTACGGGCAGTGATAGTTACCAACCATGCCATGAAGTATGCTCCTATAAATAAATCTGCCAGTAAATCACTAACAAATAAATCTGTAAGATGATAGGTAGAGCCTATATATAACTGAAAGATCCCTGCACAGTACAGATTAAACATTAGTAACACATGAGCGTAGCAAAGTAACAATCATCCAACTTTGAGGCCTAAATCTGAATAATATACAACTAAATATCAGGAAACATAGAGCAAATTAGTACTAACAGAACTCTGAGTCGCCGGCCACTGGACATCGAGGGTGCATATCCTCCACAATGTTCAACTCTATATCGCTGTCTTTCCTCTCTCGGATGTGCTTGCAGCCGTCTTCGTTGTCCCCAGAAAATAGTTTCGACTCCAGCAGCACCTGTGTGCATAGACAAATGAAGAATCTCCGACCGAACCCACGCATTTGTGTGGCTAGATTTGCTGTATGATATTTGAGCTCTTTTACGGTGCTTGGAAAACTACCACCAGTAGTTTTGGGTAGTTCCCATCCTAAATAATTTCAACCGTTTGATTTCAATCTATCCCCGAAATTATGCTAGCCGTCCAATCATTCAATCATTAAGTAAATAATTAAGTGTAATTACTTGGGGATACAATGGTCATTTGTCCACGAACAGGGTCCGCGTCCTGCTGCTCTCTCTTGATTACGCACGCTGCCCGCGAGAAATCGATCAAACGGCGTATGCGGACGTCTGCAATATGTTTGTGGCCGAGCCACCAACACCAACGGCGCTAGCGGCTGCCTGCGAACTCTTCGCCGCCTACACTCTACAGCTGACGTAGTTTACTCCTTCGAGCGTGGTCGGCCCTAGCAAGGGCGTCAGCCTTGATTTTCCTTTTGCTTGCTTGCTTCTTGCTGAGACAGCCGCAGCGAAGCTAGCTGGATGGAGTTGATTGATTTTTCTAGTGGCCTCCGCACCTACCAACGAGCTCGCTGATAAAACGTAAATCGCAGGCCAAGATGCAGAGCAGCAGAGCAGGTGGAGTTGCGACAGATTATGAAGCGGCATCGTCCGGTGAGTTACCGCGCCGGTTTCGGCGACGAAGAGCTCGCCGCCCCAGACGTCGCCTCTCGAAAGAGCATGTGGCAGCGCCTCGACACCATGTCGGGCCATCGCAAGGGAGCCCGCCTCGCCGCAACGGGAAGCCACAAACCAGACTGCTCGCTGCTCGCCTCTCGCCGTCTCGCAGGACCTTGCACCCGTACTGTTGAACTGCAGGAGATGGAGTCTTCAGCCTTCACCAGCGCCAGCGCTTTTCAGGCCGATGGCCTAGCTTGATGCAAGGAGGACAGACGATTTGTGCCTTTGTGAGCATGGTCACCGAGCTCACCAAGGAGATATGTCCGCTTTTGTGCTGTGGTGAACGGCGACTTCTTTTTTCCGTGAATGCCTAAACCAACGGTAGTTCTATAGTTAGACGACGTGAACGGCGATGTCCTCCCCGACGGCAAGAGCGGCCAGGTTCCCACTGTTGTTGGCGGATAGGTGGAGGAGGCCGGAGACGGCTGTGGCTGCAGTTTCTGCCGTGGAGGTGGAGGACACCGGCGATGGTGCCCACTTCCGACGTTGCTACAATTCTGTTGGAGGAGATGTCGCTAGGTGGGAGAGGAAAGAAGACAATGACCATGGAGAGTGAGATGAGCGGGGAGGCCTTGATTTGGGATGAGAAAGGCGATTAACCTTACAACGGGGTGTTTGACACCAATTAACCTAAATACCCTTTTACTTTAGATTAAAAATAAAAGAATATTGGTAGTTTTAGGTAGTTTCAGGTAGTTTTAATCTGGTAGTTACAGGTAGCTCTTATTTTATCACCGTCCGATTAGAGCAGATGGACGGTTATCAAAATTATCAAGTACTCTAAAACTTGTAATGATATTTACATATAAAAAAACATCTTTCCATATTTTCAATACTTATAAAATACATTTGTTTAGAGACGCCAAAGTTTGATTAGAAATTCGTAACATCTTGTTGTTTTTAAATGTATGACTTGTTTCGGGGCTTTCGATTGCACATCATGGTTGTGCGTAGAAAGTTTGTGATGTCTGTAGAGCCTAAACTGAAGGACCACCATGATTTTGTGATATGGCATCACACAATAATTCGTTACTGATTTTGTGTGAGAGACATTTGTTGGAATATTCCTTTGCTGGCCCAAGTACTTACATGGCCGGTAGTTTATGTTTTTGAAATTTCACATTAAATGGAATTATAAGGGCTGGATAAGAAACACATATACTATTGGTCAAGACATAGTTTCAAGGGGAATAAAATTAAAAATTATTACAGAAAGACCGGCCAAGCAATCATATACAAACATGATCTGCGCCAAAACATGATTGATCTAAAATGCATCGCAGTTTACATTATACTCTTGAAAAATAAATCAATAAATACGTACATATACCTGATATTGGTCGTTCAAACTGATAGTTCACTTTCAATTTTAGCCCCAAATGGATTCCTGCATGGGACGGCCTTGTCTCTTACCAAATTTTCTATGTACATTAAAATTATATTACGCATATCATATGATTACATACCTTAACCTAAACATGCACCTTCGTATATGAGTATATCAAGATTTGCTAGCCAGCTGTTAAAGTGGACTGGGGCAAATTTTGCCCCAACGTCGCGGCGTGGTATGAGCCCGGCAACGTCACATCGGGCAGACCATGTCTTTGAACGCGTACTCAGGAATCACGATGCCTTCACGGCAATGGAGCCGGCCGACGCCACGATTTTGGTTTTCTTAACAGTGATCGTCCACTGGCTATATCATCGACGCTGGTTTGGGCAGTTCTTTGCGTGTCCTACTCCCAATCTTATACATTTGTTTATGGCTGGACGTGGAGGGCAGACCTGGGTGCTTCTCTGATCAAATCGGCCATCTTCTATGCGTCTTAATTGCTCCCTTTTCTATACGTATGATGCAATCTGCAGGGTCCTGCCTGTACATACTTCCTTCCGTACGTTCATCAAATCGGCAAATCCTCTCGATGATCTCATACACCACACGCTTGTTGCCTCATGAGAAGAACTGAACATAGTTGAATCAACTTGATGCAGTGGGCGGCAGGCGGTCAGTTTCACTGATTATATTAATTGATAGAAGTAATCAATGGTCGATCCTTGCTGCCGTCGTGTTATGTCTGCCATAATCTCTATCGATTCTTGATCTTCGTGCCGCAGACAATAAGCCGGGAAACCTCGTTGCGTGCTTCTACCCGTGTTGGCAAGCCACTGCCATCTCACGTCGAGATCTCGATCTGTGCCGATCTAGCAAACGCATAGGGGATCAAGCCAGATGGATTTTATGCACATGCATGCGGACGTATCAACCGGAGGAAAAGAGCTTGGTATCAGATATGCATACGGTACGATCTAGGGCATATTAGTATACGTGTGCATGCAGATCTCTTCATCCTTCTAATCGATTGCGCACGTAACTTTTAAATCAACGCCGTTCACTTTTACCTGGTTAATCTTTACCGTTAATTGTCTTGTGTTTTAATTATATAATAGATTGGGACTGGTCACCCCATTTGCCAGCCCTTTTTGCAAGTTTTTGGATAAGCGGATGTATATGTCACTAGTCCATTGGTGAAAGTCTGTCTGACAAGTTAAAAAGAGAACAACCCACATACTTCCTCATGAGCTAGTAAACAGTGACACAAATGAGAGGTAATAGTTTTTGAATAATTAAAGGTAGCACATGAAGTATTTACTTGGAGTGGCAGGAAATACCATATGATAGGTAGTTATGGTGGACACAAATGATAATTGTTTGGCTCAAGGTTTGGATGTATGAGAAGCATTCCCTCTCAATACAGGTTTTTCGGCTAGCAAGGTTGTGCAGCAAGCATAAGAATTGAGGGATACAAACAAATATATATGTAGTAAAAACAATCATGCAATCTTCCTTGGAAGCACAAATAATTTTAACTTGAGAATACTAAGCTTATGAGTCAACAAGAAAGAAAGATCATGGAATAATTTTATCTACATGCACTTCCCTCTCTCTACTTAAGCCTCAAAGTATTGTAACTACTGACCAATGCTAAGTTTGTCAAAACCAAAAAGATTTACTTCATGCTCCCAAAGTGGTACCAATACTAATGACAAGATTATCAACATGAAAGAAATTGCAAACTAAAATAAAGTATGCAGAAGGTAAATGATGAAACTTCTCATTAATATTCCATAACGGCAACTCACACCAAGGGATACATAGATAACCAACTAAAAGAGAGATACTTCCACACTACAAACCATCCTATAAGATAACTTCCCTACTCACGATATGACTCTATTGAAAAGTAAAAGGTAAAGATAATGGTGTGATACCGCGGCACTCCCCAAGCTTGGAACAAGCCAAGGGGATGCCAATACCAATGATGAATTACTCCTTCGGCGGTGGTGAAATATCCTCATCATCAAACTTCCAAGGCAGAGGCTCTCCGTCAACAAATGATGACTTGGTGAAAGGGCACACTTGCCCGTAATCTTGTTTTGGTGATTATGACAACACAAGCGCTTTTAAACAGTATGTTAAGCTTGTGACAGGTCCAAAGTTCATAAACATAGAAGACATGTTCTTGTGGAAAAGCAGGATTTTACACTGGTCGGAAGTTCCGGTTTGGACCGGAAGTTCCGGCCTAAAACTTTTGGTCGACAATTTTTCGGAGTATTTGTGTTCTGTGATCGGCCGGAGGTTTGCCCGGAAGAAGTGCCGGAAGTTCCGGCCCGGCCAGAAGTTCTGGCCCAAGTGATTCTGCACGGAATCGAGCGCAACGGGCAGATTTTCTGGGAGGGGTATAAATACCCCTCCACCTACCTCCAGCCAAGTAGCTCGCCCAGAATTGAAGACACCATTATTGCAAGCTCAAGAATCACTAGATCTCCTAATCCCTCCACCCAAACTCGTTGATCTTTGGAGGATTGAAGGAGAAGGCCCCGATCTACATCTTCACCAAGCCGTTTTTCATTTCCCCTCTTTTATTTGAGGGACCATTTGCTAGGGTTTCCACTAGGAAAACCTAGCCCATTGTTGTACTTACTTGCTTGTCTTTGTGAAAAATTGTAGCTGTTTGGGAGCCCACAATCCTTTGTGGGTTGTGCCCCAAATCGTTGTTGTAAAGGCTCCGGACTCCGCCTTGAAGGTTTACGATAGTTGAAGTGAACCGATCCTTTGTGGTGCGGTTCACGGAGAAGAGGGTGAAGCCTTTGTGGCTGTTGAACCATTGTGTTGGTTCACACCTCTCCAACGAGACGTACTCCCCTAAAAAGGAGGAACTCGGGAATACATCCGTGTCTCCGCGTGCTTTTACTTCGGTTACCTCTATCCTTGTTTACCGCCTTTACTTTATATCATGCTTAGTTGCTAGCTTGTCATATAGGTAAATTCACCATAGTTGCATATCTAGAGAATTTACCTTTTGTGTCAAGCCTAAATTGAAAAAGACTAAAATTTGGAGTAGCACCTTTTCACCCCCCTCTAGGTGTCATACCGATCGCTTTCAATTGGTATCAGAGTCTAGGCTCTCTTGTTTTGGGCTTAACCGCCTAAGAGAAGTATGACACTAAATGAGGATGAGGCCGATCGTGCCAAGGCTAATGAGGAGCTTGAAAAAGCCAAAGCCATCACGGCATCCATGGCCGATATCAAATCATTGGAAACAACATTGACATCGGCCATGGACATCAAATTTGATAAGTTGCATGACTTATTAGTGAAGTTCACAAATGGCAAGATTTCGGAACTCATCCCACTAGAGGGTGTCTCTAACTCCAATGAGGGTGATTACGAGGAGGATAAAGAGAAAAAGAAAAAGGGGGTTGAAACCACCTCCGGAACTAAACCACCTCCTCCATCCTCTACCGTGCATGTAGATGGGAAGGATGAGTACCATGCCATTCCGGGATGGTACCCTCTCGACCCACCTATCACCACCCGCATAAACCCTTTAGGTCCTCCACCTAAGCTTAATGCATTAGCTTTTGCAAGTTGGCAACGCTCAATGAAATCTCATATCAACAGTGCTTCTATCGAGCTTTGGAGGATCATTGAAGATGGATACAAGGTCGCGGATCCAAGCAATGTGACAAGAAGAGAGTTTGCCGAAAAGCAACTCAATGCCTCCGCACTCCACATGATTGAACTTTCATTGAGTGAAAGTGACAAACATTATGTTCTTCACGCCACCACCACCAAAGAAGCTTGGAATTGTCTTGAGGTTGCGTTCCTTGGGAATGAAAGCATGAAGAGAAATAGATATGATTCTTTGAGCAATGATGCCTACTAAAGAGGTAGCCGTACTGGCTATTGTATCGACTTCATCATCTTCTCTCTTTGAATCCCCAATGAGAACGTCTCCACCAACAACGCTCGTTGCCTCATGCCTCATGTTACCGAGGTATCATCTGCTTCTCCCAAGACTATGCATGAAATGGGTGATCAATCTAGTCTTGTGATTAAGAAGGAACTTGTTGCTTTCGATACCTTCATGACTAACTTGCAAGGTGAAGCTAAAGAACATGTTGAGTCTCTCATGAGACAACTATGTGCGGCCGAAGAACTCCTTGAAGAAAAGAGTAAGATTGAGAGAGAGGATTCTCTCACCATTGCTTCCTTGAATGCTTCCATAGCATCCTTGAATGCCTCTCTTGATGAAGAGAGTGAAGAAAGAAGTACTCTTGAGGAAAGACTTGATTCTCTTGATGCTAAAAATGATGATATCATTAATAAAATCATTAAGGATATAGATCATGTTTTTGCTAAATATAAAGTGCTTAAAAAGGAGAAAGTTGAACATGGGGTTGCTAATGCTAGACTTCTTGAGGAGATGGAGAAGCTTGAAAAGGCTCACAAGGCCTTGGAAACGACTCACTCTCTTCTAGTCAAGTCTCATGAGCAACTTCAAACTCAACTTTCTAAATCTAGTTCAACTAGCATATCTATTCTTCCTCGTGTTCATGAAAATGCTATTGAAGAAAATGCTAGGTTGAAGGTTGATCTTGCCAAGGCCACTAGTGCCAAGACCTCTTTTCCCAAAGGTAAAGATAAGGGTATTGCTTATTTGTTTGAGCAAAAACTACACAAAGGGAAGGAGGGTCTTGGTTATGTAGCCGAGGCAAAGAAGAAAGTGAGCGACAACAAGAAGATCAAGACCAAGCCCGCACAAGCCAAGACTTCCATTGTGAGTGGTAGTGCCACAAGGGGCAAGACCACTTGTAGTGACTTTGCGGGGCATAACAATCCCAATTACATTCTTTATGTTGATTATTATGGGGATGTTTATGCACAATATGTTGGTCCCTATGATGGTTACATTGATTACTCTATTTGGGTTCCTAAGACCCTTGTTGCTAACAAAAGAGGACCCATTGAGAAATGGGTACCTAAATCCAAACAATGATCTCTTGTAGGACTATGCTTCCGCTGGTCTAAATGGGTGGTTGATAGTGGATGCACTAATCATATGACCAGAAGCAAGGAGATTATGTCGGAGTTGAGACCAAATCTAAATCACTCAACCGTCTCTTATGGTGACAAGTGAAAAGTCGAGGTAAAGAGTCTTGGCAAGGTGGTAGTTGCAAGGGATATCACCCTTGTAAATGTCATGCTTGTTGAGTCTCTAGATTACAATCTTATGTCCGTTCGCGCTCTTAATAAGATGAACTTTGATGTCCATTTTACTATTGATATGGTGGTACTCTTGAGGAGCAAGACTCTAAAGGTCATGTTCGTTGGGTATGTTGAAAATGAGTTGTTTGTGGTAGACTTTTCGGGGTCTACCAACACTCAAGCAATATGCTTATTCGGAAAGGCCGACGTGGGGTGGTTGTGGCATCGCCGCTTGTCCCATGTCAATATGAGAACTTTGCAAAGTCTTCACAAGGGTGGCCACATTCTTGGAATAAAAGAGAATGTTTCTTTTTCTAGAGATCGTCTTTGTAGGGCTTGTGTTGAAGGAAAGATGCATGATTCTCCCCACCCAAGCAACAGCATCATCTCATCAAAGAGGATATTGGAACTTCTTCATGTTGATCTCTTTGGTGCCGTGCCGCAACCGAGTCTTGCAGGGAAGAAGTATTGTTTGGTGATTGTTGATGACTATTCAAGATTCACTTGGGTTTTCTTCTTCAAGACGAAGGATGAAACTCAACAAACCGTCATCGACTTCTCCAATGAAGTTCAACGTCAACACAATGTTCCCATTTTGGCCATTAGAAGTGACAATGGCTCCGAGTTCAAGAACTACACCTTGAATGAGTTTCTTAGTGAAGAGGGAACTCGTCATCAATATTCCGCTGCGTATACCCCTCAACAAAACGGTGTACCCGAGAGGAAGAACCGGACTCTTATGGATATAGCTAGGTCCATGTTGATGGAGTTTAAGTCTCCACTCTTCTTGTGGGCCGAAGCTATCTCCACGGCGTGTCACTCCTCCAACCGGTTATTCTTTCGCAAAGGAAAGAAGGAAACTCCATATGAAATGCTTACCGACAACAAGCCCAATGTCTCCTACTACCGTGTGTTTGGTTGTAAGTGTTTCTACAAAATCAAAGGTTTTCATTTATCTAAATTTGAAGTTAAAGCTTTAGAGGGTGTTCTTGTTGGGTACGGTGCGAACTCTCACACTTATAGAGTCTACGACAAATCCTTAGGGAGAGTTGTGGAATCTTGTAGTGTGAGGTTCGATGAGAATGATGGCTCCCAAGTGGCGCAATTTCATGTTTGTGATGTAGATAATGAGGAACCTCAAGATGCAATAAGAAGAATGGGGGTAGGTTTCTATCGCCCCATCGAAATCCATCATGAGACTCCTCAAGCAAGTCCTAGCTCCACTCAAGTGGAGACTCCATCATCACAAGTTGAAGTTGCACCTTCTATGGAAGCGAATGATGCATCTACCCAAGAACAAGTGCAAGACCCTCCTCATGTTAACCAAGAGGCTATGCAAGAACCAAGTACTCCTATTGTCAATTCTAGCCGAGGTCAAGACCATGATCAACCATCTCCTTCTATTATTGAAGATGTGCATCAAGATGATCAAGGTCACCATTCCGGTCAAGACGGGGACTCAAATGATCAAGATGATCAAGAGATAATTCCTCGCAACAATGAGGATATCGAAACCCGTCGTCTAGCAAGATTGGTGAAGAACTTGAAACGGAAACAACATTTCTTTGAAGCTATTCTTGGTGATGCAAAGGCCAAGGTCACCACAAGAGGTCAATTGGCAAGCTTTAGTGAACATCATGCTCATATCTCTATGGTGAAACCAAAGAAAGTCTTTGAAGCTCTTGAAGATCCAGATTGGTTGGAAGCCATGCATGAAGAGCTCAACAACTTCAAGCGGAACAAAGTGTGGAATCTAGTGGAGAAGCCAAAAGATTGCCTCAATGTTATAGGCACCAAGTGGATATTCAAGAACAAGCAAGATGAGCATGGAATGGTTGTGAGGAACAAGGCAAGATTGGTAGCTCAAGGGTACTCTCAAGTTGAAGGCATTGATTTTGGAGAGACCTACGCTCCCGTGGCTCGCCTTGAGTCCATCCGTATCCTTCTTGCATATGCATCACATCATAATTTCAAATTGCAACAAATGGATGTGAAAAGTGCCTTTCTTAATGGTCCTTTAAAGGAGTTAGTATATGTTAAGCAACCTCCGGGATTTGAGGATCCACACTTCCCAAACCATGTCTACAAGCTTGATAAGGCACTCTATGGTCTCAAGCAAGCACTAGAGAGCTATTGTTAGACCGTGGCTTTGAAGTGGGGCAAATCGATCCCACTCTTTTTACCAAGAGGGTTAAAGGAGAGCTTTTCATATGCCAACTTTATGTTGATGATATCATATTTGGCTCATCTAACATAGCTTTTAATGATGATTTTTCAAAGCTTATGACTAATAGGTTCGAGATGTCTATGATGGGAGAGTTGAAGTACTTCTGTCGTGTCACGAAGGACGGACACCTGGGATGAAGGGCACCCCTTTGTAGATTCGGTAGGGGCGTGAAGGAGGCTGGAAGACGTCTCCCGGAGAAGTACCGTCGGCGAGCTCTCCGTCTCTCTCTCTCTGCGTGGATGGCAAGCAAACAAAGGACACAGCGATCTACCCAGGTTCAGGCTGCCCGAAGGCTAACAACCCTACTCCTGCATGTCTGGATAGATGGAAGCATCATGGTGTGGCTACAGTGGAGTCTCCGGCGAGGTACCCGGGAAGGGTTTTGGCGAGAGGAAGAAGACAGGGCAGATCCTGGCCCGGAGGAGATCACCTCCCTTCTCTTCTCTGCCCTAGCTATGTCTTGCCTTGCTCTTGCTTGGATCTTGCCTAGCGCCTATCTTCTGGTGGTCTTGATCCTCCTCCTCGCCATGACTTGGTCCTGCTTTTATAGGCAAGGGGGTGCCACAAAGGTCACGCGAGGAGCAGAGGGGGTCTTGGCGGGAAGTTCCCCCTCTCCGTGGTGGAGGTGGCGACGTGGCCTCTTCTCCTCCAAGTATCTTCCTCTGGTTTGGTGAGATCCCCGCCCTTTAGGGAAAAGCGTGGTGGAGGAAAGCTGGCACACCGCAGGTGGTGTCCCCTGCTCGCGCCTTGCTTCCCAAGTCTTCAAGGCTCTTCTACCATCTTCGGGAGGGTGCTGGAAACCCTCGGCTTCGACTGATACGGCTTGATACCTGAGAGGGAGTCCGGTCCTGCCGGGGTCTCGGGCTCTCGGGGTCCTCCTTCTCTTCCGGGGTGTGAGGGATCCCGGGGTCCTTTGCACCCGGCAGGCTTGGCTGGTTCGTGGGGTGCCCGCCAGCCAAGTGTCGAGTCTTGGTCTTGTCCATCTTCGAGCTAGGCCCACAGGCGGTGGACCCACTTTGGCAGCACTAGGGGAACCCCGTGTTCCACTACTGCGACAACTTCCTTGGTTTTGAGATCAAGCAATTGTGTGGAGGGACTTTCATCTCTCAAGCCAAATATATCCAAGACATGCTCAAGAGGTTCAAGATGCAAGATGCTAAAGAGAAGAAGTTTCCTATGGACACCAAATGTCACCTTCAACTTTGTCCGAAGGGTAAAGATGTCGATCAAAAACTCTATCGCTCTATGATTGGTTCTTTGCTTTATCTTTGTGCATCTAGACCCGATATTGTGTTGAGTGTAGGAGTGTGTGCAAGGTACCAAGCGGCTCCCAAAGAAAGCCACTTAATTGCGGTTCATCGAATCTTTCGATATTTGGTTCATACCCCAAGGTTTGGTTTGTGGTATCCTAAAGGCTCAACATTCTCTCTTGTAGGTTACACGAATTCGGATTGGGCCGGTTGCAAGGATGATAGGAAATCAACTTCCGGGGCATGCCAATTCCTTGGTAGGTCCTTGGTGAGTTGGTCTTCTAAGAAGCAAAATTGCATATCTCTCTCCACCACCGAAGCCGAGTATGTGGCGGCCGCTAGTTGTTGCACCCAATTGTTATGGATGAGGCAAACTTTAAAGGAATACGGTGTCCATTGTGACAAAGTGCCTCTTTTATGTGACAATGAAAGTGCTATCAAGATTGGTCACAACCCGGTGGAGCACTCAAGAACGAAGCATATTGAAATTCGTTATCATTTCATTCATGATCACATCAACCGGGGTGACATTGAGCTTGGCTATATTCCCACGAAGATCCAACTTGCCGATATGTTCACGAAGCCACTTGATGAAGCAAGGTTCACTTATTTGAGGCACGAGCTAAATATCGTAGATTCAGGGAGCGTCGCTTGACTATCTTGCATACACACCTATTTCTTAGCTATATGTTTGGTTTAGGTGTAGGCATGGACATAGGGGGAGTGCGGTCCTAATCCATTGGACTATCCCTCCCCCCATTATGCCGATAGTAAGAACTCATTTTGTCTCTATTTGTTCATTTTATGAATTGTGAGCTTAAATGATGAGTAGTGGCGGTGAACTCAAGATATATCTTCGCGGTGTCACACCACATACACTTGTACATGGTGGCCTAGGCCACCGACATCTTCTTTTTGAAGATTTGGTCTTTATGGAGTTATTTGGATTTCTTTGCCTATTCGATGTTTTCATGGAAAACACACTCAAATGTTGGTTTTATTGTGTTTTGTTGCTTCTTATGAAGTTTGAGTATGAAGTACCAGTTTCAGTGAGCTTTTCTATCCCAAGCCATGCTTTGTTCTATCCTTAAAAACCATGCTAAAACTCTTGCTCAAGTCATTTGTAGCCTTTCCGGAGATATGGTGGTGTGGGTATATCGGAGTTTTCGGACATCTGGTTCGGAACCTCTGGCGCCCGGAATTTTCAGTCAAAAATTCGGCTAAGTCCCCGGGCGAAAACTGTTCTGTTTTTGCCCAGAGCTTTTGCCGGATCTTTGACCGAAAGATTCGGGCGGCTGGAAGTTCCGGCCCAGCCAGAACTTCCGGTGTAAGTGACATGGGTGCATATACTCGAGGCCGCGGGGTGAACTGCTTCTTCTTGAGCAGTCCGTCCACCCCCGCGCCCTCATCTTCTCTCTCCTCGCCCAGGACCTCCTCCGCCGCCCCATCTCCACCGCGGCCGCCCCGCCGCGGATTCCTCCGGCCGCCGGCCGGATCTGCATCCCCACGTCGTGGGGATCCCGTTCCTCCACGCAGTTTTCGCCATGGACTCCGGTACAATCCCCTATTTCAAATCTAGGACGAGATGTATTTCATTTAACCTAGTAGAAATTGAGCTTTATACTTGAATTCCTTTGCTGAAAACACTCCTCTAGGCTCGCCCTAACACATACTAGGAGCGATTTGATTTTTGTTAGCAATTTTTTGTTTGAGGTTCTTGTTCCCCTCGCAGCCGTGCAAACCGAAACTTCCGGTTGGCCAGAACTTCCGGCTGCGACCGGAACTTCCGCCCTGAAACAGAAAATCGCCTACATCAATCAACTTGTTCCTTGTTTCTTTTATCATATGACTTGAGCACTTATCTTCTGCTATCTTCTATCTGTTCTCAGCACCTAGCAGCTCTCATGGTCGTCGGGCTTGTGCCAAGCGTGCCGCATCCCGGTCCCGTCCCACAAGTGGAGGAGAAGATGATCTTGTGCCAGATGAGATAGCTTCCCTCCCTTTGCAGCAGAAAGCACCATATGTGAAGATATCCAAGAGGAAGAAGAAGAAAGCACCTGTGCCTATTGTCCCCAAGCATCAACGGGATTTCATTCCTTGGCGCTTAGCCTTCACCAATGAAGGTGAGCGCGACCCTGAGTTGGACTCTTGCTTCTACCATGTTGAGCAAGAGGTGCTGTACAAGGAAGTCTATTGCAAACTTGGCAAGCACAAGGTGTGCCCTATGCAACCCATTGATTTTGATCACTTGGAGAAGAAGCAAGCGTATTTTGGTGGAGCTGTAGCTGTGGTGGAAGCTCTTGGTTTGCGCCCACTGATGGAGATTCAATGCAACTACAACATTCACATGATTCATCAGTTTTATGCCACCGTGGTGTTTGACAAGACTCCGGCCCGTGGTATGACATGGATGTCCGGAAATCACAAGCTCTCGCCAACTTTCATGACTTTGCCGATGCTCTTGAGTATGATGGCCACCGGTATGGTTTCTCTAGCTGCAACAAGGCCTCCGGTCAACGCATGCACATTCAAGGGGCTGCCTATGATAAGAATGAGATGAGTGATCTCTATGCTGAGGATGGGCTGATTGGCACCACTGCGGGGCTCCTTCCCACTTATGACATTTTGCTTCGCATGTTCCGCCACACCATTGCTCCAAGTGGAGGCAACAACAACGAGATCCGTGGTGGTCTTGTCAACCTCATGTGCTATGCCCACAACATTTTCATGGAAGATGACCTCGAGGCGAACTCCTTTCCTATTGATGTGATGGATTTCATTTTCCATGAGATATATGATGCCGTGTTGGGAAGGAAAGTGCCTCCATATGCTCCCTACATAATGTGGCTTATCAAGTCCAAGTTCCCTTTTGGAGATCATGATGTGCTTAACATGGATGCGACCCTCGATTGTGACATTATCCATAAGCATGTGCAGATGCACAAGAAGGTTGCTCATCTCAATCTCAACAAGGATAAAGGTCCTATGGCCACCGATGATGGAGCTAGTGGGTCTCATGTCCCAAGTGATCCTAGAGTGAAGAAACCCGGTATTCCCAAGCAACGCACATGGCTCAGCGTGCTATTGACAAGATCTTATCGATGAATGTTTGCATTCACAAAGAGAACTACCAAGCATCTATGGAAAGGCACCAAGGTATAGTCAACGATTACAAGATAATGCAACATTTGAAGGTCCCCAATTGTCCTCCTCCTCCTCCACACATTGCATACAAGTTTTGGAACAACCAGAAGGTGGATTGGACTACTCATGTGCCAGATGATGTGAACCTTCAGTGGGGCTCGTCGGATGAAGAGTGAGGGACGTTAGTTTCGCTTCCTTTTTCCCCTTTTTGGTGTCTTGATGCCAAAGGGGAGAAGTCTATCTCCTAGGTGCAGGATTTGCATGGGTGGAGCACAAAGACTCGTTCTTTTATTTGGTTCCGTTGTGTTATTGTGCTCCGGTTATTGTATTTGTCGCTCTTGTTGAACTTTATTGTGTGTGAACCTCCTATCTTATGCATGTGGTAAGACATGTGGAACCTATTTGTGAACTTATTTATGTAAGACTATGTTGTGTAATCTCTATGTCTATTGTCTTATGTTTGTGCAAGTTGCTCTTATGTTTTACTTGTTTACTTGCTTGACTTGTAAAATATAGGGGGAGTGTTGATCCTGAGTTATGTGCATATTGTATTCAAATGCAATTTTCTAAGTTATGCACATGCTTAGGGGGAGCCCGTCTATATTTTGCAAATCCTTTTCCTTGTGTTGTCATCATCCACCAAAAAGGGGGAGATTGAAAGGGCACACTTGCCCGTAATCTTGTTTTGGTGATTATGACAACACAAGCGCTTTTTAACAGTATGTTAAGCTTGTGACAGGTCCAAAGTTCATAAACATAGAAGACACGTTCTTGTGGAAAAGCAAGATTTTACACTGGCCGGAAGTTCCGGTTTGGACCGGAAGTTCCGGCCTGAAACTTCCGGTCGACAATTTTTCAGAGTATTTGTGTTCTGTGATCGGCCGGAGGTTTGCCCGGAAGAAGTGACGGAAGTTCCGGCCCAAGTGATTCTGCGCGGAATCGAGCGCAACGGCATATTTTCTGGGAGGGGTATAAATACCCCTCCACCTATCTCCAGCCAAGTAGCTCGCCCAGAATTGAAGACACCATTATTGCAAGCTCAAGAATCACTAGATCTCCCAATCCCTCCACCCAAACTCGTTGATCTTTGGAGGAATGAAGGAGAAGGCCCTGATCTACATCTTCACCAAGCCGTTTTTCATTTCCCCCTCATTTACTTGAGGACCATTTGCTAGGGTTTCCACTAGGAAAACCTAGCCCATTGTTGTACTTACTTGCTTGTCTTTGTGACAGATTGTAGCTGTTTGGGAGGCCCCAATCCTTTGTGGGTTGTGCCCCAAATCGTTGTTGTAAAGGCTCTGAACTCTGCATTGAAGGTTTCCGATAGTTCAAGTGAACCAATCCTTTGTGGTGCGGTTCACCGGAGAAGAGGGTGAAACCTTTGTGGTTGTTGAACCATTGTGTTGGTTCACACCTCTCCAACGAGACGTACTCCCCTAAAAAGGAGGAACTCGGGAATACATCCGTGTCTCCACGTGCTTTTACTTCGGTTACCTCTATCCTTGTTTACCGCCTTTACTTTATATCGTGCTTAGTTGCTAGCTTGTCATATAGGTAAATTCACCGTAGTTGCATATCTAGAGAATTTACCTTTTGTGTCAAGCCTAAATTGAAAAAGACTAAAATTTGGAGTAGCACCTTTTCACCCCCCCCCCCTCTAGGTGTCATACCGATCCCTTTCACTTGGTCTCTGGTATCCTGAAAGTGGCAGCAGAGCTTATGCGTTTAAACCTGGTTTCATACTCACAGTTTTGATTCTGAACATCGTAGAGTTGCGCTTGTAGTTTGTTGGTGGTCTCATGGAGTGAGAAAATGTCCTCCCAGAGCTTTGCGGTCGCCTTCTTGTGTTCAGCCTCAAGTCCAGACACCATCTTGTTAAAGATGTCCAATTCACGTTCCGCCATCTTCTTGTATGTAAAGACCTCTTGCTCCAGCTTCTCCAACCTGTCTTCCAGGCTTCCTTCCCCCTTCGGACCTTGAACGTCTTCCACTTGCAACTCCCCATCCTTGAGCAGCGACTCCTTCGGATGCATCTTCAACTCGTTCATGTACGGGTTGACGACGTTCACGAAGAAGCTGTCCTTGGAGGGCTCAGACGAAGACATGGCGGCTCTAGATCCACGGATGAAATCTGGCAGGAACAGATCGAAACAAAAACATGACGAAAAGGCGATATACGAATCTCGGTGGTTCCGGGGGATTATATAGCAAAAAGTTTTACAACAAAAGGAAGGTACAGGAGAAAACCTGGTCGGAGACGGGCTCCGAGGCGCCCTCACCACGTGGCGGCGCGGCCAGGGTGGGCCCACGCCACGACATGGTGAGGTGCCCTCGGGCACCGTTTCCTACCCGGTTTGATCTCTTATTTTTCCATATTTAAAATAAATAATAAAATAACTCTTGGAAAGTTAAACGCAAACTTTTTCTTACCAAAACTGTTACC
Organism: Poa pratensis; assembly: GCA_947311845.1. Taxonomy (NCBI): domain Eukaryota; kingdom Viridiplantae; phylum Streptophyta; class Magnoliopsida; order Poales; family Poaceae; genus Poa; species Poa pratensis. The sequence goes on from CAMZMU010000052.1 coordinate 105,078,419, forward strand.
TATTCGAAAACAGATTCTGCAATCCCCTGAATTTGCTTTTCAATAAAAAACTTCTGGAGTCACCACTTGAATAGTGTCAACATCTTCATCATAAGGATCTCCAGAAATATAATGTTTGAGTCTTTGCCCATTCACCACTTGTGTAGAGTTGTCTTTAAGTGAAGCAATCTTTATTGCACCTGAACGATATACCTCCACAATAACAAAAGGTCCTTCCCATTTTGAGAGTAATTTTCCTGCAAAAAATCTGAGACGAGACCTATACAATAGAACTTTCTCACCAACATTAAACTCACTTTTAATAATTCTCCTATCATGCCATTTCTTAACTTTCTCTTTAAAAAGTCTAGCATTTTCATAAGCCTCACTTTTCCATTCATCTAAAGAACTCAAATGAAGCAACCTCTTTTCACCAGCAAGTTTAAAGTCTCTATTAAGTTCCCTCACTGCCCAATAAGCTTTGTGTTCTAATTCTAGAGGCAAGTGACAAGCTTTACCATAAACCATTTTATAAGGAGACATGCCCATAGAGTTTTTATAAGCAGTTCTATAAGCCCATAAAGCATCATTTAACTTACTAGCCCAATTCTTCCTAGATTTATTAACAGTCTTTTGCAATATAGATTTAATCTCTCTATTTGATAATTCTGCTTGCCCACTAGTTTGGGGATGATAAGCTGAAGAAATTCTATGATTAACACCATATTTAGTAAGGGTCTTTCTAAAACCACAATGAATAAAATGAGAACCTCCATCAGTCATAAGATATCTACACACACCAAACCTAGGAAAAATAACATCTTGAAGCATTTTCAAAGAGGTCTCACCATCAGCACTCTTTGTAGGATAGCTTCTACCCATTTAGTAACATAATCAACAGCAACAAGTATATGAGTATTACCTTCTGAAGGAGGAAAAGTGTGGCGCCCTGACCCGACTGCTATACAGTGATACTGTGTCTCCGGTTATCTGATACCACCAGACACACTATCAAAGCATAATAGAGAGATCAAGACTTGTGGAACAACTGGCACATCACAGACTCTACGACACAAATCATATAGTTCAACTCTTATATTAGAGAAAGATAGCAAATGACAACCAGAGGTCACAGACCCAACATTACAACATGCGGAAGCGAAGTGTGTTGTTCTAAACAACAAAATACAAATATGGCCTAAGAGGCCTCCAAATAAAACATCCAGCGCCAGCTGTTCCGGGATGTCCCAAGCTGCCACCTGGGAACCCCAGACTACTCGTCGACGTCCACAAAGAACCCACCTTCGAGGGCGGTGAAGTCCTCTCCTGAAAATAAGCAAACGACGTTGAGTTCGACGAACTCGCAAGATTAAGAGCTAATATATGCTCGATGATTGGCTTCCAAGGTTTTATGGCTGTTTTGCATAAAGCTGATTTTATTTTAAAAGACATAACTCCATGGCATCGACTAATCAGATTATTTTGAAAAGGGGTAAGAAGTAACTCTTTTCTTGTGAACCACCTTTCTCTACAACCACCATTATCAACCACTGTACCTGTTCATCAAAGGCACCTCCCCGAATCACCCTCGAGGAAGCTCACCTTGCATTTGTGAGTGGTACCTTTAGTACCCAGTTTTTAATCATTCCGTTCAAGTTATTCTATGATCTTACCTTCACTTCCCAAGTTCGTCCATAACCGCGGACACGGCTTTTCGAAAAGATTTAACCCTGCAGGGGTGTACAAAGTGGAAGTCCCCGGAGTCCCGAGGGCTCCAGCTCCTTCGCCACGCGTACCGTCCGGCCCATTACCTGTACAATTAGCTCTCTTCCTTGGAAAGCCGGCTGGGTAGGAGCGGTGTCGACTTCTCCCTCGTTAAGGACTTTCCAGGATCATCAGTGGCGGCAGGGCTGCCAGTGCCTGCAACACCCGCCCCACGGCCACTTATTTTCCTAACGCCACAATCCTCATCTCAGTTCATCCCACCATCATCACGCACGCGCAAATGGAAGCCCGAACTAGAGGACCCTGGCTAGCCCCGCTCGAGTTATTTAGTCTATGAGGGTTCCTGCACTGCGAATGCATAGGCCTCACGCATGGTTGCACGCTCAGTCTTGGTTCAAGAGGTACAGAACTCGCACCTAGGCGACGGGAACGAGACAAAGCACCACAACCACAGTGGCCTCTCATCCCCACCTTTTAGCATTTTAATATCCATTACCACAATTCTCCACCATCATCTCATTTCGCACCTGTTTCCAACATTGTACCATCCATTGTATAGCTATGCAATTAACTAAGCATGGCTAAGCAACCACATTGCATAGTTAAGTATTTCAGGCCAACAATACAAACCTATGGTTAATAGGAGGGAAAACAGGTAATGGCATTGGAATCATAATGCAACTATAGGATACTCTAATTCAACAACATTGACATTTAGAACCGCATGCAATATTATAGTGGAGAAAATATTTGCGGAAAATAGGATAAGATATGCTCAGAGGGGGGATTACGCTTGCCTTGTTGAGGGTACTGGTAGTACGGATCCTCGGGGTATTGTGAAGTAACCCGGCTGCTTGATCTAACGAAGCACACAACGGAAAAACAAATCAATCACCACACATGTGTACCATGCAATGCACAATCACATGATGACATGACAAGTTTATGCAAAGATAGCATCATTTAGTTTATCTAGCAACATTAAATGGAGAGCCAAATAAGTAGTGCAATTATTTGGAAGCAACCCCATATTTAGCTTAATGACCACGTTGTTCATACATCTAATACATTACTAAGAGGTGACTCAAATATGCATGAACATGGCATGAAAGGATAGGGTTTGTTCCTCTGATCATTTTGGTACCTCAGTTGTAATTTTCCGATTACCGATGAATAATTAGTGAATTAAATAATTATTTGAATTTAATTCTTTTAATCAATTTATGAATAACCTCAAATAAATATTTGTGATCATGATGTGAGATTAGCATGGTTTGATAACATTTGAGCTGCTGATCATTTTGATACCTTACTTGTAATTTTTGGATCAATATGTAATTAGTTATCATGTATTTGAAATTGTTTTATTTTCCAAAAAGGAAAAATAAAACTGTAGACAGGCCGGACAGGCTCCAGAGCGGTCCGGCTCGTGGCCCGGTTAAGGCCGGGCCCAAGGCCGGTTAGGGGCCCGAGAGCAACGGCATGGAGCCCGGCTATGCCGCTTGGTGGCCGGGCGCGCGAGGCAACGGTGACGAGCGCGGCGGCTACGGCGTGGATCGATGCTAAGCACTAGCGCGAGAGGGGAGATGGGGAGAGGTGCTTCCGCACGGGATGCTCACCACGAATGCGTGTGGAGCAACGACGACGCTGGAGGTGTACCGTGGCGGCGGAATCGTGCGCGACGAACTCGCCGGAGGAGCTTCGGGCACGGGAAAGAATCGGACGGCGCGGCGGATTTACGTCCTCCCGCCTCGATTCCTCTGGCCAGGATGGAGAGGAGGGCACGGCGTAGCTGGTGGTGGTCGGGGGATGTCGGGAGCAGCGGCTACGGTGCGCGGCGTGCGACGGTCGGCGGCGGGGAAGACGAACTTGGCGGCATCGATTAGCAGCAACCCGGCGAGATTCCTTCCGCGTGGAGGGGCAGCCCGGCGAGGCGGAGCTTCCCGCGCTCTTCGATTCGTCGGGGGTGGCTCGAAGTGACGGCGACGCGGCGTCAACGGCGAGCTCGGTTGCGAGCGCGTGGGGAGAGGGAACGGGAGAGAGGAGGCAGGTGAGCGAGGGGATAAGGGAGCAGGGCGGCTCGTGGGGGGGCCTCCCTATCTCCTCGAAGCGGCAGGGGGCCATGTGGGGCACGGCGAGCTCGGGGTCACTGGCATCATGCCGTGGCCCCAGGAGCTACAGGAGGAAGAAGGGGCAATTCACAGAAAAACCCCTGGCAGAAATGATGCCCCCACAGATTGGTCCTTTTCTGAATTACTTCCAAAACCTTTTTAAACCAACACTAAATTTGATTTAATTAGAGCACCTAAACACTTTCAAAAAAATTACGAGATAATTTGTGTGGCCTTTTATCTCATGTGGAAGCTCCACAAAAATTGGCGCCTCAAAAATAGAATGTTTGGAACCACTTTTGTTTAGAGAGGTTGGATATGGCATTTTGCTAAATTCTCCAACACAATTACTTTAGTAATTTTGGATCAAGGCAAAAATATTACTTTGGACCCTTGGAACTACCTGGACAATATAAGAGGTCAAGGTAATTTTCTTTGCATGTTGTGAACTTTGTTGGGACAAGTTTTGCATGTTGGTTTTCAACATAGCCAAGAATAATTTGTGTGTGGCTTAGCAAATTAAAAAGGATGCAATAACACATGCATGCCATGAATCAAACGAGGACACAAAAGTGAAAATTTGGTACTCAAATTTTGGGGCTGTTACAAAAAGGACCCATAAAGTCGAATCCCCAACAGTCAAATGGTTCAATAACAAGAGAATAATCCATAGGCATTTCATTACGTCTAGAGATATTACCAACTCTTTGACATTCATCACAAGATAAAATAAATTTTCTTGCATCTTTAAAGAGGGTAGGCCAATAAAAACCTGATTGTAGAACCTTCTGTGCAGTTCTATCTCCAGCATGATTCCCTCCATAAGCACTCCCATGGCATTTTCTCAATATCTCTTGTTGTTCATGTTCTGGAACACATCTTCGCATAATGCCATCTACTCCTTCTTTATATAAATGTGGGTCATCCCAAAAATAATGCCTCAAGTCATAAAATAATTTCCTTCTTTGCTGAGCTGAAAAGGTTGGAGGCAAGTACTTGGAAACAATAAAGTTAGTATAATCATCATACCAAGGACTATCTCGCGAACTTACCCTTATTGCAGCCAACTGTTCATTTGGAAAACTATCATTAACACGAATAGGATCATAAGCAATGTTTTCCAATCTAGACAAATTATCAGCAACAGGATTTTCAGCACCTTTCCTATCTACAATATGTAAATCAAACTCTTGCAAAAGAAGCACCCATCTAATAAGCCTAGGCTTAGCATCTTTCTTTTCCATAAGGTACCTAATAGCAGCATGATCAGTATGAATAATGACTTTTGAATCAACAATATAAGGTCTAAATTTGTCACAAGCAAATACTACAGCTAGGAACTCTTTTTCAGTAGTTGCATAATTCTTTTGAGCAGAATCAAGAGTCTTACTAGCATAATGAATAACATTCAACTTCTTATCTATCCGCTGTCCAAGAACAGCACCAACAGCAAAATCACTAGCATCACCAATAATTTCAAAAGGTAACGTCCAATCAGGTGGTTGAACAATAGGAGCAGTAATTAAAGCCTTCTTCAGAGTTTCAAAAGCTTCCTTACAATCATCATAAAAACAAAAGGTACATCTTTTTGGAGAAGATTAGTAAGGGCTTCGAAATCTTAGAGAAATCTTTAATAAACCTCCTATAGAAACCAGCATGACCAAGAATACTACGAATACCTTTGACATCTCTGGGGCAAGGCATTTTCTCTATTGCCTCAACTTTAGCTCGATCAACTTCAATGCCTCTTTCAGAGATTTTATGTCCAAGAACAATTCCTTCATTGACCATAAAGTGGCATTTCTCCCAATTAAGAACAAGATTAGTTTCTTCACATCTCTGCAAAACTTTATCAAGATTGTGCAAACAATTATCAAAAGAAGTTCCATAGACGGAAAAATCGTCCATGAAGACTTCCACAATTTCCTCACAAAAACCATGAAAAATAGCAGACATGCATCTTTGAAAAATAGCAGGAGCATTACACAAACCAAAAGGCATACGTCTATTAGCATAGGTTCCATAAGGACAAGTAAAAGTAGTTTTCTCTTGATCTTGCTTTCTCACAGCAATTTGAGAAAACCCAGAATAACCATCAAGGAAACAAAAATGAGTCTTCTTAGACAACCTCTCTAACATTTGATCAATAAAGGGTAAAGGATAATGATCCTTCTTAGTAACTTTGTTAACCTTTCTAAAATCAATGCACATTCTATAACAACCTACTACTCTTTGAGGAATAAGTTCATCATTTTCATTAGGCACAACAGTACTTCCTCCTTTCTTAGGAACACAATGCACAGGACTTACCCATCTACTATCAGCAATAGGATAAATAATACCAGCTTCAACACTAGTACAGAACGACACATCGGATACCCCTCTATGGAAACGGCAGGCGTTAGGCGACGGAGAATCGCGCTTTCCGCGTGGCCAGTGCGTATAAACCTGACCTGGGCCGCGGCTGGCCCGTCAACATAGGTAACGGAGAAAGTATTAACTCCGTTACCCATAGTATTGGCAACGGTCTTAATTCTGGCTCCGTTTCCGATATGTGCCTCTATAGCAACGGAGACTTTTGGGTGTCCGTTTCCAATGTGGACATGTTCCATCTTCTTGGAATTCGAAGCGAGGCGAGTAAATGCCATGGCGTAGTGGCACCGCCCACTACTCCTTGAAAACCCCAATCCTTACTAGCTCAAGGCGCCACCGAATCTGCTCTCTCTCTCGCTCGCTCGCTCCCTCCCTCCTACTGATTAGCGAAGATGCCTCGCAGCAACGACACACAGGAGCACACTGAGTCGCCACGGGACAGTCCCCCCGTCAGCGGCGAGTCCGTTGAAGGACCGACGCCGGAGACGAGCGACGACGAATACGCCAACTTCCATGATCCCACCTTGATGCTGGGCCCGCCGAAGGTTGATTCTGATGACGAGTCAACCGAAGAGGAGAAGGAGGAGGAGGAGGACGATGAGGAGGACGAGGCGGAGGCACCGGTCCCGAAGAAGGGAGCCCCGACGTCGGAGAAGAAAGCCGCCGCCACCGCCTCCGATATGCTGCCGCCGCCACCACCTCCAATGGCCCCCAATAAGCGAGGCCGTGAGAAGGACGAGGATTGCGCGGAAGCAGGGCGCAAGAAAAACAAGAAGTAGCTAGTAGTAGTTCTATAAGTTCTCCAACTGTAATTTACTTTATTATTATTAATATGTACTGCGTATGTAATGTAGTAATCACTAATATTAATATAAGTATCCTATAAGTGGTTTTCTCCATATAGTAGAGATTAGGAAAATATTATTCTAGAGAGTAGAAAAATTTCCACAGAGTGGGCGCGTAGGTCCCACACCTCAGTGGAAGAAACACAAAGGAAACGGTCCTTCTAAAGAACCGTTTCCTATGTTTTACCTATATATATGGGCGTACAGAGCAAAACCTAACACTCGTTTCCTCACTCTGTCATAGTATGCTAGATCTGTTCGTGGCGGCGCCTCCTGGCGTTGCGGCCATCGCCGGCGCCGTGGCGGCGCCGTCTCCGCCTAGACGACGGCTATCACGGCGAGGTCTTTGCTATCTCCCCTGACACGGCGAAGTCTTCGCCATCTCCCCCGACATGGCGAGGTGTTCGCCATGTCCCCCGACACGGCGAGGTCTTCGCCATCTCGCCCGACACGGCGAGGTCGTCGCTCTGTCCGCTTCCTCTGCCTCCACCACTTCTGGATCTGCTAGATCGATCCAACGGCGACGTGAAGAAGGTATCAGATCCACATCCGGTAGTTCTATCTAGATCATTTCTTGATGTAGTTAACTTGCCTATTGTGCACTTGCAACTAGTTGTAGTTTAGCTAACTTGTTGAAAGTAGTTCAGTTCACATCCGGTAGTTCTATCTAGATCATTTCTTGATGTAGTTAACTTGCCTATTGTGCACTTGCAACTAGTTGTAGTTTAGCTAACTTGTTGAAAGTAGTTCAGTTCACATCCGGTAGTTCTATCTAGATCATTTTCTTGATGTAGTTAACTTGCCTATTGTGCACTTGCAACTAGTTGTAGTTTAGCTAACTTGTTGATAGTAGTTCAGTTCACATCCGGTAGTTCTATCTAGATAATTTCTTGATGTAGTTAACTTGCCTATTGTGCACTTGCAACCGGTTGTAGTTTAGCTAACTTGTTGATAGTAGTTCAGTTTATATCCGGTAGTTCTATCTAGATAAGTTCTTGATGTAGTTAACTTGCCTATTGTGCATTTGCAACCGGTTGTAGTTTAGCTAACTAGTCCATGTGAAAACAGGAGTCTATTTCGGTGACACTGCATAAAAAAGTCAGAGACACAGAACAAACAATGAACACTACTCAAGACAGTAGTGTTTGTTAACTTTCCCATAATGTCCTCCAATTATATACACAGGTCAGTACACACTATATACTACTGTATACTTCATATTATTGTGTTAAATTGTTCGTTCTATCTAGTGGGGTCAGAACTAACATAAATTCTTATTTACATTTAGGGATATCAATCTATTCTCTTTCAAACTCCACCATACATATCCACCGTCGCTATTGTGACGTTTTGGTACACTGCATAAAATACTCTTTTAAGTAAGAGTGTTTTATACAGTGTCGCCAAAATGTCACATTGGTGACGTATTAGATTAGATTTCGGTGACACTGCATAAAAAATCCAGAGCCGGTGGTGGCCTCCATGGAAAGGATGATCGTGTCAGGCATCTTATGAAGCTGCTGACATCGCAATATCTTGTTGACAAGCCGTGTGTTGGCTGCTCCGGTTCATCAATAAGAGCCACCTCAAGATATATGTAAGATATTGTTTCAGTTTGATTAAATTCATAGTGTATTTATTTTAGCATATGTATTTAACAATTGTAACTCTATTTACTAATGTATAGGGTCCAAAGCTTCAACATCCTTCTCTCAAGAAGTTGATATAAGAAGAGATTGCTAGAGTGACACCTGCGAGGATTGTGGACAAGGATGTAGGGAAGAAATCATATATTCTTTCCGTCCTTTGACATGATAGGCTTAGTATAGATGAAATATGTTATCGTTTTACCTCTTATGTTTGTCACATATTGTGATGCAATTGTAAAGGTGAAATTGTGATGGAAATGTAAAGTTACATTGTGATATGAATGAAATCTGTTACCGTTTTAGTATTTGAGCTTGTGCTGTGAGATTTCAAGTATCTAGTGGCATTTGTAAATGTGGCATCCTGTAACCGAAATATGAGAAATGCTCAGTGCAAACGGGTGGATGGCAAACTCCGTATCTGATGAACGAAAACTAAGGAAACGGAGGTCTGCGCACAACCGTTGCCAAATGGAGACCTCATCGGAAACGGTTATTGGCCTCCGTTACCGATGAAGGCCTTCACATCAGTGACAGAGGCGGGGACACGGACCCTTTCTCTGTTGCCGAAGGGTTTTTGGCCCGTTTCCGATGTGTCGTTCTGTACTAGTGCAAGAAGTTTCAATACCTCATTTCTTACCACTTCCTTCATCTTTGGTATTAAACGACGTTGATGTTCAACAACTGGCTTTGCATCTGGTTCCATATTAATAGCATGTTGACAAATAGCACGGGAGATCCCTTTCAAATCATCTAGAGTATAGCCCATAGCTCCACGGTGTTTCTTCAATACCTCCAGTAACCTTTTCTCTTCTCTACCTGAAAGTTTAGAACTAATAATAACAGGATATATTTTCTTATCATCAATATAAGCATATTTAAGATTATCAGGTAAAGGTTTTAAATCAAACACGGGATCCTCCTTTGGTGGTAGAGTGGTACCCAAATCTTCCACCGGTAAGTTATGTTTAAGTATAGGTTGACGAAGGAATATTTCGTCAAGCTCATTCCTTTCTTCCATAAAGACCTCACTTTCGTGGTCCTCCATATGTTGCTGCAAAGCATTGTTAGGAGCAAGAGCAATAGAGGCAAGCTGAGTAACTTTAAAATCTTCATTAGGCAATTCGGTTTCATAAGGAACTTTAGCAAATTTAGAGAAATTGAACTCATAAGATTCACCAGCAAATTTAGTAAAGATTTTCTCCTTCTTACAATCTATAACATCACCACAAGTATTCAGGAAAGGTCTACCAAAAATGATAGGACAAGTCTTACTAGCAGTTGATCCAAGTACTAGAAAATCAGCAGGATATTTAGTCTTACCACATAAAACTTCCACATCTCTAACAATACCGATTGGAGAGATAGTTTCTCTATTAGCAAGCTGAATAACCACATCAATTTCCTCAAGTTCACAAGAACCAATTTCATGCATAATTTCCCTGTAAAGCTCATAAGGAATGGCACTTGAACTTGCACCAATATCACATAAACCATAATAGCAATGATCACCTATCCTAACAAAAAGCACAGGAACACTAGTTTTCCTAGAGCTTTTAGGATGTGAAACAATATTAGAAGCATCTTCACAAAAGATAATATGACCATATATATTTTCAGTGACAAGGTCCTTAACCATTGCTACAGCAGGTTCAACAGTTATTTGTTCATCAGGTTCTATAGTTTTCTTTGTACTTTTATTAACAACGCTAGCTATGATAGAGTGTTCCTTTATTTTAGCAGGAAAAGGAACTTTTTCAATATAAGGTTCAGGAATAATGTGATCAACGTGTTAACTTCAATAGTTCTAGTCACAGGAGAAAAAGTTTTATCTTTATAAGGTTCATGATAATTCTTAAAACCCTCCTTAGGCATACCGAAATAGGAGGCAAAAGCTTTATAAAATTTGCAACAATTTGAGAGCCAAGGCCATAAGCAGTACTAACATTTCGAAAATCATCAGTATTCATGAAAGTTTTAATGCATTCGAAATCATATTTTATACCTGACTCTCTACCTTTGTTGTTCTCCATCCTTCAGTGTTCTCCTGAATTCGATCAAGAAGGTCCCATTTAAACTCTTCTTTATTACGAGTGAATGATCCAGAACAAGCAGTATCCAATAGAGTTTTATCCGGAAAGGAAAGCCTTGCATAGAAGTTATCAATAACAACGTTACCAGGAAGCTCATGAATGGGGCATTTGAGCATTAATGACTTCAATCTCCCCCATGCTTGGGCAATGCTTTCTCCATCATGAGGCCAAATATTATAGATGAGGTTCCGGTCTTTGTGAATCTCACTTGGAGGATAGAATTTAGAATAAAAGAGAGGTACAATTTCCTCCCAACCAAGAGAACACCCATTCTTCAGCAGTTTATACCAATGTGCAGCTCTACCAGACAGCGATATAGAGAATAGTTTCTTCTTAACCTCACCCATAGAAATACCTGCACACTTGAATAACTCGCATAATTCATGTAAAAATAATAAATGATCACCAGGATGGACAGTTCCATCCCCTTCATAGCGATTATTCGTAACACGTTCAACAATTTTCATAGGTATTTTGAATGGGATTACCTGCTCAGGTGGCGCCTCCTCTACTAACTTAGCAGTGGTAGTGGTTTTCCCAAATAGGAATTCAAGAGAAGATCTCTCCATAATAAAATATAGCAGCAGGCAAAAATAAAAACAGCACATACAGTAGGTGTTTTCCTTACCAATAGCGCTTCACTCCCCGGCAACGGCGCCGGAAAATAGTCTTGATGACCACAAGTATAGGGGGTGTATCGTAGTACTTTCGATAAATAAGAGTGTCGAACCCAACGAGGAGAGAAGGTGTTGACAAGCAGTTTAGATATGGAATTCACTGTAAATACTAGCAGACAAGTTTTTAGGGGTTTTTGATATAGCAGATAAATAAAGTACAAGTAAATAAAATGCAGTAATAATAGTTGCAGCGAGTGGCCCAATCCTTTCTACAGCAAAGGACAAGCCAGTAGGTTTACTTATGATGACCAAACGTTCTTGAGGACACATGGGAATTTTGTCAAGTGCTTTCGCTTCATATAGTTGATTAATCTTCATTGTTTTGATAAGTGTTGTGTGGGTGAACCTATGCTAATGCGCCGCCCTTCCTAGGACTAATACATACTTGTGATTATACCCCTTGCAAGCATCCGCAAACACAAGAAAGTAATTAAGATAAATCTAACCACAACCTTAAACTCTGAGATCCTGCTATCCCTCATGCATCGATATACCAACGGGGGTTTAGGTTTCTGTCACTCCGGCAACCCCACAATTGGCAACCGAATACACAATGCATCCCCTAGGCCCATAAAGGTGAAGTGTCATGTAGTCGACGTTCACATGACACCACTAGAAGAATAACACCACAACTTAAATATTAAACCATTAAATATTACTCAACATAATTCACTACTAACATCAAGACTTCTCCCATGTCCTCAAGAACCAAATGAACTACTCACAAGACATCATATGGAACATGATCAGAGGTGATATAATGATGAATAACAATCTGGACATAAACCTTAATTCAACGGTTTCACTCAATAGCATCAACCACAAGGAGTAATTAACACCGGGAAAGCTTCCCTGATGAACTAGAGAAGATTCGACCCTAGATGTTACAGTGGAACGGAGTGGAGCGGTGGAGATGATGGTGCTGGCGGTGGAGATGATGATGGTGATGATCCCAATGAAGTCCAGCTCGATGACGGTGACGATGGCGACGATTTCCCCCCTCCGGGAAGGAATTTCCCCGGCAGATTTCTCCCTGTCGGAGAGCTTTTCTCTCTCTGGTGTTTTCCACCTCGTGGAGGCGGCGCAATATTTTCTTGACGTCCCTCCTAGGCTTAGGGTTTCCTGGGGATGATGTACACGAAAGGGGGCTGGCAGAGGTGGGCCAGGGCCTCCTCACCACGTGGCGGCGTGCCAGCAAGGTGGGCCGCGCCACCACATGGTGAGGGCCCATGGTGGCCCACCTTGGCCCCCCCTTTTGGCTACCTCCGGCATCTGACAAAATAGGAACTTCTGGATATTTTCCTCGAATTATTGATCTTCAGAAATATGGTGTCTTGACGGTCCTTTTTTCCAGCAGAAATCTGACTCCGGTGTTTAATTCTCCAATAATCATCAAACATGCAAAATAGGTAGAATAACATAAGTGTCGTCTCTAAATATGAAATATATCAATGAATAACAGTAAATTATGATATAAAATAGTGATGCAAAATGGACGTATCACTTGGACACCGGATTTTCGGAAGAGGAATGGAAGTTGATCCAGTGAAGATAGAAGCTATTGAAAAGCTACCATACCCAAGGGACATCAAAGGTATAAGAAGTTTTCTTGGGCATGCAGGTTTTTACCGTAGGTTTATTAAAGATTTCTCTAAAATATCAAAACCTCTAACCAATCTTTTGCAAAAGGATGTTCCTTTCTCTTTTAATGATGATTGCATTGAGTCCTTTAATATTTTGAAGAATGCTTTAATAAGTGCTCCTATTATTCAACCTCCTGATTGGAAATTGCCTTTTGAAATTATGTGTGATGCTAGTGATTATGCTGTTGGGGCTGTTTTGGGTCAACGTGTTGATAAGAAACTGAATGTTATCTATTATGCTAGTAGAACACGTGATGGTGCTCAAAGAAATTATGCTACAACTAAAAAAGAATTTTTAGCAGTGCTATTTGCTTGTGACAAGTTTAGACCTTATATTACTGATTCAAATGTCACATTACATACTGATCATTCTGCTATTAAATATTTAATGAATAAGAAAGATGCTAAGCCTAGATTAATAAGATGGGTACTTTTATTGCAAGAGTTTGATTTACACATTGTTGATAGGAAAGGGGAAGATAATCATGTAGCTGATCATCTTTCTAGAATGGAAAATATACCTGATGATCCTATTCCTATTAATGATAGCTTTGTTGATGAACAACTTGCAAATATTAATGTTTCTAGTGCTAAAGTTGCATCTCCATGGTTTGCCAATTATGTAAATTTTATTGTTGGTAAAGTTTTACCTCCACACTTCACTTATCAACAAGGAAATAAATTCTTTTAAGATCTTAGACATTATTTTTGGGATGATCCTTTCCTTTATAAGAAAAGTGTGGATGGTATTATTAGACGTTGTGTACCTGAGCATGAATAACAGGCTATTATAAGAGATTGTCATGACAGTCCCTATGGAGGGCATCATGCACGAGATCGCACTGGAGCAAACGTATTACAATCTGGTTTTTATTGGCCTACTTTATTTAAGGATTGTGCTGAATATGTTAAATCTTGTGATAAATGTCAAAGAGTAGGAAATATTGGTAGGAGAAATGAAATGCCTATGAAATATTCTTTACCACTTGAGCCACTTAATGTGTGGGGTTTTGACTTTATGGGACCTTTCCCAGCTTCAAAGACAAAGCATACTCATATTTTGGTTGCAGTAGATTATGTTACAAAGTGGGTGGAAACAATTCCAACCAAAAGTGCAGATCATGCCACAGCAATGAAGATGCTCAAGGACATCATTTTCCCCAGGTTTGGTGTTCCTAGATTTTTAATTACTGATGGTGGTTCTCATTTCTTGCATGGTATTCTTTGAAAAACATTGGCAAAATATGATGTTAACCATAGAATTGCATCCCCTTATCATCCTCAAACAAGTGGACTAGTTGAACTAAGTAACAGGGAAATTAAACTCATTTTGGAAAAGACAGTTAATAAGTCTAGGTCTGATTGGCCACTTAAAATTAATGATGCATTATGGGCTTATAGAACTGCTTTTAAAAATCATATGGGAATGTCTCCTTATAAAATGGTCTATGGAAAAACTTGTCATTTACCTGTTGAGTTAGAACATAGGGGATGTTTGGTTTGTGCCCTTGCCCGCCCCGCCAAATCACGGGCACGCCAAAGTTTTGGCGCAGGATTCGGCCACCTGCGTTTTGCCCCCGCGTGGGCAAGGAATCGCACGTTCTGACCAAAATATTGGCGTGGCTCCGATAGGTTGGCTCCCATCCAAACGCCTGCCCATGCCAGCAGTCAACGCCCAAATTTTGGAAAGGTAACCGCAGGGCACAATCCAAACAGCCTCATAATGCTAGATGGGCTATTAAACAATTGAACTTTGACTTTAAGACTACAGGAGAAAAGAGAATTCTTGATCTAAGCTTACTAGATGAATGGAGAAATGAAGCTTATAAAAATGCTAAAATGTTTAAAGAAAAAGTTAAGATTTGGCATGACAAGAAAATTAAGAGAAAGGAATTCAAAGTAGGTGATCAAGTTTTATTATACAACTCTCGTTTCAAGTTTTCTGCAGGGAAGTTAGCTTCAAAGTGGTAGGGACCATTAGTGATATAGGAGGTGTACCGTTCAGGAGCTATCCGTCTTCACGGTGACATGAAAGTTAAACCTCATGTAGTCAATGGACAACACCTTAAACATTGTATTGTAGGAAAAAGCTTCATCGGTATGGTGGAAGAGTTGAACTTACAAACACCGGAGGAGGTAATTGAGAGAGGTCGTGCAGTTTCAGAAACCCTAAATCAATAAAAGGTAACTTTGGTGTTAGAAAGTTTCTTGGAATTGCGTAATATTTTACGGAAGTCATTTTTTATTGAAATTAACGTGTGGGACAAGAAAACTGGAAGAAGCGGAGACCCGAGGGAGGAAACAAGGGGTCCCACGCGGCCAGATTCCTTGGCCGTGTGGGCCCACTCCTTTCCCTCCTCAGAGTCCCTTTTCGTCTCATTTTTTACTCCGACGCTTCGTCTTGACCTCAAAATCGTCAATATATACCCCTTTCTGCCGATCTAATCTTGCACCGAGCGTTTTCGAGCGATTCTTTCTTTTGCTGTCTCTGTCTGTCAGGTTTTTAGCCATGTCTTCGGGAGACTCCTACCAATGTTCCTCCATGGACGATGATGATGATGAACTCGAGGGCAACAACCCCACATCCATATGGAGGAGGAATAGGAAGAGGAAGGACTACTTCGATGATGAAGATTACAAGCTCGACGAGGAGGAGATGGAGAAGGAAGAAGTGAAAGAAGGAGAATACAATCCCTTTGTCGACACCGCACCTCTGGCAACAGCACCACCTTCACCCATTGATGTTGCTGTGTGAGAGTGAACATGTCCCTTGGAAACAAGAGGCAGACGACGCGCATAAGCATAGGAGGGAAGGCTCCTAGGCACGCACTTGCAAGCAAAAACGTGGTTTCTACTCTTATTGACAGGGAATTTCGGCGTGCCACCCAAGAGTCCTGGTGAATGGGATCGCAAGATCCCAAATAAGAAAGTACCAAGCCCGGAGGGGAAGCCTTGCAAGAAGACGGTGGAGAAAGATCTCATGGAAAAATTGGGAAAAGCTGCAAGCAAGTTTGAGGAAGTCTACAACCTTATGATGAGCATCATTGGAGAACTTGAAGACAATTATGATGTCAAGAAGGAAGAGAAGTAAGGAGGCTCTAGCAAAACGTCAAGCTTGGGGGAGTTCCACCTAGTCTTTATCTCTACTAGTTTATCATATCTATCTAGTCATGGTGTGTTTTGCTTTTATTGTTTAGTTATCAATATCTCTTAGGCGTGTGTGAGCTCATGGAGCATTATCATGTATCCCTATCTTGTGGTTTATCTGATCCCCCTGATCTGTAAACTCCTTGTACTTGTTCGGTGGGTGCTTTTCTCTAGCACCGTATTATTTAATTGAAAATCACACCGTAGGGGTTTCCCCTACGGTAATGCCCTTCAAAAAAAATCTTGTGGTTTATCAATCAATGAATATTAAAGTATGATGTCATCCATGATTCTCTTGTTTGGAGATTTATGGGTAACACTCATGCAAATGAGCGTGGCATATTAGAGTTTCAGTCACATCTTGCCTTGAAATTAATTAACTCGAGTGTGTTGGACAATTGTAGAATTATCTCATTATAAAATAAGAAAAGAGAATGAGTCAATATGACTTGTGAATTAATAGTTTAAGGTTGAGATATGGTCTTGTAGGATAAAAAGTTGAGAAGGGTTAATGAAAAGGATATAAAACACTCTTGTTAGAATCTAGTATCTTTTCAGCAAATTAATGATCATGGATATTTCAATACTTATGTTCTTGAATGTGAATGAAAAGGAAGGCACCTGAAATTTGAGTTAGCCATGGAAAGTGTAAGATAAAGGTTGTATAGAGCATAGGAACTTGATTGAGATATCCACGACTAAAGTTTGCACTAGCTACTAGTGAAGCAAGGTTGAAAACAATTTTTATATCTGTCTTTTCATTTGTCTTCTTTGAACTTGTTATCCAATGAGAGTTTATCTTGTCTTTAAATTTCAGCAAAGTATAAAATATTATAATGCTTGCCATAAAGAGCAAAAGCATGTGAAAAACAATATTATTCGATTGTCCAACATACAATGGTTATTTGCTTTCAAAAGTAAGAGGTGATTGCTAGAACTTCTACTTATGTTGCCCTCATGTGTATGAGTTTTAGTTCATTAATCTTACATTACAACTGAATATGATGATGATGCAATGCTCGTATTTATTTATCAACCATAAGTCCATTGATGCATGTAATGATCTATGTCCTTACTTACTCGAGGACGAGTAAAGGTTTAAGCTTGGGATCGTTGATACGTGCATTTTATATCATCATTTATACAACTTTTATTATCATATTAGGATGTTATTTACATTGTTATATCATTGTTTTTACATGTTTCAGATGATTTATGGGACTTTCATACAAAGTCCCTATTTTTGGTATTTAATTTCTGGGAGGCAGAAAACCTCCTCTTTCTTGTTTTTAATGTTTTAGGAGCTACAGGGATCCAAATAATAAAAGGAAAATTGACAGCTGGTTTTTCATCGAAAGAAAGGCAGAGGGAAGAAGATCGAAGAGAGGAGAGCCACGAGGCCCAAAAGGGGTGGGCCCACGTGGCCAGATTCTTTGGCCGCGTGGGGCCCACTAAACGGAGCCTCGGGCACCTCCTCGTTCGGGGATTTTTAGCGACGCCTTCTGTAACGTCCCAAAATCTGTAACCCAGTTTTATTAGTCGAAAATGTGGGCCAACAAAAATTTTCTGTTACTTTATGTGTGCTTGCTTATGTTGCTTGCTTGAGTTGTGTTTGTTTGAAATAAAAATTTAAAGAAAAGAAAAGAAACAAAATAAAAACTCCCACATAAAATCATGTGACACGAGTCACACAAATTTCCTCTTATAAAGAAAATCAAATTTTGTTTTCAAAACAAATTCAGAGGGGTGACATGTGATCACTCTCTCTTGTTCTCATATTCTTTTCCCTCTCTAAAAATATTTCTAAAATTCCTAAATTCAAATTCCAATTCTTTCTTGAACTTTCCCAAAACACAAAATGTGCTATGTTGCACATATCCAAAAATTTCTAGCACCACACCAACAATCCCTACTTTGCTTGTGAGAATCAGTGTGGAATTAAATTCAAGAAAATCGGATTTAATTTTCGTTGAGGCAATTCGTCGAGCACGTGGTAAACACTGCCCGTGTTCATCCTCTACTCCACGAAACCGAGATCAAATCGGTCGATTTGATCGATCCCTGCAAGGTTTGCTTGCTCTACACTCTCCCTCACTCCCCTCAGTCGATCAAGCAAGTGGGAAGCGTGGAAATTGGTTGTGTGGGCTCGTGGCCGTCGCCGGACGCACGCCACCGTGCGGTGCACGGTGTCGACGACAGAACCGTGCGTGCGAGCCGCTCCCTGGCCCAGCCCTGCCCCCGTCCACTCCCTCACCTCTCACCGCACGCGCCTGGAAGGACAAGACTGAACCCTGAAGCCCTGAGGCGCCGTGCGCCAGCCGCCGTGTCGCCGCTCGCCGAGCTCTGGCCGCGCGTGGACGCCGACCCCATTCCTCACCTCCACGCCACCCCAGCCCGCGTGGCTCGCCGCAGACACGCCCCTGCCACCCAGCAACATCAGGGACACATCCCCGTCGACCCTCGTGGCCTGCAGACGCCGCATCGATCCATCCTCTCCACGGACGCGCCATGGCCGCCGTGCCGTGTCAAGCTCTTCACGCCGCAGTGTGTGCACCCCTCTCCCCCTACGCCCTAGCTAGGCACCCTAGGGTCGTCGCCGTGCAGCACCGCCCCCACTGGCGTGCTATCCCCCTCCCTAGACCACTCCTGCGCCCCGTCCACCGCACGCCGTGGTTCGGCTATAAAAAGCCACCGCACCCGTGCCTCCACACCTCACCACCGCTCACTCCAGCACCCCTCCCTCACTCTCCACCCCTCAGCGCCCCGCTAGGAGAGCGGTGACGCTGTCCCGCAAGCCCAGGCCGCCTTGAGCGTCCTCGATTGCCCGCCGGAGTTGAGGAAGAAGCCGTGCACGGACAGGTCGTGCCCCTCTTCCCCTCTCCCCTCTCTGGCCCATCCTAGCCTCACCATTACCCCCGCACTTACCCGCCGCCGTTTCCCCGTGTTTGGAGCACAGACGCGGAGCAGAAGGAGCACCGGAGTTGCAGCACGGCCGCGGAGGTGGAGTTGCTCGCCGTCGCCGCCAGAAGCTTCCCCAGCAAGCACACCTCATCCCAGAGGCTTCCCCACGATCCCCGCCATCGATCCACCTCTTTCCGCAACCTCCCGAGCCCTAGGTGAGTTTCCCCGTGCTTCTCGCCGTCGCCGGAGCCGCGGCGCCGCCCGCCTGAGGTCGTCGATGACCGCGAGCTCCAGGCGCCGTTCGATTAGAAATCGACGGTAGCGTACCGGTTCGCGTAATTAGTCGCTGACTGGTGGACCCCACCCGTCAGCGTTTTAAATTTAAAACGCGCGCGCGGAGCGTTCCGTTGAGTCGCCGACGGGCGGACCCCACCCGTCAGGGTTTTCACCTTTATCCAGTTTTTCGAATTTGAATTCTTTTCTGAAGTTCAGTACTGGACTCGGTTTAGAAATTCAATAACTTTAGTTCTAGCAGTCCAAATAAATCAAACTCAACTGTTCTGGAAAGTCTATGAAATTCTTTAACTCACCAAAGTGGTCTCACTCCATTTAATTAAATAATAAAAATGCATTATTAAAAATGCTCCAGAAGGTTTAAAACACTAAACCATTTGTTTCTGGAGTTATATTAATCCAAATGACTTGAAACCAATTTTGGTAGCTTTGTATTAGGATCCTTTAGCTCCCCAAATTTTGGTAGAATTAATTGAGTAGTATAAAATCCTTAGTATTTGGTTGAACTTCAGTGCACCTTTCTGCACTAAACCAATTAGTGTGAATTGTTGGTAGATCCAATTAATCTCAAACCAACTTTGTTAGATCACTTGTAGCCAAGGTTAGTTGCCCCTAAAAGGATTTAATTTTTGGAGCAACCTAAATTGTTTGGTAGCTAAAACTTGATTAAAAACCTTCTGAACTAAAACAGATGTGTAGGGAATTTGGTAACTCCAAATGACCCCAATCCAATTGGGTGATCTTCTACACATCAGTAGCTATCCATAGAATTTTAGTTTGAATTTTTGTGACAAACATAGATTAAATGGTGAATTAATTAGTGTACAACTAGTTTCTGCCTAAGTTTGAAATTAATTAAATCAAATTTAATTCAATCAATTTGAAACCACCTTGTGTTGCTTGATGTGTGCAGTAGCTATGTGTAGCAATTGTGATGTTGTGATGATGCTTGAGTTAGTATAGTAATTATTTGTATCGCTTGTTTGACGTTAGACGAAAACGCTGCCGGAGTCTTCGAGGAAGGGGAGTACTTTGATCAGCAGGAACAAGACCCCGAGAACTTTGCTGAGCAAGGCAAGCTACTCCACTGAGCTTGCAATTATATACCTCTATTTTAGCCTCAAGAGTTGTTCAAAAGAAAACAATGAATTTTGGAACAAACCCCTTTTTACAAACTACCGGAAAACTATTTTGCCACCTTATATAGAAGTATAAGGTAGTTATTTAAAACTATAGGATGGGAAAAACAATGTTTTCTCGAAACTCTTTTGAAAATACTTGGATAGACCTGCCGGAAGGTCGGTGCTCAGTTGAAGAAGGTTGGTGTTGTTTTTGAGAAAAATGCACATTGTGTCCTAGTACCATGACGACCAACCATTATCCTGTGCGACCACACTTACCCACATATGGGCAAGGGCGTAGTCATATAATTTGCTCGTGTTAGTACTGGATGCCTCAACAACGAGGATAACCTCGTTCCATGAGGGGATGGTCTGAGGACCTACCCCCTGACCTGGGTCCTCTTCAATGTTGGTCTACCGGAAGCCGGTATGGACGTATTTGGAGGAAGAGGATTGAAGGGCTCCCTTGGGTCCGCCGGGCAGAACTACGAGTCCCCACACTTAGTTTCTGAGGATTTGAGTGTCGGTGGAAAGTGTCGTAGCGGCAGGGTCCTATACTAGCATGAGCAAAGGACAGGCTATGGCCGGGAACTCAACTTCGCATACCTCTGGTATGGCGGGACGTGGCTGACACGATGAGTGACCGGATGGGTGTGGGAAAAGCGTACTACCTCTGCAGAGGGTAAAACTATTCGAATAGCCGAGTCCTCGGATACGGACAGTTGGAAGGCTGTCCTAAGACCATGTGCAAAGTTTTGATAAAAGTGTTGAGTTTGGAAAGGAAGATGGTTTTGGAAAGGGCTATTTTCCCACCGGTACCAATGAGTTGGTACGGGGTGGTGATGGGTTTGAAACTGTGGACAGAGTGTGGCTGGATACCGGAGGAGTTTCCGGGAAACAGCTAAAGTGGTGTTTTTCTTAAAATGATAATCTTCTTTCCCCCCCCCCCCCTTTCAGGAAAAGATTTTTGAGAGTTTTTCAAATAAAAGTTTTTAAAATAATAAAAGCTAGTGCTTCCTCAAGTTGGGGTAGTTTGCGAGTACAATCCAATGTACTCATATTGGTTTCGTCCCTGGCTATTGTCTTAGCCAGATTTCGAGGAACTCTGCGTTGAAGAGGAGTTTGGCGACGTCTATGCGAACTAAGATCTTCATAAGTCAGCTGCCTGTCGGGTGTTGTCGAGTTGGTTTAGCCCTACTACCGTAGCTTCCGCTGAATAAAGATGGTTTGGCCCTCGAAGGCACCTATGTATAATTAGGCCTGTATGGCCAGGTTTGTAAGACTTTAAACTCGGTGTTGTATGGATGTAAACTTTGATATTCAGTTCGGATTATGTGCAACGACAGACTGATCACGGGATCGTTGTGTTAAGCATAATCGGGTATTTCGGACGGTTAGTCCGGGGTCCCCACAGAGCTGGTATCAGAGCCATCCTGACTTTAGGAGACTTTAGTTAGCATGGGCGTTAGTCAAGAGTTACAAAAGTTAATTTCTAAAACAAGGAAGTGAAGTATTTTCGAAAATTTCTTATCTCCCCAACCCCCCCCCCTATTTATTTAAAACCCTACACTCATTAAGAGTAATCTTTTCTTGAACCCTTAAAATTTTGCACACTTGTTACCCCATTAAGTTTACATTTGATACTCATGTCACTTAACTAACTTAAAATTTTGCCTAAACTTGTAGATGGCACCCAACGTGTCCGAGTTCGTCCAAGTGAGGAAGGACGGCCTGCTGATGTTCGAGCAGGACCTGTACGAGTTGAGCCAGATTTTGGGACGCCCTGTTCCAGAGTTTGAGGGAACTCAGGTCGATTCCCTCGGTAATGGGAACCTGTCCTGGCTCATCAAGTCGTCCGTCCGAGGCAGGATTCAGCCACCCCGTTCCAAGGACTTGGTCTACTCCACGATGGACACTACTTGGGTTGACGGTCTGACCCGAGTTATGCAGAGGCTACTAGCCCGCCTTTGTGAGGAGCACAAGGACGAGCTGGTGGGCACTCGATTCCAGTACTTCGGAAGGCGTGACGACGATGGAAACCCCACCTACCCCGCGCAGCACACTCTCTTCGGCGAGTACATCACCGACATGGAGGTGCTACTTCACGACACCCAGGAGAACCTGCGCGATGCTAGACTCAAGGTTCACTTCCAGCGTAGCTCCCTCGACGATGCCCGAGACCGTGAGACCCAGCTGAAGTGGGAGAATGATAATCTCCGCCTGAAGCTGGCCCGTCAGAGGAGGTCTATCGTCAGGCTCCGCAAGACGGTAGCAGAGCAGAACGAGATGGAGCAGCAGGCGAACGAGATGGAGGAGGAGGGCGAGGATCTCCGCAAGGAGAACAGTGCCTTCATCAGTGATGATGAGGACTACCTTGAGGAGATGGATTACGAGGAGGAGGACGACGAGGAGGAGTTAGTTGACGAGGAGGAGGAGCCGTCTGAGCCAGTTCTCGAGGAGGAGGATCCCGAGGAGCCACCCTACGACTCAGACGTTGAGGTCGTCGAGCCTGGGGTTCCACCTCAGTAGTTGAGCGACGAGAGCACTACCTTAGGACTGTGTCGACCCCCCCCCTATGCGAGTAGAGTGTGTGTGATGGTTCCTAGTGAAATCATGTAGTATGTACATTAGGGTAGTAGGATGTTGTAAGCTTGATGTGTGAACTCCTTGATGTGATGATTGTGTTGAATAAATGTGATGGTCTTGTTTGACTAGTGTTTCATCAACCACCCCCTTTGTGACTTCATCGTTAGCCAAAGCCTCTTTGCCTTGCCTCTTATATCGTATCTATTCCAGGATGACGAACACTCGCCACAACCAGCACGCGGCACCACCACCACCGCCAGAACCCACCGCTGCTCAACTGCTTGCGATCATCATGGAGGATCGCCAAGCTGCCCGGGAAGAGCGTCAAGCTCATCTCGCCGCCCTGCAGCAACTTGCCGCTGCCCACGCCAACCAGAACCACAATGGTGGCAATGGAAATGGCGACGAGGGTGGAAATCAACGCTCTACCCTGAGTGACTTCCAGAAGACCACACCGCCCACCTATTCCAAGGGACTTCACCCCCTGGAAGCAGATGACTGGATCCGCACTATTGAGAACGACCTGGAAGTTGCCTCGGTGGGAGAGAATGAGAAGGTCCTGTATGCTACCCACTACCTTGCTGGACCCGCAAGAGCTTGGTGGGAGACTACCAAGACCCTCCAGCACGCAGGTCATGTCATTACCTGGGAGGAGTTCAAGGACAAATTCCGCAAGAAGTTCATCTCTAGCGGTCTTATCGAGAGGAAGAAGGATGAGTTCCGTAAGCTAAGGCAGGCAGGCAGAGATGTGGTTGGTTACCTGGATGAGTTTACCGATCTTGCTCGGTATGCTCCTGAAGATACCGACACGGAGAAGAAGAAGATGGAGCGTTTTCTGAATGGACTCCATGATGAGATGCAATGTGCCTTGGTTGTCCAGGACTTCCGTGATCTGGAGTCACTTGTGGACAAGGCCATTCAGCTGGAGACCAAGCGCAAGTCCATGTTTGAAGGCGCAAGAGAGGATGAATATTCAGGAAGGTTCCAGCAGTCAGAAACCCCGCACCTTCCAGCCAGCACCCAAGCCAGTTTATCGACCCCCCCAGCTCCACGTCCCAACTATCCCAACCGTCCCAACAGCAACAACAATGTCCCCCGCCCAAACATCAACAACAACTACCGCCCCAATGGCAACAATCGTCCCGGAGGAAACACCAACACTTTTACCCCTACTGCCAGCGTTGTCTGCTTTGAATGCGGCAACAAGGGTCATTACTCCCGAGACTGCCCCAATCCCAAGAGGAATGCTCCACGCCCCAATGCCCCTGCACCTAATCCTGGACAAGGCCGAAATGGGAATGGAAATGGCAAGAATGCTGCACCCCGTGGCAATGCGGCTGTTGCAAGAGGCCGTCTGAACCACATCAACACTGAAGAAGCCCAGGAAGCGCCAGATGTTGTGCTGGGTACGTTCCTTGTCAACTCAGTACCTGCCACTGTCCTGTTTGATTCTGGTGCTACCCATTCCTTTGTTACCAAGGAGTTTGTTGTTAAGGGAGGTCTAGTCGGGAACCTCTTGTCCAAACCCCTGCTATACAAACCCCAGAGTTCCTAGTAGAGACCAAGCTGTTTTGTCCCGACGTCTCTCTTGAGATCAAAGGAGAAAACTTTCCAGCCGATCTAATCATTCTAGGAACCCAGGGCATAGATGTCATTCTGGGTATGAATTGGTTAGCAAAGTATCATGGTCGTATCGACTGTGCCAGAAGAGCAGTATCTTTCACCACAGACCAAGGAATTGAAGTGGAGTATGCGTCACAAGCCAATCAATCCCAACCCTGTTGCCATGAAGGCATAGCCCGACCAACTCTAGATGAGATCCGTGTGGTCCATCTGTTTAAGGATGTTTTTCCGGAGGAATTGCCTGGTATGCCACCAGACCGGGATATTGAGTTCGTGATTGAACTTATTCCTGGAACATCCCCTATATCCCAGAGGCCCTACCGGATGAATCCAGAAGAACTGGTGGAATTGAAGAAGCAGTTAGCTGATCAGCTCAGTAAAGGTCTGATTCGCCCAAGCGCATCACCTTGGGGATCACCTATCATCTTCGTGGACAAAAGAGACGGTACCACACGCCTGTGTGTGGATTATCGCAAGCTCAATGATGTAACCATCAAGAACAAGTATCCCCTGCCCAAGATCGAGGATCTGTTCGATCAAATGAACGGAGCCCGAGTCTTTTCTAAGATCGATCTTCGGACAGGTTATCACCAGTTGAAGATTCGAGAGTCTGACATTCCCAAAACCGCCTTCACCACCAGATACGGATTGTTTGAATACACCGTTATGTCCTTTGGTTTGACCAATGCCCCTGCTTATTTCATGAATCTCATGAATAAGATCTTCATGGAGTACCTCGACAAATTCGTGGTTGTCTTCATTGATGATATCCTTATCTACTCCAAGACTGAAGAAGAGCATGCTGAACATCTGCGTTTGGTTTTGGAGACCCTCAGAGAGCACCAACTGTATGCCAAACTTAGCAAGTGTGAATTTTGGCTAAGTGAAGTGGCATTCCTCGGACATGTTGTGTCTGCAGGAGGAATCTCTGTTGACCCCGAGAAAATCAAAGCCATTCTAGACTGGAAATCACCCACCAGTGTGACGGAAATCCGAAGTTTTCTCGGACTAGCAGGTTATTACCGCAAGTTCGTTGAAGGATTTTCCAGTATAGCCAAACCCATGACCCAGTTGTTGAAGAAAGATAAGAAGTTTGAATGGACCCAGAAGTGTGAAGATAGTTTCCAAGAACTGAAGAAGAGATTGACTTCAGCCCCAATCCTAATCATGCCAGACGTCACCAAGAGTTTCGACGTGTATTGTGATGCTTCACGTCTCGGACTTGGTTGCGTTCTGATGCAAGAAGGGAGAGTTGTGTCGTATCTGTCTCGACAATTGCGACCGCATGAAGGGAATTACCCAACCCATGACCTGGAGTTAGCAGCTGTGGTTTTTGCTTTAAAAAAATGGCGACCCTATCTTGTGGGTCATCGCTGCGAGGTCTATACAGATCACAAAAGCTTGAAGTACATTTTCACTCAGAAGGAGTTGAATCTGAGGCAGAGAAGGTGGATGGAATTGATTAAGGACTATGATGTCGGAATTCATTACCATCCCGGAAAAGCCAATGTGGTAGCCGATGCCCTAAGCCGGAAGCCATGCACCCTGAATACCCTAATCCAAGCAGAGCAGCCAACCTTATTTAAGGAGTTCGAAGATTTCGGACTTGAATTGGTTAGCTATGGATATCTTGCCAACCTGGAGTTAGCCCCAACCCTGTTGGACCAAATCAAAGAAGCCCAGAAGGGTCATGAGAGTATTGAAGGTATTAAGAAAAAGGTACCCCTTGATAAAGCACCTGGTTTTGCCATAGATGCTGAAGGAGTTCTGAGATTCAAAGGACGCCTATGTGTGCCCGATGATAAGGAACTTAAAGGTCTAATCCTGAAAGAAGCCCACAATACCCCATACTCGATCCACCCCGGAGGAACCAAGATGTACCAAGATCTTCGTGAGAAGTTTTGGTGGCATGGAATGAAGCGGGAAATTGGATCTTTCGTGGCCAAGTGTGATAATTGTCAGCGAGTCAAAGCAGAGCATCAGCGCCCTGCCGGATTGCTCCAACCCCTCAAGACCCCGAGTGGAAATGGGATGAAATTGGAATGGATTTTATCACCGGACTTCCTAGGTCAAACCGAGGCCATGACTCAATTTGGGTCATCGTTGATCGGCTGACCAAAGTTGCCCATTTTATCCCCGTCAAGACCACATACACCGGGGCCCAGTTAGCAGATTTATATATGTCCCGGATAGTAAGCCTACACGGAGTTCCCCAGAGAATTGTATCTGACAGAGGCACGCAGTTTACCTCACGGTTCTGGAAGGCTCTTCATGAAGCCCTCGGAACACACTTGTCTTTCAGCACAGCCTATCACCCCCAGACTGGAGGACAGACCGAGCGAGTAAACCAGATTCTGGAAGATATGCTTCGTGCATGTGTCCTAGCCTATGGCTCTAAATGGGAAGATTGCCTTCCATTTGCAGAGTTTTCCTATAACAATAGTTATCAGTCCAGTCTGCAAATGGCCCCATTTGAAGCACTTTACGGCAAGAAGTGCCGTACACCCTTGAACTGGTCCGAGACCGGAGAAGGAAAAGTGTTTGGACCAGATACCCTCCGAGAAGCCGAGGAGCAAGTCCAACTTATCCGTGAACGTCTCAAAACAGCCCAATCCCGTCAGAAAAGTTATGCTGATTCCAAGCGTCGTGACGTCACTTTTCAACCTGGAGATTTTGTCTATCTTCGGGTGACACCACTCAAAGGGATGCAACGTTTCCATGTCAAAGGAAAGTTGGCACCCAGATATATTGGACCTTTCAAGATTCTTGCCCGTCGCGGAGAGGTAGCCTATCAGTTAGAGTTACCCCCAGAACTATCGGAATTTCATGATGTCTTCCACATTTCCCTGCTCCGGAAGTGTCTTGAAGTTCCTGACCAGCCTGACGTTTTCAAGAACATTGACCACCAATCCATCGACCTGAACCATGATCTGACCTACCGCGAGAGACCATTCAAAATTCTCGACGAAGATATTCGTCTCACCCGGAGGAACAAGATCAAGTTTTACAAAGTCCAGTGGACTAATCACTCTGAAGAGGAAACCACCTGGGAACGTGAAGACTACCTTAGAAGCGAATTTCCCCACCTCTTTAGCACCTAAGCCTAGCAAATCTCGGGACGAGATTTATCCTAAGGGGGGAAGGATCTGTAACGTCCCAAATCTGTAACCCAGTTTTATTAGTCGAAAATGTGGGCCAACAAAAATTTTCTGTTACTTTATGTGTGCTTGCTTATGTTGCTTGCTTGAGTTGTGTTTGTTTGAAATAAAAATTTAAAGAAAAGAAAAGAAACAAAATAAAAACTCCCACATAAAATCATGTGACACGAGTCACACAAATTTCCTCTTATAAAGAAAATCAAATTTTGTTTTCAAAACAAATTCAGAGGGGTGACATGTGATCACTCTCTCTTGTTCTCATATTCTTTTCCCTCTCTAAAAATATTTCTAAAATTCCTAAATTCAAATTCCAATTCTTTCTTGAACTTTCCCAAAACACAAAATGTGCTATGTTGCACATATCCAAAAATTTCTAGCACCACACCAACAATCCCTACTTTGCTTGTGAATCAGTGTGGAATTAAATTCAAGAAAATCGGATTTAATTTTCGTTGAGGCAATTCGTCGAGCACGTGGTAAACACTGCCCGTGTTCATCCTCTTCTCCACGAAACCGAGATCAAATCGGTCGATTTGATCGATCCCTGCAAGGTTTGCTTGCTCTACACTCTCCCTCACTCCCCTCAGTCGATCAAGCAAGTGGGAAGCGTGGAAATTGGTTGTGTGGGCTCGTGGCCGTCGCCGGACGCACGCCACCGTGCGGTGCACGGTGTCGACGACAGAACCGTGCGTGCGAGCCGCTCCCTGGCCCAGCCCTGCCCCCGTCCACTCCCTCACCTCTCACCGCACGCGCCTGGAAGGACAAGACGAACCCTGAAGCCCTGAGGCGCCGTGCGCCAGCCGCCGTGTCGCCGCTCGCCGAGCTCTGGCCGCGCGTGGACGCCGACCCCATTCCTCACCTCCACGCCACCCCAGCCCGCGTGGCTCGCCGCAGACACGCCCCTGCCACCCAGCAACATCAGGGACACATCCCCGTCGACCCTCGTGGCCTGCAGACGCCGCATCGATCCATCCTCTCCACGGACGCGCCATGGCCGCCGTGCCGTGTCAAGCTCTTCACGCCGCAGTGTGTGCACCCCTCTCCCCCTACGCCCTAGCTAGGCACCCTAGGGTCGTCGCCGTGCAGCACCGCCCCCACTGGCGTGCTATCCCCCTCCCTAGACCACTCCTGCGCCCCGTCCACCGCACGCCGTGGTTCGGCTATAAAAAGCCACCGCACCCGTGCCTCCACACCTCACCACCGCTCACTCCAGCACCCCTCCCTCACTCTCCACCCCTCAGCGCCCCGCTAGGAGAGCGGTGACGCTGTCCCGCAAGCCCAGGCCGCCTTGAGCGTCCTCGATTGCCCGCCGGAGTTGAGGAAGAAGCCGTGCACGGACAGGTCGTGCCCCTCTTCCCCTCTCCCCTCTCTGGCCCATCCTAGCCTCACCATTACCCCCGCACTTACCCGCCGCCGTTTCCCCGTGTTTGGAGCACAGACGCGGAGCAGAAGGAGCACCGGAGTTGCAGCACGGCCGCGGAGGTGGAGTTGCTCGCCGTCGCCGCCAGAAGCTTCCCCAGCAAGCACACCTCATCCCAGAGGCTTCCCCACGATCCCCGCCATCGATCCACCTCTTTCCGCAACCTCCCGAGCCCTAGGTGAGTTTCCCCGTGCTTCTCGCCGTCGCCGGAGCCGCGGCGCCGCCCGCCTGAGGTCGTCGATGACCGCGAGCTCCAGGCGCCGTTCGATTAGAAATCGACGGTAGCGTACCGGTTCGCGTAATTAGTCGCTGACTGGTGGACCCCACCCGTCAGCGTTTTAAATTTAAAACGCGCGCGCGGAGCGTTCCGTTGAGTCGCCGACGGGCGGACCCCACCCGTCAGGGTTTTCACCTTTATCCAGTTTTTCGAATTTGAATTCTTTTCTGAAGTTCAGTACTGGACTCGGTTTAGAAATTCAACAACTTTAGTTCTAGCAGTCCAAATAAATCAAACTCAACTGTTCTGGAAAGTCTATGAAATTCTTTAACTCACCAAAGTGGTCTCACTCCATTTAATTAAATAATAAAAATGCATTATTAAAAATGCTCCAGAAGGTTTAAAACACTAAACCATTTGTTTCTGGAGTTATATTAATCCAAATGACTTGAAACCAATTTTGGTAGCTTTGTATTAGGATCCTTTAGCTCCCCAAATTTTGGTAGAATTAATTGAGTAGTATAAAATCCTTAGTATTTGGTTGAACTTCAGTGCACCTTTCTGCACTAAACCAA
This sequence comes from Poa pratensis, assembly GCA_947311845.1. Lineage (NCBI taxonomy): Eukaryota > Viridiplantae > Streptophyta > Magnoliopsida > Poales > Poaceae > Poa > Poa pratensis. The sequence continues at coordinate 105,108,553 of CAMZMU010000052.1, forward strand.
TTAGTGTGAATTGTTGGTAGATCCAATTAATCTCAAACCAACTTTGTTAGATCACTTGTAGCCAAGGTTAGTTGCCCCTAAAAGGATTTAATTTTTGGAGCAACCTAAATTGTTTGTAGCTAAAACTTGATTAAAAACCTTCTGAACTAAAACAGATGTGTAGGGAATTTGGTAACTCCAAATGACCCCAATCCAATTGGGTGATCTTCTACACATCAGTAGCTATCCATAGAATTTTAGTTTGAATTTTTGTGACAAACATAGATTAAATGGTGAATTAATTAGTGTACAACTAGTTTCTGCCTAAGTTTGAAATTAATTAAATCAAATTTAATTCAATCAATTTGAAACCACCTTGTGTTGCTTGATGTGTGCAGTAGCTATGTGTAGCAATTGTGATGTTGTGATGATGCTTGAGTTAGTATAGTAATTATTTGTATCGCTTGTTTGACGTTAGACGAAAACGCTGCCGGAGTCTTCGAGGAAGGGGAGTACTTTGATCAGCAGGAACAAGACCCCGAGAACTTTGCTGAGCAAGGCAAGCTACTCCACTGAGCTTGCAATTATATACCTCTATTTTAGCCTCAAGAGTTGTTCAAAAGAAAACAATGAATTTTGGAACAAACCCCTTTTTACAAACTACCGGAAAACTATTTTGCCACCTTATATAGAAGTATAAGGTAGTTATTTAAAACTATAGGATGGGAAAAACAATGTTTTCTCGAAACTCTTTTGAAAATACTTGGATAGACCTGCCGGAAGGTCGGTGCTCAGTTGAAGAAGGTTGGTGTTGTTTTTGAGAAAAATGCACATTGTGTCCTAGTACCATGACGACCAACCATTATCCTGTGCGACCACACTTACCCACATATGGGCAAGGGCGTAGTCATAATTTGCTCGTGTTAGTACTGGATGCCTCAACAACGAGGATAACCTCGTTCCATGAGGGGATGGTCTGAGGACCTACCCCCTGACCTGGGTCCTCTTCAATGTTGGTCTACCGGAAGCCGGTATGGACGTATTTGGAGGAAGAGGATTGAAGGGCTCCCTTGGGTCCGCCGGGCAGAACTACGAGTCCCCACACTTAGTTTCTGAGGATTTGAGTGTCGGTGGAAAGTGTCGTAGCGGCAGGGTCCTATACTAGCATGAGCAAAGGACAGGCTATGGCCGGGAACTCAACTTCGCATACCTCTGGTATGGCGGGACGTGGCTGACACGATGAGTGACCGGATGGGTGTGGGAAAAGCGTACTACCTCTGCAGAGGGTAAAACTATTCGAATAGCCGAGTCCTCGGATACGGACAGTTGGAAGGCTGTCCTAAGACCATGTGCAAAGTTTTGATAAAAGTGTTGAGTTTGGAAAGGAAGATGGTTTTGGAAAGGGCTATTTTCCCACCGGTACCAATGAGTTGGTACGGGGTGGTGATGGGTTTGAAACTGTGGACAGAGTGTGGCTGGATACCGGAGGAGTTTCCGGGAAACAGCTAAAGTGGTGTTTTTCTTAAAATGATAATCTTCTTTCCCCCCCCCCCTTTCAGGAAAAGATTTTTGAGAGTTTTTCAAATAAAAGTTTTTAAAATAATAAAAGCTAGTGCTTCCTCAAGTTGGGGTAGTTTGCGAGTACAATCCAATGTACTCATATTGGTTTCGTCCCTGGCTATTGTCTTAGCCAGATTTCGAGGAACTCTGCGTTGAAGAGGAGTTTGGCGACGTCTATGCGAACTAAGATCTTCATAAGTCAGCTGCCTGTCGGGTGTTGTCGAGTTGGTTTAGCCCTACTACCGTAGCTTCCGCTGAATAAAGATGGTTTGGCCCTCGAAGGCACCTATGTATAATTAGGCCTGTATGGCCAGGTTTGTAAGACTTTAAACTCGGTGTTGTATGGATGTAAACTTTGATATTCAGTTCGGATTATGTGCAACGACAGACTGATCACGGGATCGTTGTGTTAAGCATAATCGGGTATTTCGGACGGTTAGTCCGGGGTCCCCACACCTTCGTCTTGCCCGAAAAGTTACACCCTAATTTTCATGAAACCATCCGAGGTCGCGGCGGCGGCGAAACTCCTTATTCCCTCCGTGGGGGATCAGATCCTGCTGCTCCGGAGTTGGTGCTATTTCCGTTAGCGTCTTGACGGGAGCTTATTGGAGGATGAATATTTGTAGTCCCCGGCAACGGCGCCAGAAAATATTCTTGATAACCCACAAGTATAGGGGATCGCAACAGTCTTCGAGGGAAGTAAAACCCAAATTTATTGATTCGACACAAGGGGAGACAAATAATACTTGTAAGCCTTAACAGCGGAGTTGTCAATTCAGCTGCACCTGGAAAAGCACTAGTAACAGGGGTGATGTGAAAGCAGCAGTAATATGAGAGCAATAGTAACAGTAACACAGCAGCAGTAGAAGTAACACAGAGGCAATGGCACCAGAAAATAGTTGATACTACTTCTAATGGCATATAGGACCGAATGAGTATTTGATGATGACAGATGGACCGGGGTTCCCAGTTATCTACACTAGTGTTAACTCTCCAATAACAAGTGTTGGGTGAACAAATTACAGTTGGGCAATTGATAGAATTGAAATAGCATTAAGACAGAACATCTAGTTTATTAATCATACGTAGGCATGTTTTCCATAAATAGTCATACGTGCTCGCAATGAGAAACTTGCCCAACATCTTTTGTCCTACCAGCCCGTTTGCAGCGGGGGCTCAGGGAATCTACTGATAATTAAGATACTCCTTTTAATAGAGCACCGAAGCAAAGCATTAGCACTTAGTGAAAACATGTGATCCTCATATCTAAACCATCCCCTCCAGTTATCCCAGTTGCTGTCACTCTGGGGCCTCGGGTTCCGGACATAGACATGTGCAAACAACTTGTAGATACAATCTAAGCAATAATTATAGAGCTTAAATCTAAGATCATGCCACTTGTGCACTAGTGACAAGCATTAAACACAACAAGATTGCATCAACAATAACTTCACAAACTTATAGATAGACTTATCATAATGTAACAATTCATCGGATCCCAACAAACACAACACTATTACATCAGATGGATCTCAATCATGTAAGGCAGCTCATGAGATCATTGTATTGAAGTACATGGGAGAGAGAGTACCAACTAGCTACACCTAGAACCCATAGTCCATGGGGGAACTACTCACGGAGCATGATGGAGGTGGTGGCGTCGATGGAGAAGGCTCCGGGGGTCAATCCCCGTCCCGGCAAGGCGCCAGAACAGGACCTTCTGACCCTTGAAACTAGGTTTCGATGGCGGCGGCGCTCGGGAACTCTTTCTGGAATATGATCGATTGTTTTAGGCTTTTCGCGTCGGGGGCAATATATAGGCCAAAGGACGATGGTTGGAGGCACCCGTGGGCCCCACACCATGCCCCGCGTGGCCAGAGGGTGGGCCGCGCCACCACATGGTGTGGTTGGCTCGGTGCCCTCCTCCATCTCTGCTTGGACTCTGTTGACGTGTCGGGAAAAATAGGAGGTTGGGTCCTTGTTTCGTCCAATTCCGAGAATATTTCCTTAAGTAATTATCTGGAATAGAAAAACAGCAGAAAACATGAACTGACACTGTGACATCTTGTTAATAGGTTAGTCCCAGAAAATGCATAAAAATGATATGAAGTGTACATAAAACATGTGACATTGATATATAAAACAATCATGAAACATCAGAAATTATAGATACGTTTGAGACGTATCAATCATCATTTCCTACATCTTATGAACAAACTTCTAATTTAAATGCCCAAATGACATGTGAGAACAAATGGAATTATGACACTGTAAGGAAAATAGAAAATTCAAAGCACTTAAATGTTTTGTTTTTTGTTTCGTCTCAAGCAAATAATATAGGGTGAAAGACACCGAACCACGTCAAAATAAATATTCTTTAAAGGAAAGGTCCGTTAACATTGAAAGATAAAACATTTCTTCCTAGACGGTAAAAGTTAATCGCCCTTACTAAGCGATATGCTTCCACCATAGGTTATATTTGTTTGACAAGAAGATTAATGAAGTCAACTTCATAGAGATTAGAGACAGTCTTTCCATTTCTCAGTTGCAAATGTATTCACCAAACAAAAGTTTCATATAGCAGTGGATTGCCATTGGATGGAGTAAACACTTGTAACATGGCACAACCGCTCACTTGATGCTACAAATGTACATTTTTGTTTGTTTCTTTGCCTTTTTGGCTTCGATTTGACCTCTTGCCTAGCTCATTTCGTCTTCACTAAAATCTATTGATCTCAGCGTAGAATTCAAGACAATTGTTTCTTTTTGGGGCTCCCTTCACCCATTCGTTTATTGTGGGTTGCATTGGGTCGCTTCTCACCGTGATATTTGAGAGTTTTGCAAGTTCTTAAGAGAATGTCATGCAATCAGTTATGAAGTGAACATGGTGTGAGGTGAAATCTGGTCATGGTACATACAACAAAAGGTGTTGGGCAAGCACCTATCACATTAGTCGGGTTGTGAATTTGGTGTTATGGCATATGATGATCGATTGTGTCTAACACATGTTTGATTATCGGTACGATATATATGTATCCATGACCAAACATGATGATCAGTCGATTGCTAGTCTAACGCTATGTTTCCTCATTAGGGACATTACAACCGAGACACATAGGAGCTCTCTCACGCACTCTGCCCTCGTCAGCCAGTTCTGACCGTCTGATCCTCTTTCTGAGCCTTTTTAGCCGTCGGATGCTCGTCCACTCCCGCGTGGGCTGCTCTTGGGCCGAATGTCCCTGAGGGACGCTGCTATGTGCATCAATTTCGCGTTTTCTGATGTATTTGGGCCAATACGGGTAAAGCCCAGCGACTTGGCTGGTCAACGGAGCCGTGAACGGCGAGGAGGACGCGAGCGGACGGGCGGAAGAACACGACTGGATCGGAGAAGGCGAGCGGACGGGCGACCGGATCGAAGTCGACCGCGAGCTGACGGGGAGGAGAGCGAGCGCATCGCACGCGATCGAGCGGCACAACGATGCGACGGTCCATCGAGCCCGATGCAGTTAGGGAAGGAGAAGCGACGATCCGGCGAGCGGCAAGGACGCACGCGACGCGGCAGGGCGGACGGCTCTCAATCGTGATTGGTGGTGATGAACGATGCGTCGCTCTTCATTAATTTTCAGTTTGCAGACCCCTAATGGCAGCCATCGTGGGCAAACTGACGCCGGCGAGTGATTACGGTACGTTACCATATTTCCTCTTGTGCCCTATAAAATCTGGTGTCTCAGTTCTTTCCATAGCACTTCCATTGGAGCACAACTTGCAGGTACAATGTCGTACTGCTGGGTTGATTATCTGTCTTGCCAAATCATCATTTTCTCATCAGTGACTATCTCTAAGATCCGAAATCCGTTTTTTTTTTTTTTTTTTGCAGGTTATGCTCATCCTGGTCTGGTGTTTTAGTTCCATTGATTCCTATAGTTTCCTTCTTAGGCTCGATACCAAAGGTGACAGATTTGGTAAAGAACTGCAGAAACCATCACGTGCGACGACTGTGCTGGAAAGGATTATTTTCCATCTCAGCGAGGTGCTTCGTTTCTGTGATGGACAGTTGACCAGTATATGAAGAGGCAAGTGAAGTCTTCATGTAGATCTGTTCTACGTATTTATTTTTCTTGGCCTGATTAGGGCTGTATTGATGGACATGATCTTCAGGGGACTGACACCAATGAACAAGTGTTCTTTCGTACCATTTTTTTATTTGGGATTTGTACGGTTTGCCAGCTTCATTCAGTTCTCTTTATTTACAGGATGTAGAATGCCAGAAACATAGAGGTACAATTTTACTTGTGAAGAGGAAAAGAAGAACAGAGAGGTACATTCCCGTAGCTAGGCGGTTTGTTGTTTCGAGTACTTCTACAGTAGTTTTATATTTTCATCTACATAGACCAATGTTTTTGGATTCATCTACTAATTTCTTAACAATGAATCTAAACCTTATGACCGTGATTTCTTATAAACCATATATTTGTCCCATTTATTTTTCACTCTCTCTTGGTATTCAGTGCCATAAGTATACCATGTATTTATTTTCAGAGGGATGCCAAGGTACCAACTGATCAGCAAATTCTAGCTAGCACAACACATCATTCTGGAGTCGTGCAAACTTTGTTTAATATTCTGACCTGGAAGTAGTATTTCCATGTCCTTTTAATACTTACCTTATGCTCTTTTCATGCATTTTTCTTCCCTCGACTGCTGATTTAAGTGGCTGAATGCAAAGGATTGTCTAAATATATGCAGGAGTCAGCAGACTACTTTTGCTCATCACATTGATTACATTTCTCTAAATCATGTAGACAAATTTTAATGTAGTACTGCATGATGCTAATACATTAAGTCCAGAAATTTCATTTGCCTGCTGCATTGGATATTGTATTCATCTACATTATTTGACAAAACTAGATATACATTGCATTTATCTGTACAATACAGTGAAAAAACATAGACTAGGTTTAGAAGAATTGCTAAAATAAATTCGTAGCTACATTATACATTGCTGATATCTTTATATGGTCTCCATCTGAATCTTGAGTAATGTCAACTTGCTGGTAGCAGGTTTGACTCATTTTCTGCAGTATGCACTTTGTATAATAGTCTGGCCTGGGGGTTATGACAAGAAAAAAGTAACCTCTGAAATCTGGTAATGTTTGATGCAATTTAGTTTTCCTGTGAATGTGCAACTTGTGCTAGATGTTGATAGTGTGCTGTGTGATGTTAAATATGGCCCAGTTTGAACAATAACATGCCATAAATATGCAGTTTATAACGTTTGATGTTAGGTTAATACTTAGTTGCATAGTCAAAAACTAATTTTTCAGTTTCAACTGTTTGCTTCATACAAACAATCTGACATTAACCTCTGTTCGTCGAAAATTAGGTGTGTTGCTGCCGTCGTCGTCACCACCTATAGAGAGAAATCTGACGACAATGTTGCACGTCGCAGCGGTGTGCTTGGTAATGGTAGACCATGAATGGAGGCGCCGATCCACCTAACTCGACCTTGCGCGGCGACTTAGTAGTTCATCCGACTGCAGCGCTCTATTCCTTATTAACATTGGACCTGTTCTATTTAGGTTAATTTGTAAGATTTTGCACGTTAAAAATGTAACATATATGCTTTCTCTGTATGAGTCCAACTCTCTTGTCATGTTCCCAACATATGTAGAGTGTTCACCTGTGTTGTATAGTTCGCAGCATTGCTATGCCCCCTTGTTTCCTTAATCAATGAAAAAGCTGAGCTTCAGCCCTGTTTCAAAAAGCAGAGTGTGCACTTGTTGTATGGTTGCTGGCTGTCATAGAGTACCTATTTGTGAGGCTTTTTTGCTGGTCCTGAAACTTTTGTGTAGCTCTGTGTTGATGTATATTTGCTGTACTATTGACTTGTCATAGTATTTGCGGCCCTCCTCCTTTTCCAAATAATTGTATTAGCAATGGCTACATTATGTAATTGAGAGAAAGCAAGACTTTGTAAGGATGGGCTTGTTGGAACAGCAATGTGATACACATAAGGGAGATGATACCCTGCTACTTATTTAAAAATCTATTGGGAAAAGAGTTTGTACTTGATGACAAACAAAAAAAAAATGTTTCAACCAATTGCTAAATTGCATGTTTACTATAGAGAGGAATTTTGAGTACTGACTTTCTTAGGAGCGGATGAAATATACTAAAAATAACTATACTTTAAATATATCAAATCTCTATTTTCATCAATTCATGACATGCTAGAGTCCTAATAGACGGGCGCGGCAACGCGCGCCTAAATGATCTAGTATCTTTGTACAGCCGTTCGCCAACTGCAACGCATTCAATGTACGACAACTGTAGGATTTTCCTACTAAATAAAATAGCAACGTAATGTTTGATAAATAAATAACGTATTTGGCAATCTATATTTAAAGATGCCAATTAGCGTGAGAATTCACGGATGCAATAAATAATTCGTTTACGTGAATTGTATTTAGGGCATATTTATAACATATGCATGTCATATGAGTAGATTCGGTACCGTACACCCCCGTGAGGAGGAAGGCAAGATATTCAAAACCGCTACCAACGGATAATATCTTGCTAGTTGCAAAATGCAAGACATCTAAATTATAGATTCAAGTTTGACGAGCAACTAGACGAATTTAAATTGGGGGTTATGTAGCACTAGACTCGTATTCGAAAGAATTTGTGATCGACGAGTATATAAATTTTGCATCACAATATCTCTTAGTTTAGTAGTCTATAGTTCCGATATTTTTTAACCAAAATTCATGAATGCCTTCCACTCAGATATTTTAGAGAAGATAGTAGTGCTGAATCGCCGAATCCTCTTCCCTCTCTCCTCAGATCAACATACTACAACGTTTCCTTGTATCCGACTTCTCGTATATACATTTTGCGCCACAATATCTCTTAGTTTACTAGTCTATAATTCCCATATTTGTTGACCAAAATTCATGAATGCCTTCTACTCCGATATCTTAGAGAAGATAGTAGTTCTGAATCGCCGAATCCTCTTCACTCTCTCCTGTTGTTCTCAACTTCTCGTATGTATTCTTGGAAGGCATTTTTTCCTCAATAATTTTTGAACCGATAAAGAGCCTTGAGATCTCATGGATAATTGGATCTTCTGATCATTATCACTATTCTCTTCTACCTGAAAAAAAAACTGTATCTCTTTTTTTTCTTGGCACGACGGCACAAATACAAAAGGCCGAAATTAATTCTCGAGTTAAACCGCTCTACAACCACGTGACAGCTGACGTCCGAAGATATTCTGATTTCCTCGGAGAGCATTAAACGGTACAGTAGGCAGGCAGCTACGAGACCCGGGCCCACTTTCCTCTTTCTGCATGGGCTGCGGGAGCCGTTCGAGCGGAACGTGGGCGTCCGACGGTTCTTCGATTCCTCGTCCTCCCCACCCCGTCTCCGCCAACTCCCCGAACCAAACCAGTCTCCGTTTCCCTCCCCGGCCGCAAATCCGCCGCGCCTCATCGTCGGCGCGCGCGCGCGACGACCTACGCGCCGGCGACGGGACACGGCGGCCACCGTTTCGCCGAACCCTCCCTCATCGTCGTAGGGCGGCGGCGGTGGCTGCGTCCGGGTTTGGATCGGTCTCGCCTTTTTCTCGGTAAGGAAACCCTAGCTTTGCTCCGGTACGGTAGGTCGGTCCTGGTAGACATTTCCGTTGGCTGTGGCTGCGAGTAATTTTTCCAATCCAAATCTTCCTCTGCCCCGCTCGCCTAGTTGAGATTTCCGTACGTACTACTCCAGAACCGATCTCGATCGCCGTCAGTTTCTCTGCAGGTTTTTTTTTCGAACCTTTTTCGGGGTTCAACTGAACCCCACACACGTGCCCGGCCCGCACTCTGAATCCACCCCTCGTGTAGTCGTGTCCTAGAACAAAAGCTAGCACCCGTGAATCGCGTGAGACGTACTGGGGCTCCAAGAAACCGACCAGACAAACAAATCGTATTTTCACGATTTGCTTGTGCTGCATCCTCATTCAAAATTTGGAACCTCGCTTTGAGAATTTTCGGTGGTATACAACTAACTAACTAACCAATGTTCAGCTAGTTAATTACCTTTTCTTATACCAGAATTTACTTCTTTCTTTGGTACCTTTGTATGATCTCCTACAAAAGCTAGCACCCGTGAGTCACGTGAGACGTACAGGGGTTCCAAGAAACCGACCAAACAAACAAATCGTATTTTCACGATTTGCTTGTGCCGCATTCTCATTCAAAATTTGGAACATCGTTTTGAGGTTTTCGGTGGTATATAACTAACTAACTAACTAACTAACCAATGTTCAGCTAGTTAATTACCTTCTCTTATACCAGAATTTAATTCTTTCTCTTGTACCTTTGTATGATCTCCTGCAAATTTTGAGTACTATGCATTGTGTACGCACTTCCTTATACAACATTCAGCACAAGCAATTTGGGCTGAACGACGGGGTGCCTCCTCTGGATTAGTTACATCGTTATACAAAGTCATTTCATTTTGTCTTTATGTACAGCAGTTCTTTATATTTGCACTTGCCCGTTTGCATGTAGGTCTTTGGCGCTATATATGTGAGCTGGAGCTTCCATTTTCTCCCAATACTCTGCTGAAATAAGGAAAAAAGCAGAACGTTTTTACTCTTCAGGAGTTCAGGTTCGCTATCTGCAGCAGGTCGTTTATTATTTTTGTGTTGGCACTTTTTCTGTTACAATTTTTTGGGAAAGTCCAATTTTCTTGTTACTTCACTCGTGACATTTAATTCAGATTTTTTGGATGCCCATCAGGTTCTTGTATGTTTCTGTAGATACCTGTCTGTGTAAATTCAATTAAAAGCAACCAAAGCCAAAGGTCCTAGTGTTCCAGTGAATACGTTGAATTTGAACATTTTATAAGGGGTTTACTAAATGTGAATCCATTTCTTATGTAGGATAGGTACTGGATTTTGTAGGTGACTGCAAATAGACTGTCAAACATGGTGATGTCTCTAGACAATTTGAGGGGTTTCGCATTGGCCACATCATCGAGTGCTTTTATTGGATCAAGCTTTGTAATCAAGAAGATTGGGCTGAAGAAAGCTGGGGATGTTGGGGTAAGAGCAGGTTGTATCTCCCTCCTGTATCTGTTTGAATTGTTTTTGTATCGCACAGAAGATGATTTAGAATTTTTAATCCCTCAAGCTATATAGGGCTTCAGTATTCCTCACCAAAAATATATTTTCAATATTTCTTCTGTATGTAATCCATTATTAATTTATTGGCGCTTTGTGCCCACATGATTTCTAGGTTCTGGAGGCTACTCATACTTATATGAACCGTTATGGTGGATAGGCATGGTAACTAGTAAGTATCACTTACATTGTGCTGTTTTTCATGTGGTGTTACAACGAAGGCACTGAGTACAGAGTACAGACCCTATCCCAATCATATTTTGTTATCGTTTCTTTGTGCGATTTCTCCCAGCAAACAAAGGATTCTTGTTGCCTGACATAAATTTATTCAAATACGTGAGTAGTTTAGCATCTTTCACATTGATTTTAGATATCAGAGAAAAAATAATGCTTGTACTGCTGTGAAGGATGAGAGGGCTCACTACCTTTAAAACTAGAAAACCTACTTCTACAGTTCTACTAATAATTCTATTTGGAATCAACAATATTTCTAATAATAAGATGGAAGCTCAAAATGTAATGATGGCACTGTAACTTTTTTTGCAGTGATTCTTGGTGAGGTCGCCAATTTTGCAGCATATGCATTTGCTCCTGCAATACTTGTTACTCCTCTGGGAGCGTTGAGCATCATATTTAGGTTTTACACATACCTTCATCTCTATGACAAAATTCTGCTGAAATGATTGTACAACGTTTCCATAATTCTATTTTGTTCATGCAGCGCAGTGCTAGCACACTTCATTTTGAATGAGAGGTTGCATATGTTTGGTGTGGTCGGTTGCGCATTGTGTGTTGTTGGTTCAGTTGATATAGTTTTGCACGCCCCATGGAAAAAAGATCGATTCAGTGAGTGAAATATGGCACCTCGCAACTCAACCAGGTAGCTTTTTTCTCAAAGTTCAATGTTTCTAGCTGCCATTTCTCATAGCTTCCCCCTTAAGATCAATTTGCAGAGTTTTCTAGTCAGTTTATATTTTTTTCATTCTGAGGTATATTGGGATAATTCCATAAAAAATCTATTGTTATATTAACCAGTGTTTTCATTGTTCATTTTTTTAATGGATGGCCAAAGCAGTCTTTTGTATGCACTATTCTACTGAAGTTTATATCATCTATGTTTGTATGCACTATATTAACTCACAAAAATCTGCGAAAATACTCCCATAAAAGAAGGTATAATACCAAGAAAGTATCTGAGGGAATGATGTTTCCTTTATGCAAAAGCATTCTCTTACTTGTAGTTATGTTTCCTATCTCACTTAATCAGTAATATCTATGTCTTTAAATCCATTTTTGATATGCACTATAATATGTGCTGGCAGGTTTCATAGTGTATTCTTGCTTGGCTGTCGCTGTTGCATTTGTTTTGATGTTCTGGGTTGTTCACCATACTGAGCAAAGGAAAATGCTCGCATATATTGCAATATGTTCGCTATTTGGATCTCTTACGGTATGTTGCAATATATTGTACCAAACTTGAGTTATTCAAATAAATTGATTTAGAACCCTCTGATGAACTGCTATATTTGGGACAGGTTATCAGTGTAAAAGCAGTGGCTATTGCCTTAAAGCTCTCATTTAATGGAGTGAACCAATTCGTCTACATCCAAACGTGGTTCTTTATAGCTGTTGTGATTACATGCTGTTTAGTGCAGCTGAATTATTTAAACAAGGTAAGGTTTCGCATAGTAAAAAAAAGTTCAATGGTTAGTGAAAATTTCAGATATTATAAGCCTATATACAATCTCAGACATCGATTTGGCGTTTTCCTGCTGGTAAAATGACAAGTATCTGGGAAGTACTACGGTACTGATGAGTGATGACTGTTGTGCAACTAGTGCGCATATTGTCTGCCCCAAAATTGAGAATCTTGCATCATGTGGCAATAACTTAATGACAAATCTCTGAATGGTGTGTCTGTGTACTGCTCTGACCTGTTCTGTGCTCATCGCAAACTGCAATTTGACTGAATTTTGTTACGCTGAAGATTCTAAACTTTGTGTTGCATAAATTGAGATGAAATAAGTGTAGACGTACTGGTTTGAGATAAAGCTTTCCTTACACACAGTTGTGAACTAGAAGACTCTGTAACACATCTGATGAAAGAGGCTTAGTGCTTCTGTAAGAATCTCTGAGAAGTTCGTACTTGCTTTAGTTTTACATAGGCTGATCTCTGTCGGCGAATCACATCTTTTGACCACGGCATTATAAATTTGTATCAACAACTATTTGTTTATGTTATTTCAGGCCTTGGATTCATTCAACACGGCTGTGGTCGCCCCAGTATATTATGTGATGTTCACCATTCTTACTATTCTCGCGAACATGATCATGTACAAGGTAATGTATATATTCTTCCTTTATTTTGTAGTTTCATGAACGTGATAGTTTCTACTAAGCCAATTTCCCATTTCATCAAGACAGGATTCAAAACTTTCACATGAATTCTTTTCGACTTTATTTGCTGCAATACCATATAATTTATCTGAAATGCAAGACTATACAGAAGTAATTGTGTACTCCCTCTGTTCTGAATTATAAGATGTTTCTGATATTTCTGTATGAACGAGATGTGGACTGAACCATGTCTCGATACACGCAATTTAGGAAAAAATATAAAACATCTTATATTTCAGAAGAGGGAAGTAGCTTTTGTTGTAATTAGCATGACTCGTGTAGCAAGACATAGTTGACCGAGAAAACTGTATAATGTAAACTACTAAGCGAACTAAGCCCTTATATCTTTGATCTGAAAGGGAGTGCAGAGTACATATTCTTGCAGCATATGACTGTTGCTGCTTCACTGTTGCAGGACTGGGACTCTCAGAATGCAACACAGATAGCAAGCGAGCTGTGTGGGTTTGTGACAATTGTTGCAGGAACATTTCTCCTGCACAAGACCAGAGATATGGGGAACACACAACCTGCCCCAGATTCTCTTCGAGCGGATTGTGAACTCCAGAATCATAGCTAGTCACAACATCTAACCTATCAAAACACATACCCTTGTTAAACTTCTAACATATATACCGGAACTTTTGGGATCTCAGTCCACATGCATTGCAGCTTTACCTCGACAATTACTGATTTAGCACATCGACAGTTAAGGATCTATATATATAGACACTTTTATATGCTATAGTCTTCAGTTCAGGGAAACACTTGTGCTCCATTGTAAATATAGTTGATGGTCTTTGAATGTCATATGTGCTGCTAAATTCGGTTGTTTACTCCAAGGCAGATATTCTGATGCAAAACTTTACTCATGGAACTACGGAGTTCACTAGAGTTTTGATTGTTTGGATGGAACCACGTGCCTACTTCATGCACACTTTACAGTATGACATAACAAACCATTTTAAAAAAATTGACCACCAACAGACAGTCGCTTTTTATTTTTGTAGTTCAGTGTATCCCCTAGAAAAGTTTCCGTCCACTCTGGCTTCATTCTCAGCAAATTAAAGTGCAACATGTCGGCGTGGCTTTTGCACCTGTGTAGTATGTATGCCCTAACAATATGGGATGTTCGAGATCATAACATAGTTTCGATGAATCCTTGGAGCTAAAAATTCAATTACATTCATTTAGGACGTCATAACCGAGCGTTCAGGGAAATCCTTGGAAGTTTTGATTGAACTAGTAACTAGAAATTATGCACAAAATCATTTCAAGAACTTATGTGAAAATGCCCTAGAAATTATGCACAAAATCATTTCAAGAACTTATGTGAAAATGCCCCTCGGCGATCACTGTTGCCATGACATTGTCTTCAACTCTTCCATGAGAGCCCTTACTCATCTCTCGCAGCTCTCGAATTCTTCCTAGCGTAATCTTATAACTTGCCTTTCGTGCATCGCCATGGTTCTCGAAACAGGAGCTTATGCACAATCCCTCCCATTGTCGACCACGGTCACAACTACTCCTCGCCTTACACTTTCTTCTTCATCCAAGGGCCACTGAAGAGGAATAAGGTGACAGGGTACAGTGCTTAAATATACTTCCTCCTCTTGCATTCAGAATGGATCTCACTTGTGGCCTTTAGCGCTGGAAAAGAGAAAAGAAGGCCGCTGCCCGCTTGAGCCTGGGGAAATAGGTTTTATTCTGCGTGCAATGGGATATACGAAGGAGACTCAGATATATGTTGCATCGGGGCAAGTGTATGGTGGAAACAATAGAATGGCGCCGCTGAGGAAAATGTTCCCCAATTTGGTAGGTGCTTTCCTAGCAAAGTTAGTTGCCTTCAAAGTGCCTTCATATACATATTGGAAAACAACATATATTTCATTGTTGTTTGCAGGTTAACAAAGAAGATCTTGCAAGCAAAGATGAGATAGAGCATTTCAAGAAGCATGTGACTGTTAGATGTATAGATTACTGTTCATGTTTACTGTTCATCACACATGTATAAGTACTGGCCTTTGGCCCCCTGTGAATACAGTTGCTCATTTCTCCAACATGGTATCAGAGCCTAGGTTTGGCTCTCCTTCTCCCCGCACGTAGCAACTCCATGCTCCACCACCGCCGTCGCCACAAATTCGGCAGGTTACCTCCTTCTTCCTCCTTTGCCGGCTGCTTCCCGTAGCCGAGCTGTTGCTTTCCGGTCCATCTCGTGGCCGCCTCGGATTCCTCTCTCCCGCTCGAAATCGAGCTTGCCCGCGTCGTGGCCGCCCCTGCCAATTTGCCGGCCGGCCGTCGCCGCCTGCGCGTCTTCAAGGCTGACGGGCGCCGCTCCGCCGGCCGCCGCTGCCCCTAGGAGCCCCCAGGCCCACCGCCGCTGCCCAGATCGTCTTCAAGGCCGACGGCCGCCGCCTCCCGGCCTCCGGTCGCTGCCCGACCCTTCCCGTGGCCGCCACTGCCCCCGACGGTACTCTCCCTCGCGCTCGCGTTCGATCTGTGATCTAGATCGAACCTGAATTGACTTCGTTGTAAAAAAAAACAGAGAGCATGTCATGTCTTTTTCGGGCTATGTTGCTGTTCCTCGGTGCACCGTGATCTTTGATGGCACCAACTATGCAGAGTTTGTGGGCTTTATGCGCATCCACATGCGCGGCCTCCTGTTGTGGGGCATTCTCTCTGGCGAGATCTCCTGTCCGCCGTGCCCCGTTGCTCCTGTGGCTCCTACTTCACCGGTGCCACCCGTTCTTGCCGATGATGCTTCTGAGGCTGATCGGGCTGCCGCCAAGGATGCTGATGATCTTGCAGTTGAAGCCTATGACCAGCAGGTATCGGATTACTCGGAGTCTCTCTCCATTTATCGGGATGCTCTTTCTGTTTACACTCAGTGGTGCAATGATGATGCTCGTGCTGCTGCTGTCCTCACTGCTAGTGTTCTACCCCAGTTTGCTTCTGAGTTTATGGGATTGGGCACTGCTGCTGCGATGTGGACTTATCTTGTCAGCGCTATCAGCCCTCTGGTGATGCTCTCTACCTATCTGTAGTGCGTCAGGAGCATGATCTTCAGCAGGGAGACTCTACTGTTGATGAGTTCTACACACAGTGCTCTGCCATCTGGCGTCAGCTTGACTCTCTGAGGACTGTTGTTTGTGGTACTTGTCGTTGCTGTCAGACAGTGAGGTTAGATTTGGAGTTTCAGCGTGTCCATGAGTTCCTGTCTCGCCTCCGTCCCGAGTTTGAGCCTCGGCGTGCTCACCTGCTTGCCCGTGGTCGTGTTCCTATATCAGGTGCTTGCAGAGGTCCGAGCTGAGGAGACACGCCTCCGTTCTGCTGGTTTGCTTGCGGTTCCCACTGTGCTAGCTGCCCGAGCTCTTGTGTCGTCTGCTCCACCGCTGCTACCCACTCCTTCAGGGGGGTGGGCGGGCGTCCTCCTTCAGGTGGGCGTCCTCCTTTTCAGGAGCGGGCCGGCCTCGCATCTTCTGTGGCTACTGTAAGAAGCCCGGTCACCCAGAGTCAGATTGCTTCAAGAAGCAGCGCGACCTGAGTCGCTCCTCTCCTGTGGCTCGTGTGCCCTCAGCGACTCCGTCACTCACTGACCAGGATATTGTGCGGCTCAAGCGTATACTGGCTTCATCGGGCTCTTCCTCGACGGGCACCGTTGCCTCGCTGACTGCTTCCACTACTGCTACTCCGCCGCCTACACAGTCAGGTACATCTCCGTGGGTTCTGGATTCTGGAGCTTCCTTTCACATGTCTTCTGATTCTTCCGCTCTGTCTTCTCTTCGACCTCTTGATTCTCCTATCAATGTTCTTACTGCCGATGGCACACCTCTTCCTGTTGCTAGTCGTGGCATTCTTTCTACTCCATCTTTTTCTGTTCCTAGTGTTTCTCATGTTCCCCGTCTTACCATGAATCTTTTTCCGCTGCTCAACTTACTGATTCTGGTTGTCGTGTCATTCTTGATACCGACTCTTGCTCTGTTCAGGATCGTCGCACCAGGTTCTAGTTGGAGCTGGCCCTCGGCGCCGTGAGGCTCAGGGCCTTTGGGAGGTTGACTGGCTTCGTGTTCCTTCCGCTGCCACCACACCCGCCAGCTCGCATGCTCTTGCTGCCTCCTCTTCTGCGTCCTTCCAACAGTGGCATCATCGACTTGGTCATATATGTGGCTCTCGCTTGTCCTCGCTAGTGCATCAAGGTGTCTTAGGGTCTGTCTCTGGCGATGTTTATTTACATTGTAATGGTTGTAGACTTGGCAAACAGACTCAATTACCTTATCCTACGAGTGAGTCAGTCTCTCAGCGTCCTTTCGACTTAGTTCATTCTGATGTATGGGGTCCTGCTCCCTTCGATTCGAAAGGTGGTCATCGCTACTATGTTCTTTTATTGATGACTTCTCTCGCTACACTTGGCTCTATTTTATGAAATCTCGCAGCGAGGTTCTCTCTATATACAAGCGATTTGCTGCCATGGTCACACCCAGTTTTCCACGCCCATTCGTGTTTTTCGTGCTGACTCGGCTGGTGAGTATATCTCCCAGATGTTGCGTGGTTTTCTTGCCGAGCAGGGTACTCTTCCCAGTTCTCTTGTCCTGGTGCCACGCTCAGAATGGCGTTGCTGAGCGCAAGCATCGCCACCTCTTGAGACGGCTCGTGCGATGATGATCGCTGCCTCTCTTCCTCCCCACTTTTGGGCTGAGGCTGTTTCCGCATCCACCTATCTTATCAACATCCAGCCTTCGGCTGCCTTGCAGGGTGGTATCCCTATGGAGCGTCTCTCTGGTCGTTCTCCTGACTACTCTGCTCTTCGCATGTTTGGGTGTGTGTGCTATGTTCTCCTTGCTCCGCGAACGCACCAAATTGACCGCTCAGTCGGTTGAGTGTGTTTTTCTTGGCTACAGTGATGAGCACAAGGGCTATCGATGTTGGGATCCTGTTAGTCGTCGGCTACGTATTTCCCGTGATGTGACTTTTGATGAGTCTCGTTCCTACTATCCGCGTCCTACCGCCTCGACCTTTCAGTTGAGGATATCTCCTTCCTTATACTCCCGACACATCTCCTCTGTGCCTCATGTTCCTCTCCACCTCCACCTCCACCTCCGGCGAGTCCCACTGTTTCTGATACACCCGACACCACCCTCTTCTCCTCCCTCGTCACACCTCTCCACCTACTCCTCCAGTATGCCCTCCCCTTTCTCCCTTTCCTCTCCACTACACTCGTCGCCCTCGTGTTGAGGATGATCCCTCTGACATGCCCTCTACTTCCGGAGCGCCACCTTCCCCGTGTACACCGGTTCATAACCTTCGTTCTCGGACCTCATTACGGTCTCCTGATCGCTATTCTCCTTCCCAGTACGGTCTTTCTGCTGTTGCTGAGCCCACTTCCTATCGTGATGCCATGGCTCAGTCTGAATGGCAGCTTGCGATGGCTGAGGAGATTGCTGCCCTTGAGCGCACTGGCACGTGGGATCTTGTTTCTCCTCCACCTGGTGTTCGTCCCATCACATGCAAGTGGGTCTATAAGATCAAGACTCGCTCCGATGGTTCTCTTGAGCGTTACAAAGCTCGTCTTGTGGCTCGTGGCTTTCAGCAGGAGCAGGGACGCGATTATGATGAGACGTTCGCTCCCGTAGCCCACATGACCACTGTCCGCACTCTTCTCGCTGTGGCTTCTGTTCGTAATTGGTCTGTGTCTCAGCTTGATGTCCAGAACGCTTTCTCAATGGAGAGTTGCGTGAGGAGGTTTATATGCAGCCACCACCGGGGTACTCTGTTCCTGATGGTATGGTCTGCCGTCTTCGGCGCTCTCTCTATGGCCTTAAACAAGCCCCTCGCGCCTGGTTTGAGCGTTTCGCCTCTGTGGTGACTGCCGCTGGTTTCTCGCCTAGCGACCATGACCCCGCGTTGTTTGTCCACACCTCACCTCGTGGTCGGACGCTCCTCCTCTTATATGTTGATGACATGATCATTACTGGCGACGACACTGAGTATATTGCCTTTGTTAAGGCCCGCCTTCGTGAGCAGTTCCTGATGTCTGATCTTGGTCCACTTCGCTATTTTCTCGGGATTGAGGTTTCTTCGACTTCTGATGGCTTCTTCATCTCCCAAGAAAAATATATTCAGGATCTTCTTGCTCGCGCTACTCTTGGTGATGAGCGCACTGCTGAGACTCCTATGGAGCTCAATATTCAGCTTCGTGCTACTGATGGTGATCCCCTCACAGACCCCACTCGCTATCGCCATCTTGTTGGGAGTCTTGTCTATCTAGCTGTCACTCGTCCAGATATTTCATATCCTGTCCACATTCTGAGTCAGTTCGTTTCAGCTCCCAGCTCTGTCCACTATAGTCACCTTCTCCGTGTTCTACGATATCTTCGTGGCACGATCTCTCGCCGCCTTTTCTTTCCTCGCTCCAGCTCTCTCCAGCTCCAGGCCTACTCTGATGCTACGTGGGCTAGTGATCCTTCTGATCGCTGCTCGCTGTCAGTCTATTGTATTTTTCTTGGAGGATCCCTCATTGCCTGGAAGACGAAAAAACAGACTGCCGTTTCCCGCTCCAGTGCAGAGGCTGAGTTGAGAGCGATGGCCATGTTGACGGCTGAGGTGACTTGGTTGCGATGGTTACTCGAGGACTTTGGTGTTTCTGCTGCTGCACCGACTCCTCTATTGTCTGACAGTACAGACGCCATCAGCATTGCGCGTGATCCGGTGAAGCATGAACTCACCAAGCATATCGGTGTAGATGTCTCCTTTGTGCGTGCTGCTGTGCAGGACCAGCTTCTTGCCCTTCACTATGTGCCCTCTGAGTTACAGTTGGCGGACTTCTTCACGAAGGCACAGACTCGAGCTCAGCATGCATTTTTTCTCTCCAAACTCAGTGTTGTTGACCCACCATGAGTTTGAGGGGGTGTTAGATGTATAGATATTGTTCATATTTACTGTTCATCACACATGTATAAGTACTGGCATTTGACCCCCTGGGAATACAGTTGCTTATTTTTCCAACAGTGACCAGCCTTGCCGCATTGGACTTCCTGGTGTGCCTGAAGTCGGACGTGTTTGTCATGACCCACGGCGGCAATTTCGCCAAGCTGATCATCGGCTTCCGGGGCTACATGGGGCGCCATAGGCTCAAGTCTATCAAGCCGGACAAGGGGCTCATGTCAAAGTTCTTTGGCGATCCCTATATGCCATGGGCGACTTTCGTGGAGGATGTGATGATCACTCATTCACTCACCAGACACGAACTGGACTCCCGGAGGCGACCTTCCCACACTATGACCTCTGGGAAAACCCTCTCAGCCATTGCATGTGTAGAGCTTAAATTATACACAACGGGTGATTGTGCATAGCTTAGTTAACTCGTTTGTTCATACAATCTATCCTTTAACTGTAAGTTTTGCATATTATATTTTACCACTTCCACTTTTGTCTGTGTAGAGGTTTTTCACCTACAACTACTTGTCTAAGACAATGAGAGTTCAGTTGATGTAAACCCGTTTCATCCAGAAAATAGTTTTTTTTATTTTCATCCAGAAAATAGTTGGTGCATAACTGAACAAACTAATTTCCATTTCATTAAGCCCTGTGGGCGCTGTTACATAAATTTGTACAAATCAACTACAAAGCTGATCGGCATGATTCCATTGATCTGAAGAACGCTAAACTTCAGCAGACAATAAATTCTGAAGAATAGCTAGTTGCACACGAATGTAGGCTCGCTGTACATCCCGCGCCTACAAATAGGGCAAACCAGTTTGCTCTCCATTGCGAGCTCCAAGCATCGGCCATGGAATACGTGGGGCTTGCCGCACCCTGGCCATGCGGCGATGTCGTCGCCCTCCAGCTGGTCGAAGCAGATGCTGCAGTCATCCCCAGCGTCGACCGTCCTCCTTCGCTTCGCCGGCCTCTGTTCTTCATCCGTGTCGTTTCTTCGCTTCGCCTTCCTCTGTTCGCCGCCATCCGTGTCGTGGGCGGCTTTGTTGTCTTCGTCATGGCCGCACCGCATGGGTTCCGGTAGGTTCAGGACCATGCCCGTGAAGCGCGTGGGCCATGGCTGTGCCGTCATGTCCTTCAGGGCGGCACGCATGTGCCCCGTGCTCTCCTGCGTGCAGTTCGCCGGCCGAAGGATGCCGACGTCGACGAACACCTTGATGAGCGCGGCTCCCGCCGGGAGGCTCGCCTCCGACGCCATGCTCGTCCATAGCTCCCGGAGCTTCTGGCAGAGGCCATCAGGGTATATCAGATGGGCCAGCGACGCGCCGGCCCAGGCAAGCGACCTGGCCCCGTGGCCGGCGGCGGCGAGGAATCGGAGCTGGTGCTCTCTCGTGCTCCCCGTGCTTCCACGCTGCCGTCCGACCATGCCGCTGAGAACCGGGTGTAGCGGTAGAGGACTAGGATCTGGCTGTTGCCTCCTCCGTCTTCTTGGTTGTCGGTGTCCGCGGCGGCGACCCGCATGAAGCCGGTCACCTCGCTTTCCTGATCGTCCTCCTCGTCAGTGGCATCGTCATCATCGTGAATGCCATCGTCCTGGTCGGTCCACTCGTCGTAAACTGTCTCTTCGAGCATGTCCTCGTCATCCTCGGAACTGACCGCCTCTCCATCTTCGTCGTCGTTGTCCTCCTCCTCAAGAACCGGCTCCTCCTCCTCAAGAAATTGCGCCTCCTGATCTTCCTCTCCGCCCTCCTCAAGAATCTGCGTCTCCGTCTCGGCCATTTCAAGAACCGCCTCCTGATCGTCCGTCTCCGTCTCCTCCGTGGCAAGAACCTTGGCGCAAGCACCGACGATCCGAACGACTGCGTAGGCGGATTCGTCGTCGTCGTCCCGGTCCAACCAGACCTGGTCGCGTAGCACCACCGTCGACCGCACCGGCGCGAGGGGCCTCTGTGCCGACACCACGAGGCTGATCTCTTCGTCGTCGCTCCTGGCGTGGACGCGCACGCTCTGGCCGGCGGTGACGCTGGCTGCAGGGTCGACGAGGACGGCGTGGGCGACCCACATGCAGTGGCCGGGCTTCAGGGTGAACATCTTGGTCTCGCCGCTCCTCAGCGCGATGGAAAACCTCTCCGACATGCGTGATCTCGATCCCTTGTGCTCTCCCGTACTCGTGTGTGCTCGAGGAAGGAAAATTTCGGTAATTGGATCGTAGGTTTTTTTTTGCGATTTTTTTTGGATCGTAGGTTACGCTCATATATATCCACTGGAAACGAACGAGCCCGAGTTTAGGTCGACGAGTGACGGTGGAGCTCGCCCGGCCGATCGTTGCCGGTTCAAGTTGGTGAAGCATCCGGATTCCGAGTCCGACACGGTGGAGATTTTTTTACACGGTGGAGAAATTTTATCTTGTCAAAGTTGATAACCTATGCTTACTATATTATGAAATATTGAGATTGAGAAACATGTTGGTTTGCTTCAGTTTTCTGTATTATTTAAGGGTCTCTTGGTTCTGGCAAAACATTTCCTTTATGTTCTGTGTCTGCACCGTATTTAGAATGCGTTCAATATCCATTTTCATATTATTTTTTGATATGTTATCCATTTTCATATTTGATTCTGATGTTTATGTATTCATTTCTACTTTCGCAGAAAAATATGAAAACAAAACAGTGACCGTTTTTATCCTAGGTCGAGCTGCAATGACAGAGCTGAGAACACCGTGGTGTGCACCGAGTGCGCATGCCTCTGCGACGGTCTCGCCACCTCGAGGTGCACGGGAGTTGTGCCGCAGTGGACCGAGGAGAGCACGGATTGCGCCCAATGCGTAGATTCATTTACCCGTATTTAGAAGGGCATGTGCATAGTTCATGTTCAAAATTAACTGCATGGTCTACCATGCATATACCTGGCGATGGATAGCTCGGCCTAAAAAACTCGGATAGGCTGGGCTTGCAAATCGGATTGGACGGCACTAAAAAGTTATTCATATCTTCGAGCAGCAGATTTCCTAAGGTTCTTTCAAAATGTTGAAGTGTACAAACACACAAAGAATTGCGCACTGAACATACCTTTATGTTAGAATTTACCCGAAAACTAGTAGACATGCGATCGCTCACCACACTAAATATTGTGTCCATTGAGTTAGACTTGTGTGTCGACACAACCTCTGGTACTTTGTTACCGGTACATTTTTAATTATACTACCTCGTTTAAAAAAAATGTACTCCCTCCGTTTATAAATGTAAGATGTTTTAGCTATTACACCAAATGTTTCGTTCAGAAGAATTTTATTTGGAACACGACAAGTATCCTGGAATGCTTTACTCATCCGATTGGATTCAATCCATTTGTCGAAAGTTCCAGATAAGTTTCAATGTAATCTCACGAATAACGGCAAATTCTCGGTTGATTCTATGTATAGAGCGCTTATTCTACCCGAAATTCTAGTCGATGGTTCTAATAATAACAAACTTTGGAAGCTGAAGATACCACTAACAACTAAAGTGTTTGCGTGGTATTTAAGTCGAGGAGTAATTCTCACCAAAGATAACCTTGCCAAACGCAATTGGCACGGAAATAAACATTGTGTCTTCTGTCAACACGACGAGACCATTACGCACTTATTCTTCCGGTGCGAGTTTGCTAGGTGTATATGGTCAACCATCCAGATAGGTTCTACCTTACATCCCCTAATTTTGTTGCTAACATTTTTGGCAACTGGTTAAATGGAGTAGATCCTAGATTCAAACTATTCAGTAGGGTGGAAACGATTGCTATTATTTGGTCGCTATAGCTATGTAGAAATGATAAGGTTTTTAATGATAAAAATGCTTCTCTTATGCAGGTTATTTACCGGTGTACAGCGACGCTACGAGCATGGTCATCCTGCAGCGTGTGGAGCACCGAGATTTATTTTTGGAGGTGGCGTCGAGACTGGAGGCTGCGGCCAGGGAGTTACTTTCCCGGCATGGGTGGCAACATAGAGTCCGGATAGACCTACCAGCATCTTAGGGGGATCTACAATTTCTCATTTTGATATGTAATTCGCCTTTTATCTTTTGCTTACAGACTTGTGTGATGGTGAACTGGTGGCTATGTGCATCTTAGCTATGCAGAGACCGGGTGTAATACTTAAATTTTAAGTAATAAAAACCCTTTATCTAAAAAAAAGCTATTACACATGTTGTCTAAATGCATACTAAAGTGAGTGAACATACACATGAAATATGTCTAGATACATTTGCGTGCAATGTGCATATGAATATGAACAAAAACTAAAACATCTTATATTTGGAAACGGAGGGAGTATATTTTTTTGTCAAAAGTCAAAAGGGTGTAAGTTTGATCAATCTTATATACAAAATATGATCATTTATGAATACAATGAAATTCCATTCTATGGTGGTATATTGATATTTTTTTGGCATTTCAAATGTTCACACTTTGTTGACTTTGGACTAAAAATATACGCCTTTCTTTATGAAATGGAGGAAGTATATACATAATATACTGGTAATAATTTTGATGGGGTATGAGGCGAGGAATTACTTCGAAGTTACATGTGAGAAAAAAGAGTATATATATACAGGATGTTATTCCGGTACAAAAAAGTTAGACTAGAGTTTGCCTCTCTGCATTCCGAAACGAGTTCACTTGAGAACAGAGCAAGGAAACATCCAGCAAACCACCCCAATGTTCACACCACCACCGCCTCGATACTCGATACAAGTACCCGCGCTCGCTCCCCGAAGCACACACTCACACACGAACTCGTACGTTCTCTGCTCACTGCCCTTCCATGGATCCCACGGTGCGCGACGTGCTCGCCTTCCACCGCGTCGACCGCGCCGCCTACGAGCGCCTCCTCTCGCTCGGCGCCGGCCGGCAGCCCGCCCGAGACACGGTGGCGCTCCTCATGTGGCTGGACCGCGGCGCGGGCGCCGACACGGTGGCAAGCGTGTGCCTCCAGGTGCGCACCCCGGCCGACGCCGCGCGGCTCGTCTCCGACGCCCTCGCCGTCCTCCACGGCGTCGCCTGGCCGCGCCTCCAGGCCGCCGGCGGGCTTGTCGCGCCCGTGTGCGGCGGCTGCGGGGGGGGCGGTCACAGCGGGCGCGCGCCGGTTCTTCGACCTCATCCCGCGCGGCGCCGACCCGCGGCGCGGCGTCCTGGACGTCCTGGAGGGCGTCGGGACGCTGGTGTTCGACGACCATCTGCAGGCGCTGCTTCGGCGCCACGAGGAGGGCGCTGGCGCGCTGCTGCCACCGGAGCTGGCCGCGCCGTACCGACGCCGTGACGACGGCGCGGCAGAGGAGGAGGAGGAGGAGGGCGGCGGGCGGTCGCTGTTCATCACCTTCTCCAAGGGGTTCCCATTAACGCGCGAGGAGATCGAGGGCTACTTCACAGAGTACGTAGCACCCCCAAACCCCGAAGCAAATCAGTCATAATCAACTGCATGCGATTATTAAACTTTGACCATGCACAAGCCTTAATTTCTTTCCGCCTTCTCCGGTGGTGAAAATGTTTTACTCGACTCTGTTCTTCCTGCTGTTTCTTGGGCGAGCTGAGGCTGAGCTCGTCGGATTCCTCTGCGCCGTTGCTCGATTTCAAAAGGCAGCGAGATTTGCCTTTCCCTTTGTACATGGATCGCTTTGAACAATGGCAGAAGAGCCAAGAACTTGTCGTGGGGCGGATGAGCATCGTACGCCACAGCTCTGCGCCGCGCATGAACAGTAGCCAAAGCTACTTTGATTCCGGTTATGGAAGCTTTCTTCCCTGCTTTTGGAGCAGTGCCTTCTTTTTCTTCCGGTCTCGGCCTCTCAGCGAGCGGCAGCAGCAAGCCTGCCGCGGCAGCAGCAGCAGTAGCTCCATCGTCACATGGTTCTTGACTGATGACCCACCACCCCTCTCATGTCCATTGTATTGTAGTGACATTGCTTGGTTGTGTCTTTTGTGTGTGCAGGAGGTGGGGCGAAGGGTGCGTGGAGAGCGTGATGATCGAGAGGACGCCGCCGGCGGGGGAGGCGCCGAGATACGGCAGGGTGGCGTTCCGGCGTGCGTCCGTGGCGGAGGCTGTGCTCGGTGGGCGGCGACTGGTGAAGCTGTTCGTCAACGGACGCCAACTCTGGGCGCGCAAGTACGTCCCCAAGGCGCAGCAGCAATAAGCTTAGCAACCTCCAGGGACGAAGACAGATGCATATATAGGCACACGGTCATCTGCTGGTTCTCCTTTTGGAACTCCACAACACGTATTACACTTGGTGGTAGTAGTTGGTACATTCTCGTCAGTAATCTATCTACTCTCTCCGTTCCAATTTAATTGACTTGCTATATACTACATGTGGATGTATCTATACATATAACATGTCTATATACATCCACATTTGGTGGATACCAAGTCAATTAAATTGGAACGGAGGGAGTACAATCTATGTATGAAGAACAGAAACCTTTATCTTACTACTACTGGTGAATTGCAGTGGGTAAAAAATGTATTCTCGTCAGTAATCAACTCATCTATGTATGAACCTGTATCCATCATCTGATATTATGAAGGGACAAACCAAGGTAGTTTATGCCTACGATGGAAAGCACCTACCAAGACGACAAAACGCTGTACATCTCCGAATCCACAAACCTGAATGTCGTCAGATTGCAGAGACTAATTCTTTGACGAAAACTCAATTTCCAGGGACTGTAACGAGAAAACTGAACAGCACCGTACAACTGAAAAGCTATCTGTCCTTTTTCATTCCAACAATGGCATAAGTATGTATGTTTCACTAGCCTATCATCCACAGGTTCAGGAATCAGGATCACTTTTTAGTATGCAACTGCAATGGGTAAACAATGGATCTTGGTTTTGCCGGTGTTAACTAACCGGAGTTACTGGGCACGGAGACAACTTGACATTCCAGTCCTTATCCTTCATCTGACAGTATGAAGAGACATACCAAGGTGTTTTAAGCCTAAGATGCAGTTGCAGAGCACCTATTAAAACGACAAAACTTCCAAACACTATACAGCTCCAAATCCACAAACCTGAAGGTCGTCAACTTGCAGAGACTAGTTTCTTTGACGGAGACTCAATTTCCAGGGACTGTAATAAGAAAACTGGACAGCACTATACAAGGAATTCATATGTATGTTTTCACAACTGAAAAGCTATATATCCTTTTCATTCTAACAATGGCATCCGTATGTATGTTTCACAAGCCTGTCATCCTGAGGTTGAGGAATCAGGATCACTGTTGAGCCTGAGCTCGGCTAAAGCTATGTTCACAATGATCAGTAGCCAGTCAGTTACTTTACACGAGTTTGCCTAACCATGAATCAGTCATGATATTTGCTGAACCTGAATGTGTGGGGGTTGTACGCCTTGTTCTGCAGCCATGAAACGATAGCCTGAACATCGTCCGTGCTCACCGATGAGGATGAAGATGCTTCCAGAGGCTCGGGGGCGAAATTGGCAGGTCTTCTCCTTTGGCCTGGTGTCGATCGGATGAATGTATCCCACAGGCGATCTTCCATCTCCTTGCACATTTCTTCACTGCGAAACGACCCCAACTTGTCCATGATATCCGTAACGGCCAGATCAAAACCCTCAGCCTGCACAAAGATCCTGTGAGCCTCGTCAACCAGATTGTCGTTCCGCAGCAAAGATATGGCGACGTCTGCGACTCCCTCCCGGACAAATCTGCTCCAGTTCTCCTGGGCCTCACAGAGGCTGGCAAGCGCCACCGCTACCGTCTTCTTCACATCAGTGTCTCCTACCGAGAGCAGCTCCACCAGCGGTGCAAAGCCTCCAAGCTCACCAATCTTGATCTTATTGTAGTAGTTGTCAGCCAGTAGCCCAAGGATCTGAGCACACTTGGCTCTTGTGGGCACTGGCCCTAGCAATGCCCTTGCAATTAGCACAGGTATGGTGTATCGATCGTCTCCTAAAACCTCCCTATTCGGGCTGTAGGAAGCTGCCTTTGCAAGTATTTCCAGAATGATGTTGTCCAGTTCAGGGCAAGGCTCCAGGCATGTCTCTGGCAGGACGCAGGCGAGGTTTGCTATTGTCCCAGGGCTACGCCCAATCAGGTGCAGGAATGATGAGCACTGCTCCAGAAGGCGCAAGATAGCTTCATAATCTTGTTTAGAGTTGCTGGGGGAGTCAATCAAGACGGTGGCTTCCTTGAACCGGGCTTCCTCCTCAGGAGAGACAGCTGGTGGATCAGTAGGTGTTGTCAGCTCACTAATACTGTTTGCGGCACGCCATCGTGAAATGTACCGCTTAATGAGGACATCAGGGATGAAGATTCTGTGCTGGAGAATCTCGCCGGTAACTGGACAGATGCGATTCTGTTTGTTCCACCATTTCTCCAGCTCGGAACGTTCAACAGTCTGCAACCACAGAACAGGAGCAATCAGGTTGATGAAACATACAAGGAACAGAACCATAAGTAACATCACAACATACTGCAGCTGTTTGATTAGAGTTCAATTGCTGCCTCCAAAACAAACTACATATATAATGAATGGACAATTAGAATTTTTTGGTTCTATCTATCAATGTATCGGGACGCAAAGGCTATGCGATTTCTTGGGGAAAAAAAGGAAAAAGTACGCTAAGTCTGAAATGAATAAAACAGTATAGTTTCAGAAACACTTTGAAAATAGTTCGTTATCAACTGAGCATTCCAACCAGTATAAAACCAGCACAATTTTTATCCTTATTTGAACCAAACACACTCAGTTGCCCAGATATCAATGACATCCTATGATCCAAAGGGATGAACATAATTCTTCAGAAACAAATTCTAGGGAGTTAGCAAGTAAGCAAACATCTACACGAAGGATCTCAATTGACCCTTGCACATCAACGAACCAATATTTTATTGTGGGAATGATGATAAGTATCTATCTTTATCAGAAATCTGCTATGACACCTTGAGAGATTTTTTTTTTTCTGATTATTCACGAACAATAGCATTACAGATTTTTGTGGCTGTGCTGCTAGAGTCACATTCTTGCTAATAAGACAGTCTGAACTTTGCAATCAGATACGATATCCAAAACAGTCTTACAGGATAAATGCAATGCCCATCTAACACTAGTAACTACGAATAACAGTTACAGCACCATTCCATCAGCTCATTCCAAACAAGCAAATTCAAACAGGTGAAATTAACTTTAATCAGAAAAAACATCTGTTAGATTTTTAACAGAACAAATGAAGACAAATAGAGATAGCACGGTGTTCATGAGAAAGAAATACGCCAAGTCTGAAATGAATAAAACAGTTTAAAAGAGTTCGCTATCCAGTGAGTATTCGAACCAGTATAATACCAGCAGATTATTTATCCTTATTCGAACCAAACACACTCAGTTGCCCATATATCTATGACTATGATCCAAAGGGACGAGCCCAATTCTTCAGAAAAATATTCTAGGATGAACAAGCACCATCTACACACAGGATCTCAACTGACCCTTGCACATAAATAAAACAAGATTTCATAGTGAAAATTGATGATAGCAAGATTTAATTTTCTGATTATTTACGAAAAAAATAGCATTACAGATTGCGTGGATGTACTGCTAGGGTCAGAAATACAAATATTCTTTCTAATGGGACAGTCTGAACTTTTCAATCAGATACGATTTCGAAAACAGTCTTATAGGATAAATGCAATGCCCATCTAACACTAGTAAATGCATAATATAAATCAAGAACAACAGTTAAAAAACCCATTCCATCAGCTCATCCCAAACAAGCAAATTCAAACAAGTGAATTAACTTTCATCAGAAAAACTAACTGTTCCTAGATTTTCAGCAAACAAATGACGAATAGACATAGCATGGTGTTAATGAGATCGATCAAGCAATTCGCGACATAATGAATTTCCAACGCCAAATTTTCACTTCAGGTATCTAATGTGATCAAATTGAGGTGCTATATTAAATATCAAGCTCTGATTTGCCCTGTGTCAGAGGATATTGTTCAAGCCTGCATGCTGAACTGCCCCATGTCACAACTCACAACCAATATAGTTTCAGAAACAATTTGAACAGATTCTCCTACCTACTAAGTATACCAACCGGTATAAAAAACTTGAACCAAAATGCTGTTATCAAGTACAAAACTTATGGCATAGCTGATCCTCAGCGAAGTCATATGATCCAAATTAAGAGATATACACGAAGCGCACACCATCTAAGGGGCCATGCACAAAATTCTTCACAAACAGATTCAAGAGAACTGGCGAGTAGACAACAATGCACGTAGAGGAACACAACTGACCCTTGAACATTAATAACAGAATTTCACAGAGATAAGAATCATGCTTAATGATAATTCTGAACCTACCAATCATGTAGTAGGATTTACAAACTGATCTTGCATGATGAATACAATACCCATCCAGCATAAGGAAATAAGTACAACTGTACAAGTGCTTCAGGAACAAAGCTCACAACAAATCAGTTCATCTCAACCAATAATCCATCCAAACAAGGGAAACATGAAATCGTAAGCAGGTGAAAGGTTTGACACACCTTTCCAGAGGTGATGACGACTGGGTCCGCCATGGCCTTCTCGGAGACAGGGCATAGGAAGAGCTTGGGCACGGCCACTGGACCAATCCAGAACCTCCTGGCATCGCGGTGGAGTTCATCGGAGCGGGCTGCCTCCAGAGCCCGGAAAGCGCACTCGAAGAGGTCGAGCGGGGGAGCGGTCGACTTCTCGTTGGAGCACAACTCCGTGAACCACGCGAGCTCGGCGAGCGCCTCCGCCTTCCGCAGCCACCTCTCGAGCCCCACCACGTCGACCACCCTCCTGTTGATAAGGAACTCCTTCTTCATGTCCCCTGTCCTGGGCCTGCGGTGGCGGCCATCGTGGCCTCCAAGAACTGGGCGGCGAACTTGCCAAGAACAGGCCAAGATGAACTGGGCGGCGCCTCGAGCGAAGGGAAGGAGAAATCCCCTTCCACCGCCACCTTCTTCTTCCCCTCCTCCTCCTCTTCTGCTCGGCCTGGTGTGATGGAAGCAGAGGCCGTCGTGGCATCCGGCGGCGAGACCAGCCTGGACCTCGCGCTCTGAACCCGCATCAAGGCGACGGTCTCCTCCACGCCGTCGAGGTCCCCGTCGTCGTAGGACCCTCCGGAACCACCCGCGCCGCTGGAACCGGCCCCGCCCGTAGCCGCGAGGTCACTCGGCGTCTTCGGAGCCCTCCGCGTCCGCACCGAGCGGGGGACGGGCCTCTCCCCCGAACCCCTGCCCGACGAACCGAGGGAAGACGGAGAAGAGGGCGACCCCGACCCCGAAGATCCGACAGGGCGGCGGGGACCAGGCGACGACGGCGGGCTCGACCCGGTGATCCTGACGGGCTCGTGGTCAGGCGACGACGGCGGCGTCCGCTCTCCCGGACCCCGCCTCCGCAGGCCGGGCTCCCCGTCCTCCTCGATCCCCTCCTCCGACCAGTCCATGGATGATGGATGGGGCGGCGCTGTTTCTCTCTCGCGTTCTTGGCCTCTTTCTTGGGAGGCGCGATGTGGGTGGGAGGGAGAAGCCGAGGGGGAATTTGGGCTTTTGGCGGCAAGAATGAAACTGGGGACGGTGTGGAAGGTTCTAGGCTCTCTGTATTTCTGTAACCGAAAAAGGGGGAGGCAGACACTGTAGGCTTCACCAACAGCAGCCGTCGATTCAGACCTCCAGATTCGTGCAGCTCAACTATAGCGACGTTGCAAGATACTCCGTAACAGCAAAGAGCCAAACACCTTGCCGCAGACAAATTATAATTATTTTCTTAGAGCGAATCATATACTCCCTGTTCGAAAATATGGATGTATCTAGTAAGAAAATATATCTAGATACATCCATATTAACGACATTCTTTTTCAGACGACATGATATTATTAGTATCCCTTATGTAAGTGGCGGATCTCGAATTCAAAGTTTGGGGGTGCCACGACTTGCAAAGATTTTTCTTGCTGAAAGTACGCGAGTGAAAAATCGACAGGGTGAATCTAATTGGACAAAGTGTGTGTCTCATATATACTAGGACAATGAAAATGTTTGTTCGACGAGCAATTTGAGCCCCTTATAATCCTCGCTCGATTCCAACACTAAAGGAGCCTAACTCACCATTTTATTGAGCTCGAACTCGAATAGTTTGATAAGACTTGTCTAGATGTATGTTATGGTAATTTTGTCGAGGTCGAGGCTATTGGAGCTTTGTTAAACTTATTTTATTATTACATGCAAGTAAAGAATCAATCTGGTACAATGCAGAATCAATTCATCTGACCTTGAGCCGAATTTGAACCGACACAAGCTAATTAATCTATTCTAATATGAGTGTACATGGATTTTGGTTAGTTACTTAGTTTTATCAACACTTCATGAATTTTTTCGCTCGAACTCGGAGCCTTGAAAAACCAGTCAATAGCCTAGTGGCAAGGGTTGTTGTGGCACATCCCTGTAACCTGAGTTCGACCATGCCAATTTCGGGAATTCTCACTCGGGTGGATTTATAATATATCAATACCACCGATTTTTTTCGATAAAGATCAATACCACCGATTACTAATCCTGGTCAATTTTCATTTGAACTCGGAGCCGAGGAGCATTTGCTTGTGCTCTGGTTGACAACCCTAGCTCATCCCCTTGCCTTGTCTATCGTGCCAATGCCGGTGAGTCTAAATTTCATATAAGTGACCTTAAACTATACAAACTAGGAACTAAAGCAGTTGGACTACACATGACTGTATTATAAATTTTGCATTTTGCGAGGGTGTGCCGTGGGTGTATCTGCCCATGCTTTGGCACCGTGTGCGAGAATTAGTGGCGGAAAATGATGAGAAATACAACCCAAACAGTTAATTGTTTAGAATGGAGCATATTTCTTCCATGCCATCGTTTAACGCAAAACAACACAGCACCCAAAAAAAGGTACTAACTAGTTGATAGTGTGGACTTGTGCATAACTTCAACGGCCCATACGCTCGGGTGGCATAGCACCACGAGAGGGCTTAACATGTTTTGCTGGGATACTTTGATTTTTTATTGATGATTTGTTTGTTAACAAAAAACCTAAGTTATTCAGCCACGATCACTTGGTGGTGTCCATCAGAATCAAGTTGTAATGGAGAAAAGTCTCATCCTAGCATGCACATATTTTGGAAATTAGTGAATATAGTAGTATTGAATTATCTTCACGTGGAGATTATATGGAATTAGGCTTACGTGATATCCCGGTTGGAGTCTGAAAATAGCTGGGAGGGGGGATCCAATAACACTTGTATTTTTTGTTCATTGAATCATACCCTCTCCAGAATGTGGGGTAAATGTGGATCCCGAAACACATGCATCTTCGTCGCTAAGTTGACCACTATTCTATTTGTGGTTGACCTAGCCTGCAGAATTATGTGTTTAGCGGATACCCATATCCAAGAAAGTTTATCATAATGGGCTTCGAAAGGGGTTTTCTTGGTTCTTTGGAATAACGTTTTTAGGAGGGATAATTTTACCTATTTATGCCAAATCCTTGTATTATTAAGTACGACTGGTGCCCTCTCCTGGGATCCATAAAGTTTTCATATTTGTTGTGTTGGTTGGAGTTCTGGCTCTTTTGATCTAGAATTCCGGTCATTAGGATGGTTGTTACTCTGGTGCTCGCTGATTTTTGGGGTCTTAGCATTGATATGTCCCATCTATTTAATACATCAATCTCTACTATGAAAATATGTGTTCAAATCTGGTGATGGAGGGGCAAAGACGGGAGCGCCCCGCTCTAATGTTTATAGCCATCACTGGGTAGTCCAAGGAGTTATTTGTAGTTTTGTTTTTTACTAATTTTAGGGTATTTGTACCTCCGTTGATGATTACTAATAGTTCGGTAACCGTTTTGCAATACAAAGATAGTTACACATAAGTACTTCCTTCATATAGTTTAATTATTAGCTTACAAAACAAACCGTATGCAATGCCTATCACCAACCATACCCCTCTTCGCTCACGGTCCATATAAGAAGCGTGAATTGTTATACACATACATATATGAAAATAATTTGTAGCCCGGGGGTTTGTACCCCTCACCGAGGTTCTAAAACTCCAAAAGCTCTGGCTAAATTATGAGAGATCGATAATAATACGGATATGATATGTTTCTACATACGCCAACCGCATTCCAATCATGTATGGTCATAACAAAATTGGCCGCCAACCGTGACCGAGATCATTCGCAATGTCTAGTTGACATGTGTGCCACTCTTTCGTCTTGCCCTAAATTCCGCTTTTACCATTGGGCCACCTCCCTGAGCCCTCGTCCCTCCATATGGTAGACCAGGAATTAACAGGGTTTTCCGGACCCATGCTGTCTGACCCAGGATTAGCAGTTATATCTCAACATATAGATGGGCATTGCAAGAAATGGGGAAAAACTGAACATAGTTCCACATTTTCTTATCCGTTCAATTTGCTCCTTCCGTTTGGTTAGCCAGCTACAACCAATATGCCTGCTGCTGGTCACGAGATTCTAGCCGGCTACAACCAAGAAAACACTTTGACCTTTCTTCTACTCTGGTCAGTTGACTTTCTATTCAATTCCAAGGCTCTTTTTTGCAATGGAAATGAAGGACAAGTATGATTAAACTCAACATCCAATGCCCAAGCTAACGAATACATTCGATACCCAAGCTAACTATTACGCTGATGCAGCATGGAAAGCCTGTAATTCTGCTTCAGTTTCTTCTAAGGCTGCAGGGCAAATGGACTACCTTGGAATGTTCGTATTCACTGATCCACTGTCCACACGATGCACTTTGCACATTACGGATCTCAATCGAATGAGACAAGAGAAACGAAAAAGTCTATATTCCAGATCGAGAAAAAATAAACCAAAATGTGTTCAGTCTTGTTAAGGCAATCAGGAAGTGACAAGCCCTTATTTATCTTCTTGCTACTATTTGTACGATGAACTTTAATGTTGCTTTAAAAACTACTCCCTCCGTTCCAAATTAATTGACTTGGTTTTATCCAAATATGGATGTATCTATACTTGTTTGATGTCTAGATACATCCATGTGTAACAAAATGTGTGTCAATTAAATCCGAACGGAGGGAGTAGTGAATTTTACATAGAAGTTCTAACTTCACCCTTCCATAATTCAGCAGAAAGCAATGCCTGGACAATTTTGCAGAAAGCAGAAACTAGCTAGTTCAGCATTCACGGTCCACAAATACACTGATTAAATATCTCAGCGACAGGGGAGCAACATTTTAGTAAGAGTGAAGTAACTTAGCATACTCCTCGGCCTGGCGAGCGACAGGGGAGCAACATTTTAGTAAGAGGCCGCAGACACGATCCAGGTCGCGCTCTGCGGCCTGGCGAGCGACGCGGAGGCGCTCCCCGGACAGTGGGTGGGCGCGGAGTACAACGGCGGACTGCAGCGCCTGCGAGGCGTTCACGCAGGTTCCCCGCAGGGCTGGGAACAGGGGCCCCTTGCGGTCGCCGCGCGGCGGACTGGCCTCGCCGTCGACTTGCCCTTTCAGCTTGCTGGCCACCACGCGCCATAGCAGGGCACTGAAATGCATCTTCTTGGACAAGGAGATGTCCCCATCCAGGTACTTGGCCTCCAACGCCGAGTTGATTGACTCGAAAGCCATGGAGGCCACCAAGCCATCCAAGCCATCGATGGCGCACGGGGCACCGCCGAGCGTGGCCGCCATGACGGCTCTCTTGCGGTAGACGTTGTTCTCTTGGAGGATACCATCCGGGATACCGGCGAGCCACTCGCCGAGGAAGCAACTGATCACGGAGGCGCAGACGCGCGGGCGCGGGTCCGAGGGACGCTCCTCGGCGAGACGCGCGAGGGCGTCGAGCGCGTCGTCGAAGCGGCCGTCCTCCGCGTCGCCGAGGGCGAGGTTGAGTGTCAACTCCTGCGCTTCCTCTGACTTCCTGCCTGACCCCTCCTCTGCGATAAGGCCCCGGACCTCGTCGCGGAGCTGACGGATCCTCTCCCCCGAGAAGGGCTTGTGGCCGAGGGCGCCGGAGGCCAGCGCGTGAGTGGCATCGAGGAAGAACGCCTCCGGCGTGAGCAGTGAGTTGAGCTTGCCGAGGCCCCGGTGGGCGCGCGCGAGCCCTAGGTGGCCCGGGGCGGTGTCGTAGGACGGGCCGAAGATGGAAGGAAGAGGGCGGGGGCGGCGTGCGTAGGAGGAGTAGCGCGCTGACATGGTGGAGAAGGCGGCGACTTCTGCCGTGGCGAGGGTGGCGCGGCGGAGGAGGAGCGACATGGCCGCAGGTTGGGAGAGGAAGGAGAGGGCTTGGGGCAGTGACGTACTGACGATTTGGCGATTTGGTAGACGAATGGAGGCCATGGTCGGATTTATCCAAAGTTTGAAAAACACGCGCGCGCGATCTATCCCGCCAGAACTGGGAGCCTAGATCTATTCTACGCTTCAAGCATCACCTAGCAACGCACCGCATGCTCGCCAATGGGCCGGCCAATTAGCTCTGTGCGGCTTTGGTTAAATTTGATTTTCGCTGCTGAAAACAACATCATATAAAATTAGTGAAATCTAATTTCAAGATGTTCAACAGTGGTCACAATTTTATTTTAATAGTGAATTTGAAAATGGTTAATGAATTTGAAAAATGGTTCCTGACTTTAAAATGTCCTAAATTCAAAAAATCGTGTACTTCAAAATGGTTCACGAATTTGAAAAAAAGTTCATGAAATTGAAATCCGTTTGCGAATTTGAGCGGATTGTAAAAAAAAGGATTTTATTTGAACATTTTTCAGTATGAACATTGCCGTCATTTGAATGGTTTTTCAAAAACGGACATCTATCTTCCTTTGAATGATTTTAATAAGGGAATTAATAATAACTTTTCTCTTATTGAACAATTTTTCAATATGAACATTTATGTTATTTAAATTATTTTTTAATACATAAATTTAAGTTATTTGAACGACTTCTATAAGAATATTTATGTTATTTTAAAAGTATGACCATTTATTCCACGTGAGAGGGTAGGAACATTAAATATCAAACGTCACACAACTCCTTGTCTTCTATCCACAAAGCAACTAAGCAACTACACAAAGCACGGCTCTGATACCACTGGTGGGATATGCGCGATAGAAAATCAAAATTTTCTCTCACATGCGGAAACAAGACCCAAAGGTCTTATCTAAGGAGATACAAGTAACGGGGAGGGTAATCAACATACCCTCGAAGAACACGAGCGTTGGACGTTTGTCACAACGCAGCTTGGTGTAGACCTTGATGCGGTTCACTTCGATCAACACCGCAACGAGCAACACCTCTAAGATTTACACACGTACGGCTCAGCAACGTCTCCTTGTTCTTGATCAACAGGCTTGAAGGAGAAGTAGATGGTATCTAAACCAGCAGTACGACAGTGTGGTGGTTCGATGAGCTCTCACATGGCCAGGACTTCTCTATGCCAAGACCATGAGAGAAAGGAGCAAGCGGAGGATGCCGACTTAAGAATGAATCCTTCACTTCTCCCCGAGGGGTATCCTCCTTATCTAGGACGTGCGGAGGGGCTGTGAGGCTTGCCTCCTAAGCTTGGAGTCGGCCGGGCCCACGGGGAAACTTGGTTGTCAAGCCTCTAAGGCTTCCCAAACTTCACCACGAAGGAACCCTCCTCCAAAGCTTATCCACGAAGAAACTTGGCTGCCAAGGCTTATCTAGGAAGGACTTGGTTGCTAAGTTTGCTAAGTGGGACGTTCGGGGTAGTGGGCCCAATAATTGGACCCACCAGAACATTTCTGGAACACCCCGATACATTACCGGTAAACTCCAGAACCTTTCCGGAACTCAAAACCCACATTCATATGTATATGAAACTTTATCTCCGGACTCTTCCAGAGCTCCTTGTGACATCCCGAATCCTATCCGAGACTCCGAACAACCTTCGGTCTCACCATCATCATTATCCCAAAGCTACTCTACCGTTACCGAACTTTAAGTGTGTGACCCTACGGGTTCGAGAACAAGCGGACATGATCGAGACTCCTCTACGATCAATAACCGACCTGGATGCCCATAATGACTCTCACAAGTTCAACGAAGATCGTTATCGGCGTGAACCACAATGTCAACGCATTCCATTTCCTTTGTCTCGCGATATTTTACTTGCCCGAGATCTGATCGGCGGTATCACCATTCCTTGCTCAATCTCGTTACCGGTAAGTACTCTTTACTCGTTCCATAATACAACATTCCATGTGACTAACTCTTTAGTCATGTGCTTGAAAACGATAGCGAATGTGCATTACCGAGTGAGCACAGAGTATATCTCTTCGTCACACGGAGGGACAACTCCCAGTCTCGATACATGTAAATCAAAAAGTACTTTCAGAGATACCTGTAAGACACCTTTATAGTCACCCTGTTACGTTGTGACTTTTGATGTACCCAAGACGTATTCTTCAGTACCCGGTATAGACATAATCTCATGGTCAAAGAAACATGATACTTGACAATACAAGACATGTCAATATATGCTTATTGATCCGATCAACATTGCTATGCTTGATTGGGTCTGTCCATCACATCATTCTCCATTGATATGACCCCGTTAATTAATTGACAACTCATGTCTATGGATAGGAAACCATAACCATCATTAATCAACGAGCTACTCTAGAAGAGGCTTACTAGGGACACCGGGTTGTTTACATAACCACAAATGTATTAAGTTTTCGATTAATACAATTATAGCATGGAGAATAAACATTATCATGGACATGGAAATATGATAATAACACTTTATTATTGCCTCTAGGGCATGTTTCCAACAGGAGCTCCAGCCATATCAAACTCGAGGGAAATAATAGATCGATGGGAATGGGCTCGGGGGGCGGGGGGGGGGGGGGGTGCCAGACCTATTATCGTCAGGGCTCCAGCGAGCCGGTCATCACCCGCGAGGCAGATCCCACGAAGTCGATAGTTAAACACAAGGTTGGTCTCTGTTTATTTATTTTATGTTGTACGAGTGTTTTGTAAATGCTACAAACTCGCGCGTGTTTTGATTTGGAAGCACGAGCGTTACGATGAGATGATTCTGAGACTCTGATGTGAATGTTGTTTCAATGTTTCAGATATTTTTGTGAGAAACTGCAACCACTGTGTTTTCATGCCTACATACATGTGTTGGCTTTTTTCGAGTATTTTGTGTTAGGGATGTGGATTTACTACATACACGTATATTTTTTTATCCATGATGTATTTAAAATGCGGCCATGTTTTTTTTAAAAATTGAGCCAACCGTTCAAAAAAAAAAAATCGACCCACCGCTGTAAAAATGTAACAACAATGCTTACCATAATTTTTTGCTACTGCGATTTTTGTACTTCATTGTGGGAGCCGGGGATCGTGGGTTGATCCCGAGAGGACGCTGGGTAGCTGGGTGTTGTCCTTTCAGAACTAGAGTATAGGCAGTGACACTGGCTTGTACTGTGCAGTATGAGTGGATGCGTCTCCTCTCCAAGAACCGGGTTGATAGCTCCAGTGCGACTTGTTTCCAACTCAATGGAAGGAGTACGACGTCTTTCCAGACAATAGCCTCCATGCGACGCCTATACGAGGAGAAATAGCACAGAGACAACATGGCACTTAAACGCTCGTTAGGTGTTAGGTTTGGGTGACCGTTTGTAAACAGGCGACCGTTAGGAACATTGGGCCCACCACTTGTCCACGTACGCACTGCGTGGGTCCCACCTCAGGTCAGTTAGAAGAGAACCTTGCCCGTCCCCGACCTCACGACGCCACCATTGCTTCCCCTCCCCTTTCCCGCATCCTTCTCTCCCTCTTCTCCGGCGACGAAGCGCAGATGTCTGTCTCCTCCGCCGCGCGGTCAAAATGGCCGTGGTATGGTGTAGTGCCGCTGACACGTGCCCAGACTGCAAACGCCCAGAGGCTCTCAAGCGTTGGGTCAGCAAGACCGACGACAATGGCAATCTTGGGCGCGAGTATGTCAGCTGCTTGAGCAAGAGGCACACCGGAAGGGATGGGCAGGTATAGATCTCAGTTCTTTCGCATCCTTTTGCTTTGATTTCACCGCAATTCGTTTTTGCTCGTCGAATTTGGGAAATTTTGAATTTAGGGTTCATGTTGCTGTTTTCAGATCCTGAAGAAATGTGGCTATTTCGAGTGGATGGATGATTATTTAGAGAGGCTTGTGTTTGAGGGCTACATTGATTCGATGGGGGCCGCAAATTTGCAGCTCAGATTGGGGGGGCTGCCGCCGGTTGGCGTGGAGATGGGGGAAAGCTCGGAGATGGGTGCGCCCGGTGCTGACAGAGAGGTGAAGAGGAATGCGCGCAATGGTGAACTGCCCGGGCTGCCCTCGGAGTCCGAACTGAACCAGGAACTGAAGAAGATCAAGAAACATCTAAAGCAGATGGTTGATTTGCAGAAGCAAGCAAATATGATGGCTGGTGGATTTTATTGTTGCATCGTTGCTCTGTTTTTCGTTTACTTGTTGATCCGTCGTTAGGGCAGAGGACGCGATCTGTGCGCCATGCCAAGTTCGTGTCACTTAATCGAATGCACGCAACAATTTGTTAAGTTTCTGAATTTGTTGACTCTGTGTTCTTCAGTTAACTTCAGTCGACAGTTGTGTTTTCCTTACGAAAAAAATGTACTGGGCTGCCAGAGTAGATGTTGGGCCGTGACGAGTAGATGTTGGGCCGTGACGTTTCTGAATTTAGCTTATTTCCGGTAAAATAAAAAAACGTACTGGGTTGCCAAAATTTGCATGCATAGAGGCACACATATATGTACATGTTTTAGCTAGTTTGTAACAAATTTTGCTTAGAGGAAATCTTATTTACTTGTTTTAGTTTGTTGTAACAAATTATGCTTTTTCTCTTGTATTTTTGTAGGGAAGTGGTAGCACCCGTTGCCGAGCCCACATGTACTTGTTTTAGCTTGTTGTAACAAATTTTGAATTTTGTTAGTAGTTCCATTGTATTAGCCTTTGAATTTTGTTACTTTTATGGCAAATGGCATGTTTAGAAGCTAATGGTTTACTTTTGTTCAAAAATAATTCAAACACGAGCAAACACTATTTTATATTAGCACGGACGAACATTGGGGCATATATACCCAAGTACAAATATTAAACTAACCGACCCACATTACATATATTAAACTAACCCATTACATTTGATATAGAGGGCCCTAAATATAGAGGGCCCACCCAAACCCTAACCCTAACCGCTGGCGCCCCTTAGTCTGCGGGCGCCCTTCCGTCTGCCGGCCAACCGCCGGGGTTGGCCTACTTCCAGTCCGCCGCCCTGTTCGCCCTCTCGCGGTCGTCACGGGCCCGGGCATTGGCCTCCCGCTTGGCGTCGTCCTCCTTGTCCCGGGACCTCCTGATGCGGCGCCACATCGCCCTCTCCTCCCTCCTCTCCTCCATCATCTCCTCCCTCTTCTCCTGCCTCTTCTCCTTCTTGCGGCGGCGGTTCTTCTCCGCCTCCGTGCGGTTGGCGGCGTGGTTGGCGGCCCTGTCGACGAGGGCGGGGTCGGGGTGGTGGACCCAGGCGGTTGACGCCCACCGCTCCCGCTTCCGCTTGGTAGGTTCGACGGGAACGATGCCCAGCTCCTCCGGCGTCCACTCCGACTCGTACCAGGGCCGAGCCTTCGGGTGGTTGTCCTCGTCGCTGACGGACTCGGGGCTGGAAGGGAGAGAGTACGTCGACCCCATGGTAGAGGGAGGAGGAGGCAAAGGGGCTGGAGAGGGATGAGAAGAGGGAGGAGGAGGCAAAGGCACTATTTAAAGACCCCGGTGAGGTGTGCCCGATGAGGTGTGAATTAATTGGGGTAGATGAAGAAGCAACTGTGTGAAAACGTAAGATAGCTAGTTGAAGAAGCAACGTTGGTCTCCTCTGCGTAAGACAGGCGTGCATTAAGCGTAGGACAGCTAGTAGTAGTACGTTGCGGTCAAAGCGGTGGCTGCAAAAATAGCTAGGATGCGACGTGACCCTGCATGCGTGCATTAATGCAAAGAGGTGAAAGAGATGGAATCCAAAGTCTCACGCAGACGCATGCAGAAAACGGAGACCGACCGAGGAAGCACGGGGCACAACGGACCAACGCGTGCACTAATGGAAAGAGATGAAAAAACTGCCAAAGTCTGCCCCTCTTTGCATTAATTCTACGCTCGGGGCAGGTGGTTCGACGCGACGCATTTTTCTGAAACGAGGCGTGCAGGGCTGCGTCGAGGGCTGGGCTGCATGCACTGGCGGAGCTAGAGCAGAGACGGCGTGCAGGGCTGCGTCGAGGGCTGGGTTATACAAAGTAAAAATTATCTTGGGGTGTCCTGTGCACCCCCTAGCTCTACATGGATCCGCCACTGGCTGCATGTCTGCATGCATCGGGCTGGTGAACGGGGCCCACTAGTCAGTGGCCGTTGTTGCATGCAGTTACATTGAGACAAAACACGGAGTCAACCACCCAGTCCATGCACCCCGTCATTTTCA
Source organism: Poa pratensis (assembly GCA_947311845.1). NCBI lineage: Eukaryota > Viridiplantae > Streptophyta > Magnoliopsida > Poales > Poaceae > Poa > Poa pratensis. Next base: position 105,151,088 of record CAMZMU010000052.1, read on the forward strand.
ATCGTTTGATCGTAAGGAACGGTGCAGATCGAGCGCAGCCACCGATCCAAACCCGAGCAATTGCAGCCAATCAGAGCGCAGATCGAGCGCAGCCAATCAGAGCGCAGCCGGATCGGCAGTCACATGCGCACGGATCTAACCCTAGCGCCAGATCTGAACCATCCACGCACGGATCAACGGCACAGAAGGGGTCGGGGTTTCAGACGGGGTTTAGAGGGGTTTTGAGCTGCGAGCTAGGGTATGGCATAACTAATTCAAAAAAAATCAAAACATGCTCAAACCAACGCACATAGTCTTATAATGTTGTATAGCAACTAGAAAAAATATAAACATAGTTTGCGTCAATTTTTTCGAAAAAGTGTCAAATCAAGCGAAAATTTCAAATGAGCATAATTAATTAAAAAAAATCAAAATGACATGAGACCAGCGCCCAATGTTGTTATATGTGATATAGTTGCTAGAAAAAAATATAAACATGATTTTTGGATAACTGATCGAAAATGGTTTCCACAAAAGAGCTATCTTGTATAGACTTGTTTAGAGTTCACTAATAGAGCGATGGTCTCAAATGAGCATAATTAATTCAAAAAAAATCAAAATGACATGAGACCAGCGCCCAATGTTGTTATATATGATATAGTTGCTAGAAAAAAATATAAATATGATTTTTGGATAATTGATCGAAAATGGTTTCCACAAAAGAGCTATCTTGTATAGACTTGTTTAGAGTTCACTAATAGAGCGATGGTCTCAAATGAGCATAATTAATTAAAAAAAATCAAAATGACATGAGACCAGCGCCCAATGTTGTTATATGTGATATAGTTGCTAGAAAAAATATAAACATGATTTTTGGATGTTTTATATATGATTTTCTATTAAACCATGTTATTTAAATAAAAAAATAAAAAATAGAAGAATTATTCAAAACATAATGAAACTTCAGATTTACACTATATAGGTAGAATAGATGTCTAGGAAATTAATTTGGCTGATTTAGACAAGATGCCAACAAAAGTTGCTTAGAAACGAGGGCATTTACCCTACCTTTGGAGGTCGTTTCAAACACACTTTTGATGACTATGAGCTTAACATAGCAAAAGGGCTCGGATTGATCAGCTAACATAGCAAAAGAGCTTAACATAGCATGGAAACATCAATATCACAGTACTAATTTGAAATTTGAGGCCAAATTTGAATTACAAATTTCGGTTTTCAGTTCAAATTTGAATTCTAGCCGAAATTCAAATACAAAGACCACAGTACAAATATTATTACATGCCACAAATGTTCAAACACGCGTGTGCCCTTCCTACCACACCGTGTGCCCTTCTTCGCACATCTTGTTTTTGGTTCTCCCTCCTCAACACATACAAGTTCACTGAGCATCTTGGTCTTGTTCACGGGCTTCTTGACTGAACTAGGTTGGTCGTTCACCTCCTCAAAAATCTCAGTTTCAACCTCGAAAGCAGTTTCATCTGTCTGAAACTGCCAGTTATCTGTCTGAATGTTATCTGTCTGAAACTGAGCTGCAAAATCATCGTCTTCAGTGTGCACCTCGACATTCCAAGGTTCAGTCTCAAACTCAGCTGCAACATCATTGTCTTCAGTGTGCACCTGGGCATGCCCAGGGACATGCCCAGGTTCAGTTGAACCAAACACAGAATGCACACTTCTCCTCTTGCCACTGACTCGTGCCTTTTTTGCTTGCCAGTTATCTTCAACAACAAATGGAACAAGTGGAACAGGTGGAACAGTTGCAGCACGCTTCCTCCTGAAAATAAAGCATGAAATAGATTTAGTAATTAAAAAAACCAAATAAAAAGATAACCAAATCAAACCTTTTGGGCTTGTCATCTTTCTTCTTTTTCTTACTACTCCCACCTTTCTCAAACCAGGACTTAAATCTACTCTGCTTAGGCCTGCCAGCCTTTCTTTTCGTTATAGGAGGACACAATGTAAATTCCAATGGCTTCTCAGGCCACTGTTTCTGATCTGTAAGTGGTGGAATTGGAGTTGCATATGCAGCTTTGAATTTTGCTACCGAATAATATTCATGCAAATATGGGTGCATGTTTACCTTCGGTTGGGAGGCTAAGAAAAGAATGGCATGCTCACATGGTTTGCCGGTGTGTTGCCACTCAAGGCAAGTGCAATCATCCAATTCAGTGTTAACAACATGCCTCCTACCAGTTTTGCTATCTCTAACTTCAGCACCCCACAATGAAGATTTTTCAACAAACAAATGTGTAAGACTTCTGCTCCTGTTGACCACCTGTTGTACCACTGCTGGAAGCTTATCACCTTGCAGACAATCAGCTATCTTTCTTCTCAATTCCCACAACCGCATAAGCATGATCCTGAGTTGGTCAACCATGTCATGCACAGGTAAATCTTTTAACATCTTTATCTTGTTGTTGAAACTTTCTGCCAAATTGTTGTTGATATGATCGCACTTAATTGCAGTATTGAAACCTGACCTGTACCATAACAGAGAATGATAGGTGCTCAACCATGAAGCAAAATCATTCTGAGTACATGCAGCCTTTATCTTACCAAGGTGATAGGAATGTATCTATGCGGTGTACGATCTTGCTGCTGGCCACATGCGCCCAAATTCATCGCCTCTGAATTTTTTGATCAAATTCATCCACAAATGGCCGAAGCACTCCCTTTTCTCAGCATGGGGGAAAACATTGTTAACTGCATTTTCTAGCCCCTTACATGCATCTGTGTGGATTGCCAAAGGTGACACTGGACCTATACATCTTTTCAACTGCATCATGAACCATGTCCATGAAGCCTCCGTCTCTGACTGAAACAAACCAATAGCAACAAGGAACATCCAATTGTGCCCATCTAGAGCATTGCATGCTGCCAACTGACCACTCCACTTGCCTGTCAAAAAAGACGAGTCTATGCTCAAATATGGACGACACCCTGCCTTGAAGCCATCGATGAAAGGCTTCAAAGCCATAAAAAACTTGGAGAAATAAACTTTGCCAGCCGCATCCACCTCAGTATCTATCTCCACAGTACTGCCAGGAGATCTCAACTCAACCTCTGCTTTAAAGTTGTAAAGCATCCTAAATGTGTTTGCCCAATCACCATATAAATGTTTCATTGCCCTTTGTTTGGCCTTCCACACTGTGGTATAATTCAGTTTAATTGGGTACGTATTTTGCAAGTCCAGTTGCAGTCTCTTGGCAGTAAGGTTAGGTGTTTTGGCTAGCAATGGTTGGATCTTTTCTGCAACCCAAAGCTGTGATATCATGGTTGATACTGTTTCTGAACTTGTAAGACAAGTATATTTTTTGGGGATTTGGTTAACCCTGACAGTACTTCCATCAGCCTGCAGTCTAGTAGATATGTACCACTTGCAAGCCCTCTTGCCAGAACCATCAAAACCTCTGCACTTCGCATAAAACTTTTTTCTATCAGTTCAAACAGTCTTTGCATCAAACTGATGTCTCACTGCATAAGTCTTGAAAGCCATCCTGAACTCTTTCATGTTCGGCAACATCTTCCCCACTCGAATGACAGGGTTTTCCTTGTCATACACATGCACCAGCTCATCATCGTGTTCATCATCTACATAGTCTGCAGCATCTTCCATCAGCTGTTCATCTACATCTTCAGATAAATCACTGTCAGTCCCATCTTGTTCACCCTGCTCCTCATCCCTCTCATCCACTTCAATGCCAAAAAGTTTGGCCATCTCAGTGTCAGCCATCGGTGTAATGACCAAATCAGTAGGTTCAGGTAGGTCATGTGCATTCCAATCAACAGAAACTGCAAGTACTATTACTGTCTGTTCAGTAATAATGGGAATTATACGCCTATCGGAAGCCCAATCATCATCTGCCTGCTGCATAGCTAACTTTGAGGGCACATAACCCACCTTTGAATCAACATTCAGATCAACAAGCAGAGCATAAAAAAGTAAAACTTTGCTCCTCCAGCCCTCTTGCCGATCGATTTCCTCAGCAAGCTATTCACCATTCTCAATTCTGACATATTCACCTTTCCAATTATCGAACCACAACAGTGATACTTCTTGCTCTGGACCCCAAATAACATGCTCTACAATTTTCTCCACCATTGCCTTCACCGCCTTCTCCCCCATGTTCGGTAGGTCTGTTGGATCAAACTCTTCAAGATCAACCTCCCACTTCACAATCGTGTCTCTATCAATGTCCACCATGCTCCCATCAACTAATTTTGTCGTAGATCATAAGAAATTGACTGTAATTTCGAAGGTGCTCCGAGCAGCATCCTCTCTGTCAGTAGCGGGCAGCGTGAGGTCGAGCAAACGAGACCCAAATCGAAGTAAAATTGTGCGGTAGAGAAGCGTGTTACCTATTCGAAGTTGAATCTCCCGGCTCGACCCGCGGCTCCACCATCTTCTTCCCCCGTCCGCCCCCCCCCCCCCCCGCCCAGTAGCGCCGCCCCACGTCCTCTAGCCATTTGAATCAGCAGACAATGAGCAAATTAGCTCAGATCTCAAATACAGTCGGAGGGGAACGGGGAGGAAGACGAATTCGCTCACCATTGCTTTCGCCGCCGCCGCCAAGAACGAAAGCTCTTCCGCCGCCGAGAACGAGAGCGCCGCCGCCGCCGGAGAAGAACGAGAGCGGAGTTGGGGGCGGGCACTGGCAGTTGGACGCGGGGTTGACGAATTCAGTCAGCTGTTTGACTCAATCTTGTGGGACCCACATGCTTAATCTAAGCTAACAAGCCCGCTAACAACAGTTTTGGCACCCGTGTGCCTCTGGGCTATTTCTGCTCATATTTGCGTCGCATGGGAGCTATTGTCTGGAAAGACGTCGTACTCCAGCCAATACTCTGAAAACAAGTCGCACAGGAGCTATTTGCCCCCAAGAACCGGAGTGGCTAGCGCTCGTTTTCTCACCATTTTTCGGTAGTCACCTTGCGCGGCCTCAGCCGCCTTGGCTGAGGAGGAATTCTTCGTCCGTTACCTTGCCGCGGCCACCCGAGCCGCCGCCGTCCTAGCCCCCGTGGCCCAATCCACAACACGGCTGCCACCTCCCGGCGGTACAGTTCTTATCCCCTCTCTTCAGTCTTTATCGGCATTGCTCTGTTGGAGAGGCTCGCCAATTCGCCGGAATTTGATTCGATGTTTTGGTTGTGGCATCTTAGAAGTTAGAAGTACTCTCTTTATCTGAAAGAGTTATGTTTCCCTTTCATACAAGCACGATAATTGCGATGCCTGAATTTGAATAACAGCGTAGGAGTTTTCGTTCTGTACTGCAAAGAAGTCGGATGTCTTGAAATATCCTCCAGTTAACTCCAATGCATTCAATAGTGAATCCTAAATTTCAGATTACTGTTGCAGTTCCTAATCACGGGCTCAGCAATTGATTCTCTAATGGCCCTGGATCTTGAAAAATGCCCCTTTTATATGTATGATTGTATGAAGTGGGTCGTAGCACGTGAGTGGCAGACATGACAGAATGAATTTCTGATATCCTTCAGTTAAAAAAGATCGACCGTGTATGCACCTGCTAACTCTAGTATTGTTGCTGTGTTCAAAAGATGTGACAGCGACAACAAGTGCACTATTGTTTGTCCGATAGTTATATATTCTGTCAGTTGTGTTGGACTTGGCTGCCAAGCTGCCTCCTTTGTTCCCCATGAGTTTCTGTTCGTTCACTTTTTTTTTTGAATTTTCCATATATATAAATCAAATAACAAGAGTATGATTACAATCATTCAAAACCGATTTCGACACGCAGGTCGGGATCAAATTTTGCAAAACACCCCACACAACTCTCTACGACCTAATTGGCAAAGATCATGAGCAGCTGAGTTGGCGGTTCTGTGGATCTTTGATAACACTACCTGACGGTCAGGAGGTTTTTTCAGCTTAAACTCTCTAGCAACCAGGCTAACCTCTGACCGGTCAGAACTGTTATCCTTAAAAGCCTCCACAATTCTAGCAGTCAGTTTCAATAACCACATTTGACTTGGTGTATTCAAGAGCGAGCTTCAGACCTTCCAAGCAGGCGATTGCTTCACCCATTTCAGCCGACTTGCAGTGGTTGATAACGTCCCAAGCAGAGCAACAAATTTGCCCGTTTTGATCTCTGATAATAGCTCCCCAAGCACCACTCTTGCTGTCAGCAGTAAAGCTAGCATCACCATTATATTTAACCCATCCTTCATCAGGTTTCCTCCAAGGTTCAGAAGTGCTTTTGCGGTTGTTCATATCCTGATGATGATTTCCATTCACATTTTGATGGATCTTGCCTTTCCCTTTCCTACTGACAGTGGTGCCGCCTTGTGCAAAGCCAGTCAAGGTATCCAAATAATTTTGAAGAAACCTGATTAAATTATCAACGGAGGCATCCCCCTTATAAAAAATGATATTGTTTCGATGGTGCCAAGCACGCCACCAAATTAGCATCATTTTTGCTCTCATCTCTTTGTTCAGACTATCCAACAGAATCAGGACCCAATCAGGCCCAGTGTACCTCAGATTTTGCTCCTCAGGCAGGTTCCAAATATCAGACAGGCCTGTCTGTTCGTTCACTTGACTGCAATAATCTGAATCGTCTCCATCATGCACATATTTGCATGTTGAACTTGGCTTCCAAGCTACTGCCCTCTTTTTCCTCTCGGTTTCCTTGTGGAATTTGGCCTCTGAATTGCAGCCTATATAATATTGATGAGGTTGATTGGTATATCCTTCTGCAGACATGATAAATATCCCCTCACTTCACTTGAAACTTCTACCTTTTGCAGAACCGAAGTGTGAGCTTCAGATATAGTGCCAAGCATGGAGGAGCCCCTTGTTGGGGGCAACGTTGAGAAGATAGGAGGGCCAGGAGATAGTTTGGTAGTGATTGAGGTCAAGAAGCAGTTGTACCTTGCTGGGCCTCTCATCGTTGGAAGCCTCCTGCAGAACATTGTCCAAATGATATCTGTCATGTTTGTTGGTCATCTCGGTGAGCTCGCTCTGTCAAGTGCCTCTATCGCCACCTCCTTTGCTGGTGTCACTGGCTTTAGCTTATTGGTATGTTACATAAATTTCATCTCATGCATGTATTGGACCTCCTGAACAATTAACATCAACTTGAATGTTCTGTTCATCATCATTTCAGGCCGGTATGTCGACCAGCTTGGACACATTGTGTGGGCAAGCCTTCGGAGCAAAGCAGTACCACCTTCTTGGTATCTACAAGCAGAGGGCAATCCTTGTGCTCACTCCTGTGAGTGTCGTGGTTGCTGTAATCTGGGCGTACACAGGCCAGATCCTTCTGTTCTTTCGGCAGGACGCTGAAATTGCCATGGGAGCAGGGAGCTACATCCGGTGGATGATTCCAGCACTGTTTGTTTACGGTCCACTGCAGTGCCATGTCCGTTTCCTGCAGACGCAAAATATCGTCCTCCCAGTGATGCTGAGCTCAGTTCTCACAGCACTGAACCATATCTTGGTGTGCTGGTTACTGGTTTACAAGCTTGGCCTGGGCAATAAGGGCGCTGCCTTGGCCAATACAATCTCGTACCTTACCAATCTATTAATCTTGGCTCTCTACATCAGGCTCTCTCCATCATGTAAGAGAACTTGGACAGGGTTATCAATGTTGTAAAACTGCGCAGCAAAAGTAGATCAAACGAAGACAAGAACACAGATTTTTACGTGGAAAACCCTTACGGGAAAAAACCACGGAACGCACGAAGGCGTATCACTATAATGGAGGAGTATTACAATGCACGAGAGGACAAACCCTTCTCGTGCTATGGATCTGGTGGATCTCTCTCAATCTCACGATCTAATCTATGACTACATAGAAATATATATGGGAACATAAAACCCTAGGTCGGTTGCAGTCCAACCCGGAAAAGATCCCACCGCGGCGGTACTACCGCTGGCGCGGGCTAGTCTGTCTCTTCGCACCTCAGCGGTACCGGCGGCGGTACCGCCAGCGGTACCAGTAGGTACCGGACAAGTGCGTCAGACGGCCATTCTGGCGGTAGCGGAGGCGGTAGCGGTGGCGGTAGCTCTGGAGCGGTAGTACCGCTTAACCCAGCGGTACTACCGCTAGAATTTGGATCACCAGAAAATAACACTCCACCTTGAGACAAATTCCTATAACAGTCATAGATAGCATCAACTCCTCAATTAAAATCATCACAAGTAAACCTTGTCTTGGAACGTCCATATGACGGATAAACTTCTCTCGAAGTCATATTGAGCAAATCAACGGTAGGTCATCCAATAAACAACACAGCTTTCAACAAAGCAAACGAACGAAAATTGGGTCTCCCATAAAACCCAATAAAAGTCTGAGTCTGTGCCACTGACCTCCAAAACTGAAAAACTGCCCAATCATCAAATGACATAAGTCATCATATCTCCTGTGGTGCCTGAAGAGCGCATAGCTCAATAGTGCAACTTGGTGCACATAACAATGTGAAGAACTCATCTCATGGAATCTGAACGTGCCACAAAGCACAAACCTCGGCAAACAATACTCATGCAAGAGCATCTTGTACGGATGGCAACTCGTACACCAAAAACTGCCGACGGTAATGAAAAATCCATGACATGGTCAAAAACTGTCCTTATAAAACAACTGTCGGATGAAAGAATCTCCCAACATGCAATGGAGCATAAACTCTGCAATAGACCCCTCTTGAAAGAGCAAAGACAACTGAATTGTACCAAAAACATAACAGTACTAAATGTTGTAGTATCTAGCAGATAACAAATCTCCTTGCACCTTAACTGATCCTTATCACGAACAAACCAAAACCTTCACATGCATAACAGCAAAACTTTGGAGAGAAAAAGTATATGCTGGCTACCAACAGGCTTAATAATCACCTCCTCCATAATATTTTTTTCTCATAACTGAATTGTGTTCATGTAATTTGCAGCAACATAATATCTTGAATTTGCATCCATAATATCTCCCATGTAAATTCCACTGAATATGAACAATTATAAAACTTACTTGAACTTCCAGCCTTCAAATATGATAACCCAATGAACGAACGAGTCACCATAGAACGCCGCAAATAAACCCGCCATAATGTTGAGCCCAAACTGCGTACTGGGATCTAACTCAACAAACTCCACCTTGAACCAAAACGATGATCATCTCAGCGGCAAATCATCGAACATAGGTGGTGCGGATAGAACCGGTATTGGGACCGGGATAGAGCACGGGTCAATGCTCGGGCTGAAAACAAATTGTTCACTTTGTCCATCTGTGCCAAAATAATCCGCATCTTGACTTGACGAAACAAATCAGATAAAAACGACTCTTAATAGAATCCATAACGCGGAGCAAATAACTGAATTAAATAGCACCTGATAATTTGGGAGAGTAGACGTAGCAATACAGACAGACGAAAAACCAAACCAAACTGAATTAGTAGCAGATGTCCTCACGACCACGAGAAGAAGCAAAAGCTGATCGCTTACAGAATTGATTTAAGCTGATGGCTGTGGTCTTTAGGTACTTGTACTAGTTTGCATGAATCGGAGCTGGAATAACTTGCCTCGGTACTTGATCCTTTGACCAATCTGGTACTCCAAAGGCAACTCACGCGACGCCTCCCGCGACGCTCCTCAGCCCTCGTCCGGAATTGATACGAACTAGAAGACAACATAAATCAATGGATCGGAAGTAGTACTCAGATCAAATGACTTACGAACCGATCTGAACTGCTGTGGAGTTTCGCCTGCCGCCGTCTTCGACCGATCGATCCGATCTGCGGCACCTGCCGCCGCCTCGACCGATCAGTACGATATTTGATGAAACTGCATATGCCGCAAGACTGCGACTGTTGATCCGATTGAACGCTGCGTCGATGCTGCTCCGGGAGCGCAGCGGAAAGTCTCCCGGAGCAGCGGATCGCCGAAACCTTCGGCTCTGATACCACTTGTTGTAAAACTGCGCAGCAAAAATAGATCAAACGAAGATAAGAACACAGATTTTTACGTGGAAAACCCTTACGGGAAAAAACCACGGAACGCACGAAGGCGTATTACTATAATGGAGGAGTATTACAATGCACGAGAGGACAAACCTTTCTCGTGCTATGGATCTGGTGGATCTCTCTCAATCTCACGATCTAATCTATGACTACATGGAAATATATATGGGAACATAAAATCCTAAGTCGGTTGCAGTCCAACCCGGAAAAGATCCCACCGCGGCGGTACTACCGCTGGGATAGGCGGTAGTACCGCTGGCGCGGGCTAGTCTGTCTCTTCGCACCTCAGCGGTACCGGCGGCGGTACCGCCAGCGGTACCAGTAGGTACCGGACAAGTGCGTCAGACGGCCATTCTGGCGGTAGCGGTGGCGGTAGCTCTGGAGCGGTAGTACCGCTTAACCCAGCGGTACTACCGCTGGAATTTGGATCACCAGAAAATAACAATCAAAGGAGGCGTTTCGTGACATGCTTAGTTTCTTGAGGCTTGCCGTTCCTTCTGCTCTGATGGTTTGGTGAGTTTGAGTTGAGGCCCCTGTTATATGCAGGTAGAATATTTTGTTGGTCCATCTTCAATTGATTTTCATCCTACATTTATACACAGCTTGGAGTGGTGGTCGTTTGAGCTCCTGGTACTTCTTTCAGGATTTCTTCCAAATCCTAAGCTCGAGGCATCGGTATTGTCCATCAGGTGTGTTAACATATTCATGGATTATTTCATACTCAGTTTGCCTTTTTTCTGATAGTAACAGCTGAATTTCCTGCAGCTTAAATACCATTTCGTTAGTATTCAGGATTCCGTCTGGCTTAGTGCAGCTATAAGGTCAGACTGATACTGTTTATTGATCTTATAATAATTTTAGCAGTGATATCGTTTATCTCGCCCTACAAGAAGCTGATATCCTTTATCCCCCCTCTGTAGCACCCGCGTATCAAATGAGCTCGGTGCTGGGCGGCCAAATGCTGCCCGTCTAGCGACCCAGGTGATCATGGTCCTGGGTATTGTGTCAAGCCTATCAGTTGGTCTTGTCATGATTTTGGTGCGCAATTTATGGGGGTATGCATATAGCAATGAGAAGGAAGTGGTGGAATACATTTCCAGAATTATGCCAGTTCTTGCTGTCACATTCTTGTTTGATGACATGCAGTGTATTCTTTCAGGTAAATATAGATACTTCACATAAACAAAATCTGGATATTATAAAAGAAGCCTGTTTCCGTGCTGGAATTTTGTTTAGCATATAGATGAACACAAATATACTGAGTGGCGATGGGTGATTCTTTATATATTTTCAGGTATTGTTAGGGGCTGTGGCTTTCAAAAGATTGGTGCTTATGTCAATCTCAGTGCGTACTACCTCGTCGGCATCCCAGCGGCATTATGTTTTGCCTTCATTTATCACCTTGGTGGAGTGGTATTTTTTTTACTACCCTTATCATATGAAAAGTTCTATTCTCATTTGACTAGATGAAACCTCTAACGAATGTGTCTATGAACTATTAGGGGCTTTGGTCCGGAATAACCTGCGGGCTTGTCGTACAAACGGTGTTACTCATGTCTATTAATTACCATGCGCACTAACTGGGACAAAGAAGTAAGCAGATTAACCAAATATTCTAGCACGTGGTAGTTTTTGTTTTGTTGGCTTCTCATTTATGTTGCTTCATGGCTCATTTTATCTTTGTTGTTGCTTTGGTAGGCCTTGAAGGCGAAGGACCGAGTTTTCAGTTCTTCCCTACCTGTAGATTTGGCGGCATGAGATGCGCAATTGTCTCGGGAAAATTGGACAGGAAGATGGGCAGGGAGATAAGGAACCAATGAAGAATTGATCGCTAAAAGGGGTGCTTCGTCTCGATTTCACTAGCATCGCACTCTTTCAAGGAATCATCTGGAAATGAGTGATCCTCTTGATAAATATTTGCCGATACGGGGAATAAATTGTTGGGATGAGGAAGGCTGCGGCACTTTATTATAACATAAGGAATAAATGTTTATTGACTATGATCAACCTATGCCTTTTTGTTCTCTTAATCTTATGAGTAGATGTATTGTGAGACAATTTGTGACACTATTCTTCCTTTTTTTTCAATACTTTTGACACTATTCTTCCTAGAAGAGTAGAATGGGAAAGAAAGGAGGTTCCCACCAACATTTCTTATGCTTGGTTTTGGTAGTGGATTCTGAAGGATGCTGACGCTAGTTGTTCACGGTCAATGGGAAATGTGAAATGTTCACTGAACTGGTAACATGAAAAAAATGCTTAAACTTTGCAGAAATATTTTTGTAGAGGCGACGCAATAAAGGTTTGATTGGAGGAATATCATAATTTTTTGTAGCATTCTAATCTTTAGGAAATTTTCCTATGAAATCCTTTTGGATCGTAGGATTGAGGTCACCAAAATCTTATGGAATATATTTAATTATGTGCCCTACATTCTATAGGAATCTCAACATGAGCTCAAACCTCATTTGTTTTTTTTTCCTTTAAAAAGTCCAATACACTTGCACTCTATCTCTCTCTACTCTCTCTTGTCAATCATGTTTATTTTTTGTGCACCATCCAAAGACACATCTCAAAAACTCATGTGACATCTTAAACGCAACTTGGCCATAAGCGTTTACTACTCCTCCGTCCCAATGCATATAGTGTCCTTATTTTTTGTGTTTAAACTTTAAATACTGATTTGACCAATAGTACATATGTCAGTTGGTACAAAAAAATTAGACTATTAGAAATTTTACTCGAATTAAAATTCAATGGAACAACTTTCTTGATATATAGTTTTTGTTTTCTTGACCAAATTGAGGGTTAAAGTTAGATCTCGAGAAACACACACACTACCTAAATGGGACGGCGGAGTAGTACTTTCTTAACTAAACACATTATGCGATGAACACATGAGATGCAGTAAGCATGATACAACACACAATTGTCCACTATATCCCTCTACTCTATCCATGGTATATCTGTGTACCAACTATAATATTCAAAAAAAATAGAAACCCTAATCGTTGTTTGTCTTACAATATCGAGGAGTACTATGCTAGCCATGTGTCCATTACCTCCGACAGCACAATCGGTCCTCTCACTCCTTGTTGGAGTGTGATCCAAGACCAATGCAACTGGTGGTCCAGTTGTGTTGACAAGTCGACCTAGCACCGCCGAGTGGAGTGTCCATCAACGAGTCTGAGCCCGTCATCCAAGCTCTTTACCATCAAAGAACAAAAAGGGTGGCGGCAAGGGCTTCTGTTTGCATCATTGCTACAAGTCTCCCGTGGAAAATGAAAAATGGTGAAGGAAGAACTGTTAAACAACACCAAATAGAACAAGAATTAAAACCATTGTTGATGATGATGACTTGGTATAGAACCCAGCCACTCCTCAAACCCGACTGGATGGAGAAAAAATTGCAAAGTTGGCGAAGAAAATGAAGGTGTTGGAGCATACAAGAGGGCATTAGCGGCCGACCGGAAGCAGGATAAATTTACTCGTTTTTTAAGAGATCAAGATGATGGTGGAGAGCTGGAAGGCTCAGATGGCTGCCGAAGAGAATAAGGCGCAAACAAACCCAAAAAAGGCTTAAAATTGAGGTCCAAAGGCTTTCGATGGAGACCGAGGAATAAAACTATAAGAGGATGATTGAGGAGCGAAGGAAGTTATTAGAGGCCAAGAAACAAAATAGTGAGAGGAAGATTGAGGAGTGTTCTACCATGTTCATCTTTTTTTTGACACGTCGGACTGTGGGGAAGACCCCCACTGCATCATTTCCCATTTTCTATTGCATGCATCACATCAAAAATTTACAAGTGCATTTTCTATCATGTTCATTGATCCAAGCAAAATGGATCAGAAGGAATTAACTCATGGGGAGGTCTTAGCTAAGTTGGGTGGTGGCGGAGGCAATAGTGGTGTCAGCCGTGACGAAGTCAGTGTGTTAAACTCTTGTAGACGATGATGGCTTTTGATCCATTTGGTGGTTTCTTGGAACGGACTTCTTCATTTCGTGTCCTTTGATGGCACAATTTTGGGGTTTTTCTAGTTGTTTGTTGAATTGGATGAATTATGTTTATGTTCCTAGTTGAATTATGATGTGTTGATTTGAATTGTGTACGTTTGTGTTGAAATGTGATGCATTGGTTTGGACTGTTTGAGCAAATGTTTGGATGAATAGGCAAAATTAATAACTGAGGATTAAGTTATAGGGGATGGGCTAGATGAACACAATTTGAATTCCCTAAAGAATGGGGAAGGGGATAAGATGGAGTATTAAGTTATGGAGATGCTCTAACAGTGCGAAGAGACGTCCCCTAAGAAACAATCCTTCACAATGTAGCCCAGTGTCCGTTATTTGTTTCCTTCAGCTGATTTATGGAAGAAGACGCGGGATTAATGACGATAAATTTGAACTTGTATGTCCATTGCGGTGCGCGTGCGGGAAAAACAAATCTGCTCCAATTCGGAGAGTACCGACGTGTGCTTGCACCAAAACTGGAGCCCGCTCGTCGGCCTAGTGGCCCAACCCAATACGACACCACTCCATTATCCACGTAGCCGCCTTTCTGTTACGCGGCGGCCGTGGCCGAGCAGGATTTCTTCTCCCGCTTCGTCCCCGGGGCCGACCAACCCGCTGCCCGCAGTGCCCTCCCGCCCATGCGTTCTCCGGCGCCGACATCCCCGCGGTACGGTTCCCATCCACGCCGTTTCTTGATCTCTAGCTACACTGGAGAGGTCTGCCTGAATCTTATTCGATGGTTTTGGAGAACAGTTTATTTTCCTGACAAACTTTAGAATATTGTACTACCTACAATCCATATTAATGGCCTCAACTTTATCTAGATACGGATGTATCTAGTTAAGTGTTTAGACTAGATGCATCTGTATCTAGACAATGTTGAGACCATTAATATGGATCGGAGGGAGTATTATTCTTCCTTCCTTGCAAACTCCAGAATAGCCACTCCTGAATTATTTTTTTGATTGAAGTTGAAGGTTGAAGCCACTCTGATTTTGAGAGCATCTTACGAGCTTTTCCTTGTAGCGGCTGTAACTTTATATTCCACTTAAATCCAAACCAATTCTGAATTTCTGGTTGGTTCTGCGTTTGGTTGCCGCCTCGTTAATTGATTCGCTGGTGGCGGCGCATCTTGAATTATTCCCCTTTTTATATGCATGAAGTCAGTAGGCACGTGAGAATAAGACAGACAGATACTCCAGAAAACGGAATGCAAATTCAGAGAGGTGCAGCTAGGAAAGTGATTGACGGACTCTAGACCTGCTAATTATATGCATTATTGGTCTGTTCGAACAGTATGACAAAGTGACAACGATATCTATTCCATGGTTGATTTTGTTACCAGCAAAGATCGACGCCTTTTTGCTTTCTTTATCAGTAGACGACAGAGATAATGACATTATTGTCCTGATCCAGTTTCTATTCTTGTTCGTCAGATAGTCTATTATGTTAGATACTCACATGTGTTCAACTTGGCAGCCAAGGTGCCTTGTTAGTCTCCCATGAATTCCATTATTCCACTTGACTTAAGCATGCTCAAATTTACGTGTTTAAGTGGCGGCCAAGCTACTGCCCTCTCTCTGTTGAATAATATATGTCTTCTCAGTTGCCGGCATGTATAAGTTGATTCGTATGTTGTTCGACAAACATGATAAATACACCCTCACCTAACTTGCAAACATCTACCTTGTTCAGAAGTAGAGTGTGAGGTTTCAAGTATGGTGCCAACCATGGAGGAGCCCCTTGTTGGGGTCAACCTTGAGAAGATAGAAGAGCCAAAAGAGAGCCTGGTGGTGATTGAGATTAAGAAGCAGCTGTACCTCGCCGGGCCTCTCATCGCCGGATGCCTCCTGCAGAACGTCGTCCAGATGATATCCGTCATGTTTGTTGGTCATCTCGGTGAGCTCGCTCTCTCGAGTGCCTCCATCGCCACCTCCTTTGCCGGTGTCACTGGCTTCAGCTTGTTGGTATGTTATGTGATTTTCATCCCTTACATATGTTGGACCTCCTCATCAATTAGCACAACTTGAATGCTGTTTCTTGTATCTGTTCATGATCATCTTAGGCTGGCATGGCTAGCAGCTTGGACACACTCTGTGGGCAAGCCTATGGGGCAAAACAGTACCACCTTCTCGGCATCTACAAGCAGAGGGCAATCGTTGTGCTTACTCTGGTGAGCGTTGTGGTTGCGATAATCTGGGCGTACACCGGACAGATCCTTCTGCTCGTCGGCCAGGACCCGGAGATTGCTATGGGAGCAGGGAGCTATATCCGGTGGTTGATTCCAGCATTATTTGTTTACGGACTGCTTCAGTGCCATGTCCGGTTCCTGCAAACACAAAACATAGTTCTACCGGTGATGTTGAGCTCAGGTGTCACAGCGCTAAGCCATGTCCTTGTGTGCTGGTTGCTGGTGTACAAGCTTGGGCTGGGCAACAAGGGCGCTGCTTTGGCCAATGCCATCTCGTACCTGGCCAATGTGTGCATCTTGGCTATCTACATCAGGGTTTCTCCATCCTGTAAGAGCACTTGGACGGGGGTCTCAAAGGAGGCGTTCCGCGACGTCCTTAGCTTCATGAGGCTTGCCATCCCTTCTGCTCTGATGGTTTGGTGAGTTCAATATTTTGTAACCCTCAAATTGCAGGTAGATACTTTCCTGCTCCATCTTCGATTAAGTCTGATCCTACATGTACACAGCCTTGAGTGGTGGTCATTTGAGCTCCTGGTACTTCTCTCTGGACTTCTCCCGAATCCTAAGCTCGAAGCGTCAGTACTATCCATCAGGTGAGTTGCATGTTCTTGGGATATGTCATTCTGTTTGCCCTTCTCTGATAGGAAATGTCAAATTTCTTGCAGCCTAAACACAGGTTCGTTAGTATTCATGATCCCGTTTGGGCTTGGGGCAGCCATAAGGTAATACTGAACAACTCAAACTCATAAATCTTTATCATGCCTATATTGCAAATTTATCATATAGTTACTGTGGTGATGAAATTGTTCATTTTGTAATTGTAGCACCCGTGTTTCAAACGAGCTTGGTGCTGGGCGGCCGCAAGCTGCCCGCCTAGCTACTCGTGTGACCATGGTTCTGGGTCTTGCGACGGGTGTGTCATTAGGACTTATTATGATTTTGGTGCGCAATCTATGGGGGTATGCTTACAGCAACGAGAAGGAAGTCGTGGAATACGTTTCCAGAATGATGCCTATTCTGGGCATGGCATTTGTTTTTGATGATATGCAATGTGTTCTTTCTGGTAAATAACGCAAATTTGGCAATTACTTGGAGCCTATTTTCACCTGCACATATCTTCTTGCCATCTTTCTAGGACAATAACTGCTCTTTGCATATAACAATTACGAACAATAAATATGATTTCAGCGAATATTATTCTCTAGCTAGGTACTGACTGCAATGTGGAATACTTAATGTTGCAGGTGTTGTTAGGGGCTGCGGTTTGCAGAAGATTGGTGCTTGTGTCAATCTTACTCTTGTCGGATGTGTAGCAAATAACAATCAAAGGAGGCGTTTCGTGACATGCTTAGTTTCTTGAGGCTTGCCGTTCCTTCTGCTCTGATGGTTTGGTGAGTTTGAGTTGAGGCCCCTGTTATATGCAGGTAGAATATTTTGTTGGTCCATCTTCAATTGATTTTCATCCTACATTTATACACAGCTTGGAGTGGTGGTCGTTTGAGCTCCTGGTACTTCTTTCAGGATTTCTTCCAAATCCTAAGCTCGAGGCATCGGTATTGTCCATCAGGTGTGTTAACATATTCATGGATTATTTCATACTCAGTTTGCCTTTTTTCTGATAGTAACAGCTGAATTTCCTGCAGCTTAAATACCATTTCGTTAGTATTCAGGATTCCGTCTGGGCTTAGTGCAGCTATAAGGTCAGACTGATACTGTTTATTGATCTTATAATAATTTTAGCAGTGATATCGTTTATCTCGCCCTACAAGAAGCTGATATCCTTTATCCCCCCTCTGTAGCACCCGCGTATCAAATGAGCTCGGTGCTGGGCGGCCAAATGCTGCCCGTCTAGCGACCCAGGTGATCATGGTCCTGGGTATTGTGTCAAGCCTATCAGTTGGTCTTGTCATGATTTTGGTGCGCAATTTATGGGGGTATGCATATAGCAATGAGAAGGAAGTGGTGGAATACATTTCCAGAATTATGCCAGTTCTTGCTGTCACATTCTTGTTTGATGACATGCAGTGTATTCTTTCAGGTAAATATAGATACTTCACATAAACAAAATCTGGATATTATAAAAGAAGCCTGTTTCCGTGCTGGAATTTTGTTTAGCATATAGATGAACACAAATATACTGAGTGGCGATGGGTGATTCTTTATATATTTTCAGGTATTGTTAGGGGCTGTGGCTTTCAAAAGATTGGTGCTTATGTCAATCTCAGTGCGTACTACCTCGTCGGCATCCCAGCGGCATTATGTTTTGCCTTCATTTATCACCTTGGTGGAGTGGTATTTTTTTTACTACCCTTATCATATGAAAAGTTCTATTCTCATTTGACTAGATGAAACCTCTAACGAATGTGTCTATGAACTATTAGGGGCTTTGGTCCGGAATAACCTGCGGGCTTGTCGTACAAACGGTGTTACTCATGTCTATTAATTACCATGCGCACTAACTGGGACAAAGAAGTAAGCAGATTAACCAAATATTCTAGCACGTGGTAGTTTTTGTTTTGTTGGCTTCTCATTTATGTTGCTTCATGGCTCATTTTATCTTTGTTGTTGCTTTGGTAGGCCTTGAAGGCGAAGGACCGAGTTTTCAGTTCTTCCCTACCTGTAGATTTGGCGGCATGAGATGCGCAATTGTCTCGGGAAAATTGGACAGGAAGATGGGCAGGGAGATAAGGAACCAATGAAGAATTGATCGCTAAAAGGGGTGCTTCGTCTCGATTTCACTAGCATCGCACTCTTTCAAGGAATCATCTGGAAATGAGTGATCCTCTTGATAAATATTTGCCGATACGGGGAATAAATTGTTGGGATGAGGAAGGCTGCGGCACTTTATTATAACATAAGGAATAAATGTTTATTGACTATGATCAACCTATGCCTTTTTGTTCTCTTAATCTTATGAGTAGATGTATTGTGAGACAATTTGTGACACTATTCTTCCTTTTTTTTCAATACTTTTGACACTATTCTTCCTAGAAGAGTAGAATGGGAAAGAAAGGAGGTTCCCACCAACATTTCTTATGCTTGGTTTTGGTAGTGGATTCTGAAGGATGCTGACGCTAGTTGTTCACGGTCAATGGGAAATGTGAAATGTTCACTGAACTGGTAACATGAAAAAAATGCTTAAACTTTGCAGAAATATTTTTGTAGAGGCGACGCAATAAAGGTTTGATTGGAGGAATATCATAATTTTTTGTAGCATTCTAATCTTTAGGAAATTTTCCTATGAAATCCTTTTGGATCGTAGGATTGAGGTCACCAAAATCTTATGGAATATATTTAATTATGTGCCCTACATTCTATAGGAATCTCAACATGAGCTCAAACCTCATTTGTTTTTTTTTCCTTTAAAAAGTCCAATACACTTGCACTCTATCTCTCTCTACTCTCTCTTGTCAATCATGTTTATTTTTTGTGCACCATCCAAAGACACATCTCAAAAACTCATGTGACATCTTAAACGCAACTTGGCCATAAGCGTTTACTACTCCTCCGTCCCAATGCATATAGTGTCCTTATTTTTTGTGTTTAAACTTTAAATACTGATTTGACCAATAGTACATATGTCAGTTGGTACAAAAAAATTAGACTATTAGAAATTTTACTCGAATTAAAATTCAATGGAACAACTTTCTTGATATATAGTTTTTGTTTTCTTGACCAAATTGAGGGTTAAAGTTAGATCTCGAGAAACACACACACTACCTAAATGGGACGGCGGAGTAGTACTTTCTTAACTAAACACATTATGCGATGAACACATGAGATGCAGTAAGCATGATACAACACACAATTGTCCACTATATCCCTCTACTCTATCCATGGTATATCTGTGTACCAACTATAATATTCAAAAAAAATAGAAACCCTAATCGTTGTTTGTCTTACAATATCGAGGAGTACTATGCTAGCCATGTGTCCATTACCTCCGACAGCACAATCGGTCCTCTCACTCCTTGTTGGAGTGTGATCCAAGACCAATGCAACTGGTGGTCCAGTTGTGTTGACAAGTCGACCTAGCACCGCCGAGTGGAGTGTCCATCAACGAGTCTGAGCCCGTCATCCAAGCTCTTTACCATCAAAGAACAAAAAGGGTGGCGGCAAGGGCTTCTGTTTGCATCATTGCTACAAGTCTCCCGTGGAAAATGAAAAATGGTGAAGGAAGAACTGTTAAACAACACCAAATAGAACAAGAATTAAAACCATTGTTGATGATGATGACTTGGTATAGAACCCAGCCACTCCTCAAACCCGACTGGATGGAGAAAAAATTGCAAAGTTGGCGAAGAAAATGAAGGTGTTGGAGCATACAAGAGGGCATTAGCGGCCGACCGGAAGCAGGATAAATTTACTCGTTTTTTAAGAGATCAAGATGATGGTGGAGAGCTGGAAGGCTCAGATGGCTGCCGAAGAGAATAAGGCGCAAACAAACCCAAAAAAGGCTTAAAATTGAGGTCCAAAGGCTTTCGATGGAGACCGAGGAATAAAACTATAAGAGGATGATTGAGGAGCGAAGGAAGTTATTAGAGGCCAAGAAACAAAATAGTGAGAGGAAGATTGAGGAGTGTTCTACCATGTTCATCTTTTTTTTGACACGTCGGACTGTGGGGAAGACCCCCACTGCATCATTTCCCATTTTCTATTGCATGCATCACATCAAAAATTTACAAGTGCATTTTCTATCATGTTCATTGATCCAAGCAAAATGGATCAGAAGGAATTAACTCATGGGGAGGTCTTAGCTAAGTTGGGTGGTGGCGGAGGCAATAGTGGTGTCAGCCGTGACGAAGTCAGTGTGTTAAACTCTTGTAGACGATGATGGCTTTTGATCCATTTGGTGGTTTCTTGGAACGGACTTCTTCATTTCGTGTCCTTTGATGGCACAATTTTGGGGTTTTTCTAGTTGTTTGTTGAATTGGATGAATTATGTTTATGTTCCTAGTTGAATTATGATGTGTTGATTTGAATTGTGTACGTTTGTGTTGAAATGTGATGCATTGGTTTGGACTGTTTGAGCAAATGTTTGGATGAATAGGCAAAATTAATAACTGAGGATTAAGTTATAGGGGATGGGCTAGATGAACACAATTTGAATTCCCTAAAGAATGGGGAAGGGGATAAGATGGAGTATTAAGTTATGGAGATGCTCTAACAGTGCGAAGAGACGTCCCCTAAGAAACAATCCTTCACAATGTAGCCCAGTGTCCGTTATTTGTTTCCTTCAGCTGATTTATGGAAGAAGACGCGGGATTAATGACGATAAATTTGAACTTGTATGTCCATTGCGGTGCGCGTGCGGGAAAAACAAATCTGCTCCAATTCGGAGAGTACCGACGTGTGCTTGCACCAAAACTGGAGCCCGCTCGTCGGCCTAGTGGCCCAACCCAATACGACACCACTCCATTATCCACGTAGCCGCCTTTCTGTTACGCGGCGGCCGTGGCCGAGCAGGATTTCTTCTCCCGCTTCGTCCCCGGGGCCGACCAACCCGCTGCCCGCAGTGCCCTCCCGCCCATGCGTTCTCCGGCGCCGACATCCCCGCGGTACGGTTCCCATCCACGCCGTTTCTTGATCTCTAGCTACACTGGAGAGGTCTGCCTGAATCTTATTCGATGGTTTTGGAGAACAGTTTATTTTCCTGACAAACTTTAGAATATTGTACTACCTACAATCCATATTAATGGCCTCAACTTTATCTAGATACGGATGTATCTAGTTAAGTGTTTAGACTAGATGCATCTGTATCTAGACAATGTTGAGACCATTAATATGGATCGGAGGGAGTATTATTCTTCCTTCCTTGCAAACTCCAGAATAGCCACTCCTGAATTATTTTTTTGATTGAAGTTGAAGGTTGAAGCCACTCTGATTTTGAGAGCATCTTACGAGCTTTTCCTTGTAGCGGCTGTAACTTTATATTCCACTTAAATCCAAACCAATTCTGAATTTCTGGTTGGTTCTGCGTTTGGTTGCCGCCTCGTTAATTGATTCGCTGGTGGCGGCGCATCTTGAATTATTCCCCTTTTTATATGCATGAAGTCAGTAGGCACGTGAGAATAAGACAGACAGATACTCCAGAAAACGGAATGCAAATTCAGAGAGGTGCAGCTAGGAAAGTGATTGACGGACTCTAGACCTGCTAATTATATGCATTATTGGTCTGTTCGAACAGTATGACAAAGTGACAACGATATCTATTCCATGGTTGATTTTGTTACCAGCAAAGATCGACGCCTTTTTGCTTTCTTTATCAGTAGACGACAGAGATAATGACATTATTGTCCTGATCCAGTTTCTATTCTTGTTCGTCAGATAGTCTATTATGTTAGATACTCACATGTGTTCAACTTGGCAGCCAAGGTGCCTTGTTAGTCTCCCATGAATTCCATTATTCCACTTGACTTAAGCATGCTCAAATTTACGTGTTTAAGTGGCGGCCAAGCTACTGCCCTCTCTCTGTTGAATAATATATGTCTTCTCAGTTGCCGGCATGTATAAGTTGATTCGTATGTTGTTCGACAAACATGATAAATACACCCTCACCTAACTTGCAAACATCTACCTTGTTCAGAAGTAGAGTGTGAGGTTTCAAGTATGGTGCCAACCATGGAGGAGCCCCTTGTTGGGGTCAACCTTGAGAAGATAGAAGAGCCAAAAGAGAGCCTGGTGGTGATTGAGATTAAGAAGCAGCTGTACCTCGCCGGGCCTCTCATCGCCGGATGCCTCCTGCAGAACGTCGTCCAGATGATATCCGTCATGTTTGTTGGTCATCTCGGTGAGCTCGCTCTCTCGAGTGCCTCCATCGCCACCTCCTTTGCCGGTGTCACTGGCTTCAGCTTGTTGGTATGTTATGTGATTTTCATCCCTTACATATGTTGGACCTCCTCATCAATTAGCACAACTTGAATGCTGTTTCTTGTATCTGTTCATGATCATCTTAGGCTGGCATGGCTAGCAGCTTGGACACACTCTGTGGGCAAGCCTATGGGGCAAAACAGTACCACCTTCTCGGCATCTACAAGCAGAGGGCAATCGTTGTGCTTACTCTGGTGAGCGTTGTGGTTGCGATAATCTGGGCGTACACCGGACAGATCCTTCTGCTCGTCGGCCAGGACCCGGAGATTGCTATGGGAGCAGGGAGCTATATCCGGTGGTTGATTCCAGCATTATTTGTTTACGGACTGCTTCAGTGCCATGTCCGGTTCCTGCAAACACAAAACATAGTTCTACCGGTGATGTTGAGCTCAGGTGTCACAGCGCTAAGCCATGTCCTTGTGTGCTGGTTGCTGGTGTACAAGCTTGGGCTGGGCAACAAGGGCGCTGCTTTGGCCAATGCCATCTCGTACCTGGCCAATGTGTGCATCTTGGCTATCTACATCAGGGTTTCTCCATCCTGTAAGAGCACTTGGACGGGGGTCTCAAAGGAGGCGTTCCGCGACGTCCTTAGCTTCATGAGGCTTGCCATCCCTTCTGCTCTGATGGTTTGGTGAGTTCAATATTTTGTAACCCTCAAATTGCAGGTAGATACTTTCCTGCTCCATCTTCGATTAAGTCTGATCCTACATGTACACAGCCTTGAGTGGTGGTCATTTGAGCTCCTGGTACTTCTCTCTGGACTTCTCCCGAATCCTAAGCTCGAAGCGTCAGTACTATCCATCAGGTGAGTTGCATGTTCTTGGGATATGTCATTCTGTTTGCCCTTCTCTGATAGGAAATGTCAAATTTCTTGCAGCCTAAACACAGGTTCGTTAGTATTCATGATCCCGTTTGGGCTTGGGGCAGCCATAAGGTAATACTGAACAACTCAAACTCATAAATCTTTATCATGCCTATATTGCAAATTTATCATATAGTTACTGTGGTGATGAAATTGTTCATTTTGTAATTGTAGCACCCGTGTTTCAAACGAGCTTGGTGCTGGGCGGCCGCAAGCTGCCCGCCTAGCTACTCGTGTGACCATGGTTCTGGGTCTTGCGACGGGTGTGTCATTAGGACTTATTATGATTTTGGTGCGCAATCTATGGGGGTATGCTTACAGCAACGAGAAGGAAGTCGTGGAATACGTTTCCAGAATGATGCCTATTCTGGGCATGGCATTTGTTTTTGATGATATGCAATGTGTTCTTTCTGGTAAATAACGCAAATTTGGCAATTACTTGGAGCCTATTTTCACCTGCACATATCTTCTTGCCATCTTTCTAGGACAATAACTGCTCTTTGCATATAACAATTACGAACAATAAATATGATTTCAGCGAATATTATTCTCTAGCTAGGTACTGACTGCAATGTGGAATACTTAATGTTGCAGGTGTTGTTAGGGGCTGCGGTTTGCAGAAGATTGGTGCTTGTGTCAATCTTACTCTTGTCGGATGTGTAGCAAATAACAATCAAAGGAGGCGTTTCGTGACATGCTTAGTTTCTTGAGGCTTGCCGTTCCTTCTGCTCTGATGGTTTGGTGAGTTTGAGTTGAGGCCCCTGTTATATGCAGGTAGAATATTTTGTTGGTCCATCTTCAATTGATTTTCATCCTACATTTATACACAGCTTGGAGTGGTGGTCGTTTGAGCTCCTGGTACTTCTTTCAGGATTTCTTCCAAATCCTAAGCTCGAGGCATCGGTATTGTCCATCAGGTGTGTTAACATATTCATGGATTATTTCATACTCAGTTTGCCTTTTTTCTGATAGTAACAGCTGAATTTCCTGCAGCTTAAATACCATTTCGTTAGTATTCAGGATTCCGTCTGGGCTTAGTGCAGCTATAAGGTCAGACTGATACTGTTTATTGATCTTATAATAATTTTAGCAGTGATATCGTTTATCTCGCCCTACAAGAAGCTGATATCCTTTATCCCCCCTCTGTAGCACCCGCGTATCAAATGAGCTCGGTGCTGGGCGGCCAAATGCTGCCCGTCTAGCGACCCAGGTGATCATGGTCCTGGGTATTGTGTCAAGCCTATCAGTTGGTCTTGTCATGATTTTGGTGCGCAATTTATGGGGTATGCATATAGCAATGAGAAGGAAGTGGTGGAATACATTTCCAGAATTATGCCAGTTCTTGCTGTCACATTCTTGTTTGATGACATGCAGTGTATTCTTTCAGGTAAATATAGATACTTCACATAAACAAAATCTGGATATTATAAAAGAAGCCTGTTTCCGTGCTGGAATTTTGTTTAGCATATAGATGAACACAAATATACTGAGTGGCGATGGGTGATTCTTTATATATTTTCAGGTATTGTTAGGGGCTGTGGCTTTCAAAAGATTGGTGCTTATGTCAATCTCAGTGCGTACTACCTCGTCGGCATCCCAGCGGCATTATGTTTTGCCTTCATTTATCACCTTGGTGGAGTGGTATTTTTTTTACTACCCTTATCATATGAAAAGTTCTATTCTCATTTGACTAGATGAAACCTCTAACGAATGTGTCTATGAACTATTAGGGGCTTTGGTCCGGAATAACCTGCGGGCTTGTCGTACAAACGGTGTTACTCATGTCTATTAATTACCATGCGCACTAACTGGGACAAAGAAGTAAGCAGATTAACCAAATATTCTAGCACGTGGTAGTTTTTGTTTTGTTGGCTTCTCATTTATGTTGCTTCATGGCTCATTTTATCTTTGTTGTTGCTTTGGTAGGCCTTGAAGGCGAAGGACCGAGTTTTCAGTTCTTCCCTACCTGTAGATTTGGCGGCATGAGATGCGCAATTGTCTCGGGAAAATTGGACAGGAAGATGGGCAGGGAGATAAGGAACCAATGAAGAATTGATCGCTAAAAGGGGTGCTTCGTCTCGATTTCACTAGCATCGCACTCTTTCAAGGAATCATCTGGAAATGAGTAATCCTCTTGATAAATATTTGCCGATACGGGGAATAAATTGTTGGGATGAGGAAGGCTGCGGCACTTTATTATAACATAAGGAATAAATGTTTATTGACTATGATCAACCTATGCCTTTTTGTTCTCTTAATCTTATGAGTAGATGTATTGTGAGACAATTTGTGACACTATTCTTCCTTTTTTTTATACTTTTGACACTATTCTTCCTAGAAGAGTAGAATGGGAAAGAAAGGAGGTTCCCACCAACATTTCTTATGCTTGGTTTTGGTAGTGGATTCTGAAGGATGCTGACGCTAGTTGTTCACGGTCAATGGGAAATGTGAAATGTTCACTGAACTGGTAACATGAAAAAAATGCTTAAACTTTGCAGAAATATTTTTGTAGAGGCGACGCAATAAAGGTTTGATTGGAGGAATATCATAATTTTTTGTAGCATTCTAATCTTTAGGAAATTTTCCTATGAAATCCTTTTGGATCGTAGGATTGAGGTCACCAAAATCTTATGGAATATATTTAATTATGTGCCCTACATTCTATAGGAATCTCAACATGAGCTCAAACCTCATTTGTTTTTTTTCCTTTAAAAAGTCCAATACACTTGCACTCTATCTCTCTCTACTCTCTCTTGTCAATCATGTTTATTTTTGTGCACCATCCAAAGACACATCTCAAAAACTCATGTGACATCTTAAACGCAACTTGGCCATAAGCGTTTACTACTCCTCCGTCCCAATGCATATAGTGTCCTTATTTTTTGTGTTTAAACTTTAAATACTGATTTGACCAATAGTACATATGTCAGTTGGTACAAAAAAATTAGACTGAATTAAAATTCAATGGAACAACTTTCTTGATATATAGTTTTTGTTTTCTTGACCAAATTGAGGGTTAAAGTTAGATCTCGAGAAACACACACACTACCTAAATGGGACGGCGGAGTAGTACTTTCTTAACTAAACACATTATGCGATGAACACATGAGATGTAGTAAGCATGATACAACACACAATTGTCCACTATATCCCTCTACTCTATCCATGGTATATCTGTGTACCAACTATAATATTCAAAAAAAATAGAAACCCTAATCGTTGTTTGTCTTACAATATCGAGGAGTACTATGCTAGCCATGTGTCCATTACCTCCGACAGCACAATCGGTCCTCTCACTCCTTGTTGGAGTGTGATCCAAGACCAATGCAACTGGTGGTCCAGTTGTGTTGACAAGTCGACCTAGCACCGCTGAGTGGAGTGTCCATCAACGAGTCTGAGCCCGTCATCCAAGCTCTTTACCATCAAAGAACAAAAAGGGTGGCGGCAAGGGCTTCTGTTTGCATCATTGCTACAAGTCTCCCGTGGAAAATGAAAAATGGTGAAGGATGAACTGTTAAACAACACCAAATAGAACAAGAATTAAAACCATTGTTGATGATGATGACTTGGTATAGAACCCAGCCACTCCTCAAACCCGACTGGATGGAGAAAAAATTGCAAAGTTGGCGAAGAAAATGAAGGTGTTGGAGCATACAAGAGGGCATTAGCGGCCGACCGGAAGCAGGATAAATTTACTCGTTTTTTAAGAGATCAAGATGATGGTGGAGAGCTGGAAGGCTCAGATGGCTGCCGAAGAGAATAAGGCGCAAACAAACCCAAAAAAGGCTTAAAATTGAGGTCCAAAGGCTTTCGATGGAGACCGAGGAATAAAACTATAAGAGGATGATTGAGGAGCGAAGGAAGTTATTAGAGGCCAAGAAACAAAATAGTGAGAGGAAGATTGAGGAGTGTTCTACCATGTTCATCTTTTTTTGACACGTCAGACTGTGGGGAAGACCCCCACTGCATCATTTCCCATTTTCTATTGCATGCATCACATCAAAAATTTACAAGTGCATTTTCTATCATGTTCATTGATCCAAGCAAAATGGATCAGAAGGAATTAACTCATGGGGAGGTCTTAGCTAAGTTGGGTGGTGGCGGAGGCAATAGTGGTGTCAGCCGTGACGAAGTCAGTGTGTTAAACTCTTGTAGACGATGATGGCTTTTGATCCATTTGGTGGTTTCTTGGAACGGACTTCTTCATTTCGTGTCCTTTGATGGCACAATTTTGGGGTTTTTCTAGTTGTTTGTTGAATTGGATGAATTATGTTTATGTTCCTAGTTGAATTATGATGTGTTGATTTGAATTGTGTACGTTTGTGTTGAAATGTGATGCATTGGTTTGGACTGTTTGAGCAAATGTTTGGATGAATAGGCAAAATTAATAACTGAGGATTAAGTTATAGGGGATGGGCTAGATGAACACAATTTGAATTCCCTAAAGAATGGGGAAGGGGATAAGATGGAGTATTAAGTTATGGAGATGCTCTAACAGTGCGAAGAGACGTCCCCTAAGAAACAATCCTTCACAATGTAGCCCAGTGTCCGTTATTTGTTTCCTTCAGCTGATTTATGGAAGAAGACGCGGGATTAATGACGATAAATTTGAACTTGTATGTCCATTGCGGTGCGCGTGCGGGAAAAACAAATCTGCTCCAATTCGGAGAGTACCGACGTGTGCTTGCACCAAAACTGGAGCCCGCTCGTCGGCCTAGTGGCCCAACCCAATACGACACCACTCCATTATCCACGTAGCCGCCTTTCTGTTACGCGGCGGCCGTGGCCGAGCAGGATTTCTTCTCCCGCTTCGTCCCCGGGGCCGACCAACCCGCCGCCCGCAGTGCCCTCCCGCCCATGCGTTCTCCGGCGCCGACATCCCCGCGGTACGGTTCCCATCCACGCCGTTTCTTGATCTCTAGCTACACTGGAGAGGTCTGCCTGAATCTTATTCGATGGTTTTGGAGAACAGTTTATTTTCCTGACAAACTTTAGAATATTGTACTACCTCCGATCCATATTAATGGCCTCAACTTTATCTAGATACGGATGTATCTAGTTAAGTGTTTAGACTAGATGCATCTGTATCTAGACAATGTTGAGACCATTAATATGGATCGGAGGGAGTATTATTCTTCCTTCCTTGCAAACTCCAGAATAGCCACTCCTGAATTATTTTTTTGATTGAAGTTGAAGGTTGAAGCCACTCTGATTTTGAGAGCATCTTACGAGCTTTTCCTTGTAGCGGCTGTAACTTTATATTCCACTTAAATCCAAACCAATTCTGAATTTCTGGTTGGTTCTGCGTTTGGTTGCCGCCTCGTTAATTGATTCGCTGGTGGCGGCGCATCTTGAATTATTCCCCTTTTTATATGCATGAAGTCAGTAGGCACGTGAGAATAAGACAGACAGATACTCCAGAAAACGGAATGCAAATTCAGAGAGGTGCAGCTAGGAAAGTGATTGACGGACTCTAGACCTGCTAATTATATGCATTATTGGTCTGTTCGAACAGTATGACAAAGTGACAACGATATCTATTCCATGGTTGATTTTGTTACCAGCAAAGATCGACGCCTTTTTGCTTTCTTTATCAGTAGACGACAGAGATAATGACATTATTGTCCTGATCCAGTTTCTATTCTTGTTCGTCAGATAGTCTATTATGTTAGATACTCACATGTGTTCAACTTGGCAGCCAAGGTGCCTTGTTAGTCTCCCATGAATTCCATTATTCCACTTGACTTAAGCATGCTCAAATTTACGTGTTTAAGTGGCGGCCAAGCTACTGCCCTCTCTCTGTTGAATAATATATGTCTTCTCAGTTGCCGGCATGTATAAGTTGATTCGTATGTTGTTCGACAAACATGATAAATACACCCTCACCTAACTTGCAAACATCTACCTTGTTCAGAAGTAGAGTGTGAGGTTTCAAGTATGGTGCCAACCATGGAGGAGCCCCTTGTTGGGGTCAACCTTGAGAAGATAGAAGAGCCAAAAGAGAGCCTGGTGGTGATTGAGATTAAGAAGCAGCTGTACCTCGCCGGGCCTCTCATCGCCGGATGCCTCCTGCAGAACGTCGTCCAGATGATATCCGTCATGTTTGTTGGTCATCTCGGTGAGCTCGCTCTCTCGAGTGCCTCCATCGCCACCTCCTTTGCCGTGTCACTGGCTTCAGCTTGTTGGTATGTTATGTGATTTTCATCCCTTACATATGTTGGACCTCCTCAACAATTAGCACAACTTGAATGCTGTTTCTTGTATCTGTTCATGATCATCTTAGGCTGGCATGGCTAGCAGCTTGGACACACTCTGTGGGCAAGCCTATGGGGCAAAACAGTACCACCTTCTCGGCATCTACAAGCAGAGGGCAATCGTTGTGCTTACTCTGGTGAACGTTGTGGTTGCGATAATCTGGGCGTACACCGGACAGATCCTTCTGCTCGTCGGCCAGGACCCGGAGATTGCTATGGGAGCAGGGAGCTATATCCGGTGGTTGATTCCAGCATTATTTGTTTACGGACTGCTTCAGTGCCATGTCCGGTTCCTGCAAACACAAAACATAGTTCTACCGGTGATGTTGAGCTCAGGTGTCACAGCGCTAAGCCATGTCCTTGTGTGCTGGTTGCTGGTGTACAAGCTTGGGCTGGGCAACAAGGGCGCTGCTTTGGCCAATGCCATCTCGTACCTGGCCAATGTGTGCATCTTGGCTATCTACATCAGGGTTTCTCCATCCTGTAAGAGCACTTGGACGGGGGTCTCAAAGGAGGCGTTCCGCGACGTCCTTAGCTTCATGAGGCTTGCCATCCCTTCTGCTCTGATGGTTTGGTGAGTTCAATATTTTGTAACCCTCAAATTGCAGGTAGATACTTTCCTGCTCCATCTTCGATTAAGTCTGATCCTACATGTACACAGCCTTGAGTGGTGGTCATTTGAGCTCCTGGTACTTCTCTCTGGACTTCTCCCGAATCCTAAGCTCGAAGCGTCAGTACTATCCATCAGGTGAGTTGCATGTTCTTGGGATATGTCATTCTGTTTGCCCTTCTCTGATAGGAAATGTCAAATTTCTTGCAGCCTAAACACAGGTTCGTTAGTATTCATGATCCCGTTTGGGCTTGGGGCAGCCATAAGGTAATACTGAACAACTCAAACTCATAAATCTTTATCATGCCTATATTGCAAATTTATCATATAGTTACTGTGGTGATGAAATTGTTCATTTTGTAATTGTAGCACCCGTGTTTCAAACGAGCTTGGTGCTGGGCGGCCGCAAGCTGCCCGCCTAGCTACTCGTGTGACCATGGTTCTGGGTCTTGCGACGGGTGTGTCATTAGGACTTATTATGATTTTGGTGCGCAATCTATGGGGGTATGCTTACAGCAACGAGAAGGAAGTCGTGGAATACGTTTCCAGAATGATGCCTATTCTGGGCATGGCATTTGTTTTTGATGATATGCAATGTGTTCTTTCTGGTAAATAACGCCTCAGAAGTGTAGCCGATGAACACATCGACGCCGCCAAATGGCACAACTCCGCATCCGACAATGTAGTCGTCTGCGGGGATGTGTTCATCGGCTACACTTCTGAGTAGTGCATACTACCTTGTTGGCGTTCCAGCGGCTTTATTTTTTGCCTTTTTCTATCATTTTGGCGGAATGGTATTTACATTCACCACCCTTTTCGCTTAAAAAGGTTTTAGTTTCACTTATATTTCTCATTCGAAGAAACATCTAACAAACTGTGTCTGAACTTCAGGGATTGTGGTTCGGAATAATGTGTGGACTCGTCGTGCAGATGCTGCTGCTTCTAGCCATTACACTGTACACCAACTGGGAGAAAGAAGTAAGTAAATCAACCACAACTCCTGTGATGCCTCACATACTCATTGTTTTGTTGGCTTCTCAATAACTTGATTTCTTACTGTGTGGCCTATAATCTGTCATTGTGCTTCCGTAGGCTTCGAAGGCAAAGGACAGAGTTTTCAGTTCTTCCCTGCCTCCAGACATGACGACATGAACATGCAAGATGCATCCTGGCCAGAACACAGTGCAACGAGAGAAATGGAACTCACGGAAAATTTGTCGCGGAGAAAACTGCTTCGTCTCCATGTCACCAGCATGGGACTTCCTTCGGAGACGTCAGCCAATGAATGATCGGCTTTGGTGATTTTTTGTTGATGGGGTGGGATAGGATGTTTTCTAAAGCAAATGTCTGGCACTTGGTATGCTAAAGCCATAAGGAAATAAAGTGTTTTGTTGACTAGAAAATCCGCAGTATGTATGCAACATTTATTTGGAATTTAGCAGAGTACTTTCTTGATATTATTTTGTCTTGGTTGTTGAGGTGAGATAACTGAATTGCAAGGACTCTGTGATGATGGGATCAGTGTTATTATTTTCTTAAGGAGAACTACGCAAGTTTTTTTTTTGAATTTTAAACACACTTTAAAAACCTTCCGGTCACCTCAGGTACCTTGGTAAGGAAAATAGTGCGTAAAAAACTTGCTGCCTCACATGTCTACAATGGTTACATCATTGAGATTACATGGACTATGCAAAGAGAATCACCCTGGTTGGCATCATTAAACCTAGCTAATTCATGCGCTGCCATCATGGCCTCCCTAGGGCAGTGAGAGAATTTAACACGCGCAAAACATCGACAGAGGAAAGCACTCATAGATTGCCGCAGCAGCTCCCAGAGAATTGCCGTCGTCTTGCATGGTATCAAATTATCCTAAAATCCCAGAAATTTTTGTGTTTTTGAGTATTATCGGTGTGTCGTCGTATCGGCATCTTGGATAGGAGACGGGGTCCTGCTAGCCGAGGGTGAACGTAGGGCAAGAAGGTGGACGTCGTCGAGGTCGGGATTGTACACAGCAGTTTACCCAGCTTCAGGCACCACGGCGGTGGCGGTTCCCTACGTGCTGCTATAATTTACTATGAGGCAAATAGCCGAGGTACAGGTTACAATGAGATTGATTGATGCTTGGATGCCCTAAAGGCGTCCTGAGGTCCAGCTTATATAGGCGGCTGGACCTAGGGTTACAAGGTGATTACGTATCCAGCAAGTATACGGAGTCCTAAACCTAGCCGGCAAGTATGCCGCCTTCCGTCTTGGTCTTGGTGGCTTCATGGGCTTCTGTCCTGGGCCTCCTCCTTGCCGGCATCCGCCATCCTTGGTCGTCAGCTATCTGGGCCGCCCGGCAGGCAAAGCCTTTACCACCACTGCGGGCCACCCTGGACTAGCCGGATTGATCCATGCTGGTGATACCCCTAGTAGGTATATCCCCAACATTAGCCCCTGGAAGGGTTCGAGTTCTCTAGGCGCCGTCTTCTTCTTGTCGGCAACGCCCGTCTTGTCTTGTAAGCGTCTGAAGAGCTTGAAGCATTTCAAAGTTGAAAGTAAGCGGCGGTCCGCCTAATGTAGTCAGATGATTTGCCGCCATCATGGGAAAGACGGCCTGACCATTGTCAGGAATCTTCCCGGCACTAGTCTTGTCAATAGACTAGTGTTTGTCAAATGTTGACGGCTGACGTCATGCAGTCCACGACAGTTTGGACTTGGGCATGTGTCATGATTGTTTCCCTACTACGCACAGAAATCGGAGCGAGGGCCGCAGACACCGTTGCCACGACGTGCAAATCGTGGGCACGTGGCGGAAATCTCGCGTCCCCCTAAACTCGGGCACGAATCTTGGCGCGGGGAGATAAATACCCCAAAGGGCACACCGATGCAGGACTTCTTCCCATTCGCACCCACCGTGGCCTCCTCACCTTCCCGAGCTTCTCTCCTCCCCGTACTCAACTCCGGCGAGCACGAGCAGAGCATTCTCCCCCAAATGGTTGCGGCCTCAGCGACCCCCGCTGGATCTGGATCTGCACCAGCGGCGACGGCGGTGCCCGTGGGCGCACCGATGACCTCTCCCGTTGCCACCATGGCTGCAGGCGAGGTTTCTACTTCTTCCCCAACTCCGGCGGCGCCTGCAACAACTGCTCCGACCTTCCCTCTCCCGTCCCTTGCGGCGACCAGCACTGAGGCTGCGGCAGAATCTGCCGCGACGACGATGACGACGCCGAGGAAGAGGAAGAGACTGGAGACCTTGGCTCCAGGTACTGGCTGCCGTCAGTTATGACATCAGCCTATATGAAGGAGCTGGAGGAAGGCGGCTATATTCCGCCAAAGACGGAATGCTCCTAGAGGGTTCCAGGCGACGAGGCGGTGCCTGACCCCCAAGACGGCGAGCGCGTCATGTTGGCATCGCACAGCCTTCGCGGTATGTCTCTGCCACTTTCCGCCTTCTTCTTGGCGGTACTTAGCTTCTACGGGCTGCAGCCGCACAACATAGCGCCCAATAGTATTCTAGTGCTAGCCGGCTTCCAGGCTTGTGCGAAGGGTACTTAGGATAGCTGCGTCCATAGAGCTATTCAAGTACTGCTTCCTATGCCGCCGGCAAACCATACCAGGCGGCAATCTGGCAACCTGCGGCAGCGTCACGTTCAACTGTCGCCAACCCGACTGGTACCCAAAATACCATACATCGAGTCGGTGAAGCACTGGACCAGCACTTTCTTCTACTGCAAGGACATCCCGACACCTGGCAGCACACAGGGGATGCCTGTCTTTGTCAACGGTCCGCCAACCCACAAGGCCTGTTGGACGGCAAAGGTGCCGCTCAGCAGTTTTCGGCTGAACTTCGAATTGCCGTTAGGCGGATCGAGTTCTTGACGAAGACGATGATGGCTCCCGCAATTGACGGAGTTGACACCGTCATCTGCTGGGTGTCGAGGAAGATAATGCCACTCCGCCATCGCCCACTGAAGATGTGCGAGTACAAGGCGGATGACGCCGGCAACAGCACCCTTGATCAGGATGCCTTAGAATACCGGCTCAGAGAGCTTATCAAGCCTCTGTCGGTGAAGGCGGCTGAAGGCGTCGCCATGTTCACCCACGACAACCCAGCCCCAGCGGTAAGTCAAAGCTACTTTGTTATTTCACTGACATCCTTCCCACTGGGCACTGGATTAATATTGTCTTGTTTCCTTTTCAGCTGCAAACCTTGGGGAGGAAGAGTTGGCTCCAAACTGGTACGACACCGGTGCCAGCAAATCGAAGAAGCGCAAGCTGAGCGCCTCCACCAAGGATTTGGAGAAGAGGAAGAAGGCGGCCACCTCTGTCGATGCAGAGGATGAGACCGTGGGGAATGTCCCCTTCAAGCGGTAAGCAAACTTTTGCTTTCCCTGACTTAGCTATTTATAAAGTTTGTGCTGACAAACTTGCACTTTTCTGCTTACAGGGGAAGCCTGCCATGCCCAAGCTCCGCTCCAACTTGAAGATCTGCCGGCAGGGCAAGCCACCACGCTCTTCTCCAGCCGCTGCGCCAACAACGCCCACAGTTGGCGTTCCCGTGGTTGTATGCCAGGGAACGTACACAGCTGCTGGTACAGAGGCGGTCACGGAGAAGATGGCGGGCAAGAAATCAGTTGCCGGCATACTTTTTCCAAGACGGCTGAAGCTTCGGCTAGTGATGCCGCTCGATTTATTGCCATGAAGCAGGAGATGGATGACCAGATGGCGGCCGACAAGGCGGATCGTCCTCCCATCCTGGCTCTCAATCTGGCAAAGGGTTGCAAGACCCCCGGCAAACGCTGAAGACCATGCGTGACGGTACCCGCAACTGGTACGCGCACATGGACGAACTCCACGAGACCCTGCACGGACAACTTGAGGTAAAATAGCCTATGGTCCCAGCCCCCGAGCACTTTGGCGGCTGAAAAATTTAGCCGGCAAAGTGGTCTCGTTGACTAAATAGTGCTAACCATAATGTTGTTTTCGTGCATGCAGGCCGTTCTTGCTTCCAATCTTGAGCTATTTCGTGCTCAAGAGAAGAAAACAAGGAATGCCAGCAACTGCAGCAGGACGTGGAGTTGAAGAACGCCCAAATTGCGAGCTTGGAAGAAGCTCGCAAGAAGGATGAAGGTGACAAAGCTTTCTTTGCCTTCTTTTCGTCCGACTTCTTTTCCTTTTCCGACAAGTATTTTAGTCGTTTTTCTTTTTATTTGTAGAATTACTAAACACTGCGCAAGATATTCTCAAGAACTCCACTGACATGCAAGCTTTGATGAACGAAGCTGCAGATCTTGCCGGGCTGGTGACCAAGCTGAAGGCGGATCACGCCAAGGAGCTGGATGAGCGGCGTTGGCCCATGCTGCCGAGGTTAGCAAGTTGACGGGACAACTTGAGGCCATGAGCAACAACCTTGACCAGGTGAACAAGAACGCCAAGGAGCAGCAGGACCAACTGTCGAAGGCGGTCCAGCTAGCTCAGAAACGCTTGAGAACCATCTGGATGAGGTCAACGCCATCCACGATCATGTCTTGGGTATGTCTCTAATCCTTCATTTTGTCACCTTGCACTCTTGAAACTTGAAGCTGCAGTGTGTAACTTTGTGTTTGTGCAGTGCCGGCTAGCTTGGGAGATGACCTGGCTACAACGCCGCGCCTTGCCCGAATCTTGAAAGTTGGCGAAATCGTCAACCAGATTGTCGGCGCAGGCAAAGCATTTGCCGCCAAGTTCTACCCTGGGGAGGACGGCGATCCCGTCATCTTCGATGCTCTGCCGGACCTGCTGGAGAAGGCGGCAGCCGAACACGACAGCACGCTACGCTCAGCAGCACGAGGCGGCGCCAAGTTGGCATTGGCAATGACGGCGGCGTGGTACCCGGAGGCTGATATTCATCAAGTCACCGAGTACTTCCCCACCGAAGACGAAAACAACCAAGCCATCGTGATGCAGGACGTGCTGCGGTCTGTTCGGGCTATGCGACCCGGGTTGCCAACATGGTTGACATCCGCAAGTTCTACAAGGAACACCCGGACCCGCATGTTGCCGTAGCCGATCCCTCCTTGGCGGATCCTGAAGCTGCGGAGGCGAAAAGGCGAAGCCGGAGCCGACAAGCGCAGCCCCAAGGATGGCGGAGCCAGCCCCAAGAATGCCGGCGTCAGCCCCCAGGATCTCTCCACCAGCTCTACCAAGGCGGCAATCCCTTGACTGTCCTCCTGCAAAGGCAGCACAAAACACTGCGTTAATCTGTTAACGCATAAAACTTTATTTTGGGTTGTAAATATTATGGGCCAACTTTTATGCTACACTTGGCGGTAGGCTTATTTAAGTGGCCCGCCTTAATATGTATCTCGCTTGCATGTTTAGCTTTTTCATATGTTGGCGGAACCTCATCTTAGTTACTTTAGCTGAGCCAACCAGGTGCAATACCAACTAATTTAGACTCAGAGACCAAAGCCAGCATGTTGGTGCCAACGACATACTACTAGGCGACCCACACACAAACAGACAGATAAGCACATTAGGCGGTGCAAAGATTGTTTGCGTTTTTAGCCGGCAGACGGCAAATGTCAAAAAGTTTGAACCTTAGCACGGAGCAAAAACTTATTTTGTTTGGTAACTTTTATGACAACAGATATATGATTGCGAGAAAAGACAAAAGATGGCATGATCCCAAAACTGAATGAGCAAACCACAGACTTTTATTTCATAATCATATAGTACTTATTACAATGTGGAAATTGCTAAGTGTAAAAAGGACGTAGCTGCTCAATGTTCCAGGTCGCTTGGTTTCTTCGTACTTGTCGTCAACCTTCCTTTTGCGCTTGCGACCTCGCTTCTTCTTGTATCCGTCTCGTGCGTCTACCAAGTAATAAGAACCATTGAGCAACACCTTACTGACCACAAAAGGTCCTTCCCAAGGCGGGGATAACTTATGCAAGCCCTTCCTATCTTGGATTAGGCGGAGGACCAGGTCACCAACTCTAAAACTTCGTTGCCGCACCCTTCTGCTGTGATAACGCCTCAAACTTTGCTGATAGATGGCGGATCGTGCAAGGGCAACATCTCGTTCTTCATCAAGTAGGTCAAGGCCATCCTGTCTTGCATCTTCTGCGTCTTCCTGGACGTAGGCTTGAATTCTGGGAGAATCGTACATCATGTCGGTTGGCAACACTGCTTCTGCGCCATAGACTAAGAAGAAAGGAGTAAACTTGGTTGATCTGTTTGGAGTTGTGCGTAAACTCCAAAGGACAGATGCAATTCATCCACCCAAGCCCCAGCCGCTCTGTGCAATGGTACTTCGAGACGTGGTTTGATTCCTTGTAGACTAAACCATTTGTACGCTCTACTTGACCGTTTGCCTGCGGATGCGCTACTGAGGCTAGATCTAGGCGGATACCATGCTTATAACAGTATTCCTCGACTTCGCCTTGCGACAAGTTAGTGCCGTTATCGGTGATGATGCTATGAGGCACCCCGAACCGAGAGATTATTCCCCACAGAAAGTTTGCGGCTGTGGCGCCGTCTAGCTTTTTGATAGGCTTAGCTTCAACCCATTTGGTGAACTTGTCTACAGCCACAAGTAAATGTGTGTAGCCACCAGGCGCCGTTTTAAACGGACCAACCATGTCCAAGCCCCAGACTGCGAAAGGCCATGTGATGGGTATTGTTTTAAGCTCTTGAGCCGGCATGTGTGATTGTCTGGCATAAAGTTGGCAGCCCCTGCATCTTTTAACAATGTCTTCTGCATCTTGCTTGGCTGTCAACCAATAGAAACCTTGTCGGAAGGCTTTTGAAACAAGGGCGCGTGAGGAAGCATGATGTCCACATACGCCGGCATGTATCTCATCCAACAGTTCTCTGCCTTCTTCGGGCGAAATGCAGCGTTGGTAAACACCAGTGGTGCTACGCTTGTACAATTCGCCTTTGATTATTGTGAATGCCTTGGCTCTTCTTATTATTTGCCTTTTCAAAACCTCATCATCCGGTAACTCCTGATTGATCAGGAAGTCCAAATATGGCGTCGTCCAATCCGGCTTTACCAAGTAGACGGCATAGCTAGCATTCAACTGGTTCTGCCGATCTGGGTCAAGGAGGTCTGCTCCTTTATTGACGGCTTGTGTAGGTGTTCCAGGAAAACATCTTTTGGTACCTTTTTGCGTTCAGACCCATTCTGGCAAGTGTATCTGCCGCCTCATTTTGAGCTCTTGGGATGTGGCGGACCTCGTAGCCTAGAAAACACTTGGCGAATTCGTCAACGGTAGCTCGATATGCCGCCATTGTCTCGCTCTTTGTGTCCCAAGTACCACGTATCTGTTGCGCCACCAAGTCTGAATCTCCGTAGCAGAGGACACGCTGGACGCCAAGTTCCTTGGCAATGTGTAAACCATGAAGGAGAGCTTCGTATTCAGCAACATTATTAGTTGCCTTGAAGTGAATTTGTAACACATAACTAAGCTTGTCTCCTTGAGGGTTTCTTAAAACAATGCCAGCCCCCGAGCCCTGAAGCATTTTTGATCCATCAAAGTGCATGATCCAGTATGCATCTTCAGGGAGAGGTACTTCGTCCATGGCCTCCGTCCAATCTGCTACAAATCTGCTAAGGCTTGAGACTTAATGGCCGTTCTGGGTTTATACATGATGTCGAAGGCGGCAAGTTCAATGCCCCATTTGGCAACGCGGCCTGTTGCATCTGTATTATTGATGATATCCCCCAGAGGTGCCTTGCTCACCACCGTTATTGAATGTTCCTGGAAATAGTGCCTTAACTTCCTGGCGGCGTAGAAAACACCGTAGACCAGCTTCTGGTAATGCGGATAACGCTGTTTTGAGGCGGAAAATACTTCACTGATGAAGTAAACCGGACGTTGTTCCGGCAAGTCTGAATTTTCCGTCTTGCGTTCCACAACCAGTACCACGCTAACAACCAAGTTAGTTGCCGCATGTAGAGCAGCATTGGTTCCTGCGAACGAGGAGCTGCCAAAATTGGAGCAGACGTTAAGTTGCTGCAAGGCGGCGTCTGCTTCGTCTGTCCACTCGAAGTTGTCGGATTTCTTCAGAAGCCGGTAGAGAGGCAGTGCCTTCTCACCAAGACGGCTAATGAAACGACTGACGGCAGCCGCCGAGCCGGCAAGTCGCTGCACGTCCTTCAGGTCCTTGGGCCTGGATATGTTGAGGATCGCTTTGATTTTTTCTGGATTCACTTCTATCCCTCGTTCGGAAACGATAAAGCCAAGCAATTTGCCGGCAGGAACCCCGAAGACGCATTTTTTCGGGTTGAGTTTCATCCTATATACCCGGAGGCTATCAAAGGTTTCTCTCAAATCGTCAAGCAAATCTGCCTTCTTTCTTGACATGACGGCAATGTCGTCAACATAGACGTGAACATTGCGGCCAATTTGCTCGTGAAGGCATCTTTGCATACACCGCTGATACGTTGCGCCGGCATTTTTTAGACCGAAGGGCATCGTGATGTAGCAGAAGGTCCCGTAGGGCGTAGTGAACGCTGTTTTGATTTGGTCGGATTCTCGCATTTTGATTTGGTGGTACCCGGAGTACGCATCCAAAAAGCACAGCAGCTCGGAGCCGGCTGTGGAGTCTATGACCTGATCTATACGAGGCAAAGCAAAGTGGTCCTTAGGACAGCACTTGTTCAAACCGGTATAATCAATGCACATTCTCATTTCCTTATTAGGTTTTGGAACCATTACAGGATTTGCCAACCAATCAGTGTGTACTACCTCCCTAATGAACTTGGCTTCTTGCAACTTGATGATCTCCTTCCCTATTGCTGTCCGCTTCTTCTCACCGTAGCGCTTATTCCTTGCTTCACTGGTTTGGCTCCTTCGTAGACGTTAAGAGAGTGCTCGGCAAGTTCCCTCGGGACACCTGGCATGTCGCTGACGACCATGCAAAGATGTCCTGATTCTCACGGAGGAACCTGACGAGCGCGCTTTCCTATTTGTCGTCCAAGCCAGCCCCTATGGTGACTTGCTTGGAGCTGTCACCTGGGACCAGATCCGCCTTCTTTGTGTCTTCGGACGCCTTGAAAGTGTTCTTTTGCTCAGCGGTCTTTACATGCTCCGGCAACTGCGATGTATCGAGCTCTTTTTCAACATGGCTAACTCCTCTGCGTGGAGGACTGCCTCAGCGAAGGCGGCGTTGCCACGCTCGCACTCCTTTGCTTTCTTGAAGTTGCCACTGATGGTAATTGTACCATTGGGTCCCGGCATCTTCAGCTTGCTGTATATGTAACACGGGCGAGCCATGAATTTGGCGAAAGCTGGTCCAAAATGGTGGTAGGCACTTTGAAGGGGACTACTTCGAACCTGAGATACTCCGAGCGGTAGTTTGTCTCAGGCCCAAAAGTAACCTCCAATTGATGCTTCCCATTGACTTGGCTTGCTTTCCCGGAACGATGCCATGAAACTTGACTTTGCTGTAGTCAAGCTGGCTTTCCGACAAGTTCATGCGCTTCAGAGTGTCCGCGTAGATGATGTTGAGGCTGCTGCCGCCATCCATCAACACCTTGGTGAGCCTGAAGTTATCGACAATTGGGT
This sequence comes from Poa pratensis, assembly GCA_947311845.1. Taxonomy (NCBI): domain Eukaryota; kingdom Viridiplantae; phylum Streptophyta; class Magnoliopsida; order Poales; family Poaceae; genus Poa; species Poa pratensis. Next base: position 105,192,391 of record CAMZMU010000052.1, read on the forward strand.
CGACGACAAGGGCGTATTTGCCGGGGTGAGGTACGTGATCTGGGTGATCATCTCTATCCCAAGTTATTGGCTCCTCTGACCAGTCTAGATACTGGGGAACGTCTGGTACTGTGGCGTTTAGCTCGCGCATCTCCGCCTTTTCTTCTTTTGCCGAAGGAGTGCCCAAGAAGCACACCAATTGGCCATGTACCTTGGGATATTTCCTTTCTTTGCGCACCAGCTTGGGTTCCTCATCCTCGGACATGGAAATGCCCCATCATCGTCTTCCTTCTTTGTCTTCTCAGCCTTTTTGCTCTTTTTTGATTTCCAGCCAACCTCGGGGTCCTTCTTGAAGTCCTCCATGAACCGGCATTCCCCTAATGTGTGGTTAACTTTGCCTAAGGACGCGTGGATTGGGCAGGGCAAGGCTTTTGCTGATCGTACGTCAGGCGCTGCTTGCTGGAGCCGCCATCTTTACCCTTTCCTTTCCACTTGCGGTTGCCGCCTTTGCCTTCGAAGGCGGCGGCGACCTCGTTTGATGGTCCGGCTTTGTCATCCTGGGGAGCCTTGCGTTTGTGACTTGCTCGCCTGTTTGGCGCCATATCATGTGCGCCATCTCCATCGCGTGCATCGTCATCCGCCTGTGCGTACATGGCTGCTACTTCGAGCATGACTCCGAGATCCTTGACTTGCATGCGTACGAGCTTATGTCTGAGACTTGAGCCCTTCAGGAGGCCGTGGTGAAGGCATGGATTGCTTGATTGTCGTCTACGTTCTCGCAGCTTGCCTTTGTTTGAATCCACCTTGCCAAGAAGCTTGTAGCTGTTTCATCTGGCTTTTGCACGCAACGAACCAAATCTGTGTATGTATTGGGTCGCTTGTACGTGCCTTGGAAGTGCTGCGTGAACACCTTTTCCATGTCATGCCAACTATGAATGCTTTTCTCCGGCAAGTTTTCGATCCAGCTTCGGGCTGTCCCCTCCAGCATGAGGGGAAGGAAGCGTGCGGCGACGAGGCCATTGCCTCCGGCAATTTCAACTGCCAGCGCGTAGTCCGACAACCATGAGTTTGGCTTGTCCGCTCCATTGTACCTTTGATGAGTTTTTGACACTGATGTCATGTCTCGGGTACTTGAACGTTGCGGATGGCTGGGCCAAAGCACTCAGGTCCTAGATAGGCATCTTGCTTTCCAGCCTTGATGTCATTGAGACGATGTCTCGCGTCTTGCGGACTGAGCTGTTTGCCAGATCTATCGGCATGAGGCTCGTCCTGCGCTGCCCGGCTGTGCCTAGGCTCGTTGTTGTGTCCCCGGCTTCCGCCTTCGTGCCTGGGCACTGGTGGTGGGGACTGTGTGCGGTCCCTGCTTCTTCTTGGCGGCGGGGCGTTGTCGCGGTTGCCGCCACTCCTTGGCGGCTGCTTGCTGCCCCTGCTTCCGCCTTCATCCCGCCTAGGCGGAGGGGGTGAGGCCTTGCGCCTGTTGCCGGTCTGGACGCCTCGTCACGCTGCCTTTGGGAGGTGGTGACTTGCGTGGGTCCTTGTCCTTCCCTTTTCCGTGGCTACTGGAGCCGGACGGATCTTCGGGTTGCCACCGGCCGCAGCTTTGCAAGCGTTGGATTTGATTCCAACTTTCCTCCCCTTGCGTCCGCCATGTCGGCGCGAGAATCAGCACGGGCCTGCTGCTCTAGAGCTTTGTGAGCAAGGATCGATGCGTAGTAGATCTTCTCGTCCTTGTCATAGTCATCATTGTTGAGGATGTCTAAGGCGGCTGCAGTGTTGAGGACAGGGGTTGCGAGGATGACGTCCCCGTTCTTGTCCTTACGCTGCGGCGCTGTAGCCCACTCGAAACCAAGCTTTTGGGCAGGGGATTTGAAGGTGTCAGGATCCCTGCCTTTCTTGTTTTTCTTCTCTACCCCAGGTCCTGCCGGCTTGGGCAATGGAGTGGTGGTGAAAAGATTGCGCTTGGGGTCACACTTGGCGGTTATCTTGGCGTTTTCCTCCTTGGCTTCGTCGAGGAGGCTCTGGACCTCTGCTTGCTTGTTTTGAGGTACTCAGTTTGCTCCACCAAGGTGTTTCGAAGCTTCTCCAAATCAGCCGGGTTGGTTTTGTCGGTCACCGGCGTGTGCAGAACTTCCGCCAGGCCGCCATGTTCCCTATCTTGCTGGGCTCGCCCTTCTCCAGAATCTCTTCTTCGGAGCCCCAGGAGGCTCTGGAAACTGTGGATCGGTTGCCGGGTCCCCAGGTTGGCGGCGTCAGTTGCCGCGCCTTTCTGAGGCTGCACCGGTGACATCCGCCACAAAAACCTGCTGCATGTTGAGGAGCCCGTAGCCGCCTCAGAAGGCGGAGGATCAGGTGTAACAAAACACTGCTTGACCCGTTGCTCGAACATGCTGGCAGAATCTTCTTCGGATCAGAATCTACGTTGACGTGAACGGTAGATCTGGATCCGACATCCCATCATCCTGGAGCGCAGGAAGAATAGATTCGGGATCTTGACTGTTGGGCTGGGAGTCTGATCCCAGTCCCGTCATGCCGACAAAGTGTAGATCTGAATCTGCGGACTCCTCAAGGAGGCAAACTCAGATCCGTCTTGATTGTAGGGCGGGTGGGATGGCGAATAAATTCGCGGCAACCCATACGCCTCAGAAGTGTAGCCGATGAACACATCGACGCCGCCAAACGGCACAACTCCGCATCCGACAATGTAGTCGTCTGCGGGGATGTAGGACTCGTCGCAGCTGATGTAGTGGTTGTCGCCATAGCGAACAGCGCGGCCGACGGCGATTGTTTCGCCGATGCCGCCTAGGGTTCCCGCCTGGAACGTGACGCCTGACGCCTTAGGCCCCACGGTGGGCGCCAACTGTCGTCGTATCGGCATCTTGGATAGGAGACGGGGTCCTGCTAGCCGAGGGTGAACGTAGGGCAAGAAGGTGGACGTCGTCGAGGTCGGGATTGTACACGGCAGTTTACCCAGCTTCAGGCACCACGGCGGTGGCGGTGCCCTACGTGCTGCTATAATTTACTATGAGGCAAATAGCCGAGGTACAGGTTACAATGAGGTTGATTGATGCTTGGATGCCCTAAAGGCGTCCTGAGGTCCAGCTTATATAGGCGGCTGGACCTAGGGTTACAAGGTGATTACGTATCCAGCAAGTATACGTGAAAGGACAAGGATGTCGCCTAGAGGGGGGGGTGAATAGGCGATTTAAAACTTTTCCGGTTTAGGCTTGATAATTGCGGAATAAAACTAGGTGTTTAAATTAACAAGCCAACAACCTTAATAAACTAGGTCACCTATGTGCACCAACGACTTATGCTAAGCAAGACAAGCAACAAGGTGATAGCAAGATAGTACTTCAAGCACGAAGGCTATCACAATGTAAAGTGCATAATTAAAGAGCTCGGGTATAGAAATAACCGAGGCACGCGGAGACGACGATGTATTCCCGAGTTCCTCCTTTTTAGGGGAGTACGTCTCGTTGGAGGGGTGTGAGTTTCAAACTCAAGATGCCACAAATGGCCTCACCCTATTCTCCGATGAACCTCGCACAGAACCTCGGTTCACCTTCCACTATTGATTTCCTTTTGGGCGGAAATCGAATCCCTTACAACAATCTTGAGGCACAACCCACAAAAGGATTGGGAGCTTCCAAGTGGCCACAAAAGGCCTCCACTGCCACAAAAGGCGTCTAGGGTCCAAAGACCCAAGAGTAATAAGTTCACAAGCTTTCAACTTCCATGAATCCTCGTGGAGAGCACAAACCGATGCAACGAAGCAATGGCAAGGGCACAAGTGCTCAAATCTTTCACTCTCAAATCCCACCACAAGCAACTAATGCTTATGGGGGGAGAAGAGAGGAAGAACAAAGGAAGAACACCAAATCCCTCCAAAATCTAGATCCAAAGGCTTCCCCTCACTTAGAGGAGAGATTGATTGGTGGAAAGGTGGATCTAGATCTCCTCTCTCTTTCCCTCTAATTTGAGGCAAGAATCATGGAGGAATAGAGAGAAATCCAAGCTCAAGAAGGTCAACAATGGGGGGCTTTTTCGTGCTCAAGAGCTTGGGGTCAATGGGGAGAAGGTCCCCTTAAATAGGACCCCCAAAATCCAACCGTTACCTGAAAATTGCGCCCAGGAGCGGTACTACCGCTAGCCCAGCGGTACAACCGCCCCATGGGAGTTAGAACAGAGAAACAGGCTCAAAACGGGCTCCAGGCAGCGGTACTACCGCCCCGGCAGCGGTACTACCGCTCCGGGTGATTTCAGGCGCTCAAAACGCGCGCGGTACGGGACTCCCAGCGGTACCCAGCGGTACCCGGGCGGTACTACCGCTGGACTGAAAACTGCAAAAAACACCCAAACAAAAACGACGATATCTTGAGCATCCGAACTCCGTTTTCGATGATCTTTTGGCTCGTTGGAATCGTAACGAAGAGCTTTAAAAGATCATGCAGAGAAACATCATAGTCCAACAATGGAGGATAAAACCAAATGGGGAAAGGTTAGACCTCTCGATAAAATAATAACCGATTAAACCTCCAAACCAAAACCGTAATATGTTTCTCATCCGGACTTCGTTTTCTATGATATTGGGCTTGTTAGAAGATACTCACAAGCTCTACAAGATTATGCATATACACATAATAGTCCATCATATGAGGAGGAAACCACAAGAGGAGAGTTTGACCTCTCTTAGAAAAGGCAAATCGGTAAAACCTCCAACAACAAAAACATCACAAGATATTCAAATGAAATCCGTTTTTGATGAACTAGAGCTTGGTATGGAGATAAAAACAAGCTCTAAATTCTCACATGGATAAAAGCCAAATAAGAACCAAGAAAGATGATATGCCAAAAATGCAAAGGTTTGAGCTCTCCACAAAGATGCGATCAAGTTACTCACTTGAGAGCCCCTCTTGATAGTACGCCGTCTATCCTATAACCCGGTCTCCCACTAACACCACGAGACCGGTAAAATAGAAACCCTATCAAGATCATACCTTTGCCTTGCGCATTCTACTTGAACTAGATGATGACGATCTTGATCTCTTCAAGTGGAACATCTTTCTTGATTGTGCTTGCTAGCACATGCTTGATGAAGGCTTCTTCAAATGTTCCCCCATACTCCATTATGGGAGAGCCTCGCTAAGCTCCGTTTCACAAAGATGATGTCTTGAATCCTTCAAGACAAACTTGCAATATGCTCAATTCTTCACATGACCATTCTTCATATAAACCCTTGGATGGAACCTTGATCATCATGTAATCTTCTAGAGTCCAACATATGAACTCCAATCTTTTCCTATGGACAAGATCTATAAGTATATCTCAATGCAAACATTAGTCCATAAGGATTGTCATTAATTACCAAAACCACGCATGGGGCAACACATGCACTTTCAATCTCCCCCATTTTGGTAATTGATGACAATCCCTTTTACGAGGGTTTATATAATGAATAAAGCAACCATGCAACACATAAGCAAGGATGCAAGAGAACAAAGAACAAAACCATATTCCCTTAAACCCTCTAAACTTCTCCCCCATTGGCATCGATTGCCGAAATGGGAGGAAAAAATTAGATGGCCAATATAGTAAGGGCTTCCCCATAATGTGTGCATTTTTCATAATATGAGTGAAATCAAATGCACATATCCAATGACGAATAGATGGAAGGAGATCAAACTATATTGAGGATCCAATCAAAAGAGAAAGACACTTCGAAGAAAGAAGCAAGCAATCAAAAGGATCCAAAAACAATGTTCTAAACAACAAGAGGGAACTCCCCAAGGTACATGCACAAAGTAGGATTTGCAAAGCAATATGGGGTGCACAACATGGCATCCTCACTCCCTCTTAGATAATTTTGAACACAAGCAAGTGCAAGGAAGCATAAAAATAGAGAAGAAGCAAAACAACTTGCTCAAACAAAATAAAGATGGAAGTGTCACGGAAAGACATTTTTAGGAGACTAATGCAAGGATGAGCGTAAGCATCAACATAGTCTTTCAATATATGGGGCACATAGTGCATATCATGTATTTCCCATAAACACAACTAGCAAATAGGTCCACAAGCTAATTAAGATGCAAAAGGAATACCAAATGAAATGCAAAGGTTGTGCTTTTTAGAAACCACCAAAGAATCAATTAGCAATAAACGGTGATCACTAAAGAATTGGAATACCAATTAAAGATGCAACTATTCTCATGTGTATAAGTTTCTAGGTAGACATCAATCATGAAGATATAAGTCCACAAAGAAACATGCACACACAAAATAGATACTACGATGAAGAACATGATATCCAAGAGGAAGTCATAAATATACAAATAAGATTTTTACTTAAAAGCATAGCACAAAGCTCAATTTTAACTTAAAGGGATATAGAAGAACTTCCAACACAATCTCATCATAGCATCAAGAAAATCCACAAGGGAAAGAGATAGATGGGATGCTCTGAGAAAGATAACAAGTATCGCAAAGGGCAAATGATTTTGCAAAAACATCAATATTGCACATGAGAGACTTTGAGAAGAATTGCTAGATTAACATATATGGGATAGGTGAATCATGAAAATGATTATATAAATTCCCTTTGATATGTAATCATCCCGGCTTGCTCACATTAGCAATAAAGACATCTTAATAAGCACTTTGCGAAAACCACATCAATTGCAACTATTCATGCCAAGAAGAAATCTACACAAGGTTGAAAGCTAGAAATGTATGCATGAGGTAGACACTCGTTACCGAGATAGCATTGGTGATGTAGAAGATAGAAGTTCATGATCATTCAAGCTTGGCTCCAATAAGCACATGGTGACACCACCTTCCTTGTAAATGAGACAAGCTTCCAATGCACCTCCGATGTACCTAAACAAATTCAAGTACAAAATGGTTCCCAAACTTATTGGGCCCAAAGTAGTTAGGGCAACTACAATACATAGGACAAACTCCATATAAATATGTGCATATTGAAATGAAATTGAATTTCATGCACATCTTAGCCATTTAGAATTTGATGGATTTTATCCTATATATTGGATCAACAAAAGTAAGCATGCCATAAGGTATACATAAAGGAATATGCATGCACAAGATTTTCGAGAACCCAAGGGGATACAATTTGGACAAAACACCAATTAAATCAAGAAGGCACACACACGTGTGACTAGAAAAATAATTGTCCAAATTATATCAAGACCCAAATCAACACATGATTGAAGATACCACTTTGAAAAGATGCCAAATGAAAGAAGATACCAAATGATGAAAATACCATCAAGGAATAAGTCAAACCCTCTACACTTCTCATGGTGACACAAAGTACCAAGACGAGAAATGTTTGTCTTCCAAAGAGACACGTCATCGGGATCAAATATCAAACGAAGACAACTAATGTTCAAAAAGCATATAGGATTGCTCCCTCAAGATGTGTGCATTATTTCTGATTTTGCGTTTGAATACAAAATGCACACACATGAGATCATCACTCTCCATATATATATATATATATATATATATATATATATATATTATTCAAACACTAGTCATGTTCAAGAAAGGCAAGAAATTGCAATACCAATTTAAAGAACGGTGTTTTACTCAAAGTAGGATAGCTTCCCAAAGAATAGTGCATTAACAAGAAGTATGACTTTTGAATGTCAATGCACAAGAATTGGATCATTGCTTTCCCAACCCAAGAGAGCACAAAATAAATTTTGAGTAAAGCAACAAGGATCCAAAAGATACAAGGAAGACAAATGAGAGTTAGATCAACGCAAATCCTTGGCAATCAAATAAGGCAATTTAAAGCAAGAGCCAAAGTGAATATGATCAATATATTTACCACAAATATGATTATCACTTTTCAAGACAAGTAATATATGGAGATATTTCGCGGTGGTGGATTCAAAGATATATTCAAGATCATATTCACAAAACATAAGCATATGGCAAAGGATAGGAATTAAAAGCCATGCTTAGATAGATAGATATTCTTGATAGCTTCAAATATTCACGCGGTCATGCAAAGCAACTCCAAAGAGTAGCTTGAAGCAATTGGTTTCCCAAAAAGATATATGAGAACATATTTAGGGAAAGCCATATCAAGAACTTCCATCACAAACAAGATCCAACGGTGAGGTGCAAAAAGCATTTAAGCAAACGGGAACTTGTTTGAGAAACATGCCACATAAGAATAAGATAATGAAGAATATCAATTCTAGGTGGCAATACCTCACATGTTCACATTTTCTAGGTTTGTAATATGCACAAAGCTTATAACTCCCCCATAATGTGATAATCCAATTTTTTCTTAACAAGAGGCAAGCAAGATCAACTAGAGATACTTAATGGACATTATAGAATTTGAATTTCTCATGAGAATGATATACCACATAGAGAGTAGATAAAAGTGATATATCATCACTAAGTGGTATTCCTCATGTATACATATTTTAGGATTGTGAGGTGCACGAAGCATATCACTCCCCCAAAATAGGATAGCCCATTAATCTCTCAAAAATAGAGCCAACAAGATAAGTTAACAAATAAAAGCAAAAAGGCTCAAAACAAGTAAGTGGTGTGCAAACCAACATACACATACTTGATTTCTCAAGATAAGTAAGTAGAGAGCACAACACATACAAACACTAGCAAGGTACAAAACCAAACACATGCAAGGGTGCAAGCAACTTTCAATGTATAAATGATATAAGCACAAGTTACCGCAAGGAGGAACATTGGATATGAGATAGAATAATATAATCCAAATGACTTGACTTGAGAGAATATAATTGATGAAGATCCCTTAATTCTTCATAATGTAGCCAAGTTTCCAATGCCCTCCAATAACACCTATTGATCAAGTTTTAGCTTGTTGGTCCCCAACCAAGTTGGGTCCTAAGAGGTTAGTCACAATAGGCTTGGCAACCCAAATGGTGCATTTCTTGTCACCACTTTGAGTACCAACAAATTTGGCAAACACATTGCCAACCTTATCCTTCCGAAGAGAATAAACATCATCAATAATAATGGGGTTGGATAAGGTACCATTAGTGCATGAAGAAGCAAAGTGGCCCTTCTCACGGCATATGTAGCAACATTTGCTTCCTCCTTTCTTCTTAGTTGGAATCTCGACTTGAGGAGGGTTATCTTGATTCTTCTTGGGAAGAGACCGTTCTTCAACTTGAGGAGCTTGAGTTTGAACTTGAGGCTTCTTCCCTTGTTGCTTCTCACTAAAAGGCTTCTTCTTCAAAGGGCAAGATCTAACATGGTGCCCTTCAACTTTGCACTTGAAGCAAACAATCTTGGCCGAATCTTTAGCTTGTTCTTGGCCCTTGTTCTTCTTGTTAAACTTGGACTTGTTCTTGATGTTGGAGTTGAATCCAAGTCCACTCTTGTCATTGGGGCGTCTTTGAACACTCAACACATTGTCAAGTGTGGACTTCCCAACATGACGCTTTTCCAAATCTTTCTTCAAAGAAGAGACTTGGGCCTTGAGCTCTTTTAATCCCTCTACATGGTTAGTATCAACAAAAACACTAGAGGAAGTGGATGCTTCATTGTTAGAGCAACAAGGCATGGAAAGTAATTCATCACAAGATTTAGCAATAGTATGTGATGTAGAATTATAAGGACTAGCACATGGCAATAGATCATTTAGAGTAGAAGTAGTGTCATTGTCCGCATGAGGCTCACAAGATGTTACCTTTGTAGTGATAGCCTCATGAGCTAACTTTAGCTTCGCATGGGATGCTAGAAGATCCTCATTAGAGCTAGAGAGCTTTTCATGACTTTCTTCCAATTTCCCATACTTGCTAGTTAGCAACTCAAGTTGAGCTCTTAGCTCAACATTCTCCTTCAAAATAGATGCTTCACGAGAAATTGAGTTAGTAGCACAAGCATCATTATCATTAGAAATGGAAGAAGACAATTTGGCAAGCTCATCATTCAATCTAGCATTTTCCTCAATAATATTAGCATGATCACACGAGAGAGTAGAGGAACTAGGCACATAATTTTTAGATAGTTGAGTTTGGAGTTGATCATGAGACTTGGTAAGGAGAGAGTGTTCACTTTCCAAAGCCTTATGAGCTTTGTCAAGTCTCTCTATATCCTCAACTAGTCTAGCATTGCCAACACCAAATTCAACTTTTTCCTTTTTAAGCACTTTATATTTAGCAATAGCATAATCTCTTTCCTTAATGATTTTAGCAATAATGAGATCATTTGATTCATCAAGAGATTCAAGTTTCTCCTCAAGAGACACTCGAACCTCATGCTCTTCCTCAAGAGCATTTTCTAAGGATGCTTTTTCCATAGCATCCTCTCTTTCGACCCTTCCCTTTTCTTCAATGATTTCCTTGCACTTAATAGCATAAGACAAAATTTCACACAAATAAGAGCAAGCTTTACTATCATTAGGAAGAGCATCAAAAACCATCTCACTCTTCTCCTTTAAGGAGTCAATATCATCCTCTTTTAATCCATAATAATCTTCATCCTCATCATCACAAGATGTAGAGGGTTCCAAAGATGGAGAAACCTTTGAATCCATAGCCATAAGGCAAAAGTGAGTAATGGACGATGACGATGAAGAATTACTTGAAGCACCATTGAGGTCCATGTCTTGTTCCAACAAAAGTTAGAATTCCTCTACATTGTTAGCCACACAAACACAAGAGGATATGGAAACATTATTTTCATGGCAACAAGACATAGGAAGCATATCATCATGAGATTTAGCTAAACAACTAATACATGATATGCAAGGACTATCAACACTAGCATGTAAGACATTTGGAGTGCTAGAAGTGTTTAAGTCAAAAGATAGAACATTGCAATGAGATAGAGACGAAATATATTCCATAGAATATTCACCATCAACAAAGCAATTTCTATGACCACTCACCATATCGTTACCTTGTGACAAATCACATGTATGTGAAGTGGTAAAAGTTGTGAACTCATCACGACCGGAGGTGGAAGGAGAACAATCATTCTCAATAATGTTGGACACTTCATATTTATCTTGAAGCTTGGTCCAAATCTCATGAGCGTTCCGGAAAGGCATGATTGATGCAAGAACTACATCGCTCAAAACACAAATGAGACCATTAGATACTTGAGTATCGAAATGAGAGTTTTTCTCACCCTCTAAAGATAATTCTTGGGAATCTTTTGGAGGAGAAAAACCCACATCTACAATGCTCTCAATATAATTTGGACCCATGGCACTAAAAAGATTAAGCATGCGATGTTTTCAAACATCATAATTTGTGCCATCGAATATAAAAGTGGAATCGTGCACTAATTCTCTAAACGACATCTTTACTCTCTAGGCGGTAAAGCCCTAAAAGAGAGCCCAGGCTCTGATACCAATTGAAAGGACAAGGATGTCGCCTAGAGGGGGTGAATAGGCGATTTAAAACTTTTCTGATTTAGACTTGATAATTGCGGAATAAAACTAGGTGTTTAAATTAACAAGCCAACAACCTTAATAAACTAGGTCACCTATGTGCACCAACGACTTATGCTAAACAAGACAAGCAACAAGGTGATAGCAAGATAGTACTTCAAGCACGAAGGCTATCACAATGTAAAGTGCATAAGTAAAGAGCTCGGTATAGAAATAACCGAGGCACGCGGAGACGACGATGTATTCCCGAGTTCCTCCTTTTTAGGGGAGTACGTCTCGTTGGAGGGGTGTGAGTTTCAAACTCAAGATGCCACAAATGGCCTCACCCTATTCTCCGATGAACCTCTGAAAGGATCGTATGGCCACCTAGAGGGGGGGGTGAATAGGTGCTACTCCAATTTTTAATTCTTTTTCGATTAAGGCTTGACTAAAAGGTAAATTCTCTAGATATGCAACTATGGTGAATTTACCTATATGACAAGTTAAGTCTAAACAAGATAAGATACAAGTAGTAAATAACTAGAAAGGATTAACCGATAGGAAAGCACGCGGAGACAAGAATGTATTCCCGAGTTCCTCCTTTTTAGGGGAGTACGTCTCGTTGGAGGGGTGTGAGCTTCAAACTCAAGATGCCACAAAAGGCTTCACCCTATTCTCCGATGAACCTCGCACAAAAGCTCGGTCCACCTTTCTTTATCGGAATCCTCCAAAGCGGAATCCGGAGCACAAAAGCTCGTTACAACAACTTGAGGCTCAACCCACAAAAGGATTGGGGGCTCTCAATCACCAACAACACCTGCTACACAAAAGTAACAAGCAAGTGAGAACAACAAGATGCCTAGGTTTTCCTAGTGGAAACCCTAGGCTCGAATCCCTCAAGTGAATGAAGGGGAAATGAAGAACACTTCGGTGGAGTTGTAGATCCGGGCCTTCTCCTTCAATCCTCCAAGTATGAGTGAGTTTGGGTGGAGGGATTGGGAGATACAATGATTCTTGAGCTTGCAACAATGGAGTACTTCGAATCTGGGCGAGCTCATCTTCTTGGAGAAGAAGCAGTCTTTATATAGGGGTCCCTGAAAATCTAACCGTTATGTGCAGAAAAACTGCACAGCGGTACTACCGCTGGGACAGCGGTACTACCGCTGCCTGCTTCCCTGCGGTACCTAGTGCACTGCAGAACCCAGCAGCAGCGGTACCTCGCAGAGGTACCGAAGTTGCCAGGCAGAGCGGTACTACCGCTGCACGGCCCGGTAGTACCGCTGGGATCGATCGATTAAAATGAATGAACCCAGCGGTAGTACGAAGCAACTACCGCGGGGTACCGTGACCAATACAGAGAGCAAAAACGGCCTAGCGGTACCACTGGCAGTACCACCAGCGGTAGTACCGCTGGCTGAAACCAGCGGTATCACACGGTACTACCGCCAGGAGGAGTACCAGCTGTGCTGCAGGAGTCCCGCTCCAGGTGGAGCGGTACTACCGCTGCGACAGCGGTACTACCGCCAGACACAGGAATGCTCACTGTGCTGATTTCCAGGGTTACAAGCTCCACAAGACATAATGTATCAACGAGATATATCTGCAATTGTCAAGCGCACATTAGTCCTGATAATGTGTTGTCATTAGACTCCAAAATAGATTTACGAGCAAGTATGCTCTTTGAATCTCCCCCTTTTTGGAGTATGATGACAACACATTAAAAAGGTTGACAAAATATAGGTGGGCTCCCCCTAACTATATGCATTAGTAGAATTTTACGTTTGAATGCAAAATGCATATAGGTTAGGATCAACACTCCCCCTAGATTTTATAAACCGGGCAAGTTTATTGAAAACAAACAATAAGGCACAACTTGCACAACGGTAAGACATGAGATAAAAGCACATAAAGTCCACATAGGCTTACAATAATTTAAGGTCCACATGTCTTACCCCATGAGTTCAACGAAAGAAAAAAAACGAGATACAAGAGGTGCACAAGCGAACAAACACCAAATCGAGAAAAACAAGCTTGTGCCCTCAACCATGCAACTCCCCCGGACAACCTAATAGAACCATCTCCCCCTTGGCATCATGATTCCAAAAAGGGAGAGGCATAGCTAACGTCCCAAGAGGAAGTCACTCTTCATCGGAGGTGGAGGCTGCAGCAATGTCGTCACTTTTATCGGCTGAAACTGAACCATCCTCACCACTTGCATCACCCTCCGCATCATCCTCACCATCATCATCCTCAGAAGCTTCTTCATGAGCAGCGGATCGACCAACCTGAGTGCGAGACCAAGGGACATCTGGCTGAGAAGTGGATGCATCATCCTGAAGATCATAGTCCACCCAATCGCGACGGTGCTTGAGCCAATCAGCTTCTGCAGTAATTCTATCCTCAGACCCGGCCTTAACCGGAACGCCTAAGTGCTCAAAACGCTGACGGTTGAGTTGACGCTCTTTCTTGTTCCTCTCATGTTCTTTATAGGCCCTCTTGTCAGCATCATCAATGCGGCAAAAGATGGTCTTTACAGCACCAGCCAGCCACTTCTTGAACCCATTGTCTTGAGCATTTGCCTTGGGGGGAAGTTCAAACAAGGGATCATCCTCATCATCATTGGAACTTTCTTGTTCAGCGGGAATAAGTGGAGGAAGATGTTTCTTTATGCTCAGCTCCTTGACCTTGTGGTCGGTGGGATCCTCCTCATTGTCCAAAAGAGCCAACGGAAGCTTCTTCTTGACCCACGTGGAAATGATCAATTGCATAATGTGAGCCCCAAATATAGAAGGTCGCCTTTTCATCACCACAGCATACAATTCATGCCATATGATGTCCATCACATCCAGCTTCTTGCCTTGCCCAACCATGATAGAGGATTCAAACATAAGATCAATGAGTTTGCCATGGATTTGGTCAAAGTTTCCCACACGAGGCATAACGGTGTTGCGGTAGATCCGATGCATGATGTCCCAAACCTTTAGCAAATTCTTTTGGAACCCCACCATGGCACGTCCTTGGATGTATAAGTCAAAGAGGACCTCGTGCTTCATCGGATTTGAGTTATAGTTGATGCGAAAGAATTGTTGCTGAGCATCTTCATTCAACACAAACCCATTTTCAGCCAACCCAAGAAGAGAAGCAAAATCAGCCCATGTGGCCTCAAGAACCTCATCTTTTGACATCCATTTAATCCGTCTTGGCTCATCCGCGAAGAAGTGAACGGTGGCAAAGAATTGCATGACAAGGTGATCATTGAAATTCTGCTGCAGCCCAATATAGTCATAGATCCCAAACTCTTTGCAAATCTCAATAGCATCGCCAAAATACCGAAGGTGCTTCTCCATGTGATCGGTGTCAATGCAAAACTGTTCACAAACCTTGGTCTTGTGCTTGGGAAGGACTTCATAAAAGATCTTCTCTTGAAACAGATTGTGGAACCCCGGAGTGGTGTAAGTACGGAGCTTAGGAGTGGCATAGGGGTTCATCCTTCTTTCTTTGACAAAATCCCTTGATGACATGAGATTGAGCGACTTGCTCTGAGCAGCTCTGAGCTTTGCAGCATTTGACTTCTGACGGCGAGTGGTCTTTTCAGGCATAACTTCAGGCTCTTCATCTTCGTCAGCTAGGTCTTTGCCTGAACGAGCACGCTTAGCAGCCCGCTTGGTGTGACTCCCACTAGCCTTCTTACCAGCACCTGTGATAGCATAGGAGGATAGCAGGGAGATAAGTATTGCAAAAACATCGAGACCAAACGAAAAGAATCCAGATTGCACAGTTCTGGAAAATGCCAGTTCCAGCGGTAGTACCGCTGGTCCACCGGTAGTACCGTGGAGCGGTAGTACCGCCACGAGGGCGGTAGTACCGCTACCACCAGATCTAGCGGTTGACTTCCCGGTACTCGCTCGATCTATGGAAACTTCCAACAAAACTTTGCAATGAGGATCCTAGACTAAGTGCCATCTATTTCCTACAACTTCTACCACAAGAACTACGGAAAAACCTAACCCCATTGCATCTCAACGAATCGACTAGGTTGAGAGGTAGGAGTGAGAGATTTACCGGAGCTCATCGCGGAGGAGAGGAGGAAGAAGAGGGTGCTTTAGCTTCTTTCTGGCCGGAGAGGGGCTATCCAGGCCGGAGGTGTGCTCCCCGGCGACGAACCGTGGCGGCGGCGGCAGCGGTGGGGTGGTTTTCGAAGGAGAGGGTCGAGGGTGGAGGGGATAGAAAAGAAACTACCCCTCCACGCCCAACTTAACCTCTGGTGAAAACGAACCCAGCGGTAGTACCGCTGACCCAGCGGTAGTACCGCCCGAACTGGTACTTACGGTAGCCAGCGGTGGTACCGTTCCTGGGAAGGAACGGTAGTACCGCTGATATGCCGGTAGTACCGCTACCTGGTACTATTGACTTCCAGCAAATTCTGGGAATTCAACGGTAGTACCGGGTACCTGGTGACTACGGTACCGCTCGAGGGACTGCTGTGCCTGGAAACTCCAGGCAACGGTAGTACCGCGAGGGCACCGGTAGTACCGGGCACTTTTGCCACGAAACGTCGACGGGTTGGTCACAAAGTTTTACAAATAGAGAGAGGTGTTTGTGGGATAGGATATTGGCTTAGGATAGAGTAAGTAACTGGGGGAAGAGAGGCAAACCAAGTTTGCAAGAATCAAACAAGAAAAGCCAAACTTGGTGCTCTCCACAAGATACACAAGAGGTCCAAATAAAATCCAAATAAACCAAATAAGATCCAACTCCTCACACAGAGGAGGGCGGTGGCCTAGGCCACCATGTATGAGTGTGTGGTGTGACACCGCGAAGATGTATCTTGGGTTCACGGCCACTACTCGTCATTTAAGCTCACAATTCATGAAATGAAAATAGAGAGGCAAATGAGTTCTTAATGTCGGCATAATGGGGGGAGGGATAGTCCAATAGATTAGGACCGCACTCCCCCTATGTCCATGCCTACATCCAAACCAAATTACTATTGTCTAATATGGGTAGGTATGCAAGAAGTCCACTAAGTCCAATTGCTTATGTCCACCACATTTAGTTCTCCTCTCAACTCCTTGAATCTTGCTTCACCAAGAGGCTTTGTGAACATATCGGCGAGTTGATGCTTGGTGTTGACATAGTTGATTGCAATATCACCCTTTTCAACATGATCTCGAATAAAATGATACCGGATCTCAATGTGTTGGTCTTCCCATGAAGTACCGGATTGTGAGCAATTTTGATGGCACTTTCATTGTCACATAAAAGAGGCACTTTGTCACAAATGACACCATAATCCTTTAAAATTTGCCTCATCCATAATAATTGTGCACAACAACTTCCGGCGGCAATGTATTCGGCTTCGGTGGAGGACGAGGCCACACAATTTTGCTTCTTGGAAGACCAACTCACAAGAGACCTACCAAGGAATTGGCAAGTACCCGAAGTTGATTTTCTATCCATTTTGCAACCCGCCCAATCCGCATCCGAATAACCTACAAGATCAAAGCTTGTCCCATGGGGGTACCAAAGACCATAGTTAGGAGTATCTATCAAGTATCTTAGAATCCTTTTAACCGCGGTTTCATGACTTTCCTTAGGACTTGATTGGAATCTTGCACACATACCCACACTAAACATAATATCCGGTCTAGATGCACAAAGGTAAAGTAAAGATCCAATCATAGAACGATAAAGCTTGGGATCAACTTCCTTACCCTTCGGATCTAAGTGTAGATCCGCCTTAGAGTCCATGGGAAACTTATATGGCTTGGCGTTGTTCATATCAAATTTCTTGAGCATGTCTTGAATATACTTGGCTTGACATAAGAATGTTCCTTCACTATATTGGTGGATTTCAAAGCCAAGAAAATACTTCAATTCTCCCATCATGGACATCTCAAATTCCTTGGTCATTAGCTTAGAGAATTGATCACTAAATTCATGGTTAGTAGAACCAAAGATAATATCATCAACATATATTTGGCATACGAAAAGCTCTCCATTTATCCTTTTTGTGAAAAAGGTGGGATCGATTACCCCAATTTCAAAACCATGGTCTACTAAGAACTCCTTGAGATGATCATACCAAGCACGTGGAGCTTGCTTGAGCCCATAAAGGCCTTATGTAGTAAGTAGACATGGTTAGGAAATTTAGGGTCTTCAAAACCCGGAGGTTGTTTCACATACACTAATTCATTTAGTGGACCATTTAGAAAGCACTTTTAACATCCATTTGATATAAGAATATTATGAGTAGATGCATAGGCAATTAGTAAACGAATAGATTCAAGTCTAGCAACGGGGGCATAGTTTCACCGTAGTCGACTCCTTCGATTTGGGTGTAGCCTTGTGCAACCAATCTTGCTTTGTTGCGAATGACTTGACCATGTGAGTCTTGCTTGTTCTTGAATATCCACTTGGTTCCAATGACATTATGTGATGTGTCTTTGGGTCTTTCAACTAATGACCATACTTTGTTGCGCTCGAAGTTGTTCAATTCTTCATGCATGGCCGCAACCCAATCCATGTCTTCAAGAGCATCATATACCTTGAGAGGTTCTAAGCTAGACAAACAAGAGACATGACCACAAAAGTTAGTTAATTGATTACGTGTGGACACACCCTTACGAATACTCCCAAGGATATTTTCTTTGTAGTGTTGGAGATGATCCAATGTTGATGCACGCCGAATGACTCGGCGTTCTATGGCTTGACCAATTGTTTCACCAACACGAACATCTTCATCATTTCCTTCATCTTGTTCATGGTCAACCCGAAGTGGAGTTCTTGGAGATGGGGGTTCATCATGTTCTTGTTTCCACTAGAGTTGGGTGGGTCTTGACCATTATCTTGCTCATGTGGATGACTATCATGATCTTGTTCTTGTATAGCTTGTTGATCAATGGTTGAGGTGGATGGTTCAACTTGAGTAGAACTTGTTCCTTCTTCTTGAGTGTCCATAATAGGTTCTTCAATAGGAATAAGTTCCCCTATGCCCATAGTTCTTATGGCTTGAGGTGGAGGTACATCACCTACATTATCATGATCAATATGCTCCGCTTGGGAGCCATTATCCTCGACAAACTCCACATTCATAGATTCTTCAACACATCCGGTGGATATGTTGTAGACCCTATAAGTATGGGAGTTTGCGGCATATCCAACAAAAATACCATCAAAAGTTCTAGATTCAAATTTAGCAATTGGGCAACCTTTAATGTAAACATGGCATTTGCATCCAAATACGCGAAAGTAAGAGACATTTGGCTTTTTACCGATAAGGAGTTCATATGGTGTCTTTTTCATGAGAGGACGAAAGAAGAGCCGGTTGGAGTAGTGGCAAGCGGTATTGATGGCTTCGGCCCAAAAGTTATATGGGGAATGAAATTCGGCCAACATAGTTCTTGCCATATCAATAAGAGTGCGGTTCTTCCTTTCGGCGACACCATTTTGTTGGGGAGTATAAGCAGCGGAATATTGGTGTTGTATGCCTTCCCCACTTAGGAAATCATCCATAGTGTAATTCTTGAACTCCGTACCATTGTCACTTCTTATTGCCAAAATCTTGGAGTCATATTGGCGTTGAACTAAGGTTGCAAAGTCAATGAATACTTTTTGAGTTTCACTCTTCCTCTTGAGGTAGAAAGTCCAACAATATCTTGTATAATCATCCACAATCACCAAACAATATTTCTTGCCACCAAGACTATCATATGTGGGAGGCCCAAAGAGATCCATATGAAGGAGCTCCAAAGGCCTCTCGGTGGAGATAATGCTCTTCTTGGGATGATTCTTTTCATGCATCTTTCCGGCTATGCAAGCACTACAAGGACGATCTTTGGAAAAATTAACATCGGTTAGTCCTACCACGTGTCCACCCTTCACAAGAGTTTGCAAATTTCTCATACCGACATGGCCTAGCCGGCGATGCCAAAGCCAACCCTTGTCGGATTTAGCCATTAGACACGTGGCGATTTGAGTGGTCTCTTTCGAGAAATCGACCACATACAAACCGTTTACACGAAATCCAACAAAGGCTACTTTAAGAGTTTGAGTGAAAAGGATGGTCACGTGGTGTTTATTAAAGATAACGGTGTAACCGACATTGCATAATTGACCAACGGAAAGTAAATTATATGAGAGAGATTCAACAAGTAGGACCTTCTCAATGGATAACTCCGGAGTGATCACTACATTGCCATATCCCAATACCTTAAGTCTTGCATTATTCCCGACGGTGACATGAGAAAATGTGAGTAATTGATTCAATAGGCCCTTTACTACTTCTTTGCTTCCGGTCATGTGAGAAGAGCACCCACTATCAATGAGCCATGAAGATCCACCGGAAGAAAAGTCCTACAAAGAATCAAGTCTTTGTTTTAGGTACCCATTGTGAAATGGGTCCTCTTTTGTTAGTCACAAGGGTCTTTGGAACCCAAATAGCATAGTGATAATCATCTCCATATGAAGTGCCAACATATTTAGCAAAAACACAACCATCTATAGATTTCATAAGAACATATGAAGGGTTGTATTTTCCCGCAAAGTCATTGTGAGTGGCATTGCCCCTTGTGGCATCACCACTCGCAATGGTAGTCTCTTTTGCTTGTGCGGGCTTGGCATTCTTCTTGTTCGTGTTCTTCTTCTTCTTCTTGGCAACATAACCAAGACCCTCTTTCCCTATGTGAGGCTTTTGCGCTTGCAAGAGCTCATAAAGAGGTTTCTCACCTTGAGGGCTAGAGGCCTTGGCAAGTTCATTCTTCAACCTAGCATTTTCCTCAATGATATTTGCATGATCACAAGAGCAAGTAGAGGAGCTAGGTTCATCAATTTTAGTAGATTGTATTTGAAGTTGTTCAAAAGACTTGGTGAGAATAGAGTGTTCACTCTCCAAGGCCTTGTGAGCCTTGGTGAGCGACCCTAACTCATCGGCTAGTCTATTATGACCAACACCAAATACGACCTTTTGTTTCTCTAAAACATTGTATTTAGCAATAGCATGGTCACGTTCTTTAATGATCTTAGAAAGAGTTTCATTTTGAGATTCATCAAGATTCTCAAGCTTCTCCTCAAGAGAAACTCGAAGTTCATGCTCTTCCTCAATCGCCTCGGTAAGGGAAGCGATCTCATTAGCATATTCTCTTTCTAGTCTCCCCTTTTCTTTAAGGAGATCTTGTGCGATGCCATATTGACTCATAAGAATCTCAAGCCGAATCTTGCTTTCACCTTGCAAGTTAGTCATCAAGAAATCCAAAGCAACATTTTCTTCCTTAACTCTAAGACTCATAAATTCATGCATTTCATTCATAGTCTTAGGAGGAAGGGAAGGTGATACCTCGGAGAGCTTGGCCATGAGACACGTAGCGGATTTGGTGGTGACATTATCATTGGGGGATTCAAAGAGAGAAGGGGTTGTCGATGAAGCAATGGCTAAAGCGGCCACTTCACTTGTGGTTGTTTCTTCTTCATCACTCTCATCCCCGGACATATATTCCTCTCTCACCACCAACACCTTGGAAGGTAGCTTCTTGTTGGGATTGAACTTCTTGAAGTAAGGCTTCGTGGGAGAAGAACTTGACGCTTCCTTGCGAATGAGTCTTCCTCCATGTTCTTCACGGTTCTTGTAAGGGCATTGGGCAACATAGTGGAATTGATCTTGACAATTGAAGCAAGTCTTCATTTTTGGGTTGCCTTCCTTGTAGCCTCTTGCTTTATGCTTTTTATCCACATAAGCTTTAGCTTTAGATGGATTTTTCCAAAAGTCCTTCGCCATGAGAGCCACATAATCTCTATGAGCACCCTTGAGTTCCTCGGGTGCCAAGTAACTTCCCTCTTCATGATCTTGGTCTTCATCTAGTTCCACAACCTTGGCCTTCAAAGCAAGTGAGGAACTTTGGGCCATTCCAAGAGCTCGGGCACGAGAGTCTCTAGCAATTTGAGCTCGGACCTTGTAAGATTGCATCTCTTGCATGACTTCATTTGAGGTCAAGAGGTCATAGTTGTGCTTCCCTTGGAGACTATTCAAGTCGTTCTCTTCAAACGGCATGAGGGCATTCACATACTTCCTCTTGATGTAAGTATCATCCACATGTTTAGCACCAAGGTCTCTAAATGCGGTAGCAAGAGCCTTGAGCCTTTGATACATCTCCTCATGAGTTTCATCATCTTTCTTGTAGAAGCCTTCAATTTGATTGCTCATGGCTTCATATCTATTTCTTCTCATGCTCTCATTTCCAACAAACACCTCCGTGAGATTGTTCCATGCTTCCTTGGCGGTGGTGCAATCTTCAATGTGATGGATGTTCTTTTCACCCACGGCAACACGGATCACATCAAGAGCGGTGGAATTTAGTTGAGCTTCAACTTCTTCTTTCCTTGTCAAGTCATTTTCATCCACCGGCTTGAATCCATCAACAATGATCTTCCAAAGACCTATGCAACCACTTTTCAAGTGAGATTTCATAGAAGATTGCCAACGGGTAAAGGAAGATGCATTAAGACTAGGTGGAGCTCCTCTTAAGTGAATAGGAGGATGAGGCACGGGTAGGTCGGGAGAGTATGCAAAAGGAACTCTAGCATGCTCTCCCTTCCCATTAGGTGTTTTAGGTGAGGATTCATTTTTATTTGAGTTCACCCCCGCTTTCTCTTCGACACTTACATCCGAGGGCTTCTCCTTAGGAAGCCTCCTTAGGAGGAGCCTCCGGAGTTAGGGAGGAGTCGATACCCTTTGCCACCATGAGTTGCTCTAACATTTTGCGCAACTCTCCCATTTGAGTATCCATAGAGGACTTCAAGGAAGTGAAGTCCTCCACGGAAACAGAAGTGGGAACGATGGTGTCATCGGGTATCTCATTCCCATGTTCGTCGAGGGCCATATTTCTCTTAGGCGGTTAAGCCCGAATAAAGAGCCGAGGCTCTGATACCAATTGAAAGGATCGTATGGCCACCTAGAGGGGGGGGGTGAATAGGTGCTACTCCAATTTTTAATTCTTTTTCGATTAAGGCTTGACTAAAAGGTAAATTCTCTAGATATGCAACTATGGTGAATTTACCTATATGACAAGTTAAGTCTAAACAAGATAAGATACAAGTAGTAAATAACTAGAAAGGATTAACCGATAGGAAAGCACGCGGAGACAAGAATGTATTCCCGAGTTCCTCCTTTTTAGGGGAGTACGTCTCGTTGGAGGGGTGTGAGCTTCAAACTCAAGATGCCACAAAAGGCTTCACCCTATTCTCCGATGAACCTCGCACAAAAGCTCGGTCCACCTTTCTTTATCGGAATCCTCCAAAGCGGAATCCGGAGCACAAAAGCTCGTTACAACAACTTGAGGCTCAACCCACAAAAGGATTGGGGGCTCTCAATCACCAACAACACCTGCTACACAAAAGTAACAAGCAAGTGAGAACAACAAGATGCCTAGGTTTTCCTAGTGGAAACCCTAGGCTCGAATCCCTCAAGTGAATGAAGGGGAAATGAAGAACACTTCGGTGGAGTTGTAGATCCGGGCCTTCTCCTTCAATCCTCCAAGTATGAGTGAGTTTGGGTGGAGGGATTGGGAGATACAATGATTCTTGAGCTTGCAACAATGGAGTACTTCGAATCTGGGCGAGCTCATCTTCTTGGAGAAGAAGCAGTCTTTATATAGGGGTCCCTGAAAATCTAACCGTTATGTGCAGAAAAACTGCACAGCGGTACTACCGCTGCCTGCTTCCCTGCGGTACCTAGTGCACTGCAGAACCCAGCAGCAGCGGTACCTCGCAGAGGTACCGAAGTTGCCAGGCAGAGCGGTACTACCGCTGCACGGCCCGGTAGTACCGCTGGGATCGATCGATTAAAATGAATGAACCCAGCGGTAGTACGAAGCAACTACCGCGGGGTACCGTGACCAATACAGAGAGCAAAAACGGCCTAGCGGTACCACTGGCGGTACCACCAGCGGTAGTACCGCTGGCTGAAACCAGCGGTATCACACGGTACTACCGCCAGGAGGAGTACCAGCTGTGCTGCAGGAGTCCCGCTCCAGGTGGAGCGGTACTACCGCTGCGACAGCGGTACTACCGCCAGACACAGGAATGCTCACTGTGCTGATTTCCAGGGTTACAAGCTCCACAAGACATAATGTATCAACGAGATATATCTGCAATTGTCAAGCGCACATTAGTCCTGATAATGTGTTGTCATTAGACTCCAAAATAGATTTACGAGCAAGTATGCTCTTTCAACCTCGCACAAAAGCTCGGTTCACCTTCCACTATTGATTTCCTTTTGGGCGGAAATCGAATCCCTTACAACAATCTTGAGGCACAACCCACAAAAGGATTGGGAGCTCCCAAGTGGCCACAAAAGGCCTCCACCGCCACAAAAGGCGTGCACCGCCACAAAAGGCGTCTAGGATCCAAAGACCCAAGAGTAACAAGTTCACAAGTTTTCAACTTCCACGAATCCTCGTGGAGAGCACAAACCGATGCAACGAAGCAATGGCAAGAGCACAAGTGCTCAAATCTTTCACTCTCAAATCCCACCACAAGCAACTAATGCTTATGGGGAGAGAAGAGAGGAAGAACAAAGGAAGAACACCAAATCCCTCCAAAATCTAGATCCAAAGGCTTCCCCTCACTTAGAGGAGAGATTGATTGGTGGAAAGGTGGATCTAGATCTCCTCTCTCTTTCCCTCTAATTTGAGGCAAGAATCATGGAGGAATAGAGAGAAATCCAAGCTCAAGAAGGTCAACAATGGGGGGCTTTTTCGTTACTCACTTGAGAGCCTCTCTTGATAGTACGCCGTCTATCCTATACCGGTCTCCCACTAACACCACGAGACCGGTAAAATAAAACCCTATCAAGATCATACATTTGCCTTGCGCATTCCACTTGAGCTAGATGATGACGATCTTGATCTCTTCAAGTGGAACACATTTCTTGATTGTGCTTGCTAGCACATGCTTGATGAAGGCTTCTTCAAATGTTCCCCCATACTCCATTATGGGAGAGCCTCGCTAAGCTCCGTTTCACAAAGATGATGTCTTGAATCCTTCAAGACAAACTTGCAATATGCTTAACTCTTCACATGACCATTCTTCATAAAACCCTAGGATGAAACCTTGATCATCATGTAATCTTCTAGAGTCCAACACATGAACTCCAATCTTTTCCTATGGACAAGATCTATAAGTATATCTCAATGCAAACATTAGTCCATAATGATTGTCATTAATTATCAAAACCACGCATGGGGCAACACATGCACTTTCAATACGGAGTCCTAAACCTAGCCGGCAAGTATGCCGCCTTCCGTCTTGGTGGCTTCATGGGCTTCTGTCCTGGGCCTCCTCCTTGCCGGCATCCGCCATCCTTGGTCGTCAGCTATCTGAGCCGCCTGGCAGGCAAAGCTTTTACCACCACTGCGGGCCACCCTGGACTAGCCGGATTGATCCATGCTGGTGATACCTCTAGTAGATATATCCCCAACACGGTGCTACGAAATTACTTCCAGTGAATGTTTTGTTTTCAATGCATTTGCTTTGATCGAAGATATGCAGCTTCAAGCCAAATATCGAGCATATACTGTTTCAAGCCAAATATACTCATCTCAATACATTTAATTGGTACTTTTTGGGTTACTTTAAGCTTACTAAATTATTTGTTGTGGCATTTTCATTGACTAAACACAAACGTTTTTTTTGTAGAGTATTACTTAGTAAGGTCACAACGTTGAGCAATTTCTTGCAAGGAAATGTTGAACCACATAAGGTCATAGGAAGGTATTTCCAGGACTTTTAATGTACTGCATTTCTCAGCCGCCCCAGATTTAACCTGACGGGGCTTTGATCTTTCTAGCACCTGTTAAAGTATGATAATGTATCCACACCGTACCTGCATTGCTGTTTGAAAATTAGAGGAAATATCTCAGAATGGAAGGCATGCCAAGTAGAGGAAGTATCTCAGCATGGAAGGATTAGACCCACAGCAAAGCAAGCATCAGCACTTTCATCGTTGCAAATGCATCCGATGACAGACTGTCAATTCATGAAATGCTCATCCATTTTCTTCTCATTTCTCTAGTGAAGCAGGAGCATCCAGTGGGGCTTAACTGCATTATTTGTGTATAGGTCAATCCTACTCAAGGTAAGAGTAGATCTTGAAGAGGTACTCATCCTATGTCGGGTGTACTACCTCCCAAAAAAGGTAGAATCTCTATCTAACAAGACTAACACCACTGATACTCTAAAACATAAGCATCCAGCACAGATAAACAGCCAACACCCTAATTCCACAAATGAACTGGAAAATAATGAAGAACCATAACCATCACATCCCAACATCAACAAGCAGCTATAACCAGATCACAGTGTTAATAAGGAAAAGTTGACATCTCATGCAGTAGATCAAATACATAGACTTAGGTGACACTGGAGTCCACACAGAGCATAAAATCCGGGCAACATCTGGGAAAAACTAGACCGGTAAAACATGTGCTCCTAACCTAGGCCTTGATAGCATACTTCCTCATCGGGAAGTACTTCTCTCGCTTCTTCTCCCTCTCGGTCTTCAAAGAGAGCTGTACATCATATACAAAGCTAATAAGCAACCCAAAAGTTTCACAGATAAGTTGAATTAGCCTCATAGAATGCTATAGAGGACACCAATGGGCAAAAGAGCACAATCTCATTAGCAAAACATGGATCCTAATAGAAAATTGAAGACCACAAAATATCTATTCTAAGAGAATATAAATCGCTATTCAGTTAGAACAGAAAATTCTTCCAAGATAACAAACCCAGAAATCACTAGGTGGAATTAAAACCTAACATGACATTACGCAATCACAAACAGCAAGACAATTGAGTCTTACGCGTGTTCAAAGGACAACAGACAGATAACAAGCATCCCAGCTCACACAAGCAATTAAAATAACAAAATAAAACTGTATTACGTCAACCTAGGATAAAACAGTTTGCAATATTATCACAGCACTATCAAACCCCAATGTGACTGCCAAACAAGAAATTCTAGCTTCACAGCAATCATAACCTTAACCATTACAATACAAATTCAACCAGCAAAGGGCAGAAGGATTTCATAAACTCGACTACCACAACATAACGACTACGCACACCATAAAAAATAGAGTATGTTTCGCAGCAATTTATTCCAAATTTGACGTAAAAACACATTCAACAAACATAAAAGGAATTCTTACACATCTAATAGTAGTATTTAGCAAGTACATATAAAGGTTAGCAATCTAACTAATCTCAGTATCTAATACAACATAGATTCAGTACTGGTGGTGCAACATAGCAAAGAGCTCTACCATGTAAACAAGAGCAATACAAGTATATAGACAGGAAGGAAAAAAAAAGTTCTACCTGGTGCTTGGTAAGACGCCTGCGGATGGCGCGGGTCTTCTGGGGCGGAGGTCGAGCGGGAGCAGCTTCTTGTTCTTGTAGGCCTCCCTTAAAGCAGACTTCTGCTTCTGCGAGATCACGGTGAGCACCCTGGCGATGGAGGTGCGCACCACCTTGCTGTGGCACAACAAAATAAAGGACCCGTGAGCACGAAGCGAACCCTAGGCGCGGACTAGGCTACAACGGAAGGAGGTAAATGAGGCACGTACATCTTCGAGAGCTTGTTGGGGGCGCCACCGGTGACCTTGGCGACGCGGAGAAGGGAGAGCTCCGCCTTGAGGTCCTTGAGCTGACCCTGCAGCTCCCCCTTGTTCTTCCCCCGCAGCTCGTGCACCTTGATCCGGGCTGCCGCAAATGGTCATGATAGTGTCAGATCCGGGAGGTAATAGAGAACGAAATCAATCAGATACGACGGCGAGGGAATTCTCGGCGGCTTACCCATTGCTGTCGGCGAGCTGGTCTGGCGCGGCGGCGGCGGCGGGAGGGGAGATGAGAATGAGGCGCAGAGCAGGGTGGGAGGCGGCTGCGTGTGGCTTTATATATGTGCAAGATAAAAACCCCGTGGGACGGAGAAACCCTAGGACTTGGTGGGCTTTTGGGCCTTTATGGGCTTAATTAACTGGTGATTACTGATAGCTTAGGCCTAACAGAACAGTTTGATTCTCTACAAAACAGCATGTTGAATTTTTTTGTTTTCCTTTTGAAGGGAAAAATTTAGGAATTTAAAAGTGAGACACTAGGACCCTTTTGTTTGGGCTGGCTGTGGCTGGCTGTGGGTGCTGTGCAGAAAAGTTGCTGTCAGAAAAAGCTGCTTTTCTGAGAAAGGTCTTTGGCAAACCAGCTGGCTGTCTGGCTGTGAATTGATAAATTCTCTGTAATACCCTCTGAGTCATATTTTTGCTCGTTTAATTATTATAACACGTCTACTAACTCAATAGATTTTTTAGGACAAAATAATATTGTTTATTGTGACGGACCATGCTGAAAAGTAATCGAAGCAATTAAATATTTTTTTGCGAAACGAAGCAATTAGTGTTCTTATGAATCGAACCAAAAGCTGCCCTGGACCATGGCATGCGTGCACAAGTAGCTAAGACTACCTATAGTGGGAGTAACTTCACTAGTAACATAGATGTCACATAAGCAAAAAAATCTACGTGGCATGTAATTAATGAGGAGAGATACAAATAGAGTAACTTAGCTAGTTACTTGTAATAATAGTAACATCACGCTTTTCAAGAGAAAATGAGTCTATAGAGTAATAAATAAGACAATCTATGACACCACCTCTATGTTGCTTTGCACTATGAGGGTAGTAACATAGTCTAGTAATATGTGTATGTTACTACTTGAAGTTACTCCCCATTAGGGCTGGTCTAACAGTTGTGAAAACGTGGCAGCGTGTGAGTGGTGGAGAGGAGAGTGGTGGAAGTAGGTGGGCTGCTCGGTTCACGTGATTGGTGCGGTGGTATTGGGTTGCTGGGTTGGTGCGTAGCGACGCGCGCAAAGGACGGTGGCAGTTCTACGTAATTAAGAGCAACCATGTGGGCAAGGGTATGTACTGGTTCGATTTTAAGTGGCAAAGCTGCGGGAAGCCATAAGAAGCACCTTCGGAGGTGCTTTTTTCAGTATGAAGGAAAGCGAGCTGCTTTGGAAGAAGCCCACCGCATCGCAGACCTCTTTGGCTCGTTTCGTCCACTTTTTTCTTCCGTGGAAAGCAGCTAGAAGCCCAAACAAAAGGCACTAAGATGGAGAGAAAATACACACGGGAAGGAGAATCGATTTTCACATAACGTAAGTCCATACTGACGAAATTGCAGAACCTTCGATATTGGATGTTACATGATTTAAGGGTGAAATTGAAAAGAAAGAGATTAGACCTCAATAAGGTTTTGAGGCTTCTTTTTAAAAGTATCTCATATGAAATTCTATTATGGATTAGATTCTACAAATTTTATTTCTTCCAAGGAGCCTAAAAAAGACACTGGTATTGTACAGAACAACACAAAACTAAGGAAATCCAGCAAAAGGATGATATAAAAATACATTTATTGAACGAACATTTGATTCAAGTCCAAGTGCAAACACTCTTCTCCCAAGAACGAAGTACAAGCACCAGTGCAGATATTTCAGCATGGCCAGACACTCCACTACTACATGTTTTTTTCTCCTTTCCACGAACATTTTACAAAGCTCAGGGTGGAAAGAGAGGTAAAACTCACAACGTTCTAATACTATGGTTGGGCAAACGTACAACGCCTTGACAAAATCACCAAACCTATATCAACTATGCAGTTCTCCGAAGCACAGGCAGCTAAGATTCTTCCTTGCTAAGTTTACCGAGTGCTCGTAGTCGTTCTTGCTGACCAAACACCATCTCCTCTCGCTCTCGTTTCTTCGCCAAGGCCTCCTCATCCAGCACCTGGATAGGTGACCATTCAGGCACAGTAAACCAGTCTTTGGTATGCACCAATAATTGCTCTTTCCTATCATGCCATTGAGGGCTTAGCTTCAGCGCGGCGTAGTCCATTGCAGTACCAGCAACCGCTAGGGTTACTGCATATTTCACTGCCCCAAAGTGGCCACCTGCAGTTACGATCAAAATGGAAATGGTGAGGCTTGGTTGGTGTGCTTAAGCCTTTATGGCATAATAGGTATACTGTATACATGAAAATAGAGGTTTTCTCCATTTTTTCTAAACACTACTGAAAGACCTTGCGACTTTCTTTATTCGAATATCCGAGAATCTTAATGCTCTCAGTGTGCGCATGCCAGATGTCTGTGCACAACTGACCAGCACACTTTTAACTCTAAAAAACATCTGTAGAGGAACTTAAATCTCCAAAACGGATTCCCTGTTGTCAAAGTTACATAGCAGTAACGATGGATGATTGAAGTTCAAAGCACACAAAAGCAATTATGCAGGGACCACTTGATCTGACAGAAATATGCACATTCACTCCAGTCCAAGATATGAAACTTACCCCCCATACAAGAAAAACTACCTGATTTCGCTTCGAGGTTTAAATTTTGTATGGAAAAAGAGGAAAGAAGAGTATCTAAAATTCTTGAGAAGTTTAGGAATGATGATAAGTTGAAAAGACCATATTAATGTGAAGTGAGAGTAGTTGTTTTGAGCTATGGAAATGCAAGCAAATACAAGAGCACATGTCTCCAGTCGTATCAACTGAATATACTGAACTGAGATTGTCTATTCATAAGTTGCTTGACTTTTTCTTAAAGCCATTGGATCAACATCAATCTTCCTCGTGGCCATCTCACTGTATATATAACTGATCTAAAGCCTAAAGATGTAACAGAATTTGAGACCTTTATTACATCTTTTTTTACTGAAAGAAAAACGCAAATTTAGGTTAGGAAGGGGATGAATCCTGACTGAAACTAATAATTGCAGCAATTTTTTACTAAATATTGCACATACTTGGACTACAATGTTTAGGTTTACTATTGTCTAGCTTGCGAGGAGTGATATTAACAAACATTTCAGGAATTCGAGAATTACCAAAAACGATTGAAATCTGCACTAGATCACTGACTAATCTCAAATACCCATGAGAAACCATGGTCAAACATACTTCGATCTTGAACTAGAATAGAGTTTGAATTGTTGTATACTTGCAGATATAACCAAAAAAAGATACTTATCACAAGAAAAAGGCTAAAAGTTTCATACATTGTTGAGGCCTGGGAAGTGACAGATTTATTTTAGAACTTTTTTTTTAATTCAGATCAGAAGATCCCATGGAGATACCGATGTGGATGTACAAAGTAATACAAGCAATATGGCATCTCAAGAAATATGGGAAGACAGACAACTCTGGCAATACTGAACTTGCTACTAACTTACTGCTCCTATGGCCACAGACACCTCACGATTACAGTAAAGTTGTAAATAAAGAGAGCAGCATAACCCTAAGGTGGCGTTGAAATGCCATGTTTCATGCATTTCTGCAATTGCAAAAATCCCTGGATCCGTTGAAAACAAAAGGGCCTTAATTACAGTACAAGATCATGGGATTTTTTTATTTTTATTTGATCATGTCTGAAATTGTAATTTGGGACACCTAGCTTCCAAGCACTTACACACGCTACAACTGACTGCACATGACTGACCACAATCACAAGTTTCCATGAACTCCAGTCTTTACTTTAATTTAATAGGTATCTTGGATCTGCTAGTGTGTGTGCTATCATTACCATAACTCTTTCCGATGTGAAAGTTTGTTGCTGCACCATGGTAACCAAATCCATAGGAACAATGAGGGACTGAGCACAACAGTCAAATTTAAAATCGACTTGAGGAAAACTGTAGACGCGTAAGTTTTACCAAAATATGTTAAGTATGAAAAGAAACAAAAATCAATATATAACTGTCAGTATAATGACCAACCTTGTATTCGGCCAAGAACAGCTCCACTAGCTAGCCCACCAACAACAGAATTCATGAGGTCATCAGGTGTTGTAGCTCGAGCATCTCTTGCAAGTTCACGTGCCCCTGAGTATCAAATAAGTTTGTTACCCTGATTCATTCACATGAGCAAACTGATATATTAGAGAAGAGCCTGTAATACCACAAAAGTTGGCCATGTGTAAGGTCACTGTTTTCTGTTTAAATCAGCCTTTAGCTTATTAGCTATATGTTTAACTTGCGTCCCTATATGCATATCCATTATGAAGCCAGCACGTGAAACTTGTACAACCCAACTAAAAGAGAGACATCAACCATATTCGGTGCCTTAAAAGAAAGCATGTTCATCTATGCCGAACAATGGAAGCTAAGCCCGGAAAAACTACACTGCTACAAAAACACATACAGGGCCACACCTACATCTTAGTTTAGCATCTAAAGAGTAAACTACACAAATCCCAGTGATGCTACAAAAACACATACAGGGCCACACCTAAATCTTAGTTTAGCATCTAAAGACAAAGAGTAAACTACACAAATCCCAGTGATGCTACAAAAACACATACAGGCCACACCTACATCTTAGTTTAGCATCTAAAGAGTAAACTACACAAATCCCAGTGATACTGAGCACTAGATCCATGGACACGTTCTTTTACTAATCAAGTACTCGCAGTGATGGAAACATCCTATATGGCGGTGTGAGCCATGTGTTGCGAAGTTATAGCTGCCACGCTGTCTATGTCATTATAGAGGAGCAAAGACCTTAAATCTCGTGATCAAAATATTGAAGAACATTTTAATGAAATATGACACGTGCTTTGGGGCAGAACACAAATTCTGATTTGATATGGAAAGATTCAATTTACTTTACAAACAATTTCACCAAGTGATAATAAAGTGAACAACAGATTGAGATAATCAAATTGTACTTGTGCATTCCTAATATATGAAGGTTTTGGGTGAATTTGAGCTTCTAATACGGTAAGGACACAACTAAAAAAATCATCAAAACCAAAATCCAAGTGATTCAATGGTAAAAGGATGTATCTATACTTCTTATAAAGCAAAACCCCACTAAGTGCATTAATTATTTTTCTATCTCAACATGCAAGCTATCCACATCATTCATTCACTTAGCCTACCAAATGTCCATGCCATCCCACTAACATTAATTAAATCTAATATTTTCTTGCATGCAACATATCCACATCATCTACTTTTCATCTATCCAATCGTCCATGTCACCAATATTTAACCATCAAATACAAAAAAATCATGTCAAATAAATTTAGCCTTTCGACAATGTGATCAAGTGAAACTTCATATTTCTATAAAAACTTCTTTACACAACAATTTTTTTAAAGAGATTTCTGCCGCAACGCGCGGGGTATGATGTATATCCACTATCTCAAATGGTGCACTAGAAACAGGGTTCAGGAAACACTTCCCAGTTTCCACCGCCAAATCATGATGCCATCTACACTAAATGTTCCACGCAGCAACGAGAGCACATCAAACAGCTCGATTGACTTCATCTCAGACACACAAACTATGCAACAAATCTGATGCTCTGTGTATAGAGGCCTCACCTCCGTAGCATCCGGCGACGATGGAGAGATTGGCCGCATAGGTGGCGGCGGCGCGGAGAGCGCCGAGGCGAGCCCGGTGGCGCGACAGCAGCCCGAACCCAGCTCCGACAACACCTGGGAAGCAACCAGGTCAACGAACTCAATGGATCAGGGTTGTTCCCCCAAAGTTAGTGAAGCCACGACAAGTTCCTGACTCCAGCGGGGGCGGGGGGAGGAAAAGGGGGACAGGTGAGGGCGGCTCACCTGCGGCGGCGACGGGTACCATGATCCGCACCTTCCAGTCGGCGGAGAATGGCGCCGCCGCTTCCGGCGTCCCTGCGCCGGCCGCCTCGCCGGCCTGAGTAGACATGCTCGTGGTGGCGGTGGTCGGGCCTCGCATTCGGTGAGTGAGCACGACTCGGGCTGAGTAGCAGAGTGGCCACATTAAGCTATCGAGAAGCCCTTTCGATTGCTGGGCTCTTGGCTCTTCTCAAATGCCAGCGTGATCCAGTATCAGTTGCGTGGAACTACCGGCAGGCCGACATTTGAGGAAGTCCAACTTTATTTTTTGTTTTTTGAGAAAACACATACGCTCACAAAAACACGCATACACTCACCCTATGAACGCACGTACACAAATCTCAATGAGCATCTCCGAAATAACGAGTCAGCGGATTGAATCTTGAGATTGACGATGAAGAAGTCACCACGGGCGCATCGATGTCGACGGGAACGTCACAAAGAATATTCCGCCTAAATACAACACACAATGTCAAACCTGGAATTTGAACTCTGATGGTTGAGCCTAGAACCACCCTAATAACCATCCAACCACATGTTGGTTTGCAAGAAAGTCCAACCTCAGACTCAAGGAAACAACAAGCTCATGTATATCGCCTCGAGGCGACACGACTTGCCCTCGCCGCCTCAAGCGACTGCTTCGTGGCTGGCCTAACATACCAGTTCATTTTCTTCTTTAGTGCTCGTAACAAACAAACCACTCTTTATTTCAGATTTTAGTCGCCTTCTGAAGAAGAGGGTCTCCTCTCTATTTATAGGAAAAGTGGAGGGACAAATGAAATTACAAGGTTTTCCTAGGCGATTTATAATCCTAACACTATATGTGCACTAATCCCTCGGTGGCAATTTAATCTTCTTTTTCTCCTATGCCCGAGTTGGTTTGGAAACATTACGCCTCCTAAGTGCAATATCTTCGCTTGGTTGGTCCTCCAAAACAGAGTTTGGACGGCGGATCAGTGGAACGTAGAGGTTGGGAAAATTGTGAAAGGTGCAAGATTTGTGATCAAACGCAAGAAACGACAGCGCATCTCCTTTCCCAATGCCGCTTATCGGTTACTGTTTGGTCTTCGGTGAAGTCATGGTTGGGCATCCATGATATCTCGCCACTAACCTGGAGTTCTCTTCCCATAGTGAAATATTGGTGGTCGAGGTGATTTACGGAAGATCTCACCATGGCAAAGCCCTTGTCTTTTTGGCAATTCTCATTCCTTGGGAAATATGGGTGGAGAGAAACGCATTGTCCCCCCCCCCCCCCCCCCCCCCCCCCCCCCAAATAATTTCTCCACTTTGGATATGGCGGTGAACAAGATCAAGGAAGCTCGCTTTTGGTCATGTGCGTGGGCTAAGGCATTGAGTTATTTGATGCCGTGAGAGTAGGCTTTTGTGTTTTAGGCAAGGTTTTGCCTTGTCCTTGGTCTGTAACACCCTTTAAACACTTCTTCTTAATTAATGAAAATAGCAAATCGTTTCCCTTGTTTCAAAAAAATGATCTTCTCACATAGGAATATCATGAGGATATGTCGTGGGTCCTGCTCAGTGTTCAACCTCTTTGTGTGAGATGTGAGCTACCCGCGGCGGCATGACAAGGTCGATGCTTCTCTTAGGCGTAGAGTTGGTGCTTAGCGGGCTTGGCACTTTGGGCGGAGCAAATGTTGGTCGCCTTCTCACGGGGTGTAGAGTTGGCGACGCGTCCTCGAGGTGCAAATTTGGTGGCATTCCTGCGAGGTGCGGATTTGCTGGCCCTTCCTCAAGGTGCGGAGTCGATTGCGTTCCTACAGGTGCAAAGTCGGCAGCACTTCCTCTAGGCGCAGAGTTGGTGGTGTTCTTCCAAGGTGTGGAG
Source organism: Poa pratensis (assembly GCA_947311845.1). Taxonomy (NCBI): domain Eukaryota; kingdom Viridiplantae; phylum Streptophyta; class Magnoliopsida; order Poales; family Poaceae; genus Poa; species Poa pratensis. Next base: position 105,227,322 of record CAMZMU010000052.1, read on the forward strand.
GTTCTTACATTATGTTTGGGGTGGCTTCGGATTTAGGAATGCAACGATGAAAACGATTAGTAATTAAAACTAATTGTTCTTAAGATATTACATTTTGAATTTTGATTCTGGAAAAAAACATGTAGAGAAATCTCTCTCTTGTCACACATCAGAGAGAAACACAAACATACCTTTACAAAGGTAAAATTTCTTATAGAGAAGTTGGCATTGTTAATACTGGGCTTATATTGTTTTTACAACCTAAAGAGATTATCTTAAAACTTCTCACTTGAAGCTATGTTTTGTATATGGGAAATTTTTTGCTTTTGCCCATTTAACTTTTGACAATTTACTTTAATCCTCGGAGCTCCTAGTAATACATCATAGTTGCCCTTTGTGGGGCAAAACAAAATGAAAATGGTGAAAATTTGTTTTGCTTTTACCCTTGTCGTTGTTGTGTTACTTTTGCTTTTACCCTTGTCATTGTTGTGTTACTTTTGCTTTTTTTTCCCCTTTAAAAGGACAAAATCAAAATGTCAAACTTTAAGCAACAAAAGCAAATACGTAGACTAGTGTTGTCGTTGCTCAATTCACAATGTTTTTTTTAGACACTCCGAAACTAATGTTGTAACTTCCAGAAAAGTTCAACTGGATCCCACTTTTTTCAAAAAATATCAAGATCAGCATTTTTTAGTTTACAAAAACTAAAGTAGAAATAGGTTAATAATTGTCAAAATCCAGTGTGCAAAGTATGAATGTAAATTCATATTATTCTAGCATACACAAAAGGATAAATCTGACAAAATTTCAAGTTTTTCTACATTGTTTATTGTTCACCAAGCCCTATCCAGTTGCCATTTTTGCCCAGTTGATATAACGAATTTTGAATTGGTGTTTGCACACTTATAGTGCATACTGCTACCTCCAATCCAAACCAAAAAAAAAACGCCGCAATGCATACTCCAAAATAAAAATTTGAACTTTTCAGAAAACAAGCTCCCTGGAGATCGGCCTACGAGCGCCATACTCTTAACTTCGTGGCATTCTGCTGCTCCAAAATATTTTTGAATACTGGTTTGCCCATCTCTCAGAGTACAATGAAAAAGGACCGATGGAGAAATAGTTCAAAAAAAAACCGCTGGGGATATAGCACAGATCTGAACTTCCTCACACATGATTTATTCCACATAGGTTTACAAAGTATGAAAGAGAAACTAAATCTACAGCTCAAAATTGTACGGTTCACGATACATAAAACATGACGCTAGGTGGAGCAAATATCAACCTCCATCAGGCTTGCTCAAAGGTTTCACATTACCATCCCACCATCAATGGTAAGCACCTGCAATCGGTGGCGGAGACACAGAGATAGTTAAGTAACGAACCTATAAATTTTAGATGACCAAAAGGCACACACACAGTTGTCAAAGTTACACGAACCTGTCCAGTGATGTAGCTGGCAGCAGGATTCAGGCGAGGAACTCAACTAACCCAGCAACTTCCTCTGGCTGGCCATATCTCCCTGTGAAGTTGAATGAAGCATTAGTGCCGGCTGAAAACATTCACTTGGAAGATATAGTGCACATAAGCACACATATCAAAGAGATTATTGTGCTGCACAGTTTTTCTAGAAGTTTTTTTTTTGTTACGGATCTGTGAATGATGCAGATTAGTACAGGAAGTGAGTGATGCTATTTAACCAGGGGATGCAGCTTAAGAAGCATACCCAAGGGAATAGTTGACAAAATTTTCTTCTCGAGCTCCTCTCCAAGTTCAGCAGTCATGTCTGATGCGATGAATCCAGGTGCGATTGCATTCACCTGAGTATTAAGAACTTGTTCAGAAGTTGGAGTGTGGCATCAAGTTTTATGTGAGCTAACAATGAGAAGATGGAGGGTGCACATTGATATTCCTGCTGGCATATTCCCTAGCAACTGTTTTCGTGAAGCCAATGACCCCAGCCTTCGCAGCACTGTAATTGGCTTGGCCAGCATTGCCAGTAAGACCAACAACTGACGCTATGTTGATAACTCTTCCCTGCATCCAAACATAAATAAGTATATTATAGCCAAGAACGGCGAATATGATCAGGTGATTTGTGAACAGAGCTTCTTTATGTCAGAACAAGATGCGTAGGATCCTAACCGAAAGGAACAATTATTATACTTTGCAATTGTAGCGCTCTTTGCAGGCCTACAATTCTCATGGTTATGCTTATGCACTATTAACATGATAAGACCTTATATTTTTTTCTTTCAGCTCTATGTAATTTCAAAAACACAAGAAAGCAATGCAAAGAGGCCTTATTTTTGTCCTTCAGCTAGAAAGTAAAGGATCCTGAATCCTGACCCAAGCTGAAGCTTGAAACTGAGGAGAGGGGTCTGCGAGTCCATGGAGACACCAATACTTGTAGTTATGAAACTTGACAGGCCTCAAGGGTAGTTCTAATTATTTGCTAAGTAAGACATCTTTTTCATACTTCTTTTGTTCAAAAATAGATGACACTTTAGAAAGCATGTAATCAAACTTCTCTATCTTTGACAACTGATATAAAAAAAATATTTAGGTTAGATAGGTGTTACTGGTACCATTATACATGAAAATATATCATTTTGTGATCTATTACTTACATATTCACATAGAGAGGTAAAAGTTGCATAGTGGAGAGCGTGCGAAGTAAAAACATCATCTATTATGAATGGAGGAAGAATGTCATATGCAATTGCAGTTGCCGTATACGCTTATATAGGACCAGTAGCTAATGCATAACTAATAATTGGAACTTTTACAAGTAGCCTATCATAGCAATACTGAGCAAACCAATTCAAAGAATGAAAAAAAAAAAACAGTTACCTTTCTCTTCTTCATCATTACTTTTGTGGCAGCCTGTAACAATTGTGTAGCTGTAAGATAAGCAACTCAAGTAGCAAATTTGTCAAAATAAAACATAATAACGAAGGGACGGAAACCTACCTGTGTGCAGAAAAAAACACCAGTAAGATTTAGATCAATTACATCTTGCCACTGGGATTTCTTCATCCTCATCAACAATGTGTCCCTCGTAATCCCTGACACAGAATGTTACTATTTCACATGCAGAAAGAAATCAACAGAACAGGAAGGCAAAAAGGTGCAAACTACCGCTTTCACCTACCTGCATTATTTACCAGGATGTCAATTGTTCCCCATTTATCAACAGCCTGGTCGAATCCATAAATAATACATAACAGCGTTTATATAATCTGATCAATATATAGGTAAAAGAATAACCATCTTCCTTCCATACACGAACTGCACTTACTGCTTTCATCATAGATTCTACATCATCTTCTTTTGAAACATCTCCTCCGAAGGTAATAGCCTGACCACCAGCTGCTTCAATCTGAAAAATGGCAATATATTATAAGTATATAAATGTTTCTATGCTAAGTGGAAAAAAACTAAAAACAGTGACTTCACAACAAAATGCCTCTGTGGAAACCAAAAATGTTTTTTGAATATCGGTACTAGTATATTTCTAGGTTGATAAGTATCACCAAATTTCAATTATATGACCTGAAACAACTTTTGATTTCTACATTGAAAAATTACATTCCAATTCTTTCAGCCCTTGTAAACTATTACTGTTCCTATGTAACTAGTCTAAAAGCAAAGTTACAATATGCCAATGAAATTACCAAAGCTAATACCAAATGACTCAAATTCACATTGCACTGGATGACTTCTGAAACATAAGACAATTGTGCTATTTACAAGCTCATATTTGGCAGCGAGAGTTCAGCACAACAGTGTTGTTTCTTACTCAAACTGGAGGTCGGCAACGATAATAGTTTTACTTGTTGCTGTACGAGGGCAGACATCAAAGAACAGTGCAGACAAAATATCCAATGTTGCTGACAACTAAGGAGAAAATTCCTGCATAGAACATATCTGATCTAGTGGCTATCGAAACAATTAGTTACTAATCTTGATGAAAATGCACCATTCCAGATTGTTTCTGTATTGCCTTATAACTGTATGATGTGAAGTGACAAACGGGCAAACAAATATCAATACAATATAGGTCTGCAAGCAGTATGGTTTAGTCAATCAGCTCACCTCTTTGGAGACTTCTTCAGCCTCTTTGGAGGACCGTGCATAGTTCACTAGGACCTGCAGGTCAAGTCAGAGTCAGTTCCCTGGGGTTAGATTATAGTTGTGTGAATGGGAGGAAGACATAGCCATTTGCATTTTCAAGCAAGTACTACAACACACAACATATTCTGTCCATCTAGGAGTGTCTACTGCCATTGAGTTAGAAGTATGTGAATTTACATCTTTCAGTTATGTGAATTTACATCTTTCAGAGATAACTGACCCTTTCTGCATGTATAGACCTTGTTCTCAATACAGAATGAACATTTTAGACAGATAAGTAGCTCACCTTGCAGCCAGCTTTTCCAAGAGCTAATGCAACGGCTTTGCCAATCCCTCTGGAAGCACCCGTGACAACAACAACTGGAGCTTCCAGGTTTGCAGCTGCTTGCACAGCTGGAGCTTCAACAACAGCAACATGGGTGCGCACACCTACAGAAAGCATTGCTTAGTACTGCAAAAATCCAACACTGAATTCAGTACAGGATTCCCAATCAACAGTATTTACAATGCAAGGTGCTCTACATGATCATTGCCATTTCATAACGCACTGTATCGAAAGTGTTCACCTCCAATGCTAACAAAATTGTACAGGTGCTTCAGTTGACCGTCTACTTAACACTTCAGTCAAGCACTGAAGCAAACTGGAGCAATTCCTAGACGTTGTATTCATCTGATACATCTGGCTGGAAAAAACATGCGTCCTTCTATTCTAATAATTAAGTAAGAACCCTCTAAGCACCGCCATTTTACTACATGCTCCTCAATCGTACAAGAGAATCATACTTTCAGAAAAGTAATACAGTCGATGCATACTTTGTGAAGATAAAAATGAACAGCGGCAGAGTTTGCTCCCATACTCATGGACGGACTCGCACTAGATCCTCCCCAAATATCACGAGCAAACAGGTTCCATCGCTACACTAGACTACAAACAGCGCCACCCTACAACAGCTAGATCTCTGAATCCAGCCGACCTACAGCACGAAGACAACCGATGAGAAACGGGCGTTACCGGACGACAATCCGCGGCCGGCGGCGCGGAGACGGTCGGATCGGAGCGCGGACGGGCGTACTGCGGCCCCCGCGGCGAAGGTGACGAACCCGCGTCGCGCCGCGGTGGAGGCGGCGCGCTGCGAGGGGGCGGCGACCGCCGGAGACGAGACGGCGGCTGCGGTGGCGGCGGCGGCGGCCATGAGGGACCGGAGGGGGGCGGATGCGGAGGAGAAGCGGGAAGCCAGAGGGGGCGGCGAGGGCGTGCGCGGATGAGGCGGGTATTTGTAGCCGCGGCGGCGGGCGGGCCTGGGGCTTTGGAAGCTCGGGGCGCGTCGCGGTCGGGCGGAGCGCACGAGGAGGGAGGGAGGAGGGGACGAGGCGGCCGTTGCGGTTGAGCTAACCGATGGCGATGATGATGGACGGCTCCCGCTCCGTCACCGTCAGATGTAAAAGTCGGGAAAACAAGGTAATGTACTGTAGGGTTTGACGGAGCGATAACGACGGGCCTGCTCAACTCGAGGAATTTCAAAAAAAAAAAACTCGAGGAATTTCAAAGGTTTGCACCTGTACATTTAAAGGAATTTTTTTTTGACCCTGGCATCTTCGAGGAATGTAAATGGCTGGTGTGCAATCACACACATTTTTGTGCCATTTCTGTGATCTGACTCTTACATTTCTATTTACCCACTTGCTTCTGAAATTATGAATGAAAGGTTCAGTAAAAGGAATTGTAGTTTGTTTTCCCCAAAAGTTTGGACATTCACCCGTCCTTAAGAGTACACAAGTTTTTAGATATGTTTGAGTATTTTTCACCTTTTATGCTCCTAGTTGTGACTATGTGGTAGTTTTTTACCTCATTAAAAAATATCATGCTTTACTCAATAGTTGCGACCTTGTGACATGTTTTACCCTATTTCATTATTTTTGAAAAACAGAAAAGTGAGACCCATTTGTTTTGATGACATGGCCTCTCACGGACCAACAACTCAAATTGTATTTGTGTGTATAAACTACAAATTTATGACGGGTGGCACTCTAGCTAATTTATGTCGAGCCATGCTTTCATTAAGCCAATGCTCATTACTTATGTTGTGTATAGATCCGGCAATGTTTTTATGGAGTAGTTTGTGGCGAGCAATCAGTCAGACATAGAGACATAAGACATAACGAATTATAAAGATTTGGGCCCATATGAACAAGGGTAACAACATTACCCCTGTTTGTGGTGGATCTTGACTGATCTGCGTATATGTGTGCTAGAGTCTCAGAGAATGTGAACGGAGAATTATGTTCTAGTGTGTGTCTACATAACCTCTGATGATTTTATATGAATGGCCAAAGTGAAGTTACAAATCCGTGATTTTTGTAAGTTCACGAGGTTGTTATAATTGTTTTCTGAATAAGACTATCGAGTTCATGATCTACCAATACAACGAATGTGAATCTTAGGAGAATTATAGCAAGTTGATTTCCTTGATCTCTGCAGAAGTATCATGCACAACCACCATTCATGGAGTATACAGATTAGAATTACTAGGGAGACATCACACTGTGTAACCCTAATAGGAAATATCCTGTACAAAATCTCATTCTGACAGTATAGTCATTTTCTTGTGCGGCAGGCTGGCAGCACGCTTCAGTCATCTTTCTTTTTCTGGTGCATCCAATTCCCACATCGCAACACCCAGTGATATGGCATGCATTTGTGTGATGTCAATTCTGTTTCTTGATTTACTCTGTGCAAATGGCTAGCAAAGTGGTTGCAAGAACTATTTGTAAAACCGTGAGCATATAGTGCGAGATCATAATATGAAAGAGAATGCAGTGGTGGTGGTACTTCATATAAGTGGCCGCGCTATATACTGCACAGTTGATAGTGCTACGCAATTGGTTAACTACCCATCGTATTTATTAAGCCATGTGCATATCAAGCACTAGGTTCAGTTCATTTTGTTTTGTTGTGTCCATGTGCTCATGCTTTTTAACCTGCCATCTTATTTGTATCTTTCATCTAACTAGAGTAGCAGTAAAACATTGGCTAATCCACTAAATTGAACATGCATAGAGCTTTTGCCAATCTGTGGTAGAGCCATGCACCTAGAAACACTTGCTGACATACTCTGCCAACTAGGGGAGGATGTGAGGGGACGGTTGGTTCGCAATATGTTATTCATCGTTAATTTCCACATAGTTTTCGAAGCTAAATGGTACATATATTAGCGCGAGGATCGCAACATGGCGCATCATGTATTCATAATTTTGTTTGGTTGATAGCCAAACCGTGCCACATCTTGATATTTTATATAAAAACATGTATCATATAAAAACAAAACGCAATGGGGTTGTGGGAATGTTGTGAGGTGAATTGGTCGCACACAACACATTTGTGGAATCATTGCTGCCACTGACTGAACAATAGGTTGGATGAAAGCCATAACATTCGGGCATAATGCTGTCAATGGGAAGACGTTGGCTAACAAAGCCAGTTTGGTATCTACGAGAGTTAGGTTCTACAAATTCTAGTACAATATCTATGCATGTCCAATTTAGTGTGGTAGCATATGTTTGTATAATACTTTAGTTAATATAAAGATATAAAGTAAGATCATACGGTAAGGCAAACTATGAAGTATAAAGATCTTATCGTAAATGAGCCAACAAGGAAGTGCTTGACATTTATGTGGCATAATGAATCTTGCAAGTTAACCTATTATGTGCTACTATCGTCACTTAGTATATAACACACCCACTTGTAACGGTACCACCATCGATGTATTATTTTTCACAAGTTGTACTCTCGCTATATTATGCGTACTACGTGACCAACAAATTCAGAACTCACCGTTTAGTTTTTAGAGATGACCCAGAAACAGAGTTGACACCACAAATGTGTGACATATCCATATTTGTTGCGATGTAGAAATGGGATGCAAACGGAAAGAATAAAACAGCCAAACCAAGAGATTGTGTGGTCGGAAACAAAAAATTCTTTTGTGATCATTTCAACTAGGGACGATCTATCCTCGTTGTGGTAGGTGCATGGGAAGATTGTGTTGTTTTCTTTTACGAATTTGACTTATTCGCTCCGGATATTTAGGGGGTTACAAGTATGTAACCTTTAACTTGGTGATAGCGGTCATGAGTTTATGCAGATGCGCAACATTTATTGAGACTATAGTCATCTGTTTTACTCTCACATGCTAGTACAATATCTATGAAAGTGCGATATAGTGCGGTAGCCATTGTTTCCATAGTATCTTAGTCAATATAAATATAGGAAATAAGGTCATACGATAAGGAGCAAACTATGAAATACAAAGATAATTTCATAAACGAGCCAAAAATAAAGTGCTTGACGTTCATGTGGCATAATGAATACACTTGTCAGTTAACCTATTATGTATTACTACTATCACCATCCATTATATAACACGTCCACTTGTAGCAGGTACTACCACCGATGTATTATTTTTCACGTTTTTTACTCTCATTATATATACGCACATTGTAACCAACAAATTTAGAACTCACCGGTTTAGATTACTCAGAGATGATCCAGAAACAGAGTTGACACTGTTAGACATGTAATACGAGTCGTACACTCGTATTACATGTCTAACAGACACTACAGACATGTGACATATCCATAGTATCTTGCGATGTAGAAATGGGATGCAAGCGGAAAGAATAAAACATGCATACCAAGAGATCATGTGGTCAAGAATAAGAACTTTTTTCGTGATCCTTTCTATTAGGGAAGATAAACAGAGTGTCCACATTGTGGTAGGTGGGAAAATTGTGGTGTTTTCGCTCATCGGCGTGTAAAATGGGTTATGTGCCACATTAGGCAATGCATGATGCGGCCAAACGGCCACGCCAGTGCTCCATTAGTTGTGAAACCGGGACCTGATTGGGTCCAATTACCCAAGTTTAGAGATGGAGAATATGAATGAAACTAAATATTTTGAATGATTCCAATGGAAAGTATCACATTTACGTAAGTGTGTAGATGATAATTTACGAACTCTACTTACTCACTAAGGATATTTTTATACGGGTATGTTCCCTTTATTTCCTTCCAACTGTGATGAGGAATTGAGAATGATTGACTTCTATGCGAAGCTGTGTCAATTTTTATTAATTTATTTTGCCAATATAAAAGCACGAGTTTGTGAAATCCAAACAATGTGAAAAATCTATCTAAGTATGATTGGGCGGCCGGTTCACATTTTTAGTTGGACCCTCGTAATTCTCTTTTAATCAAACCTTATTAATTTGTTAGCTCGTTATTATAACAGCATCCACTATATTTTACTTTAGTTCTTCCAGTGCCTCCCCAAATGAGCCATTTCAGTTTCAGCGCAAAAAGAAGCTACTACCTCCTATCCGTTTTAAATGTCGTGACGAAACTACTGAACACGTACAACTGATAGTATCAACTCGCGACAGATATTTCGGATCAAAGGGAGTATTTCATTTCTGCATAATGCCGTCAGTGGGAAGACATTGGCAAATCTGACAACCGCAGTGTGATTTACAAGCTTGTAGCCTTTTTTTGTGAACTCTCCACTTCCTGAACTAAAATCCTATCGAAAACTTGAGCTGCTCCTATGCTACACCTAAACGAGATCAGAACACAATCATCAGAAATCACTCCTTGGATGTTGGAATTGCTAGTTTGCTAACGTAAAAGGAGAACTAGGACAGCCAAATGCAGGTGCGCATCAAGCTTATTCCTGGACAGGACAGCCATGAGAACGACGCGGACGTCGGCACGGCCACCGGCGCTGATGCCGGCGCATACGACCAGAGAGCCGGCGGCAGCTCAAGTGGGGCTTTCCGCTGCCGGACGCCGGTGACGTTCCTCAAATCCGATGGAACTTTGCTCTGCTGCCACACCTCTGACGCTGAAAACAGGCATAGGATCAAACTTATATCAGTACTCGCACTATGAATCTGTGATGGAACAGTAGCTGAACTGAGACAAGTGAGGTGAAACACTGACCTCTCCTGGACACCGTGAGGTTGGCGTCGTCGTAGTTCACCGGCCACAGGAAGTAGCCGAGCAGGCCGTGCCGCGCCACGAAACCCAGCTTCTCGGCTACGACGGCCGCGCCGTCGAAGGCGACCCAGACGTCGTAGCCGTTCTCCCGTGCCACCCAGACGGCCGCGCCGACGAACGCGGCACGCGACGCCGGGTCGGCGGCCATGGTAGCGAACGCAGGGTCCGGAGCTGCGGCGCCTGCGGTGGCGGCGTCGGTCCCAGCGGTGGCGACGGAGAGCAGAGTCCTGAGCGCCGGGTTCTTGGCCTTGAGCGCCCGGGAGAAGGTGGCGAGGAGATGCGCCTGGGCTTGGTCGGCGGGGAGCTGGAGCGTGCGCCGCGTGGGGTGCACGGAGAGGGAGGAGTAGTAGAGGTGGGTGAAGAGGGAGGCGTCGATGTGCGCGAGTGGCTGGAGGTGGGCGTCGGCGGCGAAGTAGTAGCCGGCCCGCACCGTCGTCGTGGTCGTCGGTGCTTGCTGGGTGGTTTCAGGAGGTGGCGCGAGAGCTGAAGCCGCAAGGGAGACAGAGATTGAGATGACAGCGCAGAAGAGGAGCGGGTGTGCGCCATTGTTGTGGTCGTGGAGGAAGCAACGGTGGCAGTAGAGTGAGCATTTTTTTCCCTTATGGGAGCAGAATGGGAATCTTGCATTCTTGCTCGTGTTGCTATGCGAGTGTTTGCTTCTGTAAGCTCAAACAGCTTAATTTACTAATTAGGATAGTAAAACTGAGACACGCAGGAGCTCTCTCACGCACTCTGACCTCGTAGCCGTCAGATCGTCGTGCTCTTCCGAGTGGGCTCCTCCTGGGCAGAATGTCCCTGAGGACGCTGCTCTAGACATCATTTTCTCGTTTTCTTGTGCATTGGGCCCAATAAGGCCAAAGCCCAGCAATGTCCTCTGTGGTCAATACGGACGTGCGCGTCGCGGAGGAGGCGAGTTCTATTGAAAGTACCATTCTTCATCACAGGTTCCAATATACTAGAAGGGTAGGGCGCGCCATGCTGCGCCCGTTTGTACAATGAACCCCCTAAAAAGTTAATGTACATGCCCGAAGCTCTATACCACCGTGGAGAATATAGTAACTCTGCAGTGCAGCTGTCAAAATGGCAACTAAATAAATTGGTAACTGAAATAGTCACAGAAATGAGACCATATTAAATGAGATGAACTGACATTCTGTGAGAAACATTTTATGACATGTTTATTCAAAAGAATTGCCTCTAATCTTTGATGCATACTCAATCTTGCCTACTCACATAACTGAAACTATCTTAAATGAGATAAACTACCATTCTGTGAAAAACATTTTGTAACAGATCCACTGTTTATTCAAACGAATGGGATCTAATGTTTGATGCATACTCAATATTGCCTACCCTTCTAGGGATTTCTCAGTACGTTGCTTGAATCTTTCCCTGCAAAAGTACATGACGTTCAACCTGTAGTACTCACTCAGGTTCGACTCTGTAGTTGCATTCTGGGTACCACACCATCCTTACAAAAAACATGGTTCCTCTCGCATTGGCAAGTTATCTATCTGCCACAAAACATGTACAACACAAAATGATAATAAAGATGGATAGAAAAAACAGAAGTAATTATATGTTTATCATTTAGGGTGATTAATATACTTGTATCACCAAATCTGAATGTAGCCACTTTGGCCATAGTAAATAAATATGTCCGGAAATTATTTTCTCTATCTTGATATGACTAAGCATGCATGGCAATCCATATCTAGTGTGATAATAACACCGCTGTGACTGCCATTATTCCTCGCATGTCTATATTCGCTAAAAAAATCACCACGATTCACCACGAATCATTTTTCAACCCTGTGTTGGTAATTGGTATACCAAAAATGCTACAACAGTGTAACTAATAGTATTTAATACCCTAGAATCTTGACATAAGTTGGAAAATCCAATTGGTATACCAAAAATGCTACAACAGTGTAACTAATAGTATTTAATACCCTAGAATCTTGACATAAGTTGGAAAATCCAATGAAACATTGAGACAAATGTGCAACGGAACAACCTAATCCTTTAAATCTTATGAATTATCAACCCACTATAACCTTGTAGGTAATGAACAACTGAAATCAGGTTAGTATCATCAGTACATGGAAGAGAACCGAATTGAAGCATAACATTGGGGAGAACTAATATTTGACAGTTTATTCTACTATGACAGAGGTTCAAAATATGTAATAATCAGACTTCAAATGTGACAAAGTGAGGTTAATCTTGATATTATAATATGGTCAACAAAACAAACCTCAATAAGATCAATAGGGAATAACATAAAACTAACCTCGAATAAACCTACCTATGTCATGTTTCGCAATAGAAATGGATCCAAGTTGTGTCAACAACAACCTAGATCTCAAAACCCAGCCTGCAAAAACTCATTGCGCCTCCCTTGCAAATTAATGTCAAAATATGACACTATCATGTACTAATAAGATATCATGGGGTTTCACATGTAATTGCAGATTAGCTCTCGGCCCGTATCTTGTACTAACATTTTTTTAAACCTGAAAGAAAACGGAGGTGTATTAGATATTGGGAAATAAATTGACCCTTTTAAGAAAAACTGAGGAAATAAAGCAAATCCCAATACATAAAATTGGTTCATTAAAGTGCATTTGAATCCTGTGTTTATTTCATACATGCATCATGTCTGACATACCTAATTGTGCTTCAGCAAAAGCAGAACATAACAGACCAGGAGTGGATATTCATACACGTATTGGACTATCTTCCCAGAAAATAGCTCGCCATATCAGCTGGATATGCATATCCTCACGATGGAAAAAGTTCACAGGCAGATGAACTGAATACGCGGTGTGACCAAACTGCAAGAGAGAAAAAGTCACATGTGAAGAGACAAAGCAAGCAATAAAGCAAGAAGGGAGATGGTGCGGAGCACATTCCTTGGAGCTCGTTATGGGTAACTATGTTTGAGCGATAGATTTTGCAAACATAAATTTCTAGCCATGATGTGTTGAAAGAATGACATAATCCTAGACAGATGAGACCATATATACCTAGCACATGCTCCCTAAAATTAAATTGCGGCTAGTAATCGGCTCATGCAACAAAATAAACAGAGTAAAATTTACTTTTCAGAACTGTCTAAGTTCCAAAATACATAAGAAACTGATCGCACACCTTCACATCACTCAAATAATACTCCAACAAAGATCCTGCCAAATTATCGTTGCTGATCTAACTTGGATATAGCATTAGCAACTAATGCGAACTCACCCATTATCTCGGCTCATGCACACAGCAGGAACACAAAAGAAAAATGTACAACTATGAGTTATATCTCTCGGCGTAAGTAATCCGACAACATGGTAGAGCATGTGCTAAATTGCGAACCAAGGCGGCACCCGAGCATCTAGATCAGTGTGATGCAGCTGCGGCTCTCGGGTCATCACCATGAATCCATGGAAGTTCTCCAAGGTGAGCCAGTGAAGCAGGCCAAGAGACGGAGAGCTGTTGTGTGGAACCTATACAATATGTTAGTGGAAAAATGATCCGCTCTTAGATTAATGCTAATTGTCTGACGCTATGCATTTTCTGTCTCTGCTCCCTGGCATGGTGGCAGACCTCATCCTAGCCACGCATTTTCCCATCTTCCCGATTCTTCTCCTATTTTCTAGCCCATGCGATGCAAAGGACTTCAAAAATTTCAGTAACCATTGAGAGACGCACTAACATGTTCTTCACGTTATGTCACAAGGTTCGGCTAGGTTTTCAGAAAATTTTATATGCCAAATCCTGGAAAAAGCAATATACAAAGAGCACCAACACTGAGAAGCACCCCAAACTCCAAAAAATCCCAAAGTTTTTTTAATAAGAAGGTAGCCATCTGTACCTTATATACATTCAAAGCATACCAAGGTCTGAACTCTGAGGGTACAGAACTACAGATAAACACCAAGTAGCAGTAAGTCATGGTATGGGCAGAAACACACAGCAAGAAGAGGCAATAAAAAAAGTAACGATTAAAGATAGAAACAAAAGGAAAGCCAAATCTATGAAAATTGTTTGCCCAGGATAGGAAACCTTCCTTGATTTTATCTATCTTGGCTCTATGTACTCCTCGGGGCAATTGATGATAACCCCCCAAGTTCGCGCGCCTTTGATCATATGCCCCCCTTGTGTCACTGACATGTGGGGTCTCCCCGTACTCCAAAGCTGAAGTCTATCCTGAATCCGCTTTCTGTAAAATGTTGCCCTTCAAAAATCTTCGCGTTCCTGTTCCTGATTTGGCATAAGATGACAGCACAGCCAGCAAAAGCGACAGTCATCACAAACTCCAGGATGTCTGTACTTTGAGAGTTCTTGTACATTCAGATGTCGCCAAGCCAGCTGCCGCCGGCCGTCGAGCAGCACCTTTGGGGAACAACGACAGCCAAATCCGGTGACTCCATTCCGCGCCGGCACGACGTGAGGACACGACCAACAGGACACGGCCAGCTCACCACGACTGGTGGCGTGTGGAGAACAACGGCAGCTCCACCGGCACCGCCACAGTGCCAGGCCGCGACTTCCATGGCACCACCGCCTAGCCAGGACTGGTCGTGTGTGGAGAAAAGTGGCGGGATACGGCGTCCTCCCGTTGAACTCCTCCTCAACCGCCACGTCCTACCCGTGGGAAGGAGCAGCGCGCGTCCTACCATGACGACATGAGGTATGGGCCGACGGCCACAAAGTTGAAGACCGGGAGCAGGACCCGATCCCGGCCACGGCGCCTTGGCTCGGCCCCGGTGAAGAATCGATCCCCGGCCAAGACGCCCTAGCTCGGCTCCGGCGAGGAATCGATCCCCGGCCATGGCGACCTAGCTCGGCCCCGACGAGGAATCGATCCCCGGCCACGGCGCCCTGAGCGCAGCGCGCTAGACTCCTCGGTGGTGCCCTGGCCAGCGTGGCCTTCATCCGGCAGCGTGGTGCCCCGCGTGGGAGCGAGATTGGAGGCGGCGGGAGATTGGAGGATGAGGAGGAGAGTGATTCACGGGAGGAAGAAAGCGAAACAGCTTTACCACGCGCCACCGACCAAAGCAAAAGGCGGTATCGTACAGAACGCACGCTGACAAACGGGCCCCAACCTGAGTGATGAGGTGTACGCACCAGGAAGCAGAAAACCCAGGGAGCTTAGATATCTTAGAGATTGGTACGTTTGTCTTGGTCTCTACACACCAGCTTTCTTCAAAATCTCACAAATTTACTCTTCATTAGTTAAGCTAGCACCGTGTTAGTAGCTGCTCACTGGCTCACTTGTAGTGAATGTGGCCTGAATCTGATTTAGTTTGGAGAGTAAAAGAAAAAAAAAGGCAGATACATGATTGCTCGATTTCGACAGAAAGAAATGGGGTTTCTATTCAAATATCATGCTTCTTTCTGACCGACCTAGATAAGTTTGGTCATATTGCTTTGAATTTTCCGGGTTTTCTTTCTAGTTAATTATAAAGATTGTTGGATGGAGTACACAGAATATCATTCCGGGTCATATCATGCAAGCTGCCTCTAAAGGTTGTTGGATGGAGTACACAGATGAACACGATATCAAAGTCAGCTCCTCCCTAGCAAAGACGATCCGGAAACAAAGTCTACTATCTTATTCTTTCCTAGTGCATCCCGTTCCTACGTAAGAGTGATTGATAAAATTGCTGGTCACCTTGTGAGCATGGCAAATCAGCAAGGAAACAAAATATGACAAATGGGTGAAGTCAGGGCGGAGCCAGGATTTAACCATAGGGGGAGGGGGGCGAGGTCGAACCAAAAAAAAATTGGTGGTGTCATTCTTTCAAATTAGCCAGTGGTCTTATCTATTGCTAAGAGATTTTTGTACCGATAAATGGGATTAGCATAAAGTCATTGTTTTGCGGGGTAGTTTAAAGTCATGTGTGTCATTTCTGTATCCTAGCTCTGTCTCTTGACAAACAAGACAATGATTGATGGCCCTTTAAGAGGTTGATCTACAGCTCTAGAAAACAGCTTGCTCTCCGGTGCGTAGTTACCTGCGTCAAAAGTAAATGGGTTAGGTTGAGACTCCAAGTGCAGAGTGTGTAGTAAGTGGAAGACGTGTTTTCCCCACGAGGGTGACTCGAGGGTTTAATATCGAACTCTCGGGGAATCAGTAGTGAAAGTTTATCTCCTTATCCTTCTTTTGGTCACCTACAAAACAAGGTTAATTGTTTTGGTCCTCAACCTCACCTGTGGTTGTCAAGCACAAGGTGTAGAATGATATCAAGATAAATATGCAATGCAAACAAGAAATAAATATGCAATGGTGGTGATGAATGTGCAAGGATGATGATAACAATGATAAATGATATTTTTGGGTTTTTTATGATGAATGCAAGATGAAAAGTGTTTTTGTATTTTCGGATTTAATAATGGCAGAAAATGGAAAAGTGGTAAAAGTGGTTGGAAAGGTGTTTCTTATGATTAAAAATGGACCGGGGTTCATGGTTTCACAAATGCACTCTCTCTTTTAATGGTGTGGCAGACAATGGACACATAGAGTTGACATATGAGATTGCAACACAAAGTTTGATATCAAGTTACTAATTATATGGGCATCACGTCCTAACATAGAGATCTTTTGGTTATTAACTCTCTTATACTCCACCAAGATGCGAACTAAATCATAACACCTTAGCAATTAAGATAAATCAGAGTATAGCTTTAAGTATCATGACATGAAGTGAAAATAAGAACATGCTAGATCTAGTCATGGAGTAGTGGCAATGGTCACACCCACATCTCCGGTAGCATGGTATTTTTGTTTATCCCTAGTGAGGCAACAAAGTAAGGTAAAACACCCAAGTGGATCGCGATATTTCACTTCCGCACTACCACCCCCGTTACTCCAACTAATGCACACATCACCCCACACACGCTCTCATAAACATGCTTGATCATAACAAGTAATAAGAACGGGGTACATAATATGCATCTATACTCATAACTGAAACAAACATTGCAATCTCAAACATATATTAACTCACAAAAAGATCCACCACATAGGAATTACAATATGACCGTAATCATGTTCAGCAGCTCATACGGTACTAATTAGTGAAGCTCAAGAGAGGAGAGATACATAAGTTACTTCCACAAACCCATAGTCCAGAGGTGGACTACTCCCTCTTCATGATGGAGATGGTGGAGATGTCGATGGAGAGATGGAGACCACGCCGGCAGCGCCCCGCCGGAGTTTTCCCCCTCCAATCTGCAGCTCCAGATCTTCGTTTTCGTGTTTCTGTGATATGGCGGCGCTTGTTTTCGAGAACGCGTGGGACTTCTTTTATAGGCGTTTTTAGGTCAAGACGAAGGCGGTGGAGAAAGATCGACGGCTGCGGAGCTCGAGGCCAAATGGTGGGCCCCACGCGGCCAGGTACAGGGCCGCGTGGGCCCCCCTTTTGGCCTTCGGGCTCCGTTTGCTTGATTCCTTCGCTCCTACGTCTTCCTCCTTCCAAAATAATGACCTCGTATTTTTCCATATTTTTGACGACGTTTGGGTCCCTGAAACATAAAAGGAAAAAATAGGGTTTTCTGCCTGCGCAGGGTTAATTCCATAAAAATAGGAAACAATTATTTTATTTCCTAAAATCATTAAATAACAGTGGTATAACCCTTATATGATGCAAATATGATTGGAATATGAGTGATATAGTGCAAAGTTCATGTATGCATTTTACATGCATCAACATCCCCAAGCTTAACCAATACTCGTCCTCGAGTATGAAGGTGATAAAACTAACATGGGCTTTGCAATATAGCACTAACAATGGATATCAAAGATGATTGCTACTTCTCAAATGATTCATTCTTCAAAGGAGTAGCAATATGCAAAATAGTTTATGAAGTGATATCAAGTATTCAATGCAAGGATGTTCAATGATAGTTCACAAAGTGTAACATAGAAGATAGTAATATGGACCACATGTATGCATAATGATAAGTAAGAACATCCTACATTGGTCATAGAGTGTAGATGAAAATCTGAATATAAAAGGTGGACACTTTGGAAAGATGTATATGTGAGTAGAGGTAAAGCATGCATAAGTTTCATCTAACTTCCAAACTCTTCTACTTAAGTTAATGATTGCAATGTGGAATTCTTGGTGTCAAGCTCTCATTACCCCTATCATAGCATCTTGAATGATTAAAGTTTAATGTGAAAGCAAATATGAGTAGTGTGCTTGATAAAGTAAAGGTTAGGTGTCTCATGCCCCTTGAATACAAGTACCTACACCATGATTACTCAACTTAGGAAACAAAGCAAGTTCAAGTTCTATCATTGTAAGTAATAATAGTATCATCAAGAGCGTCAACTGGGGTACCTCTTGTCCCAGGATATGGAACAAGCCCATATCAAAATGACAAGACAAACAAACAAGATGAACAACCTCAACACCCTTTTTATTTACCATTGGAATAGCTTTTTATTATAAGGTGCATCACAGACGGTTCACCATAGCATGTAAGTAAATTTCCACCATGAATGATGCATGGCTTAGATTAGCGGCCCAGGCGTCTCTCTAACCATTTATACAAACTCATTTAAACTACTTCATTTCCACCCATTTCACCATGATAGGCATCCATAAACAAAAGTACATGATATCAACTAAATGAATGAAGGAGCATGTTGAAAGCTTTGCATGTGACAGCACATATGGGCTAACTCCCAACCTCGGACATTTATCAAGCCACTAGCATCATATTATTAATCACAATGGGTCATGTTTTATTTATGCAATAAAATAAAGTTGTGCATCAAGTTCGTGAGAGCTATATAACCAACTTTTCCCATAAAATCAATAACATAAACATTTTCATTCAGAGGTATAGATAACACAAATATCATGATATACATACTCGGAATAGCATAAAGCTAATAGGTAGATATGGTGGACTCACTGGAATAACTTTGGTTGAAGGTGTTGGAAACAAGTTTTTACTTGTTGGAATGTTTGGGCTAGCAAGAGGGAGAAAGTTGACCATCTAGATGCATGCATGAGTGTCCATAGAACTAACTAATCCATGTTAAACAAAGTAAAATAAATTCAGCATCAAAACATGAATAAGTGATAGCTCTTGATAAAGCATTTGCAAATTATTACTCATAAACAAGCTCATGAATCATGCAACTATATGTATCATTAAAAATCAACTCAAACATCCCTTTTCCCAATATGATAAAAGCATCCAACATATTTCAACCCATATTTCCAGTAGCTCTTTCTCATATAAATGATAATGTGGTGGTCTCACAAAATAACAAACAAACCAAAAACAAACAAAAAGACGCTCCAAGTTTATGCGATAAAGTGTTTCGATCGAAAAACAGAAGTTAGACGTGTGCAAACCGAGAGTGTGTAGGTCCAGTGGGGTTGTCTTCACATCCCCAAGCTTATGGTCTTCACCATCCTTGGATAACTCTTGGTGCATCTCCTCCAATCCCTGTGAAAAAACTTCAAAACACCGTTTCTCCCATTTTCTTTTCTGTGGGGTGCATTAGTAGTGATAAACAAATAGGTTTCTTGCTGCATATAATCCTTAAACAAAACATCATATGAATGTCCAGAAAGTATATAATGTTGTATGCCTACTCATAAACTCATTTGAATCAAAAAGATTCAAGATAAAAGTTCAAAACATGCATAAAACAAAATGGGACAGAATCTGTCCAGAAAAACAGCAGCAGCAAAACGTATTTTTCTACCCTACCAAACTTTGCCGAAAAATTCTGCAAAAATTCATGCATACAGAGGATGAAAAGTTGCAACTACAGTTCAAATATGAGCTCATTCGGAGTTACAGAATAAGAATTAAAAATCATACCGTGCACAGATTCGTGCAGGAATAAAATCTCCGAACGCTATAAGCAACTTTTCAAGACCAAAATGGGTAAAACTTGGCACTTTATTAAAAACTCCAGAAACTAAACTAAAAACAAACTCTCTTGATACAGCAAGAGGACACAAAGAAAATCACACATAAAAATAACCGGGTTGCCTCCCGCAAAGCGCTTTCTTTATAGCCATATAGCTAGGCTTCTTACTTGTTGTTTATTGAAGATGAAGCTCATGAGGGAGCTTGAACTTTGATGTTCCCTCTTTCTTGGGAAGTGTTCCATGCACTTCTTGTGTGGGAACTGAAACTTCATTCCCTCCTTTGAATCAATGATAGCACCTGTAGTACGAAGAAAAGGTCTTCCAAGAATAATAGGACTAGAGGTTTTATTCCCCATGTCCATGATTAGAAAATCCACAGGCACAAAAGTCATATGTAACTCTACCATAACATCACTTACTTTCCCTAAAGCATGTTTAATGGAATCATCAGCAAGTGCAAGTTCAATAGAGCATTTTTCAAGATTTTTCAATTCAAGTACTTCATATAGTTCTTTAGACATGACAGAGACACTAGATCCTAGATCAAGTATGGCATGATGTGTCTCTTTTCCAATAGTTACTAGTACCTTGGGAATCCACATATCCCCAAGCTTAGGTGGTATCATGGCCTCTTGGTTGTACCTAGCAATTTTCTCTTTCAAGACATGATTAGCAATATAGGAACCAAAGCCAGCTTGATTAGTGTTGATGGAAGGATCACTTGCAAACTTTTGTAAGATAGAGATTAGTTCATGCAAGCTACAATTTTCTAAGTCAAGCAAAGGATCCTTGACTTCACTAAGCATTTTAACTTCCTCAACCCAAAAAGTTTCTCATTCCTTTTCTTTAAAGCATGATTCGAGGCAATGTGGGGGTCTTCCTCAACATAATTTTCAATATCCTTGTCCAAAGGTTCTAACATAGAAGATATTCTTTCATTCAATTCTCTAGTCAACTTCTTTTTAGATTTGGCATAATTCAATATTGTTTCCATTTTTAAAAAATTCCAGAAAGAGTGTTATTTGTCTTTTTCATGCTAGATTTGGTATGAAGGACAAATGAATGCATCTCATTTTTAGTAGGATAATCTTCCATGTAAGTTTGCAAACATGATGTTGACCTATCCATAGAGACTTTTAGTTGCTTGATTCCAGTTTCATCTTTTGATTCTATAGAATTCCCAAATAAATTTTCCATTAAATTATTAGCATGTGAGGGATTTCCAGAGGCAAATCTTCCACTAGTTAATGAATCTAGAAAACTTTTTGACCAGCCATCTATTCCTTTATAGAAGTTTCTTATCAAAGTAGCAGGTATACTTAATGACACCATTTTTACTAATGTCTTTAATTCTATACCAAGCATCCATTAATGACTCTCCATAGTATTGACCAAAGTTACTCATTTCAACACTAGGATTCATTTTGGCAAAGTTTTTATGTATTTTTATATTTTATATGCAAAACTGAAAATAAAATATGTCTCACAAATGCAAACCGAATTACAAAAGCAAGACAATGCAATGACAATGACAAAACAAATAATTTTGCTTTGAAGGTAAAGATGGATAAGATGATGCTCACGTAGGTGCAACCTCCCCAAGCTTAGGTGTTAGCACAAGTTGGTGATGTTGACTTTGTTGTGATGAATCCGGCGCTAGAAAACAGGACTAGTGCAGGAGCTTCCTTGGATAAATCTTTTCAGCTATGATTCCCCGGCAACGGCGCCAGAAAACAGTCTTGATGGCCCTTGAAGAGGTTGATCTACAGCTCCAGAAAACAGCTTGCTCTCCGGTGCATAGTTACCTGCGTCAAAAGTAAATGGGTTAGGTTGAGACTCCAAGTGCAGAGTGTGTAGTAAGTGGAAACGTGTTTTCCCCACGAGGGTGACTCGAGGGTTTAATATCGAACTCTCGGGAATCAGTAGTGAAAGGTTTATCTCCTTATCCTTCTTTTGGTCACCTACAAAATAAGGTTAATTGTTTTGGTCCTCAACCTCATCTGTGGTTGTCAAGCACAAGGTGTAAAATGATATCAAGATAAATATGCAATGCAAAAAGAAATAAATATGCAATGGTGGTGGATGAATGTGCAAGGATGATGATAACAATGGTAAATGATATTTTTGGGTTTTTTTATGATGAATGCAAGATGGAAAAGTGTTTTTGTATTTTCGGATTTAATAATGACAGAAAATGGAAAAGTGATAAAAGTGGTTGGAAAGGTGTTTCTTATGATTAAAAATGGACCGGGGTTCATGGTTTCACAAATGCACTCTCTCTTTTAATGGTGTGGCAGACAATGGACACATAGAGTTGACATATGAGATTGCAACACAAAGTTTGATATCAAGTTACTAATTATATGGCATCACGTCCTAACATAGAGATCTTTTGGTTATTAACCTCTCTTATACTCCACCAAGATGCGAACTAAATCATAACACCTTAGCAATTAAGATAAATCAGAGTATAGCTTTAAGTATCATGACATGAAGTGAAAATAAGAACATGCTAGATCTAGTCATGGAGTAGTGGCAATGGTCACACCCACATCTCCGGTAGCATAGTATTTTTGTTTATCCCTAGTTAGGCAACAAAGTAAGGTAAAGATACCCAAGTGGATTGCAGAACTATCTCTCACGTTCACTGCACTAGCTACCCCCGTTACTCCAACTAATGCACACATCACCCCACACACGCTCTCATAAACATGCTTAATCATAACAAGTGAATAAGAACGGGGTACATAATATGCATCTATACTCATAACTGAAACAAACATTTGCAATCTCAACATATATTAACTCACAAAAAGATCCACCACATAGGTAATTACAAATATGACCGTAATCATGTTCAGCAGCTCATACGGTACTCATTAGTGAAGCTCAAGAGAGAGGAGATACATAAGTTACTTCCACAAACCCATAGTCCAGAGGTGGACTACTCCCTCTTCATGATGGAGATGGTGGAGATGTCGATGGAGATGAAGGAGACCATGCCGACAGCGCCCCGCCGGAGTTTCCCCCTCCAATCTGCAGCTCCAATCTTCGTTTTCGTGTTTCTGTGATATGGCGGCGCTTGTTTTTGAGAACGCCGTGGGACTTCTTTTATAGGCGTTTTTAGGTCAAGACGAAGGCGGTGAAAGAAAGATCGACGGCTGCGGAGCTCCGAAGCCCAAAATGGTGGGCCCCACGCGGCCAGGTACAGGGCCGCGTGGGTCACCCCTTTTGGCCTTCCGGGCTCCGTTTGCTTGATTCCTTCGCTCATACGTCTTCCTCCTTCCAAAATAATGACCTCCGTATTTTTCCATATTTTTCTGACAACGTTTGGGTCCCTGAAACATAAAATGAAAAAATAGGGTTTTCTGCCTGCGCAGGGTTAATTCCATTAAAATAGGAAACAATTATTTTAGTTCCTAAAATCATTAAAATAACAGTGGTATAACCCTTATATGACGCAAATATGATAGGAATATGAGTGATATAGTGCAAAGTTCATGTATGCATTTTACATGCATCAATGATATAGCTCAAAATATAACACAACAATATATAATTAAGTCCTAATAGTAACAGAATTACACAAACAAGACAATGATATAGCACATCATACCTTGCGTCCCTTTGTCGGGGATGTAACCCGGGTACCCCAAGTTTAATGGTTTTGTGGAGTTGGTAGAGGAAACATCAATGAAATATATAAAAGATAAGTAAAAAGGGAGAAAGGAATCAGCCTAGGCCGATTTTAGTACTGCCTAGGCCGACATACCCAGCTGGGCCGAGATACTCACCTCGGAGCAGGCTCACCTCGGAGCAGGTCGGGATATTTACCTCGGGTGGGCCAAGATGCGTTAAGACCACGGAATGGGCTGAGTTTCCAGACCGGGATAGTTTCATCTCGGAGTGGGTTGAGGTGTTCAGTCTCGGAGCAGGCCGAGGAGGCGCAGTCTCGGAAGGCCGAGTCGCTCTGTCGCGGTGGACCGAAGGTCCAGTCTCGGAGGATCGGTAGCCCAGTCTCGGAGGATCGATGGCCCAGTCTCGGAGGCCGAACTGCCCAGCCTCGGGCCAAGGTACCAGCAGGCCGGCGTCGCAGCCTCGGGCCGCTTCCCGCGCCAGAGGGGCCGACATCTCCAATTCGGGCCGCTTCCTCGTCTCGGGCTGGAGCGGGATTCACCAGCGAGCCGGATTTTACTCCAGCGACGACCGGCGTATCCATCAACCGAAGCCTGGAACCTCGGACAGGCCAAGATCGATGTGTCTCGGCTGGACGCTGTCGCCCTCGCTGCTTCGACCAGGCTCCAGGATCGCTACGGGTTGGAGCCGGGATTGCTTCTCCAACGCCTCTGCCCCCGCATCCACTTCCTCGACAAGTACAGGATACTCACTGCCACCTACAGAAGATAAGAAGAAGGAGACAAGAAGATACCAAAGACAGACGCTAGAAGACAAGACCAAGGACATGGACAAGAAAGGCCATGCCTATCCAGGACATGGCCAATCGTGGCTACAGTGTAGGATGGCACGGACGTGACGTCTGCACAGTGTTGACAAGACCCCAGTAGTCACCTCAGCTACAGTATGTGTACAGTGTGTGGTGGGCCACCCCTTGTCCCCTGGGCTCTCTTTATATAAAGAGCACCAGGGGAACGCTCACATGGACGACGCCTCTGCGCGGGCTCGCTCTCTTCTTCTCCCCCGCTCACATGGAGCTCCTCCTAGCTAAGACCTCTTAGAGTCAACTTACGCTCAGCTCATGGAGCACGTGTACCAACCATATGCAGAGAGGAGAATACACCAAATTGGATAGATGCTGCAGTAGGGGTGTTATCTCTCATGAGAGCCCCGAAGCAGGGTAAATCCCCGTGTTCGTCTGTTTGTCTGTGTGCACAATCCTGCGCGCTATCCCTCCCCGAATCCTCTAGCGTCCATCGGCCCCAACATCAAGCCTACCCCTAGGCATCTGTTGTTTCATACGACGACAGTTGGCGCCCATCGTGGGGCTGACAGTGGCGCTTGCTGGATCAAATTCAGACGGGACCTTCTTCGCCAACTCAGGGGCTCGACATTACCATTGTCCCCCGCGCTCTAGCTTGCTGCTGTGAGCTGAGGCTGGCGCAGCCTCCACCAACGGTCATCATCAACAAGTCTCGGTGGCGTTGTCTGGAGTTCTATCTGGACGGAACCTGATGACTCGGGGACTCGACTTCGGCATCATCCCCGGGTGTTAACTCATTCTTGAGTTGGCTAAAGTTCAAATCCGAGATACCCTGGAAATCCGAGATACCCTGGAAATCCGAGATACCCTGGAAATTCCGAGTTAAGCTTGGGAAATCCGAGTTAAGCTTTGGAAAATCCGAGTTAAGCTTGGGAAATCTGAGTTAAGCTTGGAAATCCGAGTTAAGCTTGGGAAATCCGAGTTAAGCTTGGAAGTCCGAGTTAAGCTTGGGAAATCTGAGTTAAGCTTGGAAATCCGAGTTAAGGCTTGGAAATTCGAGATAAGGCTTGGAAATCCGAGATAAGGTTGGAAATCCGAGTTAAGCTTGGAAAATCCAACATATGTTGGTCAAATCCGACATACAGGTGGCTTAGGTCGATATACCTGTGTCCAAGCCGGCATAAGCATCTTCCTCGACTGCTCCAACAACACTGCATCGTGAGTATCAATTATATATGTGTATTACGCTTTTAGATAGTCTCAAACAGTGCTCGGGACTGCCCCCTCTTTTTTTTGTCTTGCTTAGTTGTTTTTCCCCGGGAGTGAGATGTCTTGACCCGGGGACTGGCCGGCCAGTCAGTTCTGTTTTTTCTCCTAGATCTGTAAAGTGACTCGGGGACTCGGTTGAAACCGAATCTGCTTCCTCACGCACAGTTCTGCTGCTAGATTTAACTGCTGTCATGTGATGTAGTTAGTTTCCTCTGTTAAGTAGAGTTGTTGTTCCATTAAATATTCAGTATATATGTGCTTGAACTAACGTTGAAAGGTGGTATCGGTTTTATTGAGAGAATATTCATCACCAAGATCATGGTTATATTGGTTATCTCAAATCATCCAAGATATCATGGCATTATCGGTATTCTCCGGATTGTCGTTTATTTCGGTTTGCCACAGTATCATGGCATCATTCCATATCCCAAATCGCCGTTTATTTCGGTTTGTCACAGTATCACGGCATCATTCGATACCCCAGATCGCCGTTTATTCGGTTTGCCAACGTATCATGGCATCATCCTGTATCCCAGATCACCGTTTATGTTGGTTTGCCAAAGGCAACCTATGAGATATGTCCGTGCAGGTTATATGTCGGTCCAGCTAATTATGGCGACATCCAATGTCGGTAAATGCTCAAGCTGTTGACATCCAATGTTGGTAAAAGCCCAAAGTGGCAAAAAAACCGACATATGAGATATGCCTATGTCAATTCAGCTCAGGCTGGTGACATCCAATGTTGGTAAAAGCCCAAAGTGGCAAAAACAGACATATGAGATATGCCTATGTCGATTCAGCTCAGGCTGATGACATCCAATGTTGGTAAAAGCCCAAAGTGGCAAAAACCGACATATGAGATATGTCTATGTCAATTCAGCTCAGGCTGATGACATCCAATGTTGGTAAAAGCCCAAAGTGGCAAAAACTGACATATGAGATATGCCTATGTCGATTCAGCTCAGGCTGATGACATCCAATGTTGGTAAAAGCCCAAAGTGGCAAAAACCGACATATGAGATATGCCTATGTCGATTCAACTCAGGCTGATGACATCCAATGTTGGTAAAAGCCCAAAGTGGCAAAAACCGACATATGAGATATGCCCATGTCAATCCAGCTCAGGTTGTTGACATCTGATGTCGGTAGATGCCCAGAGTGGCTAAAAACCGACATATGAGATATGTCCGTGGAGGTTATATGTCGGTCCAGCTAATGCTGGCGACATGCGCCTTCGGTAATGCCCAAGGTGGCTAAAAACCGACATATGAGATATGTCCGTGCAGGTTATATGTCGGTCCAGTTAATGCTGGTGGAATGCGACTTCGGTAATGCCCAGAGTGGCTAAAAACCGACATGTAGAGGTGCTCATGCAGGCCGGATGCTGTGTATATGGAGGTTTTTGGTATGGTTATCTGTTTTTGTAAGTCTACGCGCGACTCTGTGAGTCCCCCACAGCCTCGGGGACTAATGTCGGGGATGTAACCCGGGTACCCCAAGTTTAATGGTTTTGTGGAGTTGGTAGAGGAAACATCAATGAAATATATAAAAGATAAGTAAAAAGGGAGAAAGGAATCAGCCTGGGCCGATTTTAGTACTGCCCAGGCCGACATACCCAGCTGGGCCGAGATACTCACCTCGGAGCAGTCTCACCTCGGAGAAGGCCAGGATATTTACCTCGGGTGGGCCAAGATGCGTTAAGACCACGGAATGGGCCGAGTTTCCAGACCGGGATAGTTTCATCTCGGAGTGGGCCGAGGTGCTCAGTCTCGGAGCAGGCCGAGGCAGCAGGCCGAGGCAGCAGGCCGAGGAGGCGCAGTCTCGGAAGGCTGAGTCGCCCTATCGCGGTGGACCGAAGGTCCAGTCTCGGAGGATCGGTAGCCCAGTCTCGGAGGATCGATGGCCCAGTCTCGGAGGCCGAACTGCCCAGCCTCGGGCCAAGGTACCAGCAGGCCGGCGTCGCAGCCTCGGGCCGCTTACCGCGCCAGAGGGGCCGACATCTCCAATTCGGGCCACTTCCTCTTCTCGGGCTGGAGCGGGATTCACCAGCGAGCCGGATTTTACTCCAGCGATGACCGGCGTATCCATCAACCGAAGCCTGGAACCTCGGACAGGCCAAGATCGATGTGTCTCGGCTGGACGCTGTCGCCCTCGCTGCTTCGACCAGGCTCCAGGATCGCTACGGGTTGGAGCCGGGATTGCTTCTCCAACGCCTCTGCTCTCGCGTCCACTTCCTCGACAAGTACATGATACTCACTGCCACCTACAGAAGATAAGAAGAAGGAGACAAGAAGATCCCGAAGACAGACGCTAGAAGACAAGACCAAGGACATGGACAAGACAGGCCATGCCTATCCAGGACATGGCTAATCGTGGCTACAGTGCAGGACGGTATGGACGTGACGTCTGCACAGTGTTGACAAGACCCAGTAGTCACCTCAGCTACAGTATGTGTACAATGTGTGGTGGGCCACCCCTTATCCCCTGGACTTTCTCTATATAAAGAGCACCAGGGGAACGCTCCCATGGACGACGCCCCTGCGCGGGCTCGCTCTCTTCTTCTCCCCCCGTTCACATGGAGCTCCTCCTAGCTAAGACCTCTTAGAGTTAACTTACGCTCAGCTCATGGAGCACGTGTACCAACCATATGCAGAGAGGAGAATACACCAAATAGGATAGATGCTGCAGTAGGGGTGTTATCTCTCACGAGAGCCCCGAAGCAGGGTAAATCCCCGTGTTCGTCTGTTTGTCTGTGTGCGCAATCCTGCGCTCTATCCCTCCTCGAATTCTCTAGCGTCCATCGGCCCCAACATCAAGCCTACCCCTAGGCATCTGTTGTTTTATACGACGACACCCTTATTCCCTTAATCAGTAAATTAGATCTACTGGTTGGCCAGAGGGCGGCCGCCGGGGTGATCTTGGTGATTTATCACGGCAGATTGGATCGGTAGGTTGACACTGTGGTGAGCGGCGGCGGCGAGGCGAGTTAGTTGTGAAGTCGAACTGTCGAACCCACGATCAGAAGGAACAGATCATAGATCGTTTCTCCATACTCACGTACATGAACCTGTCTAGCGATGTGGGCTTTTGGGTCTTGGGCTTCTAAGATATTGGATATAGCTTATAGTTCACGCATTGCTAATTTTCTTTCGGCACTTGCTAGCCTAGCACTAATGAATACAAATACGTATATACTTGTACGCTTATACGCAGAACTTCCTGCTGATATCCATTGAGGGGGGCTGATCGTTTGGGGGGGGGGGGCGCATAGGTGTAGAAAAGAGGCCATATTAGTCGCAAAAAAAAAAAGAGGCCATATTATATACTGGACTGAGTAGTTGATGTAAGAGCAACTCTAGCATGTGATCTCTTACCGGATAATCAGTCCGCTTCTCCACCGCCCCCACACAATGCATCTCACCGCCCGCCTCTACCCTCACCGGCCCGCACCTGGCGACGATCGCGCCCGCACTTGGCCGCTCACCGGCGTGTGCGCGGCTAGCAGGCGGGTGAATCGATCCATTCACCAGCCGTGCGCGGAGGCAAGCAGGTGAATCGTGTTTTTGGCCGTGCGCTGCCCACGCCGCCGTAGTGCCCTCCGTAGGTGAGCTATGCTCGTCCAATACGTCACGGGCTGCGGAATTGAATTGAATCGTCGGAAATTGGGAGCAATTTGACCGAGTTCGAAGCGTCGCCGTGGAATTTCGCCGGATTCCGAATGTCTCTTTACTTACCCGTTCACAGGAAAAATCATCTCTCAAACTGAATGGATGGAGGACGCGAGGCAAAATATCCTGCTCCCCTGATAAATTTTTCAGATACAATACCACATGTGATATCTGTTCTGGCAGAATTTTCCCCATACCTAAAAAACTGTTATTTTCCATGTCGAGGGCATGTCCGTTATCTGACGGGAGTATATATGTATTATTTAGCTTCATAAACGTATCGCGAACTAACCGTTCCCCTCACATCCTCCACAGTTGGCAAAGTATCTCACTAAGTGTTGTGTTTCATGTATGTGGTTGCCACAAATTAGCAAACGATCTAGTATCATCTATGCATGTGCAATTTAGTGGACCAACCAATGGGTTACAACTCCCTCCACTTTTATTTACTTTATGGGTTTAGTCAAAGTCAAACTTTATCAAATTTGATAAAATATAAGAAAAACATGAACATCTATAATAACAAATGCATACGGTATGAAAATATATTTTATTACAATTCTAATAACATAAAATCTACATTACACATGTTAATTTTATTTTTAAAATATTTGGTAACACTTAACAAAGTTTGACTTTAACTAATCTCAAAAACCCATGCTATTCTGGATGCTCGTATTTTTACGCAAATTTAGGCTGATCGTATTTTTTAATGCCTCAGGCCATGCAATTCATGTTATTTTGTTGTCCATGTATGCTATGATCTTTACGTTTCATAGCGTGACTTGGCATCATTATATTTTCTACTTGTCTAAAATAAACTAGAAGTAGTGTGGATTTTTCAGGATTCGGGATAATCTCTTCTCATCACCTAAAATACACTAGAGGTAAAAGGCCTTATTTATTAATGAACTGTAATTACTATCAAACGAGGAAGGCACCGCGGCGCCACGCAACCGCACTTCCTGCAAGCAGCCTCTAAGGTTCTTGGATGGAGTACACAAATGAACACGGCATCAAAGTCGGCTGATCCTAACAAAGAAGATCCGGAAACAAAGTATCACTGTTGACCGCAACACGATCCATTTCCACTTCCTTATTCTTTCCTAGTGCATCCCGTTCCTACGTCAGTGTGATTGTTAGAATTTTTGGTTACCTTGTGAGCATGGAAAATCAGCAAAGAAACAAAATATGACAAATGGGTGCAGCCATGGTGCTGCCATAGGAAAGGGGTCATGTTATATACTAGACTCGGTAGTTAATGTAAGCAGGTATATATATGTACCATTTAGCTTTGTAAATGTATTGCGAACCAACCGTCCCCCTCACATCCTCCACAGTTTGGCACATTATCTATCGGAAAGTGTCTTATACTCCGAGCACCAATGACACTGGTATCTATCGGGAAGTGTCTTATCCTCCCGAGCAACAGTGAGTAGCCAACAATGTGTCCCACAAACTTGCTAAACATAAACTTCAGATATGCACTACAAAAAAAATCTGATAAATTTTAAATTTTGAAAATATGCATATTTCAGATCTACACTTCTATCATCTTTGTGTAGCCCCAAATATAAAGTATTTAAAGTTGAATTTTGCACGTAGTGGAATACATCACTTTCCGAGATTGCTTTTAGAATTATTTGAAACTTGTAAATATTTTTTTAGATTTCTTTAAACCACCAAGATCACTGGTGCTCGGCCGCGCAAAATCTCCTCATAAGATCTATCCTCTATGAATGTGCAATTTAGTGGACCAACCAATGTGTTACTACTACCTTCGTTTTTATTTACTTCATATTGGGTTTTTTCACAGCCAAACTTTGTCAAATTTGATTAAGAATATAAGGAAAAATATGAACATCCATAATACCAAATACACATGGTATCAAAGTATATTTTATGATAATTCTAACAATATAGGTTTTACATTGTACTTGTTAATATTGTTTTTGAAATATTTGGTTAAACATTACAAAGTTTGACCTTGACTAAACTCAAAACGTGAAGTAAATAAAAGCATAGGGAGTAGTATTCTAGTTAGATTAAGGATAGAAAAGTACCTGTCAGGGTAAGACGCATGCTATGAAGCATAACGTTCACATCATACTTGGACAACAAAACAAAATGAATTGAAACAAGTGCTTGATATGCACGTGGCATAATAATAAAAATTAGATAAAGGGAGCTTTATTACTTAAAAGGTTTAAGCATTAGACCCGGCCTCTGCATAATCATGATGCACAGAGCCGAAACGAGTCTGAAGTTCAAAACATAAAAAAGCGAATTACATATCATAATGAGAAATTGTAAGAACACCTATGGTGGTGGAGGGCCAATCCGCAAATTATGCTGCCATCCATGTTGGGATAAAAAATCGCTCGCCGTATCCACTAGTCTGGTACACACCTCCATAAACAGGTCTCGATGCCCCGCACGTTTCAACTGAGACCACGAACGGAGAGTAGCAGTAGACCTATAGATAACCTGTATAAGAGAACACTTTTTATCATTAAAAACCTTGTCATTTCTACATTGCCAAAGCGATCATATTACGACAAGCGCCCCCACCCTAATAAGTTGTTTAAACCTATTATCCACTTCATTCAGCCAATTGCCAAAAATATTGGTAATGCTTTTGGGTGGGTAAATAGTAGAACTTATCTGTATGATGGACCATATAGAACTAGCAAACTGCACTCAAAGAATAAGTGTTTGATCGTCTCATCTTTATGACAGAAGACTCATTGTTTACTTTCATGTCAATTACGTTTAGTAAGGTTATCTTTGATAAGAATAACTACTCGATGAAGATACCACACAAAAACTTTGCTTTTAGTGAAATATTAATCTTCCAGTTTTCTTATTGTTATCAACCGGCATTTATGGCTGGATTAGCGCTGTATTACATAGAGTCCACTAAGAATTTACCATTATTGTGTAAATTCCACCGAAACTCATCAGACCCTTGTGTCAAATTGACAGAAGCTAGCCTGGGACTAATGAGATCTCTTCTGAACGTCACAGTTGGGATATTATCTACCAACACTTGAGCACAATAAATACGACGGCTGGTTAACAAATTGAGTAGCCTATCAGGTGTACATCGTATAGCGCGGCCACTTATATGGGGTGACACCACCGCTACATCTCCTTTCATATTTTGATCTCTCACTATTGCTCACCATTTGACAAATAATTCTTGCATCCACTTGCTAGCCATTTTGCACAGTGTTAATCAAGAAAATTAGTTGACATCGCACAAATGCATCTTTCTTATTGCGGAGGCTATTATGGCGTGGCTGAAATGAACTGTCAAGACCTGTGGCTGACATAGGGCATAAGTTTTTTTTTGTTTTTTTTTTATTTTGACATATGGCATAAGTTGATATATGGAGACACGGCGAGTGATCCAAGACAACTGGCAGCGTGTGGGCATCGTGTTAGTTATAGGAAGGCAGGTGTGCCTGGGTATCGTATCGTGTAT
Source organism: Poa pratensis (assembly GCA_947311845.1). Classification (NCBI taxonomy): domain Eukaryota; kingdom Viridiplantae; phylum Streptophyta; class Magnoliopsida; order Poales; family Poaceae; genus Poa; species Poa pratensis. The sequence continues at coordinate 105,260,254 of CAMZMU010000052.1, forward strand.
TCAGACTCTGAATGAGTTCTCTCTCTCCCGAATCTGAACCCTGCTTCCGTCTCCTCCCAGATCCCCAATTCCCTCTCCAATCTCCTTCATGAGAATTGTATCTGGAATATTGCCACAGTTTATCTAGTAAGTATGTTACATTTGGTATCAGAGCCGGGCGTTCCACTGCGAGATCGAGTGGATCGAAGTGAATTCACGAGAGAAAAATTCTCCTGATCGTTGGGTGCAAATCAGTCTCTGATTTTGCGCAAAGTGTCCTTCGGGAACACCCGTGGTTGGCGAATTCGTGTACGATTCGAATCTGGCGCCGCGACGCACGCAAGGGCAGATCGAGGAGAACCTGATCCGCGCCATGGGGGATTTGGCGACACAAAACTCGGGATTGGAAGGCACGATAAAGCAAGTTCTGGATCACATGACGGATATGGACGCCAAGGTCGACGATTTGCAGGACCAACTCGCGTCCAACTCCAAGCGAGCAGATCGGCTCGAGGAACGGCTGGAGCGCGTGGTGCCACCGATCCAGGCACCGGGCAAGGGGGCGGTGCCGGAGGGCACGGATCTACATCAGGCAACGACGAACAGCCCGCTCAGCCAACATTCGGCGACCGCGCATGGATCCGCCACCGCGCCCACCTGCGGCGAGCCAGGGCTCCGGGCCAACGGGCCACAGCGACGCTCATCTTCGTCGGGGTGACGCTCCAGGTATCCTCGGGAACCTGCAGCATTCCCCGGGAGCAGGTACCTCTCAGTACCAATCTCACCAGCTCCCGGTGATTACTGTGCACGATGATCTGCATGATTCGTATGGGCGTCATGATTTTCGGGGTCGATCTGGTGGTCATTCCACACCGAAAATGGAATTTCCAAAGTTCGATGGGGAAAACCCAATGCTCTGGCAACAGGAATGTGAAACTTACTTTGAATTGTATCAGATCACACCTGGGTTGCGCACTAGATACGCCTCCCTGAATTTCAAAGGCACTGCTGCTCTTTGGCTTCGAAATGTTCACGCCAAAGGGAAATTGGAGGAGTGGGGAGAAATGTGTCGCATGGTGCATGACAAGTTTGGTAAAAACAAATATGCCCAGTATCGTAGGCAACTAAGACAACTAAAACAAACGGGATTGGTAGCAGAGTACATTGACCAGTTCGAAAAATTGAGAAACCAACTCTTATTGTACAATTCAGCTTTAGATGAAAACTTCTTCATAAATGAGTTTATAGAAGGGTTAAAACCGGAGTTGCGTTCTGTAATTAGAATTCAATTGCCAAAAGACTTGGATACTGCGACTCTCTTGGCTCTGTTACAGGAAGAGGAGCTGGAATTATCGTCGAAGAACCATTATGACAAGGGCTATCGAGTTTCTCACCGCATGGAGCGAGTGAGCAAAGACAAGAACAACTCTCGAGCTGATGAAGCTAGAAAACATGATGCTGGCAAATGGGAGGAGAAGCTAGAAACTCTCAAAGCTTATCGCCGAGCTAAGGGTCTTTGCTTTACCTGTGGAGAGAAGTATAGCAAAACACATAAGTGTCCAGATCATATTCCCCTGCACATTATAGAGGAATTGATGGATGTCCTGCCAGGAAGCACTGTTTTTGGTACTGATACCAGTGACACTGAGTCTGAACCAGAAGAAGACTTCAGCATGTTGACGGCAGTGCAATCTGCACCAATAGCAGCGATGCAGGAAGAGCGAGGCAGCAAACCCAAGAGCACCATAAGATTCACTGGAGCAGTAGGCAAACACCAGTTTATCTAGTAAGTACGTTACATGAACGAAAAGCGAGATGATTCAAATCGATTGATGCCATATCACTGTGTGCTGCGATGTAGGGAATTGGATGCACGGGGAAAAGAAAAATGTCCGCGGAGGGCTGTAGACCTGCAGTGCAAGAAAATGACTGTAGTCCCACACGGAGATTCTGTTTCGGTATCCTTCCTATTAGGGATAACCAGTGTCTTGATTCCAGGAAAACGGAAACCGGGAGTGTAGCACACTCCCTACACTCCCTTTGTAAATTCGGCAAAGGGGTGCAAAACGAACCCGACTCTCACCGAAGAGACCTCCTACGAACAAACACAAGGACACGCACATCTTTACGCAAGTCTAGGCAGCTCGTGTTTTTTATGCCTCGAGCCATGCAATTCATTTTAATTTGTTGTCCAAGTATGCTAAGATCTTTACGATTCATAGCGTGACTTGGTACCATTATATTTTCTACTTGTCTGTTGCGAAATTATTGTTGTCGAGGGAGACCTGCCGAAATACAGATAAAGTACATTTAGCGACAAATAAAATGGTAGGGAGGTAGTAGCTTCGGCCACCATGCAATTTTGCTTGACATATTATAGAATTTCACGCCGACTATCATAACATCCTATTAAGCGCGCGACTTTTTGATTTGTGTGGTCTCAACTAAATAAGACATTCAGAAACCTTACTTTCATTCTTAACAGGTTTGGCGAAGAAAAAAGTGTAGTCACAAAATTGTTAAAAAAGACTTGGTGTCACCCATAAGATGTGAGTGTGTGTTCGTGACACCATCAGTGGCCTTCAAAGGCGGTATCACAGGTGATATGGAAACCTGGTGATTCCCACTTTTGGTCTAGGCTGATGGTGAATAAGAAGTATTTCTTTCGCTTTGGCGTTTTTAATATTAAGGATGGCTCGGAGATTAAATTCTGGGAGGATAAATGGTTAGGTACTACCACCCTCCGGGAGCAATATCCGGCTTTATACGATATTGTACGTCACAAAGGGGTACTATAGCCATTGTTATGCAGTCTTCACCTCCCAATGTGACGTTTAGGGGTGATTTATTCGGTGCAAGATTAACATCTTGGAACGACTTGTTGGCACGGTTGGAATCAATCAAACTCACACAAGATTCCGATGAATTCCGATGGAACTTATGCGGGAACGGAAAATTTTCAGTAGATTTCATGTATAGGGCGCTTGTGCATTCTGATATTCCAGTCGATGATAATAAAAAAATATGGCAAATGAAGATTCCACTAAAAATTAAAGTTTTCTCGTGGTATCTTCGTAAGGGTGTCATTTTAACTAAGGATAACATTGTCAAACGGAATTGGCATGGAAATACAAAGTGTATGTTTTGTTCAAAACAAGAGACAATAAAACACTTATTCTTTGAGTGTGATTTCGCCCGTTCTATATGGTCATCTATGAAAATAGCATCTAACTTATATTCTCCCAAGTCCGTTGCAAATGTGTTTGGCAACTGGTTACATGGGATAGATAAGAGGCTTAGAACGGTTATTAGGGTGGGAGCGATTGCCGTTATGTGGTCGCTTTGTCTTAGTAGAAATGACAAGGTTTTCAATGATAAAAATGTTTCTCTCTTGCAGGTACTCTACCGATGCATAAGTACTCTCCGTACGTGGTCCACCTTACAGTGCTTGGGACATCAAGACCTCTTTACGGAGGCGTGTGCACGCTTGGAGGAGGTGGCAAGGGACATTTTATCACAACATGGGTGGCCGCTTGATCGCCGGATTGGCCCTCCATAGGCTGTTGAGCTTGTCATATCATAGGCGTTTTACATTTTTCTGAGAATTATAATTCGTCTATTCTCACACTTTCTTTTACTATGTCCGTTGGATTGCGGCTGTGTGCATTTGTTATGCAGAGGCCGGGTCTAATACTTCAAACTTGAGTAATAAAGCCATTTATCTAAAAAAAAATCAGTGGCCTTCAACGCCATCAAAACTTATTTTCCCTTTTAACTAGGGGACAAACTTGCTGGCAAATGATGGCGTGCAGCGGAAAGAACATCACCATAGTTAGGAGATGGGTCAGGAGAAGGTGTTTCTCATCGACCACTTCAAGCCTCTTGGAATTCTGGTGGAACTAGATAAAGAAAATTGAGAAAATTAGGACGCCTTGTTTGTGTTTTGATTGTGAAATAATGATGGGCGATAAGATAAAGATCAATTAAGAAATATTTGATGCGCAGACTTATTCAAAGTTCTTGGCATCCTCAATCTTGGAAAAACCATCACTACCACAGTCTGCCATTATTTTAATGTCGTACTCCTTCCGTTTCAAAATATAAGTCACACCACCTATTTTCCACACACATGTATCTAGAAATGTTTTAGTGCAAGGTTCACATAAATCTTGCACTAAAACATGTCTATATACATGTGTGTTGAAAGTAGGTGGAAAGTAGGTTGTGCGACTTATATTTTGAAACGGAGGTGTCGTGGTGGGATCACGCAGATGCCTAGGGGTAGGCTTAAGTTTGGGGCCGATGGACGCTAGAGGATTCGGGGAGGGATAGCGCGCAGGATTGCGCACACATACAAACAGATCAACACGGGGATTTACCCTGCTTCGGGGCTCTCGTGAGGAGATAAAACCCCTACTGCAGCATCTAGCCTATCGGTGTATTTCTCCTCTGTATATGTCATATGTACAAAGGCTCCTCGAGTTGTATGTCTAAATATCTGCCTAGTGCTAAGCAGCACAGAGAGCAAGCAAAGAGAGAGCAGGGGGGAAAATGAGCTCCCGTGCGTGTGCCACCCCTCTCCATGTCCTCCCCCTGGTGCCTTTATATAGAGGAGGCCCAGGGGACAAGGAGACAAAGAACACTATGCACGGGTCCCATTTGTACTCTAGTCACGTCAGTACACTGTAGCCACGCTGCCTGTGTACTCTAGTCACATCAGGAGCACTGTAGCCACGCTGCCTGCGTCATCGTCTTTGTCCACTTGTGCTTGTCTCCTGGGGATGGCAAAGGGCATCTGGTACGTGGGCTTGGTCGCTGCTTGGCTTGCCTGGATCGAGTCCGAGATAGAGTGCCGAGGCCTCCTGCCTCGACTAGAAGCACGCCTGGAGTTCGAGGTGATGCTGATCGAAGGAATGATCCGGTGCTGCTCCAAGCTTGGTTCGGGACGTGGACCAGTCCGAGGTGATGGCCTGCTCCTGGCCCACTGAGGTTGTGGTGCCTCGGTCCTGCTGGGGGAAGCAAAGGCCGGCCCAGCCGTACTCGGCCCGCTCCTGGAGGTTGGCCTGCTCCGAGGTGGCTGAGTGTCGGCCCGATCCGGGTAGCTCGGCTGGCTCCGTGACTGGCCACTTCGGCCTGCTGCGGCTGGTGACAGCTCGGCCAGCTCCCAGATGGAGTGGCCCAAGCCGAGGTGAGGCGAGGCAACGCCCCAGCCCGGCCCACCAAAGCACAATACAACCGCTTGGCCCACCGAGGTGCATCGAGGCTGCCTGACCTGCCGAGGCACAGCGAGGCAGAGGCTCGATCCGAGTTATGCACCACTTCGGCCCATTTGGGACTGATACCTCGGTAAGACCACCAACCGTGGGGTATCCCGGGTTACATCCCCGACATTAGTCCCCGAGGCTGCGGGGGACTCGCAAAGTCACGCGCAGACTTACAAAAACAAATAACTGTACCAGAAACCTCCTGCACCGTACAGCCTTGCCCTTCAGGCCAAATGCGGCATCCGGTTGACCGAGCTCACCCGAATCAACAACGAGATGGACAATTTGTACTGGAAATATGTTGCCTGAATGGTCACCATAATATGTCGGTTCTTAGCCCTCCTGGCTTTTACCGAACTCGGATGCCGCCAGCGTCGGTTAGCCCTCCTGGCTTTTACCGAATTGGGATGCCGCCAGCGTCAGTTAGCCCTCCTGGCTTTTACCGAACTCGGATGCCGCCAGCGTCGGTTAGCCCTCCTGGCTTTTACCGAATTGGGATGCCACCAGCGTCGGTTAGCCCTCCTGGCTTTTACCGAATTGGGATGCCGCCAGCGTCGGTTAGCCCTCCTGGCTTTTACCGAATTCGGATGCCGCCAACGTCGGTTAGCCCTCCTGGCTTTTACCGAATTGGGATGCCACCAGCGTCGGTTAGCCCTCCTGGCTTTTACCGAATTGGGATGCCGCCAGGGTCGGTTAGCCCTCCTGGCTTTTACCGAATTGGGATGCCGCCAGGGTCGGTTAGCCCTCCTGGCTTTTACCGAATTGGGATGCCGCCAGCGTCGGTTAGCCCTCCTGGCTTTTACCGAATTGGGATGCCACCAGCATCGGTTAGCCCTCCTGGCTTTTACCGAATTGGGATGCCGCCAGCGTCGGTTAGCCCTCCTGGCTTTTACCGAATTGGGATGCTGCCAGCGTAGGCTAGACCGACATAAACCTGCAAGTATGTATCTCAAATGTCTCGGTACCTCGGCCCCTCTGGGCATATCACATATCTCGATACCTCGGCCCCTCTGGGCGCTTACCGACATGGATGTCTCCAGCCACTGCTGGTTTGACATAAGCATACCTCGAATGCCGGTTTTAGCCACTTCGGGCGTATACCGACATAGATGTCTCCAGCCACTGCTGGTTTGACATAAGCATACCTCGAATGCCGGTTTTAGCCACTTCGGGCGTATACCGACGTAGATGTCTCCAGCCACTGCTGGTTTGACATAAGCATACCTCGAATGCCGGTTTTAGCCACTTCGGGCGTATACCGACATAGATGTCTCCAGCCACTGCTGGTTTGACATATTACCTGCAAAAACATATCTCAAAAGTTGCCTATGATTTAACCAACATAGACACTGATCTGGTATACAGGTAATGCCATGATACACTGGCAAACAGAATACACGCCGATTTGGGATATGGAATGATGCCAGGATATTGTGACGAACCGAAATAAACAGTGATTTGGGATATGAAATGATGCCGTGATACTATGGCAAACCGAAACAAATGGCGATCTAGAGAATACTGATAATGCCAGGGTACCTTGGGTAATTTGAGATAACCAATATAACCATGATACCTCGGATTTCCATTATACCTCGGATTTCCACCATACCTCGGATTTCCACCATACCTCGGAATTCCATTATACCTTGGAATTCCATTATACCTCGGAATTCAGTTATAACCCGGATTTCCATTATGACCCGGATTTCCATTATAACCCGGATTTCCAATATACCTCGGATTTCCCATATGACCCGGATTTCCAATATGACCCGGATTTCCAATATACCTCAGATTTCCCATATACCTCGGATTACAATACACCTCAGATTTCTGGAATACCTCGGATTTTCCAGGATACCTCAGTAACGAACATTCTCAACAAAACCGATGTCACCTTTCAACGTTAGTCCAACATACATATCGTGAAGAATATTTAACGGGAACAACGATTATACTAACCGAGGCAAACCAGTTATAGCACTTAACAGAAAACGAATCTAACAGCAGATACTATGCTCAAAAAACTAGACTCGGTTTCAACCGAGTCCCCGAGTCACTTTTCTTATCTAGGAGAAGGTGTAAAACAGTCTGGCTATCCAGTCCCCGGGTCAAGACATCTTGTCCCGGGTAAAACACAACTAACCACTGCAAGGTAGAAACGAGGGGGCAGTCCCCGAGTACTATGTGAGACTATCTAAAAGCATGAGCAGACATATAAATGATACTTACAGGGCCAGGCTGTTGGAGAAGTCTTAACTCGGATTCTCCCAGGATACCTCGGACTTCAGAACAGCCCGGATCCCAGAACACCCCGGATTCTAGAACAGCTCGGATTCCAGAACACCTCGGATTCCAGAATCAGCTCGGATTCCAGAACACCTCGGATTCCAGAACACCTCGGATTCCAGACTCAGCTCGGATTCCAGAACACCTCGGATTCCAGAACAGCTCGGATTCCAGAACAGCTCGGATTCGCACTGTAGCCAACTCAAAAATGAGTCAACATACGGGGACGATGTCGAAGTTGAGTCCCCGCGTTGATGGCGAAGGTCCCATCCGAATTGATCCAGCAAGCACCACTATCTGCCCCACGGTGGGCGCCAACTGTCGTGGTGGGATCACGCAGATGCCTAGGGGTAGGCTTAAGTTTGGGGCCGATGGACGCTAGAGGATTCGGGGAGGGATAGCGCGCAGGATTGCGCACACAGACAAACAGATCAACACGTGGATTTACCCTGCTTCGGGGCTCTCGTGAGGAGATAAAACCCCTACTGTAGCATCTAGCCTATCGGTGTATTTCTCCTCTGTATATGTCATATGTACAAAGGCTCCTCGAGCTGTACGTCTAATTATCTGCCTGGTGCTAAGCAGCACAGAGAGCAAGCAAAGAGAGAGCAGGGGGGAAAATGAGCTCCCGTGCGTGTGCCACCCCTCTCCATGTCCTCCCCCTGGTGCCTTTATATAGAGGAGGCCCAGGGGACAAGGAGACAAAGAACACTATGCACGGGCCCCATTTGTACTCTAGTCACATCAGTACACTGTAGCCACGCTGTCTGTGTACTCTAGTCACATCAGGAGCACTGTAGCCACGCTGCCTGCGTCATCGTCTTTGTCCACTTGTGCTTGTCTCCTAGGGATGGCAAAGGGCATCTGGTACGTGGGCTTGGTCGCTGCTTGGCTTGCATGGATCGAGTCCGAGATAGAGTGCCGAGGCCTCCTGCCTCGACTAGAAGCACGCCTGGAGTTCGAGGTGATCCTGATCGAAGGAATGATCCGGTGCTGCTCCAAGCTTGGTTCGGGACGTGGACCAGTCCGAGGTGATGGCCTGCTCCTGGCCCACTGAGGTTGTGGTGCCTCGGTCCTGCTGGGGGAAGCAAAGGCCGGCCCAGCCGTACTCGGCCCGCTCCTGGAGGTTGGCCTGCTCCGAGGTGGCTGAGTGTCGGCCCGATCCGGGTAGCTCGGCTGGCTCCGTGACTGGCCACTTCGGCCTGTTGCGGCTGGTGACAGCTCGGCCAGCTCCCAGATGGAGTGGCCCAAGCCGAGGTGAGGCGAGGCAACGCCCCAGCCCGGCCCACCGAAGCACAAATCAACCGCTTGGCCCACCGAGGTGCATCGAGGCTGCCTGACGTGCCGAGGCACAGCGAGGCAGAGGCTCGATCCGAGTTATGCACCACTTCGGCCCATTTGGGACTGATACCTCGGTAAGACCACCAACTGTGGGGTATCCGGGGTTACATCCCCGACAGGAGGGAATATGTGCTTGTTGGGTGGTTTCAGGAGGTGGTGCAAGAGCTAAGGTGGCAAGGGGGACTGAGATTGATTTACGCATTTTTTGTACTTGTTGTTTTACTTTCTAGTCACTTCTTCAATTGAGAGAAAGAGAGTAATAAAAATTCTCTTATCCCATTTGATAGGTATTTTATTTTACGGTTCATCTCTCAGTAATCGGAGGGACCGGATTGTAAACACGAAAAAGTAGGAGCTTAGCGGGTCCTTGCCCCCATTTATCTGATTAGAACAGAAAGGGCGTGCGTAATTTTACTCTTATCACAGCAATACCATCAATAGTAGCTATCAGCCAAGGAAGAATTATCTTCCAGTAGTATCGGTCATTTCCCCTACTGTCCTCCACATCAAGTGCTCATGCTACATACAAAAACAGTTATGGATAGTTATAAGGACAGTATCCTTCCAAATGGGATAAGATACTTACTGGTTTTAGTTAGTAGAAAACTAGAAATCTAATTGGTTAAACTTTTGCTCAGTAAACAGAAGAATTATAAATTTCTAAAATGATATATAGGAATATAGTGAATAAAAGCCATTGTGACCCCCAAAAAGGAGTAGTCCCCCAACCCGGCGCGAGGCATTTTCTCTACCCCTTCTTACCCTGACAAGGCAGGGTCACCTCATGTCCTTAAACCTATAACCATCTTTCAGCTAACCTAGGCTCCTCCATCCCGGGTTGCTAACAGTCCCCCGTTCTCCCGAGTTGCTCCTCCCGAGCGGCTCTGGAGACCCCCACCCGCCGCCGAACCCTAGCCCCCATCGATCTCCTCCGTGCAGGCCACTGCTGCTGCCCTCCTGGTGGCGGTGGTGGCGCCCATCCCATCTGTCCTCCCGGCGATGGTGGGCAGGAGAGGCTCTCCGTGGCGGCGCATCACGGGAGAGGTGGGGCGTAAGGTTGTGGGGGGTTGGGCGGCGCGGCCATGGAGGCCGTGGCCTGAGGGCCTTCGACGGATCTGCGGCGGGCACCTTGGCACTCTGCCGTGCGGCCGATCTCCGGTAGGCGGCAATCTGGCGGACAGATCTGGGCCGAGCCCGATCTGATTCTCTCAGTGCTTGCTCTGCGCGGAGGCTGGTTGTAGCCTCTGCGGCCAGTCCGGCTGGAGTTGACCGGCGGCGTGGGGGGCGTTGGTCTTGCGAATGAAGGTGGTGGTTCTAGGGTTCCAAATCGCGAGAGGATGAAGATCTGCTTGACGCCGGTAGCTTGATCCGGCAAAAGTGTCAAGTTTAGGAAGGCTCCGCCGGTGATCTTTCATGGGATAATTCCTAGAGATTGCTGGATCGGAGGGATTCGGTCGCGCCGGAGGGAGCGGCGTGAAGCCCTGCTTCTATGCCATCATGGGCAAATCCATGGTGTAGTCAGAGGCGGGGAATGTCATGAAAGCTGAGATTAAAGGACTAGCAATTGGCGATTGGAGGCTCTGCGGCGGTGAGGAACTTGCTTGGAGTTGCAGGAGGCGGAGCAGCGGCATGTTAGTGGGGGCAACATCACAGGTGAAGTTCGAAGTCCTACCTTTCAGGGTGAAAATCCAAGGTCTGGTCTTAATTGGTTGTGTCTGGCAATGGTCTTGCTGAAAACATTGTTTTGAGAGCGGGACTATCTTCAGGGTGAAAACCCAAGGTCTGGCCTTAATTGGTTGTGTCTGGCACTGTTCTTCTTGAAGGCGTTGCTTTTGAAGATTTGGATATCAGGTGGTGTCTTGGTGGTGGTTGTGCGGCTGCTGCAAGGACTGTAACTCTGTAGCGGGACTTTCCTTTTTTATTTATTCTTCTTATTGCGTTTCGGCTGTGTGTATCCGTAGTAGCTTTGGTTATTGCGTTGTTGCAGAGGCTGTGTGTAATTTGTATCTCCGCGATATTAATATACACTCTTTATCTAAAAAAAGGCTCCTCCATCCCTCCGTACTAATAAGGGGTAGTATAGTAATATTGACTTGTTGTTCAGTGATTACGCCTTTCGACCTGATCTTAGGCCATGACTCACCCTTCGTGGACGATGAACCTTGCGGAGAAAACTTTGTGTTTTCAGGGCATTGGATTCGATGTGAATTCGCCCCCAGAAACGCTCGGGTGTAATTGTTTTTTCGCAGAGGAATGCAGAGGAGAAGCGTGGTGTGTGCCATTGCCCATTGTTGTGGATGTAGAGAGATTGATGAAGATTGCACTCCTCCAATAGGAGATCACGTAGGATCAATTACAGATTACAATCATTTTTTTAGGGACAGATTACAATCATTGATCTCCGAGGAAACTGAACCGACTATGTATATACGTACATATCTCAATAGTGGAGAAGGCGACGGTGGCAGGACGATGGTGAGCATTGTTTTTTCTCCCTTATGGGAGCATAAGAGAAATCTTGCATTCTTGCTGGTGTTGCTATGTGATTGTTTGCTTCTGTAAGCTCAAACAGCTTTAGGGAGGCACAACGAGATCTGATGATGGAGCGTCGGACCATAGGTAGGCTGAAGTTGATGAGGTACCCAAGTTTGCTAGTGTGAGCATCAGAGCATGTTAGGTTGATCACCGTTGGCTTCATCTCTCCATCCTACAATATCTCATGCAAACAGCCTCTTAGGCCCATGATGGATCACAAAGATGAACACAACGTCACGACCAGCAGACGGCGACCGGAGAGTGGTCGCAAAGGCGATCCTGAAACAAATTATCATTGTTCACCGCCATAATTTCCATCTCCACTATCTTATTATTTCCTAGTGCATCCCGTTTCTATGTCAACGTGATTGATAATAAAATGGTCAGCTGTGACTATGATCCCGGCAAGGCAACAAAATATGGCAATGGTAGCAGCGATGGTGCTTCCATAGAGAAGTGGTCATGTTATGTACTAAGTAGTTGATGTAATTAAGCATGTATATTTATTACTAGATTCGAACGACGCGGCTCGCCGCGCGGCACTTTTAGTTTCTTTGAATTTTTTGCCCGTGGTTCCCACAATTTATACAGATTACTAAAAGATAGTCTATATCCATACGTATTTGATCACAGGTCTATAGATTTGAAGGCATGTTTCTCGAATATTATGAAATCAATCATTAGAGCATCATACAATGAAAATCTTAAGAATCAGGAAGATCAAACCAATGTTGAAGCACACAGGCAAAGTAATATAGAAATTCACACCACATTTAATACATATGTTTTGATTACATGGAAGTAGTACTGAATTCATAAGTTTCGATCAGTTTGGAAACACAATCTCAGACAACTGATGACATAGCACAACACTGCATCTGCTAACAACAATATAAATGCCTATGCTTATTTTAGAAAGCATGGCTAAAGCATCCAACTTAATATCAAACTGCGGTCAACATATTTATAGTAGATAGTAGCGATGCTTATTGATGCTATGGAAAGGTCTTCGTTGCATTATAAAATCTTCTAATTAGTCGGAGGATAGAGAGAGTATCAGTTGGACAATATATATCTCCTAAAAAAGACAGTGAACTATTAAAGGTAAAAATGATGAGATATGACAAACAGGAATAAATTCCAGCAGTATGAACGATATGAAAACAACGAACTTATTTTTAAGAAGTAACTACTCAAAACATAGAGAACTAAACTACACAGCTAAAACCTCCACTTCAGATCCTAAAACAAAGCATTCGTAAAAAGAACTTCAAGGAGGGAGCAAGGGGACTTTGAAAGGAGCCTTGGGAAAGAAAAATCATCGTTGTGGAATATATCGTAACTAAAGAGGCATACAACCATAATCATCAAGATGAAAAATTATCGTATCAAGTGCCATTGTGTATCCTATTGTGTGTCCTATCACCAATAAAGGGTCAGTATAAAAGTACACAGAGAAAGAGAATAATGTAATACATATAAGAATTACACAACAGCAACTCAACAGCAAAGTCAAAAATATCCATCTCAATTCATTTAGTAGTTCATGGGAATAAAAAATCTAATAGTTTCATATATTGCTCCTCACGCTGGGAATAACTATTATCCAGACCAGATGAATACAATCTACATTATGATTGGTCTATAATTTACAGAGCTAATAAGCATACATAAAATATATATTATCTTTGCTGAATCTTAAGGAGAAGAAAATCACCTGTTGGATACAATTGGAACATCAATATTCAGTAACTTAAGTGTGGCCATGTTCAATGCTTCCATTAGAGTTCTTTCACTGCCATCCTGCAGAAAAGGAAAATAAGGTAAATCGAAACAGACCAGTAGCAATAGTACACTTCTTTCACCTTAATAAATTGTAACCGAGGATTTTCATAATGCAGGCAAGGATCAAAAGGAAACATGCCAAATAATAAATGTGACACTAATTTTCATGCTAATCACCTTACTTCGACTAAAACCACAGCGGGAAGATTTAATTTAGCAAAACTGGGAATACATTTTCAGAGATAAACATTGGTAGTTGGCACCAGGCCATACCGTATTAATCTCGGGATCAAGCATGCAAGTAGCAGTCTAGACATCAAATTGATATAATAAGTTTACCGCTTGATAAAAACCTAAAGAAATTATACTATTTGGGGACAATAAAATAGCATAGTAATTCCTATCCCACTACTTCAGTATCCACTTCTAACATAGCACAACGATAGTTGTAACAACAGAACATGGTACAATCCAAATAATGATCCGACCGGATACCATCATAAATGACGAACATAAACAAATTCTCTGCTTAAAAAGAATTTCTGTACAGAAAAAATTGTATTTAGGAGACACTGAAATTTGATCAAAACACATGTTATTTAGGAACACCCAATCTACAGTAGATGTATTGTTCCAAACTGCTGCAAACCAAATGAAGAAATCAGGAAATAAATCTGCATAAATTTTTTAGCAGGCTAGTTCGCAAGAGGGGGAAAAAGCTAGCAAGCATCAGCGTCACAAAGCAAGCTAGCTAGAATCTGCCTCCCCGCATCTTCTCATCGAACATAGAAGCAGGCTAGCTAGCTCTACATCTCCATGTATCAAACCAAGCAGCAAAAAGCTAGGAAAGGGATCATATATCATGCTCAAGCATATACAAAATTGCCTCTTGCAGTACCTATCAAGTATCCTGAAGCTCTCATCGCTGCTCCTCTCCGTCTCTTCGGAAGCAGCGATTGCAGACTGATGTAAGGCATATGAAAATCTGAGAAAAAAATAAATTTTAGAATATTCTTCTAAGAAAGAGACCTGGAGATCATAGAAGAGATGTGGGAGGAAGGATGAATTAGTGCAGTAGGACACCACAAAAACAATTGCTTGTCGCTGCCATCAGCGGTGTAAAATCTCCTGGGCACCCAAGTTAAACTGCAAAAAAAAATAAATTAGAGAAAGGGAAGGAATAATAGAAGCAAGCACAAAGCTAGATTTCACCACAAAAATTTCTTAGACGCAATATAAGCATAATGGACATCCCCAAATATAAACTCATCAATATAATTAAGGCATCAACAGTCATACAAAATATGAAGGCAGCTTACAGCAACACGGGGAAGTGAGGAAAAGAATACTAAAAACAGGTACTTCATACACAACAAACTAAAATTGCCCAGAAATATTATGTCAAGAAGAATCAGAGTAACCTTGATAAACTCTAAATTTTCAGGGTCATCATCGGATCTTAATTGACCATCTCATATTGCGACGCCTTATTCCAGAAATGTATATTGTGAAGTACAGTCCGCTGTGGTACCATGCCATGTACCAAAGCTTTGTAAACAGGCCAGAAGAGCGCCGCTGCCATGCTGTCGACGACGCTGTGCCACGGATATAACATATAGTGCATATTTGCTAGAAATTCCTTACATTGAAAATGTGCAGCCTCTTTAAATCTTGCTTGGAAGGCTACATAATTGGATCAATGAAAGATTCAACAACACGGCCTGATTGGATTGCTTTATGAACATCACGCTCAAAAGTAGAAGATGTCGTCAATTCTGACTAACTTTTCTAGCACCCATCTCCTAAGTTTCCTGGCACTGGCAGAATCTACTTCCGCTGCATCGGCAAGAAAGTTGAGCCAAATACGGTTATTCCCCTTGTGGTGTTGCTCACCTACACAGTTTAGAAAAATATATGAATCATCCCATGGTAGCTTGATATGTGATTATCATATTCTGAATTAAATTTGATTTGAACATCAAAGAACTTGAATTGTGCATTTTGTATCCAACGTACTCAAACCTCCATACATCCGCTGACCAGGATAAATTTCATCAAAGAACACCATGATTTACTCCGTGCTGAATCACGTGAAATTACACGTAACTTTGAGATAATAGAAAATATATCATAACATCACAAAAGTAAATGATTCTTCTCTTCAAAGCATAAAATGAGATAAAAGGAAAAAACTTATATTGATGAATTACACGGTGTATGCTGCATTGTAGGAGCAACTTATGTGAGCCTAAGATCTGAACCTAGTAGCAAACCATCTAAACACAAAAATGATTAGAGGAAAATTATTTTAGCTTACATGCTGCAAAACCTATATGCTTTACATACTCGATAACAAAAGGAAACCTATATGCTTTACATACTCGATAACAAAAGGAAAGTGAGGAAATGAGCTCAAAGGCGCTGTTGGGATGCAGTTAGGAGCGAGGCCACTAATGATTGGCTAAATCCAATATTCCCGTTACATATAAAATAATGCATATTAATATATCAATGCTAGCAAGTAGTGATACTGACCAAGGCAAACTGAATTCATTAGAAACCTAGAAACCTGAAAAATATAGTCATCTATTTCTACTATACAGAACTACAAAGCTGGCTTGTCTATTTTAATAATTAATATTCACACAGTAGCAACCTGAGCAGACATTTTTCCATCGACCATGAATATTGCAGATTACTCTTTTAGATGCAAACTTTCCGAAATCACAAATCCAAGTAAACTGACCTCCCTACAAACTAACAGGGAAGTAACGCAACTTTGAGAATATTGTGTACTCTGAAGCCTGCTAATGTAAAAATAAAAAAGATGGATGGCTTATTCATCTATGCATCAAAACGTTAAAGTAGGATAAAACTTTGCACTATTCTATTATGCCGCTCCTGAATAAATAAATAACTGATTGCACAATCACGGAGCTCTATGCTAAAGAATGAAAAAAGTGTCAAAAATGTACACACTTAAATCAACCATCTATCTATGCGAAAGAGGCAAAATAGTTAGTAAGTTAGAGGCAGGCAGAAATGCTATAAGCCAAGATTCTTAACCTGAATGATCAAACTTTGCAGCTGTAAGATGATTCCAGTAAGATTCAGTATAATGGTAGTCCAATCCTTCCCGCCTTTGTCATCAACCAACTGTGTATTAAAGATCATGCCTTTTCAAACTACACTCACCTGCAAGTCAAGTAACTGCATTAAAGATCATGCCTTTTCATCAACGACACATCAGGCCTAAGATTAATGTAGACTCTCGATAAACAACACTCACCTAAGATTAACAACATGATCCAACTTCCTACCTATGCTCGATTCAAATCTTTCAAAGCCTCCAATCATGCACGAACAAAGAAGAGAAGCCCCAAATGAGCTCACCAATTCAACAAATAGAAGTGAACAAAGGAAACTCCACAAAGTAAACATGCACTGCAGTGGATGGGTGGGCAAAAACATTAACAACATCAATGCGAGGAAGTTGTTCTTACAATAATATGGACTGTCTCTGCTCAAGACAAAAGTGCCAGTGAGAGTAGGAGAAACAGGATGCTAGTAAGATGAAATCCACAATACAACCTGCAAGGAGCAACTGACGTGAGCCAAAGATCTGAACCTAGTAGCAACCCATGTAAACAAAACCTAATTGGAGGAAACTTATTTTAGTTAACATGCTGCAAAATTTATATGCTTTACATACTGCATCGTGTCATCTTAATTTCCACACAAAGAATCAAAAAGCTAAAGGAAAGCTAGATGAATACAGATGCTCCGAGACAAACCTCAACCGAGCTGCGGAAAAATTGTGAGGCAGGTGTAGAAGCTTGATGTCAAGGGAGAGAACTTCACACTGTTGGATAAAAGTTTCAGGCCTCAATATACATGGCCCAGTTCTTGAAGTTTCCCCCAAATCTCCATCTTAAACTGAATAAATCCTGCAGTAGAGCAATAGGTCACATATGACATAAGGCATACATCGGTACTTAATAGCAGAAAAAAGGTGACATCAAAGATCCAAAAAGAGCACAGATTCCCATATAAAAGAGATGCATTATAATTACCTTTGTTCTCAAACACCCGAAATGAATATATGTTCTTAGCAAAAGAGGTGCATTAGAACTATCGCTTTTCTCATATTTAATTATCACCGGTAGCAACTCTACTGATATCGTTTAATCCAACACTCATGTATATGTCTTTTCTTATCGATACACAATAACACATACATATACATGGACAGGGAATACAAATATATACCTGACAAGTGACAATTTAGTCTCACAGAAGCGCTCTGGAAGGCTGGAAAGAAGACCACGAAAATGACATCCTGCTAAACAGAAATAGAAACCAAATAAATTAGCAATGGTGTGTACGTTCATTCAGATACATGGACGACAAAGCAGCAAATATAAGCTCTGCCATCCAGTATCTAGCTCCACCTCTCAGACGACAAAGATGCAATAAATGATAGACCCCAACCTGCTTGCACACATTCCAGAGGTGCAAGCCGCTGCACGGTCGCCAAAGACGAAGCCCGCCGGTCGAAGTGCCAGCCGCCACACCGCTGGTCAAAGTGCCAGCCACAAAACCGCCGGTCGAAGTGCAACCATTACCAAATCCCTTGTTTACTGCAACCATTTGGTTTGGTAACGACAAACACGAACGTGAGCAACAATATTAACTTTGTTATTCCCGTGCAGTAAAAAACTAAACCAAGATAATCGAAGAACTGTAACAACCTATCTTATTTCATCCAGGCAAAGAAAAGGGCATGCCACTGGGAATTGCCAGTAAACTGCAATATGTAATTCCATGAATGAGGATAAGAAACACAGAAAAGTGACTACTTTCCTTGTATTTAAGGATATATAAATTCATCTCATTACAACTGGGTGACAGATTAAAAATTATGTGTGATCAGCTCAATGACCCCAGCATATTAGAATAGAATTCATATTTATCGGAAATAAATAGAAGTCATGTAGGCATCTATGGGTACATATAAGATGATTTCTTATATATTAAGAGCATGTACCATTTCTTATAATAAATAAAACATTGAGAACAACAATTTGGTATTTCTGCAAAAGTATTATTTATTGAACATATGAAGAGCTAGTCGTATAATCACCTCGACATTCATCAAATCGCAGATTCAACATTTGGCTCGATCACTCCTTACTGGGCTCTTCATCACCTAGATCCAATCCCATCAACTCTGGGCACAAGATCTGAACTTTGCTGCAATACCTATAATCATGAAAACAGAAACAATTAGAGGGACAAATATTATGTTTACATGCTGGAAAATAATTAGCAGCCCATAGTACTAATCTCGTTGCATTCAGCCAAGGAAAATAGTTAGCAGACTAAATACTTGAAGCCCTCAAAGAGCAAATCAATATAAAGCAAGAAAAATTCATCACGGCCATCACCTTCAACCTACAAATCCAAACCAGAGGCTAGGTCACCCAGCTTCTCTTGTTGAGAAAATAGCATGAGAGTAGGGAGATGCAGCACGTGTGCAGCGGCCACCCAGCTTCTCTCGTTGAACGCCGTGCAACCAGATGCTAGGTCCAGCAGTGCACCAATGATTAACGAAACAACCTCCTGCAAAAAAAAGGCAGCCATGAGAGATACACCAATAGATAGAGTCAAACACTAATTTGGTCTCTTGATACGCGGTAACCAAGCAAAATCGAAGGTCTAAAGAGTCCGAGATGTACGCACAAGAAGAGAAAATTTGACCAGACCAGATTTGAAGAGCTGGACGATTTGGGGATCTTAACAGTGGTGGAGAGCTTACTGCGTACCAGAAATAAAAGGAGAGGGCTAAGAGGAAGGTCACCATCGATCAAATCGAACAGCACAGAAGAAAGAGGAAAAAATGGAGAAGAGCATGTCGCAGCCTACCTTCACCAGCGTCGGTTGAACTGTTCCCACCGGCCACCAGTCATTCCTCGCTGAATACCTGATCCCTCGTGTGCGAGAACGACCTCCGAACTCACTTCTCTATCACCACGTGTAGATCGGGATTGGGACGACGGCGGCGTCGTCGAAGGCTCTGCCTATGGCCCGGTCGCCGAGCTGCGAGGACAACTGCCTCCTCCTCCGTCCCTTTGCCTCCTGCGTGCACGGGAGCTCGACCTTGAGTAAGGACTGGCGGCGGCATCACGCGGGGATAGACGGAGCGGAGGGGATTGGAGAGAAGAGACGCGAGGGGATTGGGGGAGAGAGCGACGCGAGCGGATTGGGCTAGGGTTTGACCGCGGCGGACGCAGCATATATACCGCAGGGTAAAATGACGATTTTGCCCATCGAACATGGACGGCTGAGATGGACGCGGGTTTTGACCCTCTGATCGGACGGCTCGCGGTGGCCAGTCGCTGCGAGGAATTCAGTTTGCACCGAATCTCTCAGCCACCAAGTCGATGATAGGTGGGACCAGTCACAGTAAAAAAAAACGCGAGATCGGACGGCTGAGATCGACCGGAATTCCTTATCTACGGCCACAATTGCCTGAGCTCTGAGGAGGCCCGGTCCTCACCCATGATTATACTCTTTAGATACCTCAATATCAACCATAGAAAAGTAGTTGATGAGTAGTACATTTTTATTTGGTTGTCCACATGTTTTAAAATCTTTAGGATTCATTAGCGCGACATACGTACCATTTCATTTTCTAGATTTGGCCATCAAGGAAGGTCGCTTCACATATTATTATAGGATTGCACGCCGACTATCAAAACATCTCATTATATGGACGAACTGTTGATTTGTGTGGACTCAACTAAAGAATACATGCATAAACCTTACTATCATTCTTGATAGGTTTGGGGAGGTAACTGGTGTAGTCACATATTGTTTAAAAGAAATTTGTGTCACCGATAAAGATGTTAATTAAGTGGCCTTCCTGGCCATCAGAATTTGTTTTCCCTTACAATTAGGCCACAATTTTTCTGGCAAACCTGATCATTAACCTGAAGTGGAAAGGACATCACTGTGGTTGGGTGAGAGGTCATTGACAGTGGCCGAGCCACGCCTTAGTTGTGTAGTAGTCAACTGAATACACAACATTTCGGTAAATTCTTAAAAAACCTGCGAAAAATATAAAATTCATGTATTTGACATCACAACTAAAATTGTTGTATTTATCAGTCTGCCACTTTCATGGAGAAGGTGATTCTCAACTACCACCTCAAGCCTCTTGGAATTCCTGTGGAACTGAATGAAGAAAATTGAGAAAATTAGGAGGCCTTATTTGTGTCGGTGACATACTCTGCCAGCGGGCGCCTGTTTTGCTATATGTAATACATCGTGAATTTCCCAAGAGTGCCAAAATTAAATCTTACACATGGTTGTGTGGGAGGCTAGGATCACGAAGCATGGTGAACCGCCCCATGTTAGGACGCAGATACCTCACCAATGATCATGTCATGGGAAGGATATGCCCAGTGTAGACCTCGCCAAAGTTCATGAAAAGTTCCGTTTCAACTTTATAAGACCCTAGTTGTATGTGTAAACAAATAGTCAAATAGGAAGTGTGCTGCATAGCCAAACCGTGCCACATTTTATTTCTTAACAGTAACAAACCATAGGAAGTACAACAAAAAAATTACCGCCATATTTTTTGACAAAGTCCGCCTGTGGCTAGCATGTGCCAACGTTCAGTAGGGATGAAGCTCACAGTACATGCCAGCTGGAACATTATTAACCCATCATCTCCTTGTCCTCTTCTAGGACGGATGTTACTGCCTGAGCGAACCCTACTGGACTACTACCATTGATATCAAAGAGGCCAATGTGAGCTGCACGTTTCCGATGCCTGCCCGGAGAGGTACAGTTTAATGAAGCTCCTGGCTGGACCATCTATTGACAGGGACGAGGCTCGGTGGAGAGTTCATCCAAGGGCATAGTGAACATGTACAATGCAAAGCATGGAGATATGTTTGTATATGCTTTCTTAACATGTGGCTTGCGTGCGGCCTATCGGCATGTCTCTAGTTTTAACTTGGATCCTACCTACCTACCACGAAATTATAACTTTGCTTTATTCCTGGTCTCTTCCAAACATACCACATATGCCAGTCAGTCCTAAAAACGATCTTAATTTACTTATGCAACCATCAACCGTCAAGCAAATACAAGCAGAATTGCTTTCAAGGCAAAATTGTCGTCTAATCTGGGACAACTGTATTTCCAGGCAATTCCCCATTCTTATGTATCAAGAACCATCTCACACAACCAAAACCAATGGACCCAATTCAGTCGTCGCACAACACAGAAGTGGCCAAAGAAAGTAATGATACCAACAGAAATACAATCTTAACTATCTGATGTTTCTTGGCAAAACCAAATAGGCAATATGCATGCCCACATGAAAGTACATGCAAAACTGAGGTGCGGTACAGTGTTAGTCAATCCTCACACCAGCTGCCACTCATCACCTACTCTTCCTGCAACGCCTTCATCAAGTATAGTCTGTTGAAATTCTGGCCAGCAACCCTGCAATAGTAGTGGCGACAATGAATACGAGTGCCTATCATACCAGCACCAAGGATAGGCATAGCAACCACAAAAAAGAGGATGGTCATAGTAATGTTACAGAATGCATACCCATTGATATGGTTGCAGTAACTGGAGATCTGGTTGGTTACGAGATAACCCTCTAGACGTGATGGCTCAGGAAGTGGCTTGAAGATAGGGTTGGAGGGATCTTCTTCTGGCAATGGCTCCTCACCAGCATTTCTTCTCGCAATGTTCTCTTGCCTGCAGTAGAACAAATAGTAAGTGGGTGTGTTAATTGGCAACATATTTGTTCTTCTGGAAGGCACTTTCTTTCAATGACCCAAGAGCTAGCCATGGATTAAACATTTGCTTTTACCTTCTCTTTTGAATCCATGCCTGCTGCTGTGTCTGTTGCCTTCCTAGGTTGCGGTAATAATATTGGAACTACATCAAATGGAAAACATTCGGTCAAACAAATATCTATATCACTTGAATCATACAGTTGCTCTTATGAAAACTACCTTGTTTTGCTCTGATGAAAGACCATCCATGCATCCAATCATAAATTCCAAGTTTCTTTCCATAAAGGGCGCAGTCGACAATTTAAGACGGTCAAAGTCACACTGGAACCAGAAAATGAAAACAATATAACTCCATGAAATGCTAAAACAACAAAGATAGCAAATTTCCTACAAAATCAGTTGGTGAAAAATCGCAACCAGTGAAACAGGTGACTCAGGTTCAAGCTCCGTCATGAAGGCACTGACAAGCGCGGAGTTGGACACTTTAATCTGTCCAGATAAAAAAAAGGACATATAAGGAGATCTATTTAGCCACCATGACTAAAAATGGAAGATACGAGTGCATACCGGTATCTCCTCAAAAATATCAACCCATGACAATTTCTTTTCCCTCAGTCTGTAAAATAAATGGTCATTTGTATTTACAATGGTCAAGACTTGTTAAAAGAAGTGAGTCACAGAAATGAAACCATACCTCTCTCCAGTCAAACCATTGTTACGATAAAGATCCATAAATGAGTCTGTAAGTTTCAGGGCTTTGAGAGCTAACACTCCTTGGCTAGACCTAGATGGGTCATACACGATGCACACGCATCTCCGGATGTTCTCCTGCAATATGGAAATATCATACCAACATGGAAAAAAAAAGGAGAGAACATGTCCTAGATGGGTCATACACGATGCACACGCATCTCCGGATGTTCTCCTGCAATATGGAAATATCATACCAACATGGAAAAAAAAAGGAGAGAACATGTACAAAAAAGCAAGATGACCATGGAAAAAAGCTGATAGTGGAAAGGTTCAAGTCAAACCCAGGGTTCATGAGGTAGTTCACACAAAACTTCCGTACATGAACTTGTTTAGCCATATAATTGCATCAGTTTTTATTCTTGTGAAGTGTTTGAAACTTTGAAACCCAATTCCTGCTATTGTCAAAATTTAGTGCCTACTTGAAATCCAAAACTGTATACTTAAAGCTACACAGTTTATTTTGCGCCACAGGACAGGACTGTCGGATTATATACGGATGTGGGCATGGTGGAATCTAATTTGCAAACGTCTGTTGATTAAATGGAGGATTACGGTAAGGAAAATATTCAAAGAAAGGAAGGTTAGTCCAATATTTGCAAAATGTTGGAACACTAGCATGCAGCTTATATCTCCCTCAACAACAACAAAAAAGCAACTTGTTTCTTTTTGCCATACCTGATAGTTCATAAATGTTTCAATTAGCTCGACAGTCTGGAAAGAACCAAGCAAGCAAGACTGATACCTGTAAGCATAGGTAAAAAAACAATGCAATGGTCAAAACATAAAATTTATTTACAACAGCATACTACCTAGATGTCTTAAATTTGGTAGTAGAGTATAGCATACATAGAAGTAGAAGGCTAGAAGCCCTAGCATAAGCAAGATGCAATATAATATATAACCTCACAAATGTTAGACAAGTCACAATCATGTCGCTCAAGATGCAATTGTTGGACAAGCACCATGACACAGAAATTCTTAATGGTACATTACAATAAGGAATATATACAAATTTTCAGTAAGAGTTGTAGTTGTAACCACTGACACTAGTATACCAGTAGTGTAAACTATATACGTCATGTAGTCATGTGCAATGAACCCAAACAACTTAAATGCTAACTGTCAGATTATCCTAGTCATACACCCAGGAGTCAAGACTTGTAATTTGTAAACATGGACACTAGCATACCAATAGTGTAAACTATATACCTCCTATCCAATGAACACAGGCCACTTGAATGCTAACGCTCAGATTTCCATAGTTACAAACGCAGACCGATGAGTCTAGGATCAATTAATTAACAAATAGAGTACTCTAACAAATTTATAAACAGAAGCAACAGTATTATGAGATCGGATAACTTGGGTTTCAAAGGGATAACTAAATGACATCATCAATTTGAAAAATTATCTAGTTACAAATTTTAACATCTAACGTATTCCATAAGTCCCAGAAGAAAATGCACGTAGTGGCTATGCCCAACAGTATTTCATTCTCAGTGCCAACAGCAGTGCAATACTGCGATATCTCAACTACGCTTTGGCTGCAATATTTCCTACAGGACTACAATACATCAAGATAGGAAAACAACACAGCATATCAATTTTCAACTGAAAACAATGAAAACTTGCATATCAATGAGTATGTCAGTCCACATGTAAACTCAGAGTTGTTTAGCTATGCAAGATGTAGGAACATAAATACATTAAGATCTGCAAATTTTGTCAACACAAATGTCAAAGATCTCAACATGACACTGACTATTTCATAATGAACTGAATACAAAAATGGAATCAGATGGAAATAACTTCACATACCATCCAACAGTGTTGTTGTCAACATTAACCTCTCTCAAACACCTCATCATCTCAAGCTGATAGTTAGCACCATCTGCATCTGCTTCTTCGTCATCCTCTCTTGTCTGCAGAGATACAGTAGGTATTATTAGAAAACAAAAAACAGAAAAATCACAAGTATCATGGAAGTAACACTGCCAATAATGACAAAGACTCACAGGGAAAGGGAAACAGTTGGTCACTTCCAGATCACTGCCAACATCCAAACCAAGCAGTTGACCTGTAACCAGAGCAGGTGCAAACTCTTCACAGTGCTTAATGATCTTTAGGACAGCCTGCACAGTAAGAGGCAACCAAAAAATAGTGAGAAGAAGTAACACTAGTCTAACTCTCTATATTACAGATGTCAGTTGCTTGTCATGGGAACACTAACTGATCAGTCACTAGTATACTGTAGATGATGAAACTTGAAGTTAAAACCAGAAGGTTGGTTTCAATGTCAATCATTTGTACACTTCTTCGACAAGTAAATATTTTGGTTAAACAGGGCTGGACATGGAATAAGATCTAAGACTAGGGCAACTACCTGGAGTCCTAGAAACCTCAGATAGTTTGTTGAATTGAATTTTATCATTCTATGTACTCCGTCCGTTTCACAATTTAAGATGTTATTCAATCAGGCAAATGTCAAGGGGGAATCATAGAGGTGAACTGAATTGTGGTACATCTATTCGTTGAGATAGTGTATAAAGAAACAGCATCCAGTTGGTGGACTTCCCCGATGTAAAAGCATCAATGACCTCAATTCTAAATGCTACTCCATAAAACCGTGTTTGTGGGCGTGTGCTCATGGGTGATGCACTAAAACAGAAGTAGCGCGAGGTTCACCACACAGACAGATCCGTCGGAACGCGGGAGAGTCCATCGTTTCCTTTCATGCGTCAGACACCAAATCGAACGAGCTAAAATAGGGGACGCAACCGAACGAACGAACGCAAAAAATAAAGGGGGTCGAGAGAACTCACCAGGCCCTCCATCTTGACGACGCGGAGCGCCGGCGCCGCCTCCTCGGTGACCGCCGTCATGGCCTGCAGGAACGACTTCCCTGCCGCCTCTGCAGATCAGCCAGCCGACCGCCCGATTGCATCCAGAGTTAAAAGAGTGCAATAAGACAGGGCGTGAAGCCGAACTAAGACAGGGCGTGAAGCCGAACAGAGAAGAGGGGGACGCGTCGCTTACGGTTCGCCATGGCTGCTCGGTGGTCGGCGGCGCGGGGGCACGATGGGGGGGTCGGACCGGCGGAGGGACGGCGCGAGGAGGACGGGAAGGAGAGGGGGATGGGGGAGGATGTGCGGGCTAGGGTTTTTGGTGCGGCGAAGGCCAGAAATCTGTCCTGATTGATGTGCGGCGCAGATCTGCTCCGGTTTCGGTTGCAACAGATACGTGCTCTACGTTGCCGGAAAAAAAAATGATATGATACGCGCTCTAGAGCCGTTTTGTCCAGAAGTTCACGAGTGGGACGTCTCACGGCCGGCCCATTCGAAAAAAGGTTTTTTAAACGGAAAAAAAACATGCCTTTTCAAGCGAATTTTAAATTTCAGATTTGTTTTAGTAGCTAGATTTGATTAAATGTCTACGTGCATACTTCTCCAAAAAAACATGTCTTTTTAAATAAAGGAGTAAATTCTAGGTTTTCTTGTAAAAAAGAAGGATAAACTCTGAGATTTTTTTTTTAAATGTGGTAACATATCTTAGAATGCAAAGACTCACTTACAGGTTAAAAAGCCCCGCTAACAATAGATAAGCAATTTACTACTAGCTTCCACTGACAGGGCCCCGCCTTTAACTCATCCTGGCAAGACGCCAATATGATTCATCCATCATGATGGCCAATCCCTTGTTGCAATTCTCGTGGCTACTCCAGGTTGTTATTTTTGTCATTGTATATACCTGGTATCTCTTCAAAGTATAGAGAGAAAAAACATGCATGCTAGGGGTTATCATGGATTGCATGAATTTTCATTCAAGGGGTTTGATAAGTGCTCTCATCCTCAAGCAGGGCCCCCACCTCCCCTCAAGAATATGAAATCAGATTTAGAGATTTTATAGCTCCTGTCTCCAAAGGAATGTGAGTACACACCATAATGTAGGTTAGGATGTCAACTGGGATTGCAAAAAAAAATGCAGGTTGGCATGTCAAGGTGGCCTTAACTACATTAATCACATGTTTCAAAGGAACTTAATAGTAATTTTTGAAGGTTATGATCCTTAGGAATGATTCCAGTGTGGGATATTTGATTCTACGATTTAGTCCCAGGATTTTTTAAATGGTTATTCTTTTGCACAAATTTCATAAAACATTTTTCACCCACTCATCCCAATTCTTAACTTCTCATGCGATGCAAAACATAGCAAAAAATCAGACACGTGGAGCAAGTTTTTCAGTAAGGACCTGACCATTTTTTCTGAACTCTAGGACAAGACACCATAATCTGAAGTCACAACATCAGAAACTTTTCAAGAGTGAAGCACAATTGATGTTTCTATTATCTTCAGCTCATATAAAATAGACCACACGAACACCATGAACGAGAAGTCGATACAGTAGAAGAAGCTGACTCAATTTTCCATATATATATCATTAGCAGCATGCCACTAAAGTACACCAGATGAGTGCTGAATCTTCAAAGAAAGAATTAGCCATCTACAGTGATTTGGAACACATGGCACAAAACTGTGACGACGAAAAATCGAAAAGCTATAGAGGCCTGCACAAGATGACTCAATTCTCAAAGCAATCGAGGGAATGGCTGTTAAATAAGCTGCGGCGTCCTCAGCCCTTTGTTCTTAGTATAGTGATGCTGCCTTTGCCCCCCTCAGTTCTGATCCTTGTCTTGCCAATGACTGGCTTACCCGAGAAAGCTGAAGTTCCCAGGATTTCTGGAGGCGGCTTTGGTGGAGCATGGATTCGCTGATTTATATCCTTCAGAGTGACATCTCCTTCCTCCCAAGAAGGTTTGATAAGGGTAAAAGGGTATGCTATAGTTGAAGTTATATTTTTCTTTATCCGTACCAGCGAGGTTCCTCCTAGTAGGGAAAGCAGATCGAAATGATCAACATATTAAGAACTAGAGGTTCAACTATGTAAAAGATAAGTTGATAAATCAGTAAGATACTGTCAAACTGAAATACCTTTAGATACTTTGAGTGTAGAAAGTTTCCTAGTCTCCCGCATTATGAGGCTTTCTGTCGCAGGTACAATCTCACTTGTTCCTGTCGTAGATAGAAAGAACAACTAAGTAACTGGACAAAACTACAAAACCAGGTTTCAGCAAGGCTGCATTGTTGCGAAACACCAGCAAATTGTACCAGCTGCAAGAACATCACAATGCAATTTTACAAAAATTACAAAACAAATCTTCTATACCTAAATAGCAAAGACCCACTACAAGGATTTCTCTTAACATGCAAGGTGTTCACCTCATCAACCATCACTAAGCAATCGTAGCATGCCACCTAATTAAATCTGCCACACCATCCTCCACATGTCACCAAAGAAATTTTATGTTTTTATTGCGAGCAGTTACCTAGCTACCAGTAAATAACGCAGACTGAAAGCTGAACATTCCATCTATTGTTTAGTACTCTACCAGTCTACCCGGTGTCCCATTCCCTTCCAATCACAGCTCAAGAAACAGCCTGCTAATTTCTTGCTCTCTACTAACCCTAAATCCCATACGAGTATATATAGCCGATGTGCCCCCATCGTTCCAGCACCAAGCAAGATCATGATGAGCCGTCCTCTCCACGCTCTAGATAGTGATGGCATCAACGAACCTGCAGATCATTTGCATCTATATATCAATCACAGCTATGACTCGATTCCCTTGATGTGTCGTTTGTCATCGCCCCTTGGCAGGTTATATGGAATTGGTTTTATCCTATAGGATTATTCAATCAGTTGACAGGATTCAGCACAAACTGCCAAGGTGTGACTTCTGTTGCGCAAATACCTCTCTTAAATTTTGTGTAGGCTCAGCAATTATTCTCTTTGTTAAGCATAAGCGTGCAAACCAAACACTTTGTTCTTCATTCGTAGTGACTTCTCAGTATCGATTACAAGGCTACTCTCCCTAGCTCTTTACCTTTGTTTTTGGCTGTGAACCCTTTTTTATATGATTCAGTTGCAGGGACGGGCAAAGTATACACCTATCTATTGATGCGATTTTCGTCGAACTTCGACTAGGCAGATCTGCAAACTATTTTGAGCCTCACAGGAAAACAAACCACTGCAAGCTGGAAAGACATGTTTCTGTATATTGTTAGTATCTTCACTCCCAGATCTATCTCAGAGTATGAATGCATGGATTTTGCATTCACGAAGAAGCGTACTGTTTAATCCTATTTCTGCAAAGTATATGCGTGCTATGTAAAGGAGACGTTACTTCCTGTAGCTGATCGATTTTGGGTTTGCATTTATAATTGACTTAGTTTATCTTATATATGTTGCCTTTCTAAGCATGTATATATTTTCTAATTGCACTCATTTCTGCTACATGTAATGGTTTCATATGAGTTATTGCTTAACCAAAAAACGTTTCAAACACAATGAGCATGGCGATTTCCTTGTCTACTAATAAAGCATGTTAGAACGGTAATATATGTTCCTCTTTTAGTGCACCATAGTTCAATCAAATCAGAAGAATGTCAACACAGCCACAAGCGACGGTATCACCACTTTACAATATTTATTCTCCACATGTGTTCTCTATTTAAAACATATATTCATCATATTTTCCCGCAGAAACGCGCGGGGAATCATCTAGTACTCTTTAAAAACATCTCCAGGACAAATACTGACAATATGGCGAAAGCGTGCATAGACAGTATTTATTTATATCTAAAGATGCTACAGAAAATGTGCTTTGCACTGACCTGCCACATCACTTTCACAATCAAGGTATGTAACGCTCTCCTGGCTAGAGGGCCTAGAAATCAAAGATTAACTTGTCATGATTGAAAATAATGTGAACTAAAACAATTTGGTTTTAGCGGAACCAGATAGGAACGGACATTTGTTCAGGCGTGAAGTACATAGTAGTTCCATCGGAGTAAGTTTCCATCTGACTATCTGATGGCTCGTAGGGTGCTCCATTTGACAAGGGACTAGTCTTATCTGATACCAAATATCCCATTAACAATAAGTAAAGGCATGGCAGTAGGCAGGTGTCTGGCACCAAGACATATATGGTAACAGGACAAACCTAAATTATCTGCATTGTGCTGCATATCCCAATTTAAGCTCTGTGGTTCATCAGTGCAAAGCAATGAATTCTCTGTTACCTGAGACATGCAAAGGAAGAAATAGTGTGAGGACTAGCAGAACAAGATGAACCTAGAACACAGCCAGCTACCAGTGAACCACCTCAGATGTGACGAAATTAGAACCCATCTCATGAACTCCAACTTCTGGTTGATTGGACTCAGAAGGGTACTCCAAACGCCGCCGCTTTGACTCACGAGATTCCTCCACATCCAGTGTCTCCTTGCAGGTCATATCTGACACAAGTAAGCAATTCCTTAAGCAAGACATTCAAGTGTACATCGAATGATAATTCTCAGAAAAAAGAAGCTTCCTAGTACCAGCAATGTCAAAGAAGGCACGGCAGTCTCGTAGAGGAGTTTGATTCCCCAGCAGTCCAAGTAGCTCATCTTCGTCATCATCTCGGTTGAGGCAGTCCCACACGAACTTCGCAACATCTGTGACAATACTAATGAGAAAGGAAGTCCAAGAAAGAACTAGAGCTTATGACATGGAAGCTGGTTCTGGGTTTGAGCGATGTACCTTGATTTGCATCGATAGGTTCAGCATGCTCTCTCGCTTGCCAATCCCACATACTGCAAGCAAGAATTAGGAGATCAGGTACAAATTCAAGTGAAATAATATAGACATGCTAACAGTTGTGCAATTGTAGACAAGTAGTCGGTTCTGTGGACAGTCAAGACATGGTTTAGTTTCAGGTACACAAGAAACTTGTTGAAATTCAGGGATCACAGAGATGACATTCAGATAGTAACCAAATTTTAGTTGTACATGTGAATCTACCAAATGCCTATAAACGAAAAACACATTCCAACAAACAGCATGCTGTGCGAGACATGCTAACAGTTGTGCAATTGTAGACAAGTAGTCGGTTCTGTGGACAGTCAAGGCATGGTTTAGTTTCAGTTACACAAGAAACTTGTTGAGAAATTAAGGGATCACAGAGATGATATCCAGATAGTAACCAAATTGTAGTTGTACATGTGAATCTACCAAATGCCTATAAACGAGAAACACATTCCAACAAACAGCATGGTGTGCGCCCACTCCGAAACCAGATTATCTCCATCTAACATGCCCTTGCCTCCTCCTCCTCCTAGTATCTCAATTACACCAAAAGCAACAGCAGGAGAGTGCATCGAGGCAAGGAGGACACCCCCAGTCAAGCAAAACAAAATCGAGTTCAACATCCTTAAAGCACACCTAAGAAACATCACACCGGGTCACGCGAATCCACCAAATCGGCGCACGGAAAACCACCACCACGGCAAGATCGCCCCGTCCTCGGATCGACGGAAGGCGCCGCCACGGGAGCACCGGAATCCCCATCCATCTCGGCGGATTCTAACCCCATGCTAAGTCTAACTGGAGAGCCGACCAAACCGCCCCTCGATCCCCCTCCATCCTATCGACCCCGACCGAGAAACCACATCCCGGCGAGAACGGCACAAACAACAACAAGTAGAGTAACTAACAACAGGAGCCCGGTCCCCCCGGTGCACGCACATTCGGTCGTTGCCACCGCCGCCGCCGCCGCCGCGGGACGGGTCCATCGGCGCCCGGAACCGGAAGGCCGGCCACGACTAGCCGTTGCGACGGTCCCCTCCCCCTCCCTCTCTCCTTTGACTGTAGTGGACGGACGGGCACGAGACAAAAGGCTGCTCCTCCGCTAGAGGTTCCGGGGAGGAGCGCCGCATTTGTAGTCCGAGAAACCCAGGCCGAGGCGTGGGGGAGAGAAAGGGAGGAGAAAATGGAAAGAAACGTGGAATGGAAAATCCGGTGGGGCCAGCCAGGCATGAGGTGGGCTGGCTGGCCGAGAAGAGGGCCGTTGGGGCTTCGCGCCGCCGCGTGCGTTCGCGCTCTAGCCTGCTCTCTTTTTTTGTTTCGCTGCTGGTGCACGGCTAGCGGCAGTAATGGCTTGCCGAGACCGGGCCATGGACGCGCCGAGGTCCAGCTAGCGTCTCTTCGTCGCGCAATTTTTACATTGCCGTAACAAGTCACAAGACCGTTGGGGGCCATTTAGGCATGCTTTAAGCCGAGCCTAATATAGATCGTGTGTTCCGAACAAAAAAGGTCCACCCGACTAAAAATATGCTATGAGTCCATGACACCTATATTGAGATGTTCAGCAATTTTTGCATGAGATTAATTACCGGAATCAACAACTCATCTAACCATGTAAGACAAACTAGACATGTCTAACATATGCGGTGAACATGGTGCAAACAAAGAAAGAGAAGTAACACATACGTATTGACCGGGAAGGTCTCACCACAACATCATCGCAACTGACCATTAAATAAACATCATTGCAGTCGCCATGGCGGTGATGAGGAAGGAGGCGAACGGAAGCGAGCCGTCGTACTGAGATGCTCCCTAAAATCTTATCGTCGCCACCAGGTGCATGATCTCAAGGGACGTGATTTTGTAGGCCTGCTTTCCCGGGCGGTAGTGCACATATATAGTCGCGCATGATGAAGAAGTCGAAAAAAAAAACCGACCCTCGCGCCGCACCCCCAGGCGGCGCCAGGGAACCACATCGCGCCGCCGGAGACCCTGCCCCGTCCTGCGCCCCTCCGCCGCTGCCGTCGCCGGATTCGTTCGCGGCGGTGGCGGCGCTCCTCGCAGCCAAAAATGGTGGGCGGGGGTGGGCTCTCGTGAGGAGGAAGGCCGGCGCGGGGGTGGCGGCGGTCGGGGCTGCGGAGGCCGAGCCGGCGGGCTCGGGCGGTGCTGAAGGTGGGCAAGGTCGACTGGCGGCGGTGCGGCGCTTGGGCGCCACCGGTGCGGAAGATCCTCGCCCGTGCGGTGCTCGTGGCGGATCGGGCCCGCTCGGGCTCGATCTGGGCCTGGCGGGCCGTGCGGGCGGCAAGCGAGGGCGGAGGGGCGGTCGGCACCAGGCTCTCCGGCGGCGGCGCCCTGGAGCTTGGCGGCGCTGGTAGTGGTGCTGCTGCCTCGCGGGTGCAGTGGTTCGAGGTGGGGTGGTGCTGCCTCCGTTTGGTGCTGCTGCTGGTTGATGCGGCTCGCTGCGGAGGATGGACGTCGGGGCGGCGGCCCGGGTCCAGGGGCGGCAGAGGTGTGTCGCGGGGCGTCGGGGGCTGGTTCGGCAGCCGGTGTTGGAAGCTTGGCGTCTGGAAGCTGGTGGGCTATTCGGTCCCTTGGCGGGCGGGTGCAAGACTGGGCTACGTCGAGCGAAAGCTCTGCCCCGGCTGTTGTCGTGGCAGGCGGCGACGACGCCTCCGGGCGCCGTTTCTCTTCTTGAAGACGTCGTCGCGACGTGGTGCTCGTCTTCCACCCGGACCACTCCGGGGGAAACCCTAGATCTTCCGGGATCGGACGATGATGGCACTCTGTGTCATGCTCCCCCTTGGGGGCATCGTTCTTGGAGTGGTGACCGGCTAGAGGGACATGTGGTTGCGGGAGGTGGTGTCGAGGCTGGTGTGGCGGCAGCATCTGTGGCTGTCTTTTAGGCCGGGGCGGCGGCCCCGGAGGTTGATACGATGTCCGTGGTCTGCGAGCAGTTCTCCCTGGGCAGCGAGGGCTGCGGGTGGCTGGTTCGTGCGGCGTCGTGGCTCGGTTGCGAGCGGTGCTAGGTCGGGACGGCGGTCCGGAAGGGGGTGCTGGCGGCGAGGTTGTCGGGGCTGCTGGGGCAGCGGCAGCAGCGGTTGCCTTTTAGGCGGGGGTGGCGGCCCCGGATGCTGGTACGACGGCCGTGGTCTGCGAGCGGCTTACCTGGTGCAGCTAGGGCTGTTGGGTGGCGAGTCGTGCGGCGTCGTGGCCCGGGTGTGGGCGGTGGCATGTCGGGGCGGCGGCCCCGGAAGGTGGTCCAGGTGGTTCTGCTTCTCCTTGTGTCGTGTGGGCGACAAGGCGTGGGTGTTGTGTGGGCTCTACCCCGTGGTGTTCGCTGTTGTTGGCGTTTGTTGTATGGTTTTCGCCCGGTTTCTTCCACTAATAAACCGGGCACCTTCTGCTTAATTAATATATGGGGCAAAGCTTTTGCCCCACAGTTTCAAAAGAAAAAATGATGAAGAAGTCTGAAAGCAACACGGCAAAAGAAACTACACAAGGGAGACAAGATGAGAATGTGTGTCCGGTGTTGTTGCCGATCCGTCTGTTGTGTTCTCTTATAGACAGAGAGAAGGAGTAGGAGGGCCACTTACCGGTGTTTCGACTCTACAAATACCTGAAGCGGTGGCGCACCAATAATGACGGTGAGGTGGTGAGAACAAGTGATCGAATAGGTAATAATTCCTTTACTCGGATAAGAAAATGTCTATATGGGTGCAACATTGACACCGTCTTATTAGAGGCGCCGACTGATCTGAGGGGTATAGTACATGGGTGACATGCTCTTAGTGGAGGCATCGGCTGATCAAAGGGGTAGAGGCATGCATGGTAAAAAGTCGATCACGAGGAGAAATAAGTCGAAGAGCAATAGGCGGGAAGAATAATTGGTGCATTGTACGACAATGCTATATGTTGTCTAAGAATAGCTATGTGTGGAGTGAGGGAGATTTTTTCGGTTGCGAACAATTCGCATGGTTGGAAACGATTGCAATTGCATCGTCGCACGCTAAATTTGACCACAAGTGGTTTTAGAGCTGTCCCTTTTTGCCAACTTTAGAAACAAGATGAAGGAAAAAAATTCTACTGCTACACATATCGTGCTATGATGCTATGAATGCAGAGTATCACCCTAAAAACTCGATAATACTACAAAAAACCGTGATGACTCTAGACTAAGATGTGGCCACCATGCCACGTGGTTTAAGATGAAAATATTATCGAAACATTGATAAACCGGAAAAAAAACAAATTGTAGAGAGAATAAGCTATGAAATAGCTAATGTTATGTGTGTCTATTGAACTAGTGGCAGAGCTAGGGGGACTAGCCCCCCTATGGCATGATACATTAAGGAAAAATTTATGCATATGACAGATTTAGAAACGATTTTTAGATAAAATTAGCACGATAGTAGTTTCCTTGCGGGAGCGAGCCATTTTCCCCTCTACTTTCGACCCTGATGCTGCTGAACTCAAGGCCTGCAAGCAAGTGGTGGCTCTGGTCCAGTCTATGGGGTTCTCGAAGGTCATTGTCGAGCTGGACAATATGGTGGTGGTCTCGAAGCTCAAGAGTGATGAGGTGGATGGATCAATCCATGGTCTTATGGTCGATGAGATAAGAAAGGACCTGCAAGAGGTTCAAGTGGTGATTCAGTGGGCACGTCGTTCGACCAACGTGGTTGCAGTCTTGCAAATATCTTAGCTAAGGAAGGGTGTAGTTTAGTTTCTAGCAAAACCTGGTTTCGTTATTTTCCTAGTTGTATTGTGTTTTTTTTTAACCTGGAGCGGCCCCGAAGGGCCTAGATGCTTTCATTAAAAAACCAGCGGTGCCGATACAATTACATCAGGGACCTCAAAGAAATAGACAATAGCAACAAAGTCCCCAGACTTTACAGAAAAGACCCTAGGATAAAAACAAGAAACGCAATTCGGTCCTCTGACATCGCCGGAGAAGAGGGAGCTCCAACCGCGGCCATCCGCATCGGCGTCGGGGACAAAACCACTTGGCGTCGAGGGGAAGGAGAGCGCCACAGCGAGCTCACCGAAGGGCCTCCGCTTGGAGGTTGAGGATGCGCTGGCCGTCGCCAGCGAGAGAGACCACCCGATGGTCTTCTGAGTCGACCGCCGAAATTGAGGCGGCCGAGATTGATCAACTTGCAGCTGCAGCACCATAACTCCAGAGCAGCAAAGAAACTGACCTCGCCACGCTGCTCCATCTCTCCCCCTTGCGCCTCCATGACGCTTCAAGGAAGCACGGACCATCGCAAGCTCGTCCAAGCTTCTGTTGCCAAATGGCTCTGTACCGAAGCTGTGAGTGAAATCGAGCCCACCATCAGACTCCCAACACCTACCACGGGCAGGAGGATGCAGGCAAAGAAGAACAACTCGATGAAGAACCCGGAACCCGAGCTTATTGGGGATGCAGCGGAGAAGCTTTGATTTGCAAGAACTCCACCATGGAGTCGCAGACAGCACAAAGCTATTCCACGCCGGAGGCGCGCTCGCCTCGCCACCGGGGTAGCTGCAAGGCATCATCAACCGTATGCCTCCTTTCCTCTCCTCCCCGCCACCTCGGCCGGTCGAAAGAAGAAAAAAAGAGAACAACAGAAGGACACCAAGGCGCTTATTGAAGAAGGTAACCGACGATTTGCTCCGCCTCTCCTCCTCCTTGGAGGCTTGACGAAGCAGGACTCGCCGGCGTGCTCGATGCCGCGCCCGAGCATCAAAGCAGCTGGCCTTCGGGGGAGAGAAGACGGCATGACGCCACTCGCCACGAAGGGCAGCACACAGAACTCAAAAGAACCTATCCTACTGTCGTGGTGGTGTCACGGCAGATGCCATAGGATGGCTTAAGTTGTGGGCTCGCTAGGACGTTGGGGGATCCGGGGAGGGTTTGCGCGCTCACGAAGCACGCATGGAGAACAACCAAGAACTCGCAAGAACAAACAAGAACAAGCAGAACCAAGAAGAAGCAAAGAACACCACGATGTACCCTGCTTCGGGGCCCTCTTGTGGAGGTAACACCCCTACTGCAGCACTAGCCTACTCTCTTTATATCTCAAGTGGTTACAAGTACAGAGTGCTCCTTGAGCTGTATGAAGAACAATGGTGGGAGCTCTAGAAGAAGATGGAGCTTGGGGGGATAATGCCTTTTCTTTTGCCGTTCTCTCCCCTTCCGTCCGTCTCTCTCTCTACTGGAGGATTTGGTAGCTTACTTATACACTAACCGAATTACCATTTTGCCCCTGGCTGGAAGTGATAATGGCATGGACAAGAGGAACAGGACAAGCCTCTGCCCCCTGTCAACCCAACGGCCGGACTGTCAGGCCCAGCAGGCCTATCTTGCCACTTTGGGCAATGGCAGGTGTAGCCCACCGGGTCTCGGTCATATCCTCTTTCCCGAATTGGCCGGGTCAGCTCCTAGGTTGCTGCGCTCCCAGGAATCCCGTGACCTGACCTGGCCGTCAAGTCCCTAGCAGGCCTATCTTGCCACTTTGGGCAATGGCAGCCGTAGCCCCCCGGGTCTCGGTCGTATCCTCTTTCCCGAATTGGCCAAGTCAGCGCCTAGGGCCTTGCGACCCGGAAAACCTGCGACTTGACCCGGCTGTCTTCTCAGCCTCTGGCAGGAGACACCCGTGAACCTTTCTGACATTACTTGGCCCTTGTGCAATATCCGGATTACCTTATCCGGGTCCTTCCTGACCAACCCGGCTAACTTAACCGGTTTCCTTCCTCTGATTCGGTTAAGCTTTACCGGATCCTCTCTGGCATCTTCCTCTGATTCGGTTAAGTACTAACCGACTCTCACGAGAGATCCGGCCCAAGTGACCCGGCTATATTGATCCGGCTAGCTCTTTGCAACACTTAACACCACATCTTTGCCCTACCCGGGGGCAGCCCCCCGACAGTAGTCCCCGAAGCTGGTGCGGTTCTACAGCCTCGGCTGAAGAGCCGTAGCAGGTTAAAAATAAACATCACTAACCGAATCTCATATCATATAATCTTGTCTCAGGATTTCCCGGGACACTTGGCAGTGAATCTCTGCGCAAAGCCCCATAATCCGGATCTCTGATCTGACATGCCACTGACAGCACCTCATCCGGATTCTCCGGGTACTTGAGTGCATTTGACCAAACGACCGCGTCTTCTCGTTTTCTCCGTTGACCGGCACACAGGATCCGTGCAACTGCTTCCAATTCTATGGCCCAACATGTGCTTGGAACACACGGCCACAGAGGTGGCCACAGAGTTCCAGGATGCAGTTACCGTGCGACGCTCCGAAAACCGTGCAGTAGTGCGCCCGTTACCGCTGGGCGCTATAAATATGGGCGCAGGGGGTTTCCTCTTCTTCTCCGCTCGTTCCCCACTCCGAAAACTTCCATCTGCGCCACCGCCGCCGCCGCAATCTCGCCCTCGTAACCTTGCCGCGCCGGAGACGTCCTCAACGCACCGGAGGAAAACGACCGGGGCCGCGCACCGTGCCCAGCGCCGCCGTTCCTTCATCGAGCTTCTTCCCCGTCGCGTCATCACCGTGAGTTTTCTTTTTCTCCGGTCATGGCGAACTCGAGGAGTTCATATGCCACGGGAAACTCGCATTTGTTTCTTGTAGATTTATCCGCATATTAGTCCGTCGCCCAGCCTCAGTGCATCTAGTAGATCTCCTGTCTAGATTTTGCACTACACTGCCCTAGTTTTGTTTGCCACCGTATGAGCAGTTCAACCATATTTTTACTCTTGATTTCCTTTCTTTTTTACTGCTGCAGTAGATCTTGTGTAACCCTAGACCTTTGCGGAAGGTGTTTGTGATTGCCACCCGAATCACCTTCTCTGCTGAATCCGGCTAGTTTCATCCGGGATAATATTAGCCGAATCACTCTAGATCTGGTTCGATTATACCATTATCCGATTCATTTTGACTCGGCCCTATCCGACCTCTTGCAGGATTGATCCGGATATGGCGAAGCTTCCTCCCGGCAGATGGGAGGGTTCTGATGTGACCAAGGACGATCTGGAATGGCTATTAAGCACCCGGCGTATAACCTCTCAAGTTATATGCCGCAAACCGGGGAAGGAACTCGTCCCGGTTCCCGAACCTGGTGAACGTGTGGTGTTTCTAGCGCATTTTGAGCGCGGATTCGGATTGCCGGCGAGTGATTTCTTCCGGGCTTTCCTGGATTTCTTTGGCCTACAGCCTCATCACCTCCCGGCTAATGCCTTCGTTTCTCTATCGGCTTTTAGCTCCTTTTGCGAGGGCTATCTCGGTGTCTGGCCGACCGTCGATATTTGGGCAAAGTATTTCCACCTCCGCAAACATACTATTCCAGGCACTAAGCCGAAGCTGATGACTGCTTGCGGTCCGGTTAGCATCACGCCAAGGCAGGGATCCATCTTTCCCCGTATCACTGGCCTAGACACTGTCAGAAGTGGCAAAGGTCTTTCCTTTATGTGAAGAGTGCAGAAGGCCATGACGCCCTTAATCTGCCCGAGTTCACGATCGAGCCACCCACAGCCGAATTGAACTTCGGATACAATCCGGCCGAGACTATTGTAGAACTTCAGACTGTACATGAAACTCTGGAGGACTTCTGAAGAAGGGCCTGGCCTCGGATGATCTGCTCCGGACCTTCATCGGTCGCCGGGTCTGCCCTCTTCAAAGACGTGAACACAAGATATGCCACATGGGTGGTGTGCTAGATCCTACCCGGATCAGCAGGCATGACCTTAGCAAAGTCTCCATCAGGCGACGGGTAAACGCCATTGCCGCCACCGAGATGTCGGATAAATGGCGGTGGGGCGTAAAGCCGTTTTTCCGAGAGCGCCTTCCACCACAGGTTAGTTCGCCATTTTCCGAATCTAACCATATTTCGTCAAAATGGCATCGGCCTAATCCGGATTTGCCCCGACTTTTCTGTAGCTGTTTGATCGCCAACTTACCGAAGATGGAGACCTCTCCACCAAAGAATGGGGACCGGATCTCAGCCCGCCGCGCGAGGACGAAGAAGATCCGGATACGGATGATTATCTGCCTATCCCGCGCGCCAAGCCAGTCCGCAAGGGTAAGCAATCAACTATTCACAACATCTCCGAC
Source organism: Poa pratensis (assembly GCA_947311845.1). Lineage (NCBI taxonomy): Eukaryota > Viridiplantae > Streptophyta > Magnoliopsida > Poales > Poaceae > Poa > Poa pratensis. The sequence goes on from CAMZMU010000052.1 coordinate 105,299,794, forward strand.
GAGGAAGATGATGATTGCAGGATCTTAGATCCCATCGACGCTATTCCGATTTCATGGTCACCACCTTGTGTTCCAGCCAAACAAGATGCTGAAGGGACATCTCGGAAACGCAGTGACGCGCCCGGATCTGATTCCCCTAAAGCCAAGAGAATAAAGAAGTCTGGCTCCAAGTTGAATCGCGTCAAGCCGATGCCTACCACCAAGGGGTAATACTGACTTAACTTCATTTGCTTTCTTCCTCTGTTAACCGAGTCATATCTATCCGAGTTAACTGTTTGCTTTGCTTTATGCAGTGATGTCCTCATCACCGCGCAGACTCATTCATCCATCTCTTCTCCCATTCCTCCGCTGGATACGGTCATGGAAACCCAGTCTCCTGATCGAACTGCCACCTCACCAATGCGTGTCACCACTGCCAATATTCCTCAGCCGACTCCCATTTCAAAGCCGGTTATTGACTTGGAGAGTGAGGAAACCTCGGCTCCAATCCGAGATTCAAGTTGGCCACGCCCTCTCAAGGAGCTGGAGAAGGAAAAGGCCAAGACATCGGCTACATCCTTGCCTAAGCCGGATCCTCGCCCTACTCCCGCAGCGCAAACCCTGCTGAATCAAGAGCAGCAGAAGAAGAAAAAGCAGAAGCAGCAACAGCAACAGCAAGTTTCCGAGAAGCAGCACAAGGAGCCACATCCGAAGCAGACTCCGGGTGCGTCACCGCAACCCAAGCCGACTCAAGGTGCCTCTGGCACACCTCCAACCACCTCGGATAAGCAGGTGGTTGCTAGCAAGAAGGTTTCTGCCGCCCCATCAGCGATTCGATTCGGCCAGTCCCTGTCGAATCCCCGCCCTCCGAGCAGCGATAAGCTCGAGTCCGCCAAGCAATTCATTGAAGCTTGGAATGATGCTGACCTCGCCAAAGATTTTTCTACTTCAGCGCCACATCCGGCTGGGCCTAGTCGGATGTTTCAATCATTACACTCTGTACAGACCTCGGTCACTGAAGCTAACCGGGTGTTTGAGGTAAATTTTTCCGAATCTTGCTTTTATTTCAACATGATCAAATAGTACTATACCCAGTCCCCGAGATTCGGGTCGAACGACTGATACTCCTCCGAGTAAGAAAGTCATTCGGCTTGAATCTCTAAAAAACTTATCATGAATGTTGCCGTAACCGAGGACACCGTGGGACTTCCAGTCCCCGAGTCTCTTTTCCAACTGATTCGGTTAATCTCGGGCCAGTCCCCGAGATTCTTTTGACGCCATTTGCCTGTTTTCTTTCAGGAAACCATGACCGCTCGCGGCAAGCTCTTTAAGCAGCTCGCCCATCAGCATCAGAAGCTCCAAACTTCCTTTGATGGGCTCTGTCTTGAAATGGACAAGAAAGAAGAAGAGCACAAGCGCGCTTTATCCGAGGAAAAATCAGAGGTGACTCGGCTCCAGCGAGAGCTTGACCGAGTTGAAAAAGTGAAGAACAAGGTTAAAGGAGAGCGGGATACGCTGAAGCGTGAAAAAGACACAATCCAGAAGGAGCGGGATACTTTCAAAGCCGGACTTGCGGAGCGGGCCAAACTGGACAAGCAAATTCAAACGAACATTGCCGAATCTGAAGCCGAAGTCAAAGCGGCTAAAGAAGAACTGAGTGCTCACAAAGCGGCCAGTGCGAAATGGCTTGCTGCACTTGCTAGCCTTAACGATGACATGGATCGTAAGTTCACCGAATCTCCTTTTTCTTTCTGCTCTTAACCAATACATATGCTTGTGTTCCTTCTCGCTGAACTCAGTATTAGCTTATTTGTTTGTAGGAGAGTTTACTAGCATCCGGCTTCAAGCGCCAAGGCTGTGAGAAACGCCCGAGCTGAGAGAGCTAAATTAACCGAGGCTCCCCTACCAGAGACATGGGACATCGAAGATCATATTACAGCACTTAAGGCTCGGATTGCTCCTTTGAAGGATTCCCATATTGGTCTGCTCAATGCAAGTCTCAAGGCTCACCGAATCTTGTTTCCTGAAGCGCGGCAAGTTGTGCCTGTGGAGGAGCTGATCCGAGACCTGGATCAAGCAATGACCCGGTTACAGCAGTGGAGGTCTTCGTCCGCCCGCGCTGGTGCTGACGCAGCTTTGCTATTCATCATGTCCTGGTATGAGCTAATTGATCTTGCCAAAGTGCGCTCATTTCGCGAGGGTTCTCCGTGGGCTACAGACCCTACCCGGATTAAGATCCGTGAAGAAGCCGCCAACTTCATGGCCGAATTTGCACGCACCAAGCATCTTGATCTGGAGGCTCCGGTCTACTCGGATGGAGAAGAAACTGAAGAAGAGGAATCGGACGACGCCTCCGCTGAAGAATACGCCGATTCTGAGGGCGAGTCTGTGATTCGGCTAACTCTGCCGAACACGCTCCTATCAAGATCCCAGCTTCTGACTCGGCTAAGAATACCGAAGCAACTCCGGCCCAGACTTCGGAGATACCAGCAACTGATTCGGCAGAGATTACTAAACAAGCTCCAGCTGATCCGGATACCTCCGAATCCGCCCAGCCTTCAAGCTCTCCACGCAAGGTTACCCCTGAAGTTCCTCCATCTGACCATCCTTGCAACCGAGCCCCTGCAACCGAATCTACTCCAACCGAAGCTCCTGTAACCGAGGCTCGCGCGCCCGAGGTTCCTTCAACCAAAGCTCCTGCCACCGAACCTGCTACAACCGAGTCTGCTGCTTCCTGAAGTAACTTAGTGAAAAAACGTTAAATCCCCGGTATGCCGGGAGCAGATGTAATAGACTATTTTAAGTTCTTTCGAGACTACTTTAAATTTGCTTAACATGATCCGGACGAGGTTTATGTTGGATCATTTTAAACCGAGTCCCCGAGTCTGTTTTCTTGTTTACTATTTTTGCCGAATCTCTGCTCTTGTCTACCTTTTAGGTGTTTGACAGTCGAGTCACAAGATAGGAATCATAGCATACAATACTTGAAACATGCGAGTTGTGGTTTAGAATCATTCAACATAAACGAAAAATAAATAACAGGGGTTAGTAAACGACATGTGCCGAATCGGTTTTGGACCGAGTCCCCGAGTCCATTTTCATGTTTCCCACATTCCTCATCTCTGCTCTTGACTACCATTTTGGTGTTTGTCAGTCGAGTCACGAGATCAACAACACAACATACATTACTTGAATTTTGGGACGAGGTTCAAAGCAATTCGGCACACGAACGGTATGGACAAAACAGTAATAAAAACACATGCATGAGTACGAACAGTCCCCGAGTCCAGACTCGGATTGCTGCAACTTCATTTATGATAAACTGAAATACATACATTGCGCCCCTTAGGAGTAAAAGGGTCGAAGCAGAGCTACATTCCAAGGTCTCTTAGTTTCTTGTCCGGGTCTGTCCAGGCCATCCTTCCTTGGTTCCTGTGCATCTACAAGGTAGTACGAGTCATTGTGCATAGCCCTGCTCACAATGAAAGGTCCCTCCCATGGAGGTGACAACTTGTGTCGGCCTTTGCTGCGCTGCACCAGCCTTAGCACAAGATCACCCTCATGAAACACTCGAGGGCTGATCTTTCGACTATGATATCGTCGTAGATTCTGCTGGTATATTGCTGTCCGAGATAGAGCCAATTCTCTTGCTTCCTCTAGCAGATCCACTGCATCTTCCCGAGCCTCTTTTGCCTCGGTTTCAGTATACATTGCCACCCTTGGTGCATCATGTTCTATGTCTGTGGGTAGCACAGCTTCTGCCCCATAAACCAGAAAAAATGGCGTATAGCCAGTTGACCGATTCGGCGTGGTCCTTAGACCCCACAGTACTGATGGTATCTCGTCTATCCAGCATCCCGGAGTTTTCAGCAATGGTTCAATGAGACGAGCCTTGATGCCGGCCAACACCAGGGCATTTGATCTTTCCACTTGCCCATTAGACTCCGGATGTGCCACCGAGGCTATATCTAGCCGGATTCCCTTATTCATGCAGAACCGAGCAAACTCTCCGACAGCAAAGTTTGTGCCGTTATCCGAGATGATGCTATGAGGGTATCCGTATCTCAAAATAATTTCTTTCAGAAAGTTACAGCCGAACGACCATCACTTTCCGGATTGGTTTCACCTCTATCCACTTGGTGAATTATCCACCATCACCAGCATATGTGTCATGTTGCCCCTAGCCGGCTTGAAATCTCCCACCATATCCAAACACCACACAGCAAATGGCCAAGTGATAGGAATTGTCTTCAGTGCCGATGCGGGTAAGTGTGTCTGCTTGGCAAACCTTTGGCATCCTTCACATTTTCGGACTATGTCCTCTGCATCCGCGTGAGCAGTGGGCCAGTAAAATCCATGCCGGAATACTTAGCCACCAGGGCTCTTGTACTGCAATGATGTCCACATTCACCCTGATGTATCTCAAGGAGCATCTCCTTGCCCTCGGCTGGCTCCACACAACGCTGTAGCACCTCGGTTGCACTCCTCTTGTATAACTCCTTGTTGATGATGGTGTAAGCCTTGGACCTCCTCTGCACTCGCCTAGCTTCGGTTTCATCATTTGGCAAACTCCCCTCCGACATGAACTTCATGATTTCTTCAGCCCATTCCGGTACTGGATGCAAAGGGAATAAGTGCTCATCTACTTCCACTGGTTCGGCCGCCATTATTTCTTCTATCAGCTTCTGCCCATTCCCTAAGATTCGGTTATCACCACCTTCTTCTCTGCTCCTCTTTCCTAAGATCCGGTTAGCAGTCCCCGGGTCTCGCCATGCAGTCCCCGGGTCTTCCCCAATGTACTCGACATCAACATTCATAGGGACAGCCTCAGATTCTTGCTTTGGGATAAAAATTGACTCGGAATCAGGCGAAGGTTTGATTGAAGGGACCCTTAGGTGATTCAAGGATATCCCGGGTGGAATTGCATCCCTAGACGACCCGAGTTTTGACAGGACATCAGCAGCTTCGTTCTCCAACCGAGGTATGTGCTTGTACTCGCAGCCTTCAAAAAATCCTGAAATTTTCTGGACATGAAACCGATATAGTGCCATATTGGCATCAAGAGCATCCCAATTTCCAGAAGATTGCTGCACAACTAAATCCGAATCACCAAAACATTCTATTCGGCGGATGCCGATGTCCCTGGCCACATTAAGCCCATGGATCAGTGCCTCGTACTCGGCCACATTGTTTGATGCTGAGAAATGAATCTGCAACACATATCGCAATTGATCTTGCTTCGGTGACGTGAGTACCACCCCAGCACCTAATCCGATTTTGGTTTTGGAGCCATCAAAGTGCAACTTCCAGTAATTGTAATCCGGCTTGGGTGGCTCATACTGCATTTCGGCCCAGTCACAAAGGAAATCTGGTAAAGCCTGAGACTTGATAGCATCCCTTCTCTCATAATGCGGGGTGTAAGGAGATACTTCTATTGCCCACTTGGCAACCCGGCCAGTCGCATCTTTGCACCCAATGATTTCCGCGATTGGAGCTTCACATACCACGGTAATCGGGTGTTCTTGGAAATAATGTTTCAACTTTTTGGCCGCCAGGTATACCCGTATGTCATCTTCTGGTAGTGGGGATAATTTTGCTTTGAGGTTGAGATCACCTCACTTAAATAGTACACCGGTCTCTGCACGGATTTACCCTCCTCTTCTCGTTCTACCACTATGACCACACTCACGACCCGGTTAGTGGCCGCAATGTAAAGTAGCATTGGCTCATTCGGCAAAGGTGACGCCAGAATTGGTGCAGTGGACAACATCTTTTTTAATTCGTTGAAAGCCGAATCTGCCTGCGGGGTCCACGTGAACCCGGTGCTCTTTTTCATCAATTGATACAAGGGCAAGGCTTTTTCTCCTAGCCGACTCACAAACCGACTTAACGAGGCTAAACACCCTGTGAATTTTTGTACATCTTTTAGACATCTAGGCAATTTCATTCTTTCTATGGCTCGGATTTTAGCCGGATTCACCTCAATACCTCGGCTTGATACAAGGAAACCGAGCAACTTTCCAGCCGGGACACCAAAGGTGCATTTATCCGGATTCAATTTCAACCGATATTTTCTCAAGTTCACAAATGTTTCCTCGAGATCCTCGAGGAGAGTGTGTTTTTCTTTAGTTTTGATGACGATATCATCGACATACACCTGCACATTCTTGCCCATTTGGGAGTGTAAGCATTTCTGCATACATCTCTGATAAGTTGCACCGGCATTTCTCAAACCGAAACACATGACACGATAGCAATACGCCCCGTACGGGGTAATAAAAGCAGTCTTTATTTGATCTTTAGGGTTCAGTGGTATCTGGTGAAAACCAGAGTACGCATCAATAAAAGACAACAACTCACACCCCGCAGTAGAATCGATCACTTGATCAATCCGAGGTAAAGGAAATGGATCCTTCGGGCACGCCTTGTTTAGGTTGGTGAAATCGATGCACATGCGCCACACCTTGACCACCGCTGGTTCGTCCTTCTTCTTCTCTACCAGAACCGGATTGGATATCCAGTCTGGATGCAACACCTCCATAATGAATCCGGCTGCAAGCAACTTAGCCAGCTCATCCAGCACCACTTTTCTTCGATCATCTGAGAGACGCCGAGTCGGTTGCCTCACCGGTTTTACATCCGGCCTGACAAATAAAGAGTGCTCTGCCAACTCCCTCGGAACACCAGGCAGGTCCTTAGCCGACCATGCAAAGATATCCCGATTCTCACGGAGGAAGTGACAGAGCGCGCTTTCCTATTTCTCATCCAGCCCGGCACCAATGATGGCCATGCGCTCCGGGTTCTCCGGGTCAATGGGATCTTCTTTGTCTCCTTGGGCATCTCAAATGTTGCACCTCCATCCGGATTGGTCATAGCCAGCACACCGAGCTGAGCTGACTTGCCATTGCCACCACCTCATGCATCTTGCTCTTCTCAGCTTGGATCACCAATGATTCGGCTAAGGTGGAACCGATTGTGGCACACTGTATGGCTTTTGTAATCTCCCGCAACAGTGATAATACCATTCGGGCCTGGCATCTTTATCTTGAGGTAGGCCACATGGGTGGATATCATGAACTTGGCTAACGCAGGCCGGCCAAGTAGAGCATGGTATGGGCTCTCCAAATCTACCACCTCGAACTCGAGACTTTCAAGCCGGTGATTGTCCTTGGTACCAAACAGCACATCTACCCAGATCTTACCCATTGGGGAACAAGACACCCCGGGTACTATACCATGGAAGGTACAACTGCTCTGCTGCAACTGATTCGGCGAAATACCCAACTTGACCATTGTGTCCCGATACATGATGTTTATGGCACTGCCATTGTCAATCAAGACTCGGCTAAACCTCACGTTAAGCTTGGGTCCTACCAAAGTCGGATCCACCACTAGTGCATAGTTTCCTGGACTTGGCATAATTCTGGGGTTATCAGCCCTGCTCCACGTGATCTCCTGCTCGGACCAATTCAGGTATTTTGGGACTGCTGGTATGACTGCATTCACCTCCTTCGCCCTTCGCAGCTGACTTTTCTTGTCAGTTGGCTCGGTCACAAAAACCACATAACTTTGATGAGCCTCCTTGTACTCATTACCGGGGTATCCACCTTGCCGACTTGGACCAGCACCATTGTCATTGCCTCCCATGTTTACCAGGTTAACCGGCTTTGTGGCTGCCGGTCTCGGAGCTCCTGCGTTCACCGGGATTGTATTGGCTCCGGTTAAAGGCATATTCGGCCTGAAATTCGGTCTAGGAGCACCTCTCTGAGGTGGTCCTCTCTGACCCTCCGCCTGAATGCGATGATGCCAGCTACAATTCCGAGTTGAATGATTGGCCGGCTTGCGTGGGTCTGTTGTGTGATAACAGCAAGGCCCGTCCAATCTTGCCTCAAAGGTTAGAGGAGGACTCGATCCATCCCACACCTTCTTTGGCCAGGCACCTTGATTCGGCCTCCAAGCTGGACCCTCAGTCTTTTGTCTCTGACCATCTCCTGCTCCAGGATGATCCATATTCACTGCAGCCACCTGATCTGAACCGTATCTATAATCCGGATCTCTTCTTTTGTAACCGAATTCATGTCGGTCATTGGGCCTCAATGGTCCTACTCGGTTATTAACCGGTTGCCTCCTGCTTGTTCCCACTGCATCCAATGCGGGCTGTGTCGGATCACCTAGAGCGTACGTATCTGCTATCCGGATCGTTTCCGCCAGTGTCTTGGGCATATCCCTCTGGAGCTTCTGCCAGAGCGGGGTGCCATGTCGGCAACCCTGCGCAAACCAAGAAATCGCCTGCTCCTCCACGACACCTTCGCAAGAGTTGCGAATGTTGCTCCACCGAGTTAAGAATTCTCGGTCTGTTTCCCGTTCTTCCTGCTTGCACGCAGCCAGGAGCTGAGGTCGGTTAGGCCTCTTGTAGGTGCTGGAGAAATTACTGTAAAATGCCTCCTCCAAGTCCATCCAAGAGTTGATACTACCCGGCGGTAAGTTGTTCAGCCAAATCCGGGCTGGCCCTTCCAACATGTGCGGGAGATACCGGACCGCCCATCGGCGATTGCCCCCCGCAATGTGCACTGACGATACATAGTCTATTAGCCAATCTTGTGGCTTTGTGTTGCCATTATATGGCTTTGTGCTTCGGCCAAGCTGAAATAACGGCACACTCGGTTCGTTCATGATCCGAGGTCCAAAACATGGAGGACCCGGTGGGCCTTGCTCTTCTAGCTTCTCGGACTGGTAAATTCTATCCAACTTGAGACGCTGATCATTCGGATCTAATGCCCGAGGTCCCAGTCTTGATGCAAGTGCATTATCATACGTCTGGTATCCGGCTCGCGCCATAGCCGAATTTCCGTCATCATAGCGGTAACCCGCCTGGCCACCACCTTGCTGTTGCGCTCGCACAATCACTTGCTGCCCAGGAGGACGAGGTGGTTGACCTCGGCCAGCCGAATTGCCCCTTCCAGCTCCCGGGTAACCTCGTCCACCACTGTTTCTACTTTGGCCACCTCTTCCTTGAGCGGCTAGCTGCTTGCCGGCATACTCAGCATCATAGGTCTGCAGCTGCTTGCTCTTACCCGAGTTCACGCTCTGGGCCCGGTCAACTCCGACGTGCGGGGATGACGCCTGCCCCTTGGATCTCTGGCTAACAGCCTTAACCGACACTACTACCCGAGAAACACCTGCATCCGGATTGGCTTTCCGGTAAGCCTCATTCTGCCGGTTACACACATCTACTAGCTCATTGACTCTCTCTGCCTGCTTCCGCCAGGCGTCCCCGGTTAGTGTGCTCAACTCGGCTCGCGCTGCCGCTGCAGCCCTAAGATTCTTAGCCGGGGAGCTATACACCGGCTTGCCTGTGCCAGATCTATGACTAGTAGCCTTACTGGAGCTCGATCCTGCAGCTCTAGCTAACTCGTCATTGAGGTCCTTACCCCGGTTACGCAACTCGGCTTTTTTGCGCGAGCGATGCACTACAGGAGTAAAACCCTCGGTGATACCATTGGCAGCATTGTACTCTCTCATATCTCTATCAAAGGCTTGCCTAGACTCCACCACTAACCGGGCTTCTTTTTGCAACCTCAGGCGCTCTGCCTCTAGCTGAGCTACAGTGAGCTCTACATCTGCCCCAGGTGCCACTGGCCGAGATAGCTTCTCCAGGACATCTCTAAGGAGCCTCCCTACTTGACATGCCAAGCGGGCCAACCGGATCTGGTCTCTCCTTTGGGAACTTAGCTGTCCGAGTCGGCTTGCCAACCGGATCAACTGGCGTGGCCAGCTCCTCGGGCATGCTTTTGCTGGCATCTCCTTTGCCAGCTGCTGCACTTGGCCCGGTCATCATCACCTCCACGCTACTCCCGGGGCGAGCGCTACGCCGTCCGAGAGCTGCGCGGAAAGAGGGAGGATCCTCAGCCACGAGCACCTGCGCCGGGTACTCGCGGACAGGCTCGGTGGCGACGTAGGTGACGAAGCTGCCGAGCGTCATGAGGAAACCGTCTGCGGGGAAGGGCTTGTTGGCGAAGCACCCCGCGTTGTCGCTGATGAAGTTGAACTCGCCGATCTTGCAAACGAGCCCAGAGAGGACCCGCTCGCCGGAGCCAGCGACGGTGCCCGTCCGGAAGGAAACCCCAGCCAACGCCACTGCTGCCCCACGGTGGGCGCCAACTGTCGTGGTGGTGTCACGGCAGATGCCATAGGATGGCTTAAGTTGTGGGCTCGCTAGGACGTTGGGGGATCCGGGGAGGGTTTGCGCGCTCACGAAGCACGCATGGAGAACAACCAAGAACTCGCAAGAACAAACAAGAACAAGCAGAACCAAGAAGAAGCAAAGAACACCACGATGTACCCTGCTTCGGGGCCCTCTTGTGGAGGTAACACCCCTACTGCAGCACTAGCCTACTCTCTTTATATCTCAAGTGGTTACAAGTACAGAGTGCTCCTTGAGCTGTATGAAGAACAATGGTGGGAGCTCTAGAAGAAGATGGAGCTTGGGGGGATAATGCCTTTCTCTTTGCCGTTCTCTCCTTCCGTCGTCCTCTCTACTGGAGGATTTGGTAGCTTACTTATACACTAACCGAATTACCATTTTGCCCCTGGCTGGAAGTGATAATGGCATGGACAAGAGGAACAGGACAAGCCTCTGCCCCCTGTCAACCCAACGGCCGGACTGTCAGGCCCAGCAGGCCTATCTTGCCACTTTGGGCAATGGCAGGTGTAGCCCACCGGGTCTCGGTCATATCCTCTTTCCCGAATTGGCCGGGTCAGCTCCTAGGTTGCTGCGCTCCCAGGAATCCCGTGACCTGACCTGGCCGTCAAGTCCCTAGCAGGCCTATCTTGCCACTTTGGGCAATGGCAGCCGTAGCCCCCGGGTCTCGGTCGTATCCTCTTTCCCGAATTGGCCAAGTCAGCGCCTAGGGCCTTGCGACCCGGAAAACCTGCGACTTGACCCGGCTGTCTTCTCAGCCTCTGGCAGGAGACACCCGTGAACCTTTCTGACATTACTTGGCCCTTGTGCAATATCCGGATTACCTTATCCGGGTCCTTCCTGACCAACCCGGCTAACTTAACCGGTTTCCTTCCTCTGATTCGGTTAAGTACTAACCGACTCTCACGAGAGCTCCGGCCCAAGTGACCCGGCTATATATTGATCCGGCTAGCTCTTTGCAACACTTAACACCACATCTTTGCCCTACCCGGGGGCAGCCCCCCGACACCTACGACCTAAACTACTGCTGTACACGGCGGGCCGGCACCCTAGTCCATCTCCACGACAACCGGCGCAAGCGCCGACGGCGGGAGAGGCCGGATCTGGGCGGCGCTGTCGGTGGACTCTCAAGAGCAGTGAGGGAGAGGAGGAGGAAGGCGCTTCACCGGGTGTGTTAATGGGTCGGCGCAATCAGGGAAGAGCCGGTGACGCCTTCGTGGAGGAAAGTCCGTTTCCTAGTTGTTATTGTGAGTGCTTTGCACTGGACAGGTCTGGGTCTTAATAAATAACCACATTTTAATCTAGAAAACAAATTACACGAGAAGTGTCACGTACATTTCGGTTAGGCATTTTTTGGTACATGTGGTTGTATAGAATTTTAGCAAATCCAATGCGAAACAATTCACTTCTAAGAGCATCTCTAGCAGAACCCGCAAAACGGTCAAACCCGCATAATAACCGCCCGATGCGGATTGAAAACCGCAAAACGGCGGAGAACAGAATCCGCAAATTTACCCAACCTGCAAAAGATTTTGCAGGCCCCCGTGAATCCGCGCCTCCGAACCGAGTTTTCGCGGATTTCGGCGCCGATTCTAGGGGCCCCTCCATTTGGTCAAAGCGGTTGGCGGGTGGGAGTTTTCACCACGAGTTCTTCCTCTGTTCTTCCCCAACTCGCAGCCGCCGCCGCCAGCGCCGCCGCCTGCGAATCCCTCCTTTCCCGGCCGCATCTGACGGCGCCCCGCCGCACGCGAGCTGCCCCGGCCGTGTAGGTCCCCTTCCGCCAGTTTCCCCTAGCCGCGTCCGCGGAGGACGGAAATCTGCGCCGCCGCCGCCGATCTGCCGGTGAGTCTCGATTTCGCTTCGATTTCGGCCGTAGTAGTAGGTACTGAGTATGCCTTGCCCATTTCAGATGGAGTTGAGCCCGGAGGAACAGCTCGTGCTCTCCGATTCGTCCTCCTCCGACGACTCCGATGTGGAGGCGCTGTTCGCAAGCCGGCGGCAGCAAATGGTGGTCGCCGTCCTCGCCGTCAAGGAGTTTGAGGACCGGTATGCAAAGCGGCGGCAATGATCCAAGGTTGGCCGGCTTTGCATACCGCGTAACCGCTTCTACGGCAACGAGCTTCTCATGCGGGATTACTTCGCCGAAATCCCGACGTACCCGGCTCACATCTTCCGGAGAAGGTACCGTATGCGCCGCTCTCTTTTCGTGAAGATAGTAGAACCTTGCGAGGCGAACTGTCGGTACTTTACCCGTCGCCGGAATGCCGCGGGTTTGATGGGTTTCAGCGCGTACCAGAAGATCTCCGCCGCAATGAGAGTCATTGCCTATGGCGTCCCGGCTGACTATGCTGACGAGTATCTTCGTATTGTAATAAACTATTTGTGAGGATTCATAATATCCTACTATTGTAATATGAATCTTTATAATTTAGGTCTAATTTATTTATCATTCCATTTTTATGATATTCATGCCTATCTTTGTTGTTTTGCATATGCAGTTTCAGAACGCCGCGCGGCGGAGCAGAACCCGCAAAGCAGAACCGCAAATCTTGCGGTTCTGCTTTGCGGGTTCTGCTCCGCCGCGCGGCGTTCTGAGCAAAAAACCGCGAGTTGCGCGAACTGCAAATGTGTTTTGCGGGTCGGCGTTTTGCAGGTTCTGCTAGAGATGCTCTAACACGTACATGAAACATGGCACTCTGCAATGGTTTCAATTCTAAATATTTAAAATTCAATATTTTTACAACAACAATAACATCAACCATGTAATAACCATATCCGAATCTTCTTCAAGAATGACTTGAGACTTTTTTTTTTGCGGAGGAAGAAGAAGCATTACATCGGAATTACAGAGAGGACCCCAGAAAACACAAAATTACAACACCGCCCCTCTGCACTATGACCGCGACGTCGACCCGCCGATGCCGTCGGTGGCGCGCCGCCGCCGCTGCCTCCCTCGAAGCCTTGGATCGGAAGCAGTCCCCTGGCGTGCGGGAAGTCGCCGAGCGCCGATCCCGGAAGACCTACACCGTCGAGCGCCGCCGCGGACAGCCCGATGCACCGCTCCTTCTTCTTCAAGATCTGGATGTGGGAGCTCCGCCGCCCTCGGAGCCAACCATGGGGAAGACGCCCACGGCACCTCCGCAGAGGTGCGAGGACGCCGGTGGCGATGGATCGAAGACGACGCTCCGTAGAGCGCCGACGCCGGAGAGGAGATCCACCGCCCGCAAACACCAGCCGCCGCGCCTCCACCTCCAGAACGGCGACGACCTGCAACCAAAGAAAACCTACACTATAAACAGGACAGATCCGGGGATCCCCCGGCCTCCCGCCGCCAAGGCGGCCGGCGGAGGCCGAGGAATCCAACGAATCGCGCCGGCGAGGTGGAGTTCTTCGGTGGATTTCAGAAATCGCCTCCTTAGTACTGTAGACGGGGAGGGAACGTCCAAGGTCAAAAATGACTTGAGACTTTGACCTAAACTCATTAGCCGTTGGACTTTGTGATTCACGTTGAACCGAGAGTTACACATGAGACACAATCAAGATTTAGTTAAATCTAAGTCAACTGAGCAAGCACTAGATATCACAACTTCAGTAATATACTCTGTCAAAAATACGAAAATAATGTGAGCCCAAAATCAGTAATCGAAAGAAAAGAGAATGAAAAAAAAAAGAGAGGAAGCAGAGCTGGAGAAGAGAAGAACACCGAGGCACCGACTGGTCCAAGTCCTCCCCTCCCCGATCCAGAGACCGGCAACCCGCTTCCGCATTCTCTCTACCTCCTAAACCCCACCACCGCCACCGCCGCCTCCGGCCACAGCCGCCGCCATGGCCGACGGCGCGAACCCCCACCCGACGCCCACGCCCAGGCAGAAGGCGGTGCCGGACTGGCTCAACAGCCCGATCTGGTCCGCCCCTACCCCGCGCCACCGCTCCCCTCCCCGCGCCCCCTCCCCTCCCCCGCCTCCCCCTCCCAAGCCGCCGCAGCGCGATCCGGCCCCGCCGCCCCCTCCTCCACCCGCGCGGCCCGACGACTCCGACTCGGACGACGAGGGGGCGGCCACGTCGTCCCGGACCCACCTCGTCCCGGAGTTCAAAGCGGCGGTGAGTGCTGTGCTGGCCTCTCGGCAATCTCAGACAGGGGATTTCCGTTTTTGGCTTTGGTTTGAGACCTGTTCGTTCGTCCGTGTCTCGGTGCGTGCAGCTGGAGAGGAAGGTGGTGGATCTGGGGGAGCTGCGGAGGCTCGCGTGCCAGGGCGTGCCTGATGACCCCGGAATGCGGCCCATCGTCTGGAAGGTCTGGGAATCCTCCCGTCTACTCCGTATCATTTTCTTCATCCTGTAATGCTATGCTTTCATGCGGGTTGTCTGGACCTGTCCAAGTGTTTGCTCTCTCACTCACATGCTATAGAAATGACATTAGTTAGAGACCAAGAGTTAGATTTTTCTGCCGTGATCCTTGTTGATGACTTTGTATGATCGTTGCTGGTTTTATATATGGCAGGATGCCCCGATTGAGTCTGGATGTGTACCATGGTTTGATTCATCTAAATCAGGATATATCTTTTGAACGACATGGTACACATTAGATTTGTGCCAAAAAATAGCCTTCATGTGCTTGGATCTTGAAACTTATGCAGGATTAATAATATACTGCAGACATTTATTCCTAGTTCTTACCTTTTGGGAACTGAATTCACAGATATTTATGCCTCATGGCTGCATGAACTGCTCATAGAATTTATTAGTTGCTTAAATTAGTCTGAGAACAATCATGAATAAAACATATTCTTCAATATATACACAAACCTCTAGTAAGGTAAAGAGAGATTTTGTCATTACTTAAAACCGTTTATTATTGTGATAACTGTGATGAGTCACGACGAGTCTTCAAAAGAAAGATAGATAGTTAACTAGATCAATTTGTTTCTACAAGGAACCACTGCATAATGCTAGCAGATACAGTGGTCTGGGTAGTTAATCTTTGTGGTGAGGCAAATGGTAAGATGCAAATACAATAACCACACCACCTCGTTATTTACTTATTGCATTTTTGGCACTGCTGATAAAAGGGTCTGCAGTCTGGTTTGTTATGATGCTTCATGTCTTGGTTAGGACGCCGACTTAGGTGTTCCATCAGTTACTCTATACCTACTAGTTGCAGCGAAGAAACCTTTCTTGGCAGTGTCATAATATGTTTAAACCTAGTGGTTTAGCAAATCATACAACCTCGAACCTGATATTCTAGATTTAGGGAGTAGCCATATGTTTCATGAATATACTCTGTATGCCAAGTTCTCAAATGAGATTAGAGTTTACCATTTTTTATATGCATTTTGCGAGTTATTTTTCTGAACTTTATTTCATTACAAAGCACAGTTTGGAATCAGTAATCTAATTTTAATCTAGAGGTCTGAGGAAGGCTGCTGTTATAGGTTTAGATTAAAGAAATTGTTGAACAAACATCAGGTGTTTAAGGTAAAATTAATATTGCTAAATCCTTTTTAGTCTGATGGCGTAGTCGGTATTTTATTCCTTTTTTCCCTACATTACAAATTTATTTGACTTTTTTGATAGTTAGCAGCTTCTCTTGGGGTACTTGCCAACGGATCATGCTCTGTGGGCGTATGAACTGGAAAAAAAGCGGTCCCAGTACAGTGCTTTCAAAGATGAGCTTCTGGTTAACCCTGTAAGTTTTAAATGCATAGAACATTGTATGTTCTTTACCATTGCATATTATATTTTTAAATAGAAAGCATCCTTCCCTATGAGGGCTCGGAGACCAGTAGTGTTGATGGATATCTATTTAACATCTGTCCAATGAATCACGCACATGAAAATTGCTCCTTAATAATGTTGTGATTTTGCTTGATTTGGCGCTAGGCATCTAGACAACAACCTCATGCCGGCTGGTACAAGTTTTCCCTCCTAAATTTGTGCTAGGATATTTTAGCGAGTTAGTTTCAGGTAGCAAATGCTAGACATTTTTATTTGTCAAGATGACATTTTTCACAAATGAAAATGCTTGAATTACTTGCTGATTCATACCCCTCCAAGCCCACACACACAGAAAGTTGCTTGTTTTACTGTGGTATAGTTTGTTAACTTACCTACTTTATGGTGGCTCCTTTTCCCCATTTTTAATCAACCCACTCAATATTTTTTGGTTCTGGTCAGTCAGAAGTTACTCGAAGAATGGAAACCACTGTTGCCAAAAGGAAGGAACATAATTCTGAAGGAACTGGGTTTCTCCCAAGGGCAGAAATTGTCCAGGACGAACATCCTCTAAGCCTTGGGAAAACTAGTGTTTGGAACCAACACTTCCAGGTAACATTTTAGTAAAGTTATAACTACTGTACTTGCTGGCCTAGTTGCCATATTTTCTGTGGTTACAAATTAGTTTGTTTTATTGCAACTTCTGTGCTTGTGAGACACCTCCCTTTGCAGCCCACTGTTTAGTTAGCTGCTACATTGAATATCTTAGTGTTTTAGCTACTAAAATCATAACTGTTACCCAATATTCAGGAATCTGAAAACTGTAGAGCAGATTGATAGAGATGTTAAGCGTACTCATCCTGAGATGCAGTTTTTCAATGCGGGTTCTTCTGATGCCTTGTCTAATCAGTAGGCAATTTGCTGTGTTGATATGATGACAGTTCTTGCTTGTTTCTGGCACTTCTGTTTGGTCTTAATGTGATATATTTTTCTAGGAGTCACTGAAGCGTATACTTACCATCTTTGCAAAGTTAAATCCGGGTATAAGATATGTACAAGGAATGAATGAAGTTTTGGCACCTCTCTACTATGTTTTCAAGAATGATCCAGACCAAAGTAACGCTGTAAGTTCTCTTGATGTCACTATTTGGTTCGAAAGAACTTCAGTTTAGTGGTGATGGAACATACCGGCCATGTTAAATCCTTGGTTCAAATTCAATATATAATGACCATGTCATAGAGTTCTGGTTGAAAATTCATAGTGTTCTTCATTCTCAGTTTCTTAATTATGACATTCACCTGTAATGAAGCATTAACTGTTGGATTTTGATCGTTGAATTATATTTACACCAAATGATGCAGTCAAAACAGCCAAAATCACACCTGTGACCCAAGTTAATTCGCGTTTTTTTCAAATCCACCTCTGAGATACACACGAAATACATGCCGGATCATCATCCATCATACTTGTTGACCATCGATGAACTGATCAATTAACCAACCAAAGTTGGCCTTGGTTATTATCTATTGAACCAAGGATTTTCAAAATAGTTCAACCGTTTAGACTGCCTGCTGAGTTCATGAGCAGGCAAGAGACAACCTGGTAGCCAAAGGAAAAAAAAGGAAAAGCGATTCCCATAGTAGCGGCGAGCAAATGGGAGCAGCCAAAACCGTAAAAATGGGGTTGTGGGAGAGCAATACAAGTGTTGTGTTGCTAGATGAAGCGGTTGAGTAGTTTTGCTAGTAAAACTACTGTAGTTGTTAGGAAGGAAAGATAGATAAAAGATGGTTTCAGTTCTCCATCACTAACATCCAGCTCCAAATGTAGACAATCGAAAACCAAGAAGGTTATCTCATCACCAGACA
Source organism: Poa pratensis (assembly GCA_947311845.1). Classification (NCBI taxonomy): domain Eukaryota; kingdom Viridiplantae; phylum Streptophyta; class Magnoliopsida; order Poales; family Poaceae; genus Poa; species Poa pratensis. The sequence continues at coordinate 105,317,552 of CAMZMU010000052.1, forward strand.
ATTCTAAATACGAAAGCTGTTCATTTAATATTATCGATATCTGTAAACATCGCCAAGACTGATGGATAAGGTTTTGTCGCATACTTGCGCCTTGATCGAACCGCATGCGGAGCTCAGCTCCTAAGAAAATAATAAGAACACCGCCCCCCTGATCTGTATTTCAAAAGCGGATTCAGCACTGCAAGAATTGGCACTTTTCACCATGATATTCTCGTTCTGTTTCGCAACAGTTGGTATTTTCAACCAAAATATCCGTCCTGAATGCTTGGAGCTGCATCCTTCAACATTTTACCCATATTAATTTGGAGGCGGCGTTTTGGGTAGTAGGTGCAGATGCACCTGTAAAACATTTTTTTTCTTTTCAAAATGACAAATAAATACAGAAAAAAATTCGGGTATACATTAGAACATTTTGTGTTAGCACAAATAATGTCCTGGCAAAATTTTTTTTTTTGTGTCCTGTGCAAAAAAGACAAAAAAAATGTTGCGTATGAAATCATTTGGAGCGTCCGGATTTGTTTTTTTTGTACAGGTCACAAAAAATATCTTTTCTTCACGTAACTTTTTGTGCTAACATAAAATGTCTTGAAGTATATCCGAAATTTTTATTTTGAACTTTTTGACATTTTAAATTTTTTTTTTTGGGCAGTGGGTGAATCTACACCTACTACACGTTATGGATTTCCGTATTAATTTTACATTCTCATTGTTTGTGTTCTTAAACTTTCCTTTCACATCTTTGTTGTGAGGGTGCATTTTTATCCTAATCCTCATATAAATGTTTTTTTGCTGGAATGTGCACACACTGATCAAAAGAGCACTTCAAAACTGCGTCAGTCATCTATATCTTGTAACAAAAGAACTAAGAAAAAATCATGTCCTATGCACTGTGCTGGTCCATAATCTCCAAAGAGTCAAAATGCATCTTCAGGTTTTAGATTATAAATCCAACTACAAACTTCTAGAGAATTCTCCTGTGAAATTTAGAGATTAGGCTCAATCTAAACTCATGAACTTCTGGACTTCCTTCTATAGTCTACATGGTTGGCGTGCACTCCGTATTTTAAGAAGGATTATGATTTCTATGTACTAAGACATACATTTGCCAACTGTTATCTTGGAGATCCAACAAAATGATTTATTCTTGTATCCTACGTGCTATTAGTATGTGTTTTGTATTTTGTGAAGCTACATTGCATCATGCCACCCTGTTTCTGATTTTTCTTAGGCAGAAATCATTCTCATTGATGTAAGGATGCTAATATCAGATGGTTTTAACCCTTGTATAGTGTGTTGCATTATGGCATCTTGATGACCATACATTTTTTTGGTATGAACAGGCTTCTGCAGAGTCGGATGCTTTTTTCTGTTTCGTTGAAGTGCTCAGTGGATTTCGAGATAACTTCTGCAAGCAGCTTGACAACAGTGTTGTTGGTATACGCTCCACAATCAGTAAATTATCACACCTCCTGAAAAGGCACGATGAAGAGCTCTGGCGGCATTTAGAGGTCGTAACCAAGGTACCGATCTAAAGTACTCTATTTAAATTGCTTAGATGTTATTGTCACATATACTTAACCTCCAATTCTGACATTTCCACAATTCCAGGTTAATCCACAGTTCTATGCGTTCAGATGGATCACCTTGCTATTGACACAGGAATTCAAGTTCCGTGACTGCATCCACCTGTGGGATGCGCTATTAGGTGACCCAGAGGGACCCCCGGTTAGAGAACTTCCATTTCTAGTCTCGTGCCGTGTGAATCTGTAATGATTCTCTTCAGAGCACACTAGATCATACTCTTTTTTGTTCTAAGTGCAGGACACCTTGCTACGGATCTGCTGTGCAATGCTAATTCTTGTTAGAAGACGGCTCTTGGCTGGTGACTTCACTGCAAACCTCAAGCTTCTCCAGAATTATCCAGCCACAAACATTGACCACTTAGTACATATCGCTAACAAATTGCGAGGGCTAGTTCCCGGTTGATTGATGGCCTCCTTTTCTTTCCAATGTTTGTTTTTTATTTATGGTAGTCTGTTGTCCAGATATTATGCAGTAAATCTGTAAATGAACATCCATATGCCCATGTGGTGGCCTGGTGGGGTAGTTAATTTGAGCCCTTTTTTCTCCTGTAATATATGCCTTCTGTTTTGATTACAGCTGTTTCATGGACTATATTCGCTCTAGCTTGGGAAGGTCCTTTTGGCGCCTGAGCACAATTGCTGAGAAAAGTTGCTTGAAAATTTTCGTACGATCACATGGCTTGGTTATTTATGGGTTTGGCAAATTTGCATTTTCACTGGTTATGAAGTTCGTACTTGGTTGTTTGTACTGTTGCAAATCTAACACTGTCCAAAGGAGGCGAGCCATCATCCGATACTAGGTATCTGAGCGTGGCAATGCCGCGCGTGTGTTTTAAAATTTGAATTTGAAAAGGGTGGTGTTATAAAGTTGTTTAAGGTTGGAAATAATTGGAATTTAAAATGACCGTTGTGAAAATGGTTGGATCTTTGAGTTTGCTTAAATTTGAAAATAATTGTAATTCAATTTTGAATGTTTTTTTTTGTGGAAATATTCTGAAATAGTTGAAATGGTTATATATGTTTGTATTTTGTTGTAATATTTGTTTGAATTTTATAATTGGAGGATGTAAAGCACAAATATTCTTTAATTTAGGGAGGCAAAATGACATAAATATTTTTTTTTACTTCATAATTAGAGAATGTAATATGTGAGACAATATGTGAGTGAAATGTGTTGCGTGTAATTTATTTCTGTGAGAATTATGATATATTTAATTGTAGAGGATGCAATTTGGTATATTGTTTATTTTCAGATATTTAGAAAATCGGGATGTTTGGATATATTTTAAGTATACCTTAAGAATTTGTTTCGATCACGTACTTAACGTTAATGAAATGTGTGAGGTATATTTTAGAGTGTTTTAAATTTTATAGCATTTTGGAATGTTAAAATATTTTGCATTTATTTGGATATTTATTGCAATTGTGTTAGTTATTTTGTGAGGGAAATAGTTTGAAATAGTTAATATTATTTCTTATTTTATTTTTTTGAGTACTTTTACATATTGTACAATATTGTTAAGTGTTTAGCAAATTAAAATTGTTAAATATTTTGCTGGAATATCTTATTCTGAATTGTAGGTTTGAAAGTACTTTTTTAATTGTTATTTTGAGTTGTAGTTTGGAACGTATAAATCTTTAAAGTTTTGATATATTTTTTTAGCGCGGCAATGTCGTGCGTGTGTTTGATGAATTTTAAGTATGTCTGTAAAATAATATTTGGAATATGAATATTATTTGAATTTGGAAAAGTTTGTGCTTAGAGGAATGGTTGGATTTCGAGTATGTTTCGTATTGAAATGTATTTGAATTTGTATTCTTTTGATGTGTATAAAATGATTAGATTTGGAAGATACTTGAAATTTCGAAATTTTTAAATGTGAATTTTGAGTTGAAATGTTCAAATAGATTATAGAAAATGAGTAATTTGGAATTTATTCAAATTTTAATTCTTTTATTGTTTACCAAATGAGCAGGTTTGATAGTTATATGACATTTTGGAATATTCAAATTTGTAATGTGAGTACGAATGCTCAAATAGGATTTAAGTTGTTGGAACTTATTTGTTTTTTTGTGTGGAAAATAGTTAATAATTTTGCTTCTTTAGCATGTTAGTATATTTCTTATATTTTGTTGTTTATGTACATATATAATTAGTAATTGATTTGAATTGAAATTATATGTTTGTGGTCTGTTGTAAATCTGTAAATGAAATTAAATAATGTTGAGATTTTAAATATGTTTGTAAAGAAATTGATGGAATATGAATATTATTTGAATTTGTAAAAGTTTGCGCTCAGAGGAATGTTGAGATTTCAAAAATGGTCTGTATTGGAATGTATTCATATTTGTATTATTTTAGTGTGTACAAATTGATCAGATTTGGAAAGTATCTCAAATTTTGAAATATGTATATGCGAATTTTGAGTTGAAATGTTCAAGTAGATTTTAGGAACTGAGTAGTTTGGAATTGATTTAAATTTATATGGGATTTGATCGTATGATATAAATAGCGATTTTTTTGTGTGGTCATGTTGATATGTTTGTCATATTTGATTATTTTTTAATGTCTATTAAATGCTCAGATTTGAAATGCATATGAAATTTTAGAATATTGAAGTTTGGAAGTTGATCATACGCTATAAATAGTCGATGTTCATTTTTGTGTTCATGTTGATATATCTGCTATATTTTTTCTAACGGATAGACTTGAAGTTATTGTTGTAGTTCACGTTCACATTTCACATTTCTTTTATCTTTTTCTTTTGCCTAAATAATACTCCACATATTTGTTTTTTTTAGACAGATGAATTCGTTGTTATAAATTACTGTCATGTCATTGTGAGAATAGTTGTTCTGATTAAGTTTTGAATGGAAATTTTATTTTACATGTTTAACGTAAAATATATTTGTGAATGTCATTGTGAGAATATATCTGTATTGAATTAGAATTTGTTGTGCTGAGTATGCACGAATATTCAGCAGTTTGAAATGTTTTTCTGTAAGCTCCATAATTTGTATAAAAAAGTCATAAGCTCCATAATTTATATAGGAAGTTGTATTAGTTTTGTTATTTTTTAAAAAAAATTCCTGCAACAATATTTTATGTGGGGGGGGGGGGTGGAATATCTGTTGTTAGAAAATCCAACAAATCTTGTTTGGAATCTGTAATTGAAATTTGCGAAAAAAAAATTTGGAGAAAGAATTATTTGTTTGTTTTTTTGTGCATTTTGTATGTATGGTTTGCAATATTTTAGTTAGTAAATTAGCAGGTTTTAGTTACTGTGGAATTTTGAAGTTTATGTTAGAACTTAGAAAGAAATTTAATATTTTGGAGGGGATTTTTTTTGAGGAAATACATTTTGTGTGTCATTTTTTTGGGTGGTTTGCATTATTGTAATTCATAAAATTGAAGATTTTAGCGGTGTGAATTTTGAATTATGCTTGCAAACTTAGGAAAAAGAATATTTTTCTTTCTGTGCATTTTGTTTGAGTTTCCGCATTATTGTAATTAATTATCTGAAAGTTTTTAATTATGGTGATTTTTTTAATGTATTAATGAGGGCTTGTGTATTATTTGCAATTCTTTAAAAAAAATTGGAAGGGAACCAAAGTATTTGGAATGTAGATTTTGATTTGTCATAAATTTGTACAGATTATTTTGAACTTATTTGAATTTGTGGTTGAAAATTACAAAAGTTTTCAAAATATAAAAAGGAAACAAAAAGTAGAAAAAAAAGGATGGGCCGCGCTGTGCAGGCCAGCCCAGCAAGGAGCCCATCTCCCCAGCCCAGCCCACGATGACGTCGTGGCGACGTCACCGGTGGGCAGAGCTGCCGCGGCGGCGGCCACCGCGCCGGCGGCGTGCGACGCCGACCCGGGATGCGTGAGTGGATGCATCGGGCGCGCGACGACGCGGGGTAGTTGTAGGTGGCGGCGCCGCTGGCTTTAGGTCGCCGGAGCGCCGCCGGCGGCTTGCGAACGCAGCGGCGGATGAAGCTCACGCCGCGACACGCCGGCGACGATTCGGCGGCGCAGGCGGCGTCCCCGCAGTTGATCTGCGGCAAGGTTGGGGAGGCGACGACGGCGAAGATGCCCGTGTACTTCGATCTGTCAGGAGAGGCGCGGAGCGGCGGGCGGCGCGACGGCGGTGGCGGCGACCACCGGCTCGCACGGGAGAGAGAGAAGGGAGAGGGGATTGTGCGGGTCATTTTACAGGAAAATCCTCTACTTTTTACGGTATCACAATCAGGTCCTTCGCTTCGTTAAATATGGACCACGGGTTAGTTTCCAAAAGTTCCGGGTTCTTTTTCGTAAACTGGATGCGCCAAAAACCGTGCGGGGAGACGTGTCCGCTTCTGATTGGAAGAAATTGGCTAGCTACAGTATACACGAATCTTAAAGCGCGATCGAACGGCCGTTGGTTTGCGGGGCGATGTGGATGGCAGAACTGGATGCGAATCTGATGAACTTTTATATATAGTAGGATTAGCCCATTAGGCCAATAGGCACGCCAGAGAAGAGTATACTTTCATTAATCATTGAGAAGTATATCAAGGAAGATTATCCATCAAGAAAGCTTTGTAATATTTCAGTATGTACGAAACAAATTATCCTGTGGTCATCTGTCAGCTGCACAAACTGAAATTTGGGACAGTCACAAGCTTGTTCCAACTTCCAACACATAAAAAAAAAATGAATAGGAGGATGCAGAGGTAAGAAGATGCCAGAGTCGAGCAAAGGGTGCGTTCCGTCACTAGCGTGTGGACCAAATATTAGAGTGATCAGGTCGTAAGGTGCTCTTCTTGCCTCAGTAGGCTAGCACCTTTTAAAGGAGGTGATACATCTTTGTGGGGTTTTAAAGGAAGTAAATACAATTCGTGTTCATCCCATTCATACTATTCTCAAAAGCTTTTGGTCTACAACTTTTTCTTGAGAACTTACAACTAAAACATGCAAAGTAGGAAAGTTGCGACAACCATGAGTAGTATTTTAACCCAAAAGAAAATTAACTCAGGGAGCACAAATGAGCGCGAAAGATTGTACTGTGTCTGTTGTGATTAGACAAAAATGCTTGACTCTGGCGCAAGTGGTTCAAATTGTGTTGCTGGCAGCGCAAATTAATCTTCGCATTGTTGCCTACAACTGCTTATCCACATAGGTGTTTCTCCGACCTCGTCTAAAAACAGCAAAGAGAGAGCTAACATCAGTAAATTATAATGAGAACATGATATGAAGCTTAAAACTAACCTACCATCAATGGAGGTTTAAGATGTGTGATAGACAGATAGGGAAAACTTAAATGGACATATGGACGGACTAAGTTGAAATAAATTTTAGCGGGTTCAGTTCTAACTGTAACATACGTAAATATAATATACGGTTCATGATTATTACAAACCCAACATGACTATAGAGACAATCACACAACATAGCGAGCTGGTGGTTCTGTTATTCTCTACCATACAAAGTCTAGCAGTGACATAGGTGTTAATAAAAAGACTAGCCACTACGTTTTTTGTTGAACACAACTGGGTTTATCGTCACACATTAGGAAGTGCATAGAAAAAATCAACTAAGAAGACCTGAAATTCCGGATCTGTGGATATCTGCGTTATCATGTAATAAGAATACAATTTTAATCATATACTCCTATTAGGAGCTCGCTACGTCATAGGCGTTACACATTATTCTGATGATTGTATTTCGTCTATCCTCGTACTACTTTTATTATTTCCGTTGGATTGCGGTTGTGTGCATTTGTTATGCAGAGGCCGGGTGTAATACTTCAAATTTTTTTAGTAATAAAGCCCTTTATCTAAAAAAAATACTCCTACTATCCATTTATGACACATGAAGTTTAATGTAAATTAGATGAATCAGAATGACTACTTTGATAAGTGGAGACATCAAATTATTATTTTCATCTGTGGAGGTGTTATGCATTTTGTAGTTTTCTATGGGGCCACCGAAATGTTACCAATTGTATGCAATGTTGACATGTTAACACCAACACCGAGAGTATTAAGGGATACTTCCCATGTAACCACCATCTAGAAATTGTCTGAGTTTAAGGTAAAATACAGATTGATGGAACATATATTATCTACGAGGAGAAAAACAGTTACATCGAATCAGTAGAGAGTAAAGATGAGAAATATGTATATGGCAGGATCAAGGTACCTTAGACCCTTTGGAGAAATCGTAGTTGTTTTACACAGCCACAGCCTCGCCGCAGAGAGATGTCATGCTTGACAAGGCTCTGTTAGAACCAATGTCCAATATTGCCCAAACTCCATGGACCACATCGGAATTCCTCTAGCAACTTACCGGTGCTGTCACAGTGTAGCATGTAACCTTCGGAGCAACTGTAGACGAGCACATCTCCCTTTTTCGACAACACCAAATGTTGTATATTATCTTGTCTAATGTTACGCAAGCTCTCGACTGGGAATTTAACATGGTACTTGAATGACCACACCTCCCTCTCATAGTCCTCCAGAAGCCAAATTTTGGCGCCTGTCTTCCCATCGTCGAAGCAGCTGAAGCCAATTGAACCTTCCATGTCGCACAAACGAGTGCAGGTGGTAGCGCCATCCGGACGGCGCATGAACCTAAATGATTCAACCACCGTGTCGAAAACGACTATGCTGGCATTGTTGCGAACAGCGCCACGGTTCCAGTGAAGGCAGCTGCGGAACACAATGGGTGGGTCATAATTGGTAAGAGCCATTCCACCCGAGGCCACCATAACTTTCTTGATATCAGGGGTATCTGAAGGAACTCCGATGAACCTTGGCGAACGCCCCCGCCGCACGAAAAGGATGTTGTAAGAACCTAGGATGCCCGGGTACGGCGATACGGATACGGATATCGATACCGCGATACGTCGATACGCCGATTTTTCAAAAACACGGATACGGGGATACATTTGTATATATATAAGAAAGTTAATAATATACATAAATTAGTGATTTTTTGTACAAGAAAGAGAATTACTAGTAGTATATAGGAGTCTTCGTGACTTTTTGTACATGCCCGCCACTTCCAATCATCATTTGGAGGAACACATGAGCAACATTCAAGATCTGGACTGCAATTGATCGAGGTGGATAGCAGTGCAACAAGTTCGATGGAAGCGTTCTGTATCCGATACGTATCCCGTATCCGATACGTATCCAACCCTGATATGCGACTTTTCTGCCGTATCCGTGCTTCCTAGGTAAGAACCATTCTTCCAGTACAGGACGCGTACTCTCCGGACGGGCCGTGGAGGTACAGAGCCACGATTCTGATGCAGCCCGTGGCGGTGAGGCTTGGGAGTGGAGCACACTCAAGGGTGGTCGGGTTACAGATGCTGTAGCGACCGTCAGAGAGGTAGACTAGGAGAAGTCCGTCACATGAGGCAAGAAGCTTGAAGCTTTCGTAGTCGTCGAACCCGAGGAGGGCACGGCCGCGCTCGGAGAATGGCAAGCCACCCTCGTTGCTGGTTGCACCATAGAGCGTGACGAGGGGGAGCGATGGCTGGCGCCGATGGTGGGCGCGGAGGAAATCATGGGTGGAGGTGAGGTCGCGCCAGGAGCGGCAGACGGCGCGGCAGCGGAGGATGTCCTTCGCGGAAGACGTAGAAAGATCTCCCACACCACGATCTCATCCGGTAGGTTGAGGGCGACGGCGGCCACGCCGCGGCTGCGCTTCCATGTCGGACTGCGTCGGCCTGCCGTGGCTTCACGCTGGATCGCCAAGCTGTCATCGGTGCCGGTGGCTAGACCTTGGTCGGCGGTTCTATGGTTTTGGATAAGGAGAGATGCGACAAGGATCCGGCGCCGCCACGTCTGCGCGGATATCTTCTTTCACGCCACGAACAGTGTCCGGGCCATCGTAACAGCAATGCGCCAATGCCCTAGATCATACGCAGCCTCGCACCGCACCCACCGATACCACCAATATATATAGCCTTCGATCTCGTGACCTGATATTCGAGTTCAGGATGCGCCGACGCTCAAATCGTTAGATTGACGATCCGATTAGGGTTTCCTGACAGGTGCATGTATGATTTGATATCTTTTCCGCTCGTAGTTCGATGCGCCGCTAATCTTGTTTGATTTCATTTCATCCAATAAGTGCTACGGGTTTCACCTTTCTCTCCTTTTCTACCTCTGCTGAAAGATCCACGAACCTCACGCCGAATGAACAACCGGCGCACTGTACTCCCCAGCTGCGATCGGTGCCATTACGCCGTCCGCCGTCTGCTGCGATGGGGAGAACTGATTTTAACCCCCCAGCTCGCACGCCTTCGATCAAATACCCCTTTTTTGTTTGTCTTGCTCTGAGCCCCTCAATCTGCCTAATCTTTGCTGGTGTCCCCCTTTGGCATGGTTAGCACATATAACCATCAAATAGAGACATGAATGGACAAAATTACCCATGTGCTCATAAGGCACACGTATGTACGCACAAATTGCTTCAGTTTTGACATGTCCCATGTAAATCCGACTCAAAACCTAGGGTTTCAACTATTTAGGAACCGGAACAGAGGGAAGTGCACAAAATCTGTGAAAAAGAGAAGGGAGAGAGCTTTTCTCACCTTGGCCAGCAATGGGGGCGGCGGCGGCCGCTGGAGCAGCACGGCGGCGGCGGGTCGCAGCAATGGGGGCAGCGGATGGCCGGCGGTGGCGGCCGCCGGAGCAGCACGGCGGCGGCGGGTCGCGGCAGGTCGAGGGCGAACAGGTCGAGCACCGGCCAGGCCAGGCGTCATGTCTATCGTAAGTGAGGGCATATTTGCCATTTCAAAAATTATTAAGCCCAAATCCATTTGTTAGCAGCTAATTAAAGGGATAAGAACGCACAAGGGGGCAGCCAGCAAAGATTAGGCAGATTGGGGGGCTCAGAACAAGGCAAACAAAAAATGGGTATATGATCAAAGGCGTGCGAGCTAGGGGTTTAAAATCAATTCTCCCGCTGCGATATGGCCGGCCGCTGGCAGCGGAGTGCGCACGCGCGGTCAAAGTGGCCGGCATGTTTCACCTTCGCATTCAGCTTTCTTCTTTCTGCTTGGCAATGATTATAAAACTACTGCGCTGATGATCAATGCCATTGTTTTAGTAGCATGGTCGACTCGAAGTCTCGTCCCCTTGATCAGGCATAGCACGGCGCGCGGCGCTAGATTCAACCTGACAAACATGAGAACACACTAGTTGGATTTTAGCGCGCTGGCACGGCGCGCCCTTGGTGAATTTTGAAGGCATTTGAATTGAGTGTTTGAAATATTCATTTTTCAATTTTGGTCGTCTTATATGAATAGTCATTTCAGAATTTAGTAATTCTGTAAAATTGTTCAAATACCGTAAATCAGTATCTATAAAGTGTTCTAAATTATGTGAAGCATGCTCTATTTTAGAATATAATTTCTAATTTGAATGTACTGGCCCTTCATGGAAAATATTATGTATGATTTATTTTCTTATTTTGTGGCACAATGTACGTTGTAAGTAGGTTTTTGAGATTTTGGTGTAATGCATTGTACTCTTGGCATCTGATAACAAAATTGACATGCAAGATGAAGGATTCGAAAGAACTATCTGGTTTTTTTTTCGTTTTGTATCTATGATTTGCATTGTTGTAGCTAATAGCTAATAAGTTCAATAAATTTAATTCTTATGTTTTTTGAAATCTATGTTCAAATTTAGGAAGATATGAAATATTTTGCAGAGGAAGAATTATTTGGGGAAATATTTTTTTTGTTTTTTTATACATGGTTTGCGTTATTATGATTCATATGAATGAAGATTTAATTGAATATGTAAAAAAAATTAATTACATTTTGTAAGTTGCAAGTAAATTATTCGTGAATGTTTTTTTTGTGCATGTCGTATGTATGTTTCACATTATTGTAATTAATAAGTTTCTGCGCTTGTTTGTTCAAATTAGAATTTCAAAAAAGCGACATTTAAAAGTAGTGAAGGTTTCAAAAATATTGAAATGCGAAGGGAGTCTATGTTTTAAAGTTGTCCAGGTTTGGAAGGCTGTTCAAATTAAGAAGTTGTTGAGGCTTGTTTTTTTAAGTTTGTAAAATGGTTAAACTTGAGATGTATTTAAATGTTTAAAAAATATAAAAGCGACCCACCCATGCATAGATCTCTGTACTAAGGACCGCTGAAACTTGGAATCTGAATTAGAATGTTTCAATATGGATGCGATTAAATTGGGTGGACGTCTACTTGAAAGATTGTTCAAATTTGGAATTTGTTGAAATTCCTAGAAAGTTTTTTTTAATAAATGTCTAGGTTTCAAAATTGATGAAGTTACGAAATTATTACAATTTGGATTGTTTTCACCTTTATAAAATGGGCAAGTTTGAAAGACCGATATAATCTTGGAAGACTCAAATTTAAAATTTGGATTCAAATGCTATGTCATGTTTGTGTGTTTCCCACAAATTCACCCAATTATTTTAAAAAAATCAAAATTTTCTTTTGTTGTCGTAATTATTGTGTTTTCTCCTAGTCGTTTTCATATTTTCTAATATTTTTTCGATGGTCAATTGTGGAAATGTTTCCATTTTGTGTTTTTGTTTTCAAATGATAATTGGGAATGGTTATGTTTTTTCTTTGTATTTTCTGTTACAATTATGCAGAGTGTTTGTGTATTTGAATTTTTTTCAAAAAATCATGCGAAGTTGGATTGCATTGAGTACTGTTTCAAATTTTAAAAGTTCGTAATAATTTACAAAAGGTCCCAAAGAATTTGGAATGTTTTTTTTGTATTTTATAAATTGGTAGGAATTGGTTTCAATTTTTTTGGCGTTGTATTTGGTAAGTGTTGGCAGTTTTGAAGAAAGAAAAACGAAATGGAAAGAAAAAAAACCCGGCCCAGATGCACAGCCAGGCCGGCCCAGCAACGCGGCCCAGCTGCGCAGCCAGGCCCGCGGGAACGTCAGCGCGCCGTCAGCGGCGTCTGGCCTCTACCGCGGCAGCGCGGAGCTCGCCGGCGGCGCCCCGACGCGTTCTGGGGCGCGCGAGCGGCCGCGCCCGACGCGCCTGCCTGTGGGGCGCCCGAAGTTAGCGGCGCCACCCATTTTGGGTCGCCGGACCGGCCGCGGCGGCGTGCGGACGCGGCGACGACATGCGGGCGCGGCCGCGCCGATTCCGGTGACGGCTCGGCACGCGGGCTTGGGCGAGGAGGGAGAGGAGAGGACGGCGCAGCCGCCCGTGGCCTCCGATGCGTGCGGGAGGCCTGCCACGGCGGCGCGAGGCGTCGGCGGCGATTCTGGCGGCGCGCGGGAGAGAGAAGGGAGAAGGGGGATGCAGTGGCAGTTTTGCAAGGAAGTCCCTGACATTTCCAGATGTTACGTATAGGTCCTTCCGCTCGAGGAATCGTGGACCGCGGAGCTATATCTCGGCAGCGAGGGGCGTTTTTGCAAAATGACGCGAGCGGGATCGTGCGGACCGTCCGATCGGGGACGAACGGCGCGGATACGAAGCACTGTAGCACACTGTAGCTGCTACAGTGCTCGGAGCGCCGAGAGAGGGTGAAAGTGCGCGTCTTTGATATAGTTAGTAATGGGGCTAGGGCTGTTTGGCTGGGTTCATATCCGCCTTTTGGACTTTGGGTTATATAAGCCACAAAAGTTTTGGCTTGGGTCTGTTTGGTTTTTTCTTTGAAAAAACGAAAATGGCCCATCTTTGAATTAACAAGATTCAGAGTCTTACAACGGCAAGGATTACAGGTGCTGAAAGACAGCTTACAGGTACCGAAACAACAAGAAAAGGAAGCATCGCTTCTTCACGCGCCTTTCCTGCTTCCTATTTACCCGGTGTGGCCGGTAGGGGCTGCTGATTGCTGGTGGATCACCGGCTGCTTTAGGCGTTCTTGTTGTGACCGGCTGCTCGGTTGCTTTTGCTTCCGATTGCCCTCCTTCCTTTCCCGGTTCCCTCGCCTATTCTGCCCTCTTTGAATTGTCTTTAGTAGTTTGTCCTATTAGGCGCCGATCGTCTCACGTTTTGTGCTCCCGATTGTTCTTCTTCCCTTTCCTTGTTTTTCTCTCCTTTGTGGCTGTCTTGTTAGTTGGTGGTGACTTGCGTGCGGTTTTGGACGCCGTGTTTTTTTTTTACTTCCGTCTTCGCCTGTTTGTCTTGTTAGGCGCGAGTCGGGTCTCCAGCGGCCACATCGCCGGTTCCTCTGATCGTTTCACGTCCCTGCGTCTGCCTCTGTTGGTGTTCAGGTAACGCCTATTTCTGACCGTTTCACGTCCCCGCCTCTGCTGGTGTTCAGGTAACGCATATTTGTCCCATTCGGTATTTTGGTTTATGTATTTGGTTGTGTCTTCAGTTCCTTTGTCCGCTTGTACAAGCATATACTAGCTATTCCTCCAAGTTAATTCAGTAGTTTATTTTTGGAAAGTTCTCGAAGAAAAGGTCATTTTTGGGGAGTAAGTACCACAGAGAATCATAAAACGCAAGAGCCTGGGCGGCAGCCTGGGCTGAAGGTATGGCAGAATGCAAACCAGGCACATTTTGCATCGAAAGGCAAGGCATTTTTCTCCCAAGAGGTCCTATAATAACAGCCGATGCATAATTACATAATTGGTCTTGCTTATCAATAAAAACGTGATAGGACAGAATTATTCTTCAGAAAAGTAGGATTTTCCCCTGTAAAACACAGCAATTCTCTTCGTGCATGGATTGGTCTTTTGGCTCGGATTGCTCATGGGCTTTGGAGGCTAGAAAACACACAGCCCAGCCTTTACATTACAACTGTAATTAACATATATGCCACAGGTTGCCAACATCCTGCACCATGAGGAGTCTTCGCTAGGTTCAGTGACTAATTTCCACCTTGGCATGATCAACAAGGTGGTCAAGGTCATACATTACAATTATTATATCAAGGGTAAGCACTGAAACGTCTGGGCAATGATGTTTTCACACTTTGCATCTGCAATACGTAGGATTGTCCATTGTTGAATTTGACGGGATGCATTGACGAAAGCAACAGCAAGATTTATGTTCTTTGGTTAAGCTTCTTCAATCATGCGAAATTCCACCCATGAAGGTCCTTGGGTCAGGACAGGTACCGCTGAACTGAGCCTGCGAGAAATCAAACCCTGGGTTCTGCATGCACATAACAAACGTATAAATGACAACATTAATGCACATATGCCATAAACACACAGTCTCTCGATTCACAAATATATGTTGGTCTTTCCCTATCCAGTCTTGATCTCCCATGGAAAGAATTTGACAGTAATCTTTCTAATACTAAGCTCCCTAGGATTGGAGCCATCTCCTTCTCTCACATGTCAACATCATGGTAGACCCCACATAGCTCACATTATTTATTTATAGTTAATAGTTTTATATTCAGTTTGAATTTTTTTTTGGATATATACATATGTTTGTACTTATCGGCTAATTTTTTTGTGAAATAAAAAGGATTCCCATCTATAAAAAATAAAATTGTGGCTGTAAAAAAAAGGAAAAATAGCTCTGTTTCCCTCAAAATACATACTCTTTTTGGGCAGACTAAAATTTAAAAAAAATCTTCTAGAGTCTGTGCAATGCGTACACATAGTTGTATGTTTTGTTTCAAAAACTTGAAACATAAACATGTCGTTTCGATTTTTTACAAGGAGATGCGGTGAGTCCAGAGCTACTGGTGCTACCCGACAACGTTCTCTCTTATCTCTGCCGCCGGCATCCACCATAGCGTCGCGTATTTTACCGAAAACGTTTTTATGTTTGGTGGTGTACTCTATTCCCTCAAAAATACTCTTTTTGGTAGACTAAATACAAAAAAAAAATCATCTAGGGTGTGTGCAATACGTACACATAGTTGTATGTTTTGTTTCAAAAACTTGAAACCTAAACATGTCGTTTCGATTTTTTACAAGGAGATGCGGTGAATCCAGAGCTACTGGTGCTACCCGACAACGCTCTCTCTTATCTCTGCCGCCAGCGTGCACCATAGCGTCGCGCGGCCAGTGCCACGCGACACCATTTCTCTCGCTCCATCTTTATGTTTGGTGGTGTACTCCTAATCTTACTACAACAAAATAAATGTGTCCTTTCTGTACTCCTCAATATTTATTTGAGGATGTATGAGTAATCCTGTTATAAAATAGTGAGCCAGTGATACTATTTTATCTATCTATCATTGATACTAAATTTTATTCATGTCTCGCTAAATTTCTGTTTGTTCATCTATCATTGTCCGTATTAGGATAGACGCGGCAACGCGCGTGTTTTCCTTCTAGTTCTACTGAAATGTACTACTCGCGAAGCTAGCTCTCAGACGAGCTAGGATACGAATCGAGGCTGTCAATTGGATTCCCCATCCAATTGAAGACAATCCAATGGCATGGTTTTAAAGGCGTCCGCCTAGGCGTCAAGGCGCCCCCCCCCCCCCCCCCCCCCCCCCCCCCTCCGCCTTGGAAAAACGACCGCCTTAGGCGCCTAAAGCGTCCGCCTAGGCGCCCCCACTTCGCCTTAGGACGCCTTAAAAACCATGTCCAATGGTTTATAGTTGATACAAAGAAAAAGGGAATAGGGGTAGAAAAAGTTATTAGATAGCGAAGCGAAGTAAGTCCAATGCTATCTAGTAATTTTTCTACCTACTTGGCAAAAATAGAAGTGATAATACATACTACGGAAGTATTTCGCAACATAGTAATCCAATGGCACAATTTATACAGTAAATATACTTTATCACATTAATGGACAAAGTTGCAAAAGATTTGTAGCATTGATCCCATTGTTACTTAAATTTAATAATCGATAGAGCACTTGTATAAAGCCATAGCTGCATGTCATATGATTGTTACTTAGCATATTTACTTCAGAGAAGTATGGCTCATGCAATTCCAGTTTGCAAAAAGAATCCTGCAAGATTCTTAGTAATTTCCGCTTGCAACTACACTTCTTAAAACAGGATGATAACTTTTTCAGTCCTCTTATGTTTTTCTCATCGTAAAAAATACACAATAATACCTAGGTGTCCGGTTTCTAAAATGTTGGCAAAAATTGGGTGATAGCACATCCACGAGCCGACAAACTTATCAAATTACAAGTGAGATGTAAATCGCGAAATTGCTTATTTATAATATACACAACAATGTGGATGGAAGATAAGCAAGATTGCCCATACAATACAACTAACGCCTGCTATCCTATTGCCAGCTCGTTCTGGTAATTTCCAAACCTTACAATTGCCATATTTGCCAGGAGGAACAGGGGAATCAATGTACAATGTATACATTAGAAACCAAAATAGGTTGCCTGCTAGGAAGCATTTTCAGTCAGGACCCAACAGGTATGTGAATAATGAATCCTAACTCCTATGGACCTATCTGGTTCTTAATTTTCCCATCTGGACCTATTACTAGCCAGGCCTGGACAGTTCCCAGCGAAACTGGCTAGGCTCCTAAATCCATGACACTGAACAACATTGCAACATGTCGGTGATATTTAGAATAATTAGATTATCCTACTGTGGTGCAAGCATCTCATCTATGCATAATAGTTATCTTGCAGGTGGCACATTAATATGGCTTTGCATAGGATGTATCAATGTAGTTTGAACAAAGCTAAGCTTGGTAAATGAGTTATTTCAACCATTTCTGTACTTTGACTTGAGGCATTAGTGCATTGCAATCCCAACAATTATCCAATTAACAGCGGGTAGTGCTTCATATCACCTACTATTTATAAGGCAATAGGTATGTGCAATATTGAGAAGGAAAAAAACCTGTTCAGACACTGCAATCAAGGAGTGCGGCAGAATTGACTGTACGGAAAAGGGGAATATACGGTAAACAGAAAGGGAACTAGGCATGTATAGTAAATTGGTTAATACCTCTTCTTGAAATCTTTGCAGCATAAGACGTTTTTGTTCCTGGTCTGCAGCATATGGGTCTAAGCTACCTTGACCTTGTATTGGAGATGCCCATGTTTTCCCTTTTTCTCTTTTTTGCAGAGTGATATGCAATTCACCGTCCTCTGTAGTGTAGTCACAACCATCCATATTAAAAACATATAGAGTGACAGAATGTGCTAATGACTTAAATGTTAGATATATCCCTCTTCCCAAATGCTACACCTCGTATGAGCGACTTCTGTAGAGTGATAGAGTGACAGATCCTTGCCAGCGTGCCCTTATGCAGTTATGACAGAACAATCAATCTTATTTTATCAGTTCACCGCTAGGACACAGATTAATGGCAATCAACAAAATCCCTACAGCCCGTGGGTGCAGCGAATAAACCTACCATCTGCATTACTAACTGTAGGAGAGAGTGCATTCACCAGCTAAACGCTAGAATGAATTTGTTAGGCATCACACTAGTTTGATAGTTCTAAGGGGAAATGGCTACTAGAGATGGTGTTCTTTACATATCTTACTCCAGAATCCAGGCCACAGTATTCGACATAATTCACAGGAGATACAAATGTAAAGACCAAGAACTGCAGGTGGTAGACACTTGAGAACATACCTATCGTCCAGAAAGACGAATCGGTCTTCACGGGGAGCATAAGGTCATGCTGCAAAACCAGACCATATATCAAATTTCTTAAATACACATATAGAATAACAAAGAATAACTCAACCTTTAGCACGAACTTTGGGCGGAATCGAATTGGAAAGAGAGAGCAAACCACGAACGTTGAGGTAGGGCGGGTTGCCGAGGATGCCGACCTCGACATGGCCGGCCTGGATCACGCAGTGAATCAGCTTGGTGGGCACGTTCTTGGGGAGCTCGATGTACATGTCCACCTCCTCCAGCGTCTGGTCCCACTCGAACACCTTCTGCCCTGCGCCCCCATCCAATCCAGGGAAGAGGGGACGAAACCTAGGTGAGGCAAGGCTCTAGAAGAACGCGGAGGCGTCGGATGGGGGAGGCTTACCGTTGTGGACGAAGGCGTGGCGCTTCTCGGGAGCCAGCTTATCCGCCATGGCCTCGGGATTCAGCGCTCGCGACGATTCTAGAAGCTTCTTCTCGGTCTCGGGTGTCTCGTGCGAGGAACGCGAGGGTTGAGGGAGAGGGGGAAGACGAGCAGCTGCGAGAACCCACGCCGGCGAGGTCGGCGGCGACTAGGGTTCGGTGGTGGCGTCGATACGCGTGGAGTGCTGGCGGCGGAGAAGCCGGGTGCAGGGGATTCGTGGAGGAGGTCGAGGGGATCGCGTAGATGTTGCTAGTGGCGCAGGGCGGCTGCCGGAGCCGGCAGAATCGGCGGCAAAGGTGGTCTGCTTCGGCCAATGGTTGGGGAATGTCAGCTTGTTCCGAACGGGCGAGACGAGGTGAGACTCAGAGAAGAGACAGAGAGAGAGGACAGGGGGAGGGAGGGCGATAGGGGTGAAACGGATCGGATCTACCTTCCCACGTCCGTTTCCGTATAAATACAATACTAGGAAAAAGTGTCCTGCGTTTCAACAGGGGAGAAAAAAAATCTGCGTCACGGAGGTGTCTTAGGTAATTTCTTACCTTAAATGTCGACATAATTCACGAGCGTAGAAATAATTACCATAATATTTCAAAAACAATATCTGTCTATTGTTTAATTGAAATGTAGTTCGATAAAAACGACAATTCACTGACATGCAAAGAACTCGAAAGTCATATATTTTTGTTCAAATGTCTCGCGGCACCATGAGGCATCGAACCTTCGAATATAACCATTCTTCATAATAATCTAAATATTACTTTCCGATTCATTCTAGGTTCTAGGATTCCTTCTGAAAACAAAATATTAGTTTCAAATATAGTGAGCGGTGCTTTGTGTTCAAACTTTGCAGAAATACACATTTATTTTAGCATGAAAATTCAATTTGTGTTGACAAATATAGGAAGAGCAGCTTCCAAAGCAAAAACAAGCCCTCGCAACAAATCGAGCACACCTCGGCTAGAAGGCTAGAACAATACACGCACGCAACACAACTCATTCATCTCAACAAATCAAGCCGCATGTTGCTTCTGTCGCGGTAGTCTGAACTTGGACAACTCTTTACATCATTTCCAGCCTGAATGGCCGCCGTTGCTAACTCGTGGTGGCAAATTTTCTCCCCCAACTCCTGGGCGTCCTCATCTGCTCGTGTTGTTCCTGAGGTGAAACAGGCGCTAGGACAGACCTGCTGTTCGGTCAGCCGTTGTCCCAACATCCGCGCCCACGACTCCTCGGTGGCGGCGTGGCGCTCCCCTCGGCGTGCACCCTCAGCTATGCGTCGGCTTCTGAAAGAACATTGCGCCGTTTGTGTCCCGCCTCGTCGATGCCGTGAGGCACAGTGACATTGTGTCGAGTCCGCAGCTTCTCGAAGAATGTCGCACTTCCGGTGTCCTTCTGTTGGAGTACTAGGCATAATTTCCATGTTTAATTTCAGAATATTAAACATGACAACCGCAACTACTAACATGTTAAACACAAACACACTAGATGTACTAATTAACATGAACAGCAGCAACACATACGCCAACATATCCATAGTAAAACAGTTCGGTTTATGCAGCGCGTACCGAACAGTTGCAGATGAAGCAGCCGTTGAAGCAGCGACGGCAGCAGCTTGAGCGGCTTCGGTGGCGGCAACAGCTCGAAGAAGACGACGTTGGAGACGAGCGCCCGCTGATCCGGCGATCGTCCAGGAAGGCGAGCCGTGATGAAGAACTTGAAAGCAGTCGCGCGGAGCGCTTCCCAAAAACCTTATTCGCCCTCTCCCGTACAGGATCACAAGGACGAGCGGTTCCGGAGACCTGCTGTCCCGTTCGCCGGTGCACGCCGGCGCACGGGATGGAGTAGACTACGGTGGCGGCGCAAGGCACGAGATTGGCAAAACCTAGATTGGTTCGGTGTGTGACGGCGCACGCAGTGCACGGCAATATATAGTGCGGTTCGGAAAACCCTAACGGGTACAACGTGGGCCGGCCACGTCGCACACGTTTGAGTCGGTTACAGCAGCCCACGATCCGGTAGCGATCCGAATTGGCTAAGCTGTACACGTACGCTAACACGACTCGTTTTTCCTGAACTGCAAAAATATAAGCATCGGCTCGGCTCATTCCCGCAACCCGCGGCGTGTCGTGACGGACGGCGGCGGAGGAGGAGGAGGAGTGCGCACGAGAGAGCCTTCTATTCTCAGCCAGCACACCAAGTGATAGAACACTCCACTATATAAAGTGGTGCAGCTCTCTCTAAGCTAGCAGTATGGGACTAAACTTTAGTCACGTACATGCACCTCCAAAATTCTGCCATGCACATGGGCCAATTTGAGATTTCCAGAATTGCTTATATGGGCTGCCCACTAATGGGCCCAATATTCTAACAATCCCCCACCAGATCTCAAATTCCCATTTAGAGATTTTGCCAAACCTCGTTTCTTGTTTATATACCAGTGTTTCAGCAGAGACTGTTAAGTTGAACTTCTGCCTAGAGCTTCAAGCTACATCTACCAGCAACTTGAACAATGGACGAACCTTGAATTGCAAGTTTGGTGCCAATAGACTTCACTCAAAGTCATAACCAGTACGTGGCTGCCAGTAGCCTACCCCGCGGGTGGAGCATATGCGTCATACTCCCTGGTCTCTTCATGAGTTTACTAGAGATCACCCAAATCTCATAGACTGCGACGTTTAACAGTCGGACTCATATAGGTGTGTTCTTTCAAGGTCGCTCTGTAGGATAGCACCTTTGCTACGAATAGCCAACAGAAACACATTAAGGCATGTCGCCAACCTGCCTTACAGAATTTGAGAGTTATGCATCTTCACATAGAGAGGGTTAAATAAAAACTCTCCTCTGTCAAACCACTAGCTTGTTCTTCCCAGGTCCTAATTCACGGGATCTCCGATCACATAGGTTGGGTTACCACTATGGTGTAACGCTCACGGGTCTCAACCCCATCTCTCTCGATGCACTGTCTATCACATTACGTGATAGTCCCTTTGTAAAGGGATCTGCCAGGTTTTTGTCAGTTTGAACATAACTAACAGTCATTACTCCGGAGTTTCTCATTTTCCTGACAGACTTCAAGCGTCTTTTAACGTGTCTTGATGACTTCGCATTATCCTTAGCACTGTTCACTTTCATGATAACCGTCTGGTTGTCACAATTCATAAGGATGGCCGGTAATGGTTGCTCAACCACCGGCAAGTCCATCAAGAGCTCACGCAGCCATTCTGTCTCAACAGAAGCTGTATCTAAAGCAGTAAGTTCTGCTTCCATGGTTGACCTCGTCAAAATGGTCTGTTTGCAAGACCTCCATGACACTGCGCCACCTCCAAGAATAAATGCATATCCACTTGTGGCGTAGAGCTCATCAACATCTGAGATCCAGTTCGCATCACAGTATCCCTCAAGCACCGCAGGGTGCCCTGAATAGTGAATCCCATAACTCATTGTACCGTTCAGATAGCGCATGACCCTTTCAAGTGCATGCCAATGATCAATACCCGGGTTAGACATGAACCTGCTCAACTTGCTCACAGCAAAAGAGATGTCAGGTCTTGTCGCGCTCGCAAGGTACATGAGTGAACCGATCACTTGAGAATATCTTAATTGATCTCTCGTTTCCTTCTTGTTCTTTCTGAGTGTCACACTGGGATCATAGGGTGTTGGAGAAGGCTTGCTGTCTATATAACCAAAGCGGCTCAAGACCTTCTCAACATAGTGTGATTGCGTTAACGTAATCCCACTCTCATCCCTAATCAGCTTAATGTTCAGGATCACATCAGCTTGTCCCAGATCTTTCATATCAAAGCTCTTTGACAGAAAACTTGACCTCATTTATCACTATCATGCTTGTACCGAAAATCAGTATGTCATCAACATACAAGCATAATATAACACTATCGCCCCCACCATGGCGATAATATACACACCTATCAGCCTCATTAATGGCAAAGCCTGCAGAAGTTAAAGTTCTGTCAAACTTCTCATGCCATTGCTTAGGTGCTTGCTTCAGCCCATACAAAGATTTTAACAATTTGCACACCTTTCTCTCTTCACCTTTTACTACAAACCCATCAGGCTGATCCATATAAATTTCCTCTTCCAACTCTCCGTTAAGGAAAGCTGTCTTCACGTCCATTTGATGAACGAAGAGTTATAGGAGGCAGCCAGGGAAAGTAGTACACGAATGGTGGTGAGACGAGCAACAGGTGAATAGGTGTCAAAGTAATCTTCGCCTTCGCGCTGGGTGTAGCCCTTGGCCACAAGCCTTGCCTTGTACTTCTCAATAGTACCATCAGGCTTTAGCTTCTTCTTGAACACCCACTTACAACCCACCGGTTTGCAACCGTAGGGTCTTTCAGATAATTCCCAAGTTCCATTAGAAAGAATCGAGTCCATCTCATTATGGACAGCTTCTTTCCAGTCATCAGCATCAGGAGATGCAAATGCCTCTGCAATGGACGTGGGAGTATTGTCCACAAGGTACACAATGAAATCATCACCAAAGGATTTTTCGGTCCTCTGTCTCTTGCTCCTCTTGGGAGCTGATTCATTGTCATCCTTCTCAAGGACTTCCTCAACAAGTGGTTGTTCAGAATATCAACAGATGTACTAGGTTCAACAAGTATCTCAGAAGAAATTCTAGCAATGCTATGCATATCCTTCATAGGAAATATGTTCTCAAAGAATGTTGCATCACGAGATTCGAAAATAGTATCAACATGCATATCAGGTATCTCAGATTTAACCACTAAAAATCTATAGCAAATGCTCCGATGAGCATAGCCTAGAAAGACACAATCCACTGTCTTTGGTCCAAGTTTACGTTTCTTAGGAATTGGCAATTGACTTTCGCCAAACATCCCCAAGTGCGTAAATAAGAAAGTGATGGTGTTCTCCCAGACCACTCCTCGTAAGGGTCTTCTTTTTATCCTTGTTTGGAACTCTATTCAGGACATGACACGCAGTCAATAAAGCCTCCCCCACCATGCCTTAGATAAACCAGCAGTGTCCAACATGGCATTCACCAAATCGGTCAGCGTGCGGTTTTTCCTCTCAGCAACCCCGTTTGATTGGGGAGAATAGGGAGGCGTCCTCTCATGAATAATACCATGTTCCTCACAGAATTCATCAAATATTTTGGAGAAGTACTCGCCACCACGATCCGACCTAAGACGTTTGATCTTTCTCTCTAATTGATTTTCTACTTCAGCTTTATAGATTTTAAAGTAGTCCATAGCCTCATCTTTAGTGTGCAACAAGTATACATAGCAGAACCTAGTAGCATCATCGATTAAAGTCATGCAATATTTCTTATCACCTTTTGTCAACACGCCATTCATCTCACACAGATCCGAATGTACGAGTTCTAGAGGTGCCAAGTTTCTCTCCTCGGCTGCCTTGTGAGGCTTTCGAGGTTGCTTAGATTGCACACAGCTATGGCACTTAGAACCTTTGGCAACGGTGAAAGTAGGAATTAAACGCAAGCTGGAAAGTCTACTCATTAAACCAAAATTAACATGACATAAACGAGAGTGCCACACATCGGCATCCGAATCCACACTGCCACAAATATGGTTTACTGACTTATTACAAAAATCCGATAATGAAAAGCGGAACAAGCCTCCGCACTCATACCCTTTACCAATAAATTGTCCAAACTTTGACACAACTACTTTATTGGACTCCAAGACTAATTTAAACCCATCTCTGCATAGAAGGGAGCCGCTAACGAGATTCTTGTTCATAGTAGGGACATGCTGCACGTTCCTCAGCTGCACGATCTTCCCCGAAGTAAACTTCAGATCTACCGTGCCAACACCACGAACAGAAGCATGTGATCCATTCCCCATTAAGACGCTTGAATCGGCGACCTGATAAGATGTGAACATAGAGATGTCAGCGCACACATGAACATTAGCACCCGTATCAATCCACCAACATGGAGATTGAAATACTGAAAGCACAAATGGTAAATTACCATACCCATCAGTATTGCTAGCGGTCACGACGTTGACATGCTTCTTCCCTTTCTTGTCTGCACGATCTGGGCAGTCCACAGAGAAGTGTCCGAGCTCTCCACAAGTGTAGCACTTTAGCTCAGATTTGTTCAGCATCTTCTTCTTCTTCTTGAAAGAAGTAGTCTTGGTAGGCATGTTGAAGGAAGGCTTACTCTTTGCCTTGTTCTTGCCATGGTGAAAGTTCTTCTGCACCATATTGGCGCTAGACTGACCTTCACCTTTCTCAGCGGTGTCCTTAGCCCGAGCCTTCTCCTCAACATCAAGAGACGCTATCAGGTTTTCAACCGATATCTCCTGTCTCTTGTGTTTGAGAGTTGTGGCGAAGTTCCTCCATGAAGAGGGCAACTTTGCAATAATGCAACCAGCCACAAACTTGTCAGGTAAGGCACACTTAGCGTGCTCAAGCTCCTTCGCAATGCACTGTATCTCATGAGCCTGTTCGACTACAGAACGGTTGTTAACCATCCTGAAGTCATGGAAGCTCTCCATGATGTACAGTTCACTGCCAGCATCTGCTACACCGAACTTAGCGTTCAGTGCCTCCCAGAGCTCTTTGGCATCTGTGATGTGCATGTACACATCAAACAGTTTGTTGCTAAGAGCACTCAGAACGAGTCCCACAAAGGCAGTATTGGTTTCCTTGAACTTATTCTGATCTTGCTCAGATATAGTTCCTTCAGGTAAACCCTCACTAGCCTCGAACACTTTTAGAGATCGCAACCACAGTGTGGTCTTGTACTGCCATCTCTTAAAGTCCACACCGGCAAACTTGTCCGGTCTCAGCGCATCGGATAGATGTCCCATGTTTAACTCAGGAAATTGCCTATAACACAATAAGGTTTTTGGATTGTTGGAATACTAGGCATAATTTCCATGATTAATTCCAGAATATTAAACATGACAACCGCAACTACTAACATGTTAAACACAAACATACTAGATGTACTAATTAACATGAAGCAGCAACATATACGCCAACATATCCATAGTAAAACAGTTCGGTTTATGCAGCGCGTACCGAACAGTTGCAGATGAAGCAGCGACGGCAGCATTGAGCGGCTTCGGTGCGGCAACAGCTCGAAGAAGACGACGTTGGAGACGAGCGCCCGCGATCCGGCGATCGTCCAGGAAGGCGAGCCGTGATGAAGAACTTGAAAGCAGTCGCGCGGAGCGCTTCCCAAAAACCTTATTCGCCCTCTCCCGTACAGGATCACAAGGACGAGCGGTTCCGGAGACCTGCTGTCCCGTTCGCCGGTGCACGCCGGCGCACGGGATGGAGTAGACTACGGTGGCGGCGCAAGGCACGAGATTGGCAAAACCTAGATTGGTTCGGTGTGTGACGGCGCACGCAGTGCACGGCAATATATAGTGCGGTTCGGAAAACCCTAACGGGTACAACGTGGGCCGGCCACGTCGCACACGTTTGAGTCGGTTACAGCAGCCCACGATCCGGTAGCGATCCGAATTGGCTAAGCTGTACACGTACGCTAACACGACTCGTTTTTCCTGAACTGCAAAAATATAAGCATCGGCTCGGCTCATTCCCGCAACCCGCGGCGTGTCGTGACGGACGGCGGCGGAGGAGGAGGAGGAGTGCGCACGAGAGAGCCTTCTATTCTCAGCCAGCACACCAAGTGATAGAACACTCCACTATATAAAGTGGTGCAGCTCTCTCTAAGCTAGCAGTATGGGACTAAACTTTAGTCACGTACATGCACCTCCAAAATTCTGCCATGCACATGGGCCAATTTGAGATTTCCAGAATTGCTTATATGGGCTGCCCACTAATGGGCCCAATATTCTAACACCTTCCTCGTCGGCGGCGTGCGGCGTGCGTCGAGTCCACAGCTCCTCGGAGAACGCTGCACTGCCCGTGTCCCCTCTCGTCGGCGCCGTGCAGCATAGCGGCAGTTCGCTGAGTCCGCAGCTTGTGGAAGGACGTGGGGCTGCCGGTGTCCTCCCTCGGCGGCGTGCGACAGCGCGTCGAGTCCAAAGCTTCTAGAAGAACAACCAATTGGCCCCCTGAACTTTTGTTTGTTCCTGCCCCTCGTTGAGGCGTAGAACATGTCCGTGACGCCGTACTCGCCCTCTCTGAAGACGAACAGTGGGTCCTTGACTCCTTATCCAGCAGCTCTTGCACAGACCCGAATTCCCCAGGGGAGCCGCGCGCCGTGTCTAGCAGCTAGCCGTCGTAGCTGTCCAGGGAGCAGTTTGTTCTCTGTGCTTGGTCGCGCTCCCCAGCAACAGGCTCAGGGCGATTGAGACCTCGTGGCTGGCCAGAAGAAGGCGGCGGACGGGCGACGGGGACCGGAGGTAGGCGGCGCGCTACGGCTAGATGGAGGCAGATCTTAACGTCTTGACCGCGTCCATCACCGGCGAGCGCGTCGATGCGCTCGGCCGCCCCCCCGATGCTCGACCATCACCGGGGAATCCAAACCGTTTTTTCTTTTGACTTACCGGTGGCATAGGTGGGTAATATGTGATTTGGTGGGACGGTAAAATCGGAAAGAAAAATGACGTACCACAAGAAACATTAATACTTTTATTATTAGGTATAGATATATATACTAGGAAAACATGCCCGTGCGTTGCTACGGGAGTGAAAACAAACAACTTTTGATGAAACAATGTTGGCACAACCTAAGATTTACCCCAAAATTGATTGACCCACATAGAATAACATTATTATTTTTTACCATGTAAAATAACTCGAAGGGTAAAAATATTATGTTTGATACATTCCTGACTCCGCGATAACTTGATATAATTGTGTCTCAGATTATCTCTTGGTATACAATGAAGATCTATATGTACTAATATCTTCTGATTCGATATATAGAGGGTTCACCATCGCAATTGATTCTTTGTATGATGTGTTGCATCTAAATTCACGATTAGCTGTAATTTGTTGTATTCTAGATTTTTTTGTTTTGGCTGCATAATTGCATATTTCAACTTTTCTCGCGTGCATTTTTTTGACTTCTGTTCAGCCTCTAAATCTACATACTTTCTCCTCCCTTGTGTGTATTTTTTTTTGTCAACCGGGTTGAATGCCTAATTATTTTATTTTAATTATAGGTTTCACGTCGCCTTTTCAATTTTTCTTGTTTTTCTTCGTCGGTCATCCGTGCATACCGATCTCTAATTTGTTTTCTTCTTTCCTCCTTGACATCCATGATTGGAGATTGGGTCTCAATTTGCTTGCCTGCATCAGATCTTTCCACACTGTATGAATCTGTCATCAATTAAAAAGAAGAAATTGATTAGATTTTACATCACACTTATAAGTTTCAGTCCGCCAAGATACGCACGTATTGCCAAGCTAGCCTACACCTTGCGGCGAGGGTGGGCAGGATACACTCTGCGTCCCACGGCAGGGCATGCAGTCGTGAAGCCGCGCTTGCTCGCCGGAGTTTATCGTAGATTAATTTTAGGTAAGCATGCATCTAACGATGCCCACATTTTTAGATATAAGGCCAAAAGGCCCGACGTTAAATTAATAACGCCCAAACGGCGACACATTACAAGGAGCTGAACCCAGCTTACAACACGAACACCACACCCTCACTAAAACAAACTCTCAAGGAAACAAAAACTGGCAGCGCGAACAGCAGACGCGGCCATTACAAAACCAACGCCAAACAGGGAGCAGAGCCTATCGACAACAGTGTCGGGCCGGAGCACACCCAAGGGCGGGCCATTTTCACGCACGCCGACCAGCTCGCTCCACACACGCAGGAGATGCCACCAGCAGCCGGCCACCACCAGGAAACGGCCAGAGCTGATCCCGCACCAGCTAGGAGCACCACGTGAGTCACCAACAAGCGCCGAGGGTGAAGAGCTCGAAGCAAGCCTTGCCGAAGAAGGCGCACCGCAGATCCGACGCCGAAGCGCCGCAA
The DNA here is from genome assembly GCA_947311845.1 of Poa pratensis. Taxonomy (NCBI): domain Eukaryota; kingdom Viridiplantae; phylum Streptophyta; class Magnoliopsida; order Poales; family Poaceae; genus Poa; species Poa pratensis. The sequence goes on from CAMZMU010000052.1 coordinate 105,345,988, forward strand.
CTCCGCCAGACCCCCGACGGAGAGCCACTAGTCGAGAGCTCCAAGATGACGTCTCCAAGAAGAGCACGACACAAGAGTGTCGTCGCCACCCGATCCGAAGATCTTGGGTTTTCACCCGGAGCCAGTAGAGGGAGAGAGAACGGCCAACGCGACACCTTCAGGAAGGGGACGGCGTCCTCAGACGTCGCTGTCGCGGCCCCATGGGCGAGGGAATCCCCTCGGCCGTCTCCTCCTCCAAAACGGCGGGCAGGGAGCACCTACACCACCGCCCCAACAAGAGGCTCGCCGGAGCTACGCCGTCCCAACGGCCATGGCCACCGGCCAGCACCAAAGCCAGGGGCACGCCCGCCAACCCACTGACTCCCACCTTCCAGGGCCGCCGCCCTAGCTTCCTAACTCGCCGCCACACCGAAACCGCAACAGAGGCACCAAGACACACCACCGCCACGCGGGCCACCCATGACCGGGAGACAGCTCGGAACGGACACACGGGGCCCACCATGGGCACCGCAGCAGGAATAGGGCCTCCACACCACCAGGTGTGAAAACCCTAGATCTGGAGGGTCAAACCCTAGATCTGACGGAGGAAGAGCCCGGGGCACAAGGGTTGGGCCCCTGCCCTACCCTTGCCACAAGGAGCTCCACCCAGCCGCCAGGAGGCCGCCGCCAACGGGGGGAGGACCGCCGGAGAAGGAGGGCGCCGGCCCGGGCCCCTGCCCAGGCCCCAACCCTCGGACGCGGAACCGCGCCACGCAGCCCGGCTGCCCACCCCGGCGAGCACCTCAACACGACGAGCACCAGATCCCCACCGCCAGCCGCCATGGGCCACGCCGTCTCCGCCACCAAGCGCCGCCACCGGCACGCAAAGAAGCTCGCGGGAGAGAGGGGCGTCACGACCTCCGCCTGGACGCGCGCGCGGGGAGGGGGCCCTCACCGCCGCCACCGACCGGCCGGGGCGAGCCCAGCGGCGGCCTGGCGGCGGCGAGGGAAGGGGGGCGCACGGGGGAGAGAGGGGGAGGGACGGGAAGGGAAGGGAAGGGAGAAAATCCCATACTCCAGGTATGTTTATGATGCCCACATTCATGCATATAACCATGCACATGCACGTAGGGGTATGGCTGGCCTGAATGCTTGGCTAGTTGGTCTAATCGTGAAGATGGCGCCAGTTCGACCGAACGAGTCCGGAGTCCTTTCTCAGGTTGGCCGTCCGCGTCACTGACAAGGTGAGAGAGGACAGTGGCGACTACCTCACCGGTACCAAAATTTCCCGAAACTCTCCGAGTTTTTCGTCTTGTCGCCACTCCACAACGCGACGTTCAGCCACTAAAAAGGACTGGGATCGAGATCGGGATCTAGATGGAAGAGACCTGACCTACGCGTTCGTGATCAATCATGGTCGTGGGAATTGCCGAGGCGCTGCACCATCTGGATCTGAACTGCCCAGCGTTACACGACCTGAACCTGATCGATACCTCTTCCTCTGAAGTCGCGTCGAGGTGCGACTTAAGTCGCGGCCAGGAGACTTGTGTTTCGATCGTTTGATGGTTGCTTCCGTTCGACGCTTTTTGTGCGATTTGATCTAGATTGTGTAGACTATATATGGGTGGGACGGGACGCCTACGACAACGGTGAGCTTTTGCATATGATCGAGTTGGGTTCAAATCCCGGTCCGTGATCTGAGGGGATCCTGCACGTACTCTAATCAATCCATCAAACCTCCAAATGGCTGTGGGCTGGACCACCAAATGGGTTGTGGTAGCGTGGGACTGCCTTTGGGCCTAATATCATGAAGACGTTGAAGCGTACGATGGCCCAATAGGATAGGGTATATATAGACACCGGCCCATAGAAAAATAGTGTAGACTCAACGCACGCACTGGTGATGAACTGAAATTTACTACCACCTCGACTAACCACACGGAGACGAGCGCAACGCGGGTGACCGACGTAAACCAAAAACGTACGAAATTTTGGGAGACGTGTTGGTTAATTAAAAGAAAAATTCGAAAGGGTACATGACTTATGGGTGACAGTGGTGAGTAAATATGTGATTTGGTGGGAGGGTAAAATCGGAAGAAAAAATGACGTACCACAAAAAACCTTAATGCTTTTATTATTACTAGTTGAATGCCCGTGCGTTGCTACGGGCGTGTTACTATATATTATATTATATATTATTGTATGCCCTTACTATGCAAAAATAATAATTAGTTCGACCTTTGTCATAAAAGACATTCTGTGGTGAAGGTGGGATACATTTTGTAGAATTATGTTATAGTTCAAACCTTTATGTTCCCCAAATTTAATCAATATCCACCGGTGGTTGCAAGAAACAAGATTTTACATCAAAATAAATGATTTAGATGGAATTCTTAGAGGTAATCATGTATAGCGAATAACCTGATTATGCAAGCCACCAAAAAACTGAAAATAATTCCAGTACTACGCTCTATGGTATATACCGTGGGAATACATTATTAAAAAAGAATGATGTAACGAGAACTATACTAACACTTAAATCATACATCTCTACAAATAGGCATGCACTATGGCAAGTAGGCATTACTCATGTACTTTGTGTTAAGAGATAAAACATGATCAATAAGGTATGAGTGAAAATGTCCACGGTATTAATTGTCAAGTAGATAATTTTCAATACCACGTACATTTATTTTTGTTATATGCTCTCCTATGCCACCATGATATACAGATTCCAGAGAAGTGGCATTTTCCGCATGCTCCCTTTTTGTAGGAACTCCCACCAAGTCTTATTATGAAACAAATTAAGAGTATATATGTAAAGTAGTACCACCTTGATGAGCATTCCACAAGGTCCATATCAGAGCTGCCATATCAATAGCAAAAACTTGCCTCTTATGTTTAGAAATTTGTGTTCACGCTAACTATCTATCATACATGAGATAAGTATAGTTGCTAAAAATTCAAACCGAGAGCACATAGAACTACTCCTTAGACATATTTTGCAACCTTCAAGAGAAAAGAAATGACCAATTTTCTTATCATGACAACATAGAAGGCATTTTTTTTCTGCTGTCGGCCCCTTTGTGCCAGGTCTCTAATTGGCGCTAACTTGTCACTTTTTTTTTGCTAGGAGTTGCAATGAACTGAAGAAATAGTAAAATGCTTTACTTTGAACTCGTGTAGAAGAACCTGTAAATATTGAGGTCACCCTTCTGACCTCTACATCATGCAATGTTTTTAGAAGAAAGGCACCAGGCACAAGGGCCCTGTTTATATTTTTTTGAATCTGCTTTATATCGCAACCAACATACAATGTTTGGCCAAAATAATTACATTCATAAGCTAACTCCCTCTGTTAGGATAGTACTTCTAACCAGCCAAAATAACCAACCAGAAGAACTCACTTAACAGATAAGGCAAGCTATCATCCCAGACAAACATCGATGAAACAAACAGGAAACAAAGGGGACCAACGTCCAGAACCTAGACAAAACTAAAGATAAAGCATCAAATAGGCCACTTCCATCAGCTCGCAGCAACTTCTCAGCACAAAATATCTCGATCCAGCAGGCCTGCATTGGATAGTAAATCCAACTCCCACATGAAAACAAAAACTCCCAGGAAACTCCCGTAGCTCACATACATAACATTTTTACGCCCATATCTCACCCAGGATGATTTAGATGCCTCATTTTTCTTCTGTGTTCTTCAGGCCCAATCGAGCAACTCTTGGGTCTTGGCATCAGACATAATCCGCCAGGTCTGTAAATAAGATAGGACACGAAAGATTGCATCAGCCGGTTTCTTAAGATTTTTTTTTTCAAAAAAATAGTTTGTTTATAACTTTCTTGTAGCGGATGAGATAGTCAACATCGTTTTGCTAGTGCAGCTTAACCTTGTAGAGAAGAAGCTGAGAGATTGGGTTACCTTGCGGGCCTGCGGTGACGAAGACCCCCTCCGCCCTACCATGTGTGCGCACCTCTCCGCCGCCTCCTACAGTGCCATCATCGCACAATAAGGCAACATCAAAACTCTAGGTCTCCCCACTGCCATTCGTCTGATTTAATAGTAAGTACATACCAATTTAAACTGCACACAGAAAAGATTTAAGTACATACCAATGTAAACTGCAATAAAAAAGATGAAAGTACATACCAATGTAAACTGCAAATAAAAAGAGTGCTCAGCACAAAATGCCGGGAAGATCTAAAACGTACCTAAACATGCTTGTGATTAGCATCCCAACAAATATGAAGTTCATAGGCAACCAGATGTGATTAACTTCCATGTTAATGGTTCAGTTGAAATCAGATCAGAGAGGGACAATGCAAAACAGTGGCCACTGATACAATGTTCTGCACTAAAACATGCACTATCTCTAACTTTGGAGTCGGTCATCAACATTGAAGGACCCCGTTTTGGACCTGGAGAAAATTACACAAGAGGTTGTGTTAGCTTTCCCGATAATCGCGCCCAATCTGAACCCTCAGATCAAACATGTGTATGCTTCCGGTGGCACTTACAAAAAAAAGTCATGTTGGTACAAAAATTAGAAGCATTTACACTCCCGTTGCAACAGAAAAGAAACCACATTTTTCATCGCTCCAAGCAAGAAATATTTTCCACTGAATGCTGGTATTTTAATTTGGAGCACTTCTTCAGCATCTAAGGGAAAGAAAAATCCTCTGACCACGTTTTCCTTTCATCTCCTTGGGTCAAACAACTCTCCAGATTAACACTTGGATCAAACACCAGCTGAGCACTGCAGTTCGAGCGCACTTCACCGGATTTTGAAGTGATAATACTCCACACACACAAAAAATCCCAATAGATCGATTTAAATCCAGTGAATTTCTTAAAGAAAACAAACCTGCAAAGCAAGAGCATCGGGGTAGGATTCGTGTTTGTTGGAGAAGGGATCTTGTAGATTTCAGGACGGGTCCGACAGCGGCTGCGGCGGAGGGTGCTGTTTCTTGTCGTGGCGCTAGAAGAAGGGTCGGAGCGTCGGGAGGACGGGACGGCTCCAGAGCGCAGGGAGAAATCTAGCTGGTCCATAGCTATTGGGCGCAACATAGCTCGCCGGAATAGGAGCAGGGCGCGAGGGCAGCAAAGACCCGCGCCGCCGGCGTCCACCTCCGCTGCAACATAGCTCGCCAGAAGAGGAGCAGGGCGCGAGGGCAGCAAAGGCCCGCGCCGCCGGCGTCCACCTCCGCTGCAACATACATCTCAACAGATCACCAAATTAGCATACATCTCAACAGAACAGATCAGAACAACGAGGTAGAGCTGAATCGACCCCCGAGGACCTAAGCTGTACAGGCAAGGCGCAAATCAGAGCTGGAGAGGGCCGGTGATTTGGAAGTGTACCTGCCGGTGATTTGGAAGTGCCCCCGCGGTGCTGATGTGGAACTCCTCGGCGTCGGCGCCCTCGGGGCGGTCCACGTAGATGATGTGCACGGCCGCCTCCGGCGCCGCGGGGGCCTGCTCCGGCTAGGCCGCCATGGCGATCTGTGCTGCTGCGAGGAGGATGAGGATGAGCATGGGGAGCTCGTGTGGGGAGGAGAGAGGCCACAAGACAACGGGAAAAAAAAACGAAACGTTTTTTCCACTTACCGGTGGCAGTGGTGGGTAATATCTCAAATTCACAGGGGTAAATTTGGAAATTAAAAAAACGTACCAACCATCACCTGTGGCTATATTATATAGTAGAGATTACTAGCAAAAGTGCACGTGCGTTGCTACGGGAAATGAAAATATCACACACCTCTAACCCAACAAGTAGGACTGAAAAACCCTCCACCCCTACACATAAGAATCCATGTCCTCTATTCCACTCTTTTTAGTGTTCTATAATTGGATGAATGACAACACATTAATAGTTAAAATGATAATTAAAAACCTATTATCCGCGACATTCTCACGATAGAAGACGTTGAAAACACATGAAAACAAATTAAAATTAGGCAAATTTGACCTACTTTACCATAAATTCGACATTAGTCGATACAACCACGGTCGGCAAAAAAACATATAACTACCAAATCAGCCTAGCTATGCAACAACATTAAAAATTACTATTCTTATACAATATTTTTCCGTCCATGATGCATGAATATGCTCCATGTTTGCAGAAGTTCATGGAGTAAATATGGAGAGAGATTACGCCAAAAAGGTTTGGGCAACCTGCTCTATCCCTACTATTAATGCAATGACAGTAACAAAAGGATTAATTCCACATGCAGTGCATATTCTACACCCTTAGGAGCAGCTAGTACATCTATATTCTTTTACAGTGAAGTTTGAAATAAACTCAGATTGCACAAAGTTACGATAAGTTTTAGAAAAGATCAATGTTAAGTTCTCCTGGTAATCATTAATTTACATTACCATATGCGGATAACTCTTAACGTGGAGTAAAGGTACAGAGGCAACAGCTTGTTCTATTACAGCAACTGAATCTTGCAAATGCCGAACCAAAACAATTAACAATACAGGAAGAAGCCGAAGGAAGAGCAGGTTACCTGAATAGTTGGGTATGTGTTGGCGGCAGCGTTATCCCCAATCAGCAATGAATCACACTGTGAAGAATTATAAGCATTCTCTGTACCTGAATTGATCTGGACCAGCCCACGGTAGCAATTCCTTGACTTCCCTGCTGAGATACCCTTGGATATAATCCGGCTGCGTGAATTCTTCCCCTTGTGGATCATCTTTGTCCCTGTATCTGCCTGCTGATAATCCTTGGTCAGGGCTACCGAGTAGAACTCACCAACAATGTCATCCCCAGGCCCCAGCAAGCTCCACACTGGGTACTTCCACGTGATTGCCGACCCTGTAAAAAAAAACACAACCCGAGGCACCGAGCCAGAACTCCATCGAGGAGCAGCTCCAAATCGAGGCCGGCCGGAGCACCAAATCCTCCCGCAGGCCGCCGCCCCCATCTACCTCATCGGCCGCCACCCTCAAGGCCGCCGCCGGAGCACCCCAGCACCGCCCCATCTACCTCCCCGGCCGCCGCACTCCAGGCCGCCCCGAGCTCCTCCCTCCGTGTCCTCCCATCTCCAGGCCGCGCGCCGCGGCACTCCTGGCCTCGGCCGCCCCTCTCCAGGCGTGCGGCCGTCGCCGGCGAGCTTCGGTTGCGCTCCGGCCGGGCACGGGACGAGGCAGAGAGAGGCAGTTGGCTTCTTTTTCTTCGTTCACGAGCGTGGCTACCTCTGTCTTTCGAACAGAGCCAGTTGTTTTTTGAAATTTTCCACCACGTATATTAGGTCAGCAAGCCGCCTCATTAAAAACCCTCCAGTCCCTTTCGGTACCCTGGTAGGGAAAATAGCGCGTCTGAAACTTGCCGCCTCTCAACATTCAAACAAACTTACATCATCAGCTAGAAGACCCAGAATGCAATCTGGTGGATCCTCGTGCCACACGACGGAATGAGGACTAGTAGCTAACCTAGCTATACAATGAGCAACTTGGTTGCTTTCACGAGGTGTAAATCGAAAAATAACATGAGCAAAACCTCTAGCTAGAAAGGAGCACTCCTCATAAATTGCCGCAGCCGGGCCCAAAGAATTTCCTCCGTCTTGCATCACCTCGATCACATCCGAACAATCACTATTTACCTCAAGCTTGGTGCATCCAATCTGACCAGCGAGAAGTAGTCCATCACGAAGGGTTCTTGCCTCGGCCATCGCTGCATCGCTAATGTTGTCGACGGGGCAGCATTGTCCAGCTATGAAACCTCCACGGTCATCTCGTATCACTGCTCCCGAACCACCAGACGACGTATCCTGCAAGAAAGATGCATCAATATTAAGTTTGACGTACCCTTCTCTCGGACACTCCCAGCCCTGTCTTGGCCTCCCTCCGTTCTTCTTCAGAGCTCTGTAGTAATTCAGCGCAATGGCAGCAATAGCTTGGGCTGATCTCGGTGGCTTCTGCACCTTCTCATCATGGACAATTTTGCGTCTCTCCCACCACATGTACCAGCATGCAGTGGCTAGCACTTCTCTGTGTCCTATATCTTGCAGGTTCGGCATGGTAAACTCCTTCTCTCTCATCAAGGCCTCAAAGACTCCTGACCCTTCACGATCGGAGGGACAGGCCGCAGCAATTTTTGTGCTTAGGCCAAGATTTTCCCAGTTTTCAACTACTCTTGGGCATTTGAAGAAAGCATGCACCGTGTCTTCACAGTGTATATTACAGATCGGACAAATGCTGCTCGTGATGATGTGTCTGTTTGCCAGTACAGCCCTACACGGCAAGGTCCCATGTAGAAATCTCCAATAGAATATCTTTACTTTTGCCGAAACTTTAAGCGACCAAATGTTATGCCATACTGGATTAACATATGCGGATCCAACTTCATTTGTTCTCAGGATTTACGCCCGTGTTGATGATCCCATTCTGCATGGTAAGCAGATTTGACAGAGAATATGCCGTTCTTTGTATAGTTCCATGATATGAAATCGTCCATCATTCCCACGGCGAGCGGTATCTTCAGAATTCGATTAACATCGACAGAGAAGAAAATACTCCTTAGCCGTGCTTCATCCCAAGACCTGGTCACTGGATCAATTAGTTCCGAGACCTTTGTTTGCGCTGCTATACCACGCGGGTGACAATCTTCCTGGACGGGCTGCTCGGAATCCATGCATCAGTCCATATATTAATTTCAGAACCATCACCGACTCGCCATATATGTCCTCGTTTGAAGGTTTGAACTCCGTACCAGATGCTTTGCCAAGTGTACGATGAGCCCTTCTTCAACTCCACATTCAGTAAATCACCAGATGGGTAATACTTTGCTCTAAGCACTTGGGCACATAATGATTCTGGTTCACACAATAATCTCCAGCATTGTCTTGAGAGCATTGCTAGATTGAAACAGTGGAGATCCCTGAACCCCATGCCACCTTTCTTTTTTGGCACACACATTTTCCACCAAGCAAACCAGTGCATATGTTTCTGGTTGTCTTCGTCTCCCCACCAGTAACGGGATATTGCATCGATAATCCCTTTGATTACTTGTTTCGGAAGTTTAAAGACTGACATAGCATATGCGGGGATAGCTTGAGCCACCGCCTTCAGCAATATCTCTTTACCACCATAAGATAAGATTTTTTCTTTGTAACCCGCAAGCCTGTTACACAGCTTGTCAATTAGATCAGCAAAGCAATCCACTCTATCAAGCCCAACAAGAGGTGGCAGCCCTAAGTATTTCTCCATAATAGCCTCTGTAAGAATATTTAGCAACACACATACCTCTTCTCTCATTGCTACAGGGGTACAGGGGCTAAAGAAGATGCTTGATTTAGCGTCGCTTACCAATTGTCCTGATGCTGAACAGTATCTTTGCAGCACCCTCTTAAGTGAATTTGCATTTCTCATATCCGCCTTCATTAGAATCAAGGAGTCGTCCGCAAATAGTAGATGAGAGATAGCGGGCGCACCCCTACAAACCTTGATTCCCACAAGATTACCTGCCTCCTCCTCATGCCTCAGTAGGTTTGTAAGCCCTTCCGCACAAAGAAGAAATAGATATGGAGAAAGAGGATCTCCTTGGCGTAGTCCACGAGTAGGTGAAAATTGATCTGTTTCTCTCCCATTGAAACGAACTTGGTATTTAACTGATTGCACACACTCCATAATAAGTTTGATCCAAGAGGGTTCAAAACCAAGCCGCAATAGCATCTTCTCCAGAAACCTCCACTCGACACGGTCGTATGCTTTGTGCATATAAAGTTTTATAGCACAATTTCCAACTTTCCCGGTTTTCTTATTCTTGATCGCGTGGTATGACTCGAAATCAATGAGTACATTATCCGTAATTAACCTTCCAGGCACAAAAGCACTCTGTGTAGGTGAAATAATCTCTGGTAAGATAGTCCTCAGCCTTGCCGCTAGCACCTTGGATATCACTTTATATATTACATTGCAAAGACTTATCGGACGGAACTGTGAAACCCTCTCGGGACACTCAACTTTCGGAATCATGACAATTGTGGTATTGTTCCAGCCCGTAGGGATTGTGCCTGAGTTTACCGCATTTAGTACTTCATCAGTCAACTCTTCTCCGATCAGATTCCAATATCGCTTATAGAAAATAGCATGAAGGCCATCTGGGCCCGGCGCTTTAAGGTCTCCAATATTAAACATAGCTTTTTTCACCTCTTCCCTTGTGTATGGAGCACACAGAACATCATTCATTTCACTTGTAACACATGGTTTCACAATGCCAATAACCTCCTCGTCAGGTTCAACAATTTCAGATGTAAATAATGAATCAAAATATCCTCTAATGTGAGTAGCTAAACTGTCCCAGCCCTCAACAACTGATCCATTCTCATCTAGTAACTTGTTGATCAGATTTCTCTTCCGCCGTGCCGTGGCAAAATTGTGAAAGAAATTAGTATTCCTATCCCCTGATTTCATCCAGTTTGCCCTACTCCGTTGGATCCACTTCATCTCTTCCTGCTCATGTATATTTTCCATCTCAAGCTGAATACTTTGCTGTTTTGCAGTTGCTGCATCCGACAGAGGACCATCCATTACTGCGTTTAGTTCAGTTTGTAGATGATATAGGCGACGCTTCGTCTCCCCCAACACCCGGCGATCCCATGCATGAAGGGCTCCATGGACCGCATCAAGCTTCTGGACTATACTGGCCGGCCCATTAGCCTGTGCTCTTCCCCATGCTTCTTCCACAATTTCATCAAAAGAATTTTCCAAGAGCCATTTGGCTTCAAACATTTTCCGATCACCAGGGTGGTGGATATGATTCTGATCAACATAATCACAGTCAACCGAAATAGGCCTATGATCCGAACGTGAGAAGTCCTCGTGGATCACCATGGACAGGGGAAAGAGGTCTTTCCACCTTTGATTAGACACCGCTCTGTCCAATCTTTCCCGCATCCTGCCACGCCTCCAAGTGAACTTGTCACCCATATACCCCATATCCTCCAAATTACAGTCCCTAAGGCAGTCCCTGAACTGCTGCATACATCGTTGTGGTCGTATATTTCCCCCTTCTTTCTCACTAGCCGAAAGGATTTCATTAAAGTCTCCCAGCATTACCCATGGTAAATCCACCATCCCATGCAGATCTCGAATATAATCCCAGGTCATATGTTTGCGATCCCCACTAGGCTCACCATAGATTCCTGTAATTCTCCACGGAGAAGCTGATTGCTCATCGATACGTATATCCAAATAATTTGTATGCTCCGCTATCGAGGTGACATTCAGATCATTCTTCCACAGCATCAATAAACCTCCAGTTCTCCCATCGCTGACGGATTGGATCATATGATCAAACCCAAGTTTCCTTCTCATTTTTTCCGCCCTTGCTCTCGTCAGATGTGTTTCGGACAAGAAAAACACATCTGGATTCAGGCGCTTCTGGAGCTCCTGAAGCGCATGAACTGCCGCGGCTTTTCCCAACCCACGGCAGTTCGATCCACAGATTTTCATTGGGCCGGCGGTCACCCTCGAGGGATGCCGCCGATCCTATAGATTGTTCAGAATTAGATTGTCCAGAAGTAGATGTACCATCTGCCTTCTTGTGTCGCTTCTTCTCCTTCACACTTTTAACAACATTCTCCTTCTCTGCCAATGGTACAGAACCATCAATGTTCATGCTATTAGAAACGGCTAGGGTACCAGTATTTGGTGCATCTGTATGTTCGAAAGCAAGCCGCTTTTTTGAGTTCTTCTCTGCATCAGACATGTGCTGATCAGCAGGTTTAACCGGACTTGATGCTGTATCGTTGAGTTCCTCATCCTCTTCCACCTCACGGCGCTCCGGATGCTGGCGCCAATCAACATAACCTACTCTACCAGAAGGAACAAGATCATGTGCATTGCCACGCACCTGTGAGAAACTAGCGTCTGGGGCTCCGCGTCCTCGGCCATGCATTGTTGTACCCCCACCTTTCAGGCCTCCACGCTGTGAATTCATACCTCCTGGGCGCCATTTATCGGCACGGATCCACTCTCCGTACTTCAGTTTGCTTTCATCGAAAACCCCCAATCCACACTCTTTGTACTCATGCCCAACAAGCCCACAAGCAAAACACAACATGCCGAGCTTCTCGTATTTCACTGCGTAAATTGAGCGCTTGCCACCCATAGAAAGGGATACAAATCTGGCCAGGGGTTTACATATTCCTTGGTTGATGCGCACCCGTACATAGTCTCCACGGAAGACACCAGGGGGATTCATCTGAATAGTAATAATCTCGCCGACTTGACGAGTAACAAGTTGAGAAACCACCGATTCTTTCCTATATGCTTCAGGGATTTTATGAATCTGTATCCAGATGGGCATATGATCCAATTCCACTGCATCAGGGTCTGATACGCCATCATATGGAGCAATAGGAACCACCCAATCCCTAAACAGCCATGGGCCACGCTCTGTAACCTTCTCCCAATCCCCCAGGCAGAAACACTGGATCACAAAGCGCTTGATCCCAACCGGCCTGATTTTTACCTCCTTTGCCGGGTTCCAAGCCGCTTGCATCTGCTGGTAAAAAGCTTCATGGCTGAAAGCTTTGTCACAATTCACCCGTGCCACAGCAAGCCAGCGCGTGTCTTCAGCAAGGTCTACCGCTGTTTCCTCAATAATGAGATCATCAAAATCTTCTTCATCTAATTCTAGTCTACCGAACAATGAATTGATTCCGCCACCGTTTGATTCCTCCACTGCTACTGCCGGATCTTCCTCCGGAGGCTTCTCAGGAATCCGTTTTGCATACTTCTCGCCGGATGCAGAGCTCGTCGACCGTAGGTCAGACATGCTGTCTTCCTCTAGAGACGAGCTTGACGAGAGGCAAAGAGTCGCCCCAGATCCACGCCTTACACCCGCACAAATCCAACTCACAATCCAACTCGAAGAGGAAGTCAGATCGAACTCAGATCAGAGAAACGTGAGACTCGCCGCCTGATCGCCAGACGGGAGGAGAGAAACCCTAGGGGTACGAGAACGATTCTTTTTTCGGGGGGCCTTTCGAACAGAGCCAGTTTAAACGCTGACGGAGAAAAAAAAAACGAACCGGTATATTTGACTTATGGGTGGCAGTGGTGGGTAAATATGGATTTGGTGGGAGGGTAAAATCGGCAAAAAAATGACGTACGAGAACAAGACTTAATGCTTTTATTATTAGGTATAGACTAGCAAAAATGCCCGTGCGTTGCAACGGGGACAAAAAAGAAATCTACTTCGAAAAGATGTTTTTCGCAAAAACCACAATTGCGATCTACTTTTGCACAAAATACAATAGTTTGGGACAATTAGTTGCAAAGAATACAATTTTTGTCAATAAGAATTATGCACGTCAGGCCTACCCGGTAGGTGCAGCCACGCTCAGCTCTCTCTTTCTCACTGAATTCTCTATATACTCAACACACATGAAGTGGGAGGAGATTCAGAGAACGAACACAGACATAGGAGAATGAAAAATAGTTTTACGCCTAAATAATGCATTTTTCTATCTTTACTTTTATTTCATCGCAAACCTGAAGCAACGGAAAGCCAGATATGATCCAGAGCATCATCCTACAAGTTCAGATCGTGCCAGGTCTAGCAACGGAAGCTAACGAAGCTAGAGAATAAACCAGGCCGCCGCAGCTCGGTTAATAATGCAGAACAGCACGGGCAATATCACTTATTTAGCTACTGAAGAAAGCAAGCAATAACTAAAAACTTCCTATTCGTCGTGGTTAACATTGAGAAGCGCTTCCTTGTAGCTTCCCGATCGGTGACTGCCATGTCGTCTGCCAACTGCCAAGTAACGAACTCCTGCAGGTCATCCCATACCCGTCACCGGCGCGTGAGGTTTGCGACACAGCCGACCACGCGCTCGCCGTCCTCCTTGCCTCCCACCGCCGCGCGCGGCTCGTGCCTTCGTTGGCGCCGCAGGTTGTCCTCCGCTCGCTCGCCGGCTCAGACCAGGAAGGCGCAGGCGTTGGGAGCAGTGGTGGTCGGGTGCCGAAAGCTACAGGTCTTCCTGTTCGAGTGGTAAATTAGCTAGGACGTAATTGTTTTGGAGAGAAGCGCCTCGCGACCTTCCAGCTAGTGGCAAGACGTGCATGTACAAAGCTAGCTAGCGAGGTTGATCGATCAGGGGATATGGACGTATTAGCTAGCTTTAGCTGGCTTGACGGCCTGTCGTGCGTGTGGGGTGGAGTCACGCCTACTCGGCCGCGTCTTCCTGACATCACATCACATCGTTGCTCTTGCCGCTGCTGCTTCGAACCTCTCGACCATCGCTCCACAATCCATCTCTTCTCCACATCCGGCATCCACATCCTGACGCCCAGGAAACCGTCCTCGCATCGGGACAGCGTGTTGTGGTCGATCCACACCTTGGAGCTCGACACCAGCCGGATGGCGTCGCCGTGGCCCGCGCCGACGCTCTGCACGGCGTCCCCGGGCTGCAAGACGCGCCCCGCGGGCTGCGCGCGGACGTCGTGTAGAGACTGTGGACGACGACGTTGTTCACCACGTAGATCACGATGCCGGCGCCTCCGGCGATGTTCACGTCGGCGCACGGCGTCCCCGGGCTGCAAGACGCGCCCCGTCGACGTTGCTGCTCTTCTCGGCCACGACCTCGGCGAGCTTGGTTTCTTCCGCTGTCGTTGCCGCCATGGTGCTTGATTGATCTCTCGTTGAATCGCTCGTTGGCGTGTCTAGCTAATCGTTCGATGGATCGGCTACTCGGGGCTCCCAGATTTTAAGGGTCAGACAAGGAAAGATGAGTCCGACCCGATATACTGCTCAGGTTCTGATCGATCTCCTATCATACACCTCCTATCATACACGGTCATGAATCATGATCTCCTACAATCTAGAGTACGTATACGTTACGATGGAGCAGATGGCCAGCGCGAGAACGGTAAACGAACGACGGGTAAAAGAAAAGAAAAAACGAAAAGGTATTTAACTTATGGGTGGCAGTGGTGGGTAATTGTTGCGAACTTTATGGTATTTCTAACGACGTACAAGAAGAATCCTTAATGCTTTTATTATTAGGTATAGATTAACTGTGTTCTTTTTGCTCCCGGGTCGCCTCCCTCCCAGGCGGCTCCGGAGGCGCCGCCACCCACAGCCCTAGAAAAAGCCTCCCGGCTCAAGCCCCTGCCGCCGCTGCTGCCCTTGACGGCGGTGGTGGCGGCGCCCACCCCGGCGACGGTGGGCAGGAGAGGTGGTTCGTGGTGGCGTCTCGCGGGGGCGGTGAGGTGTGGCGGCGGCCATGGTGCGGCGTGGTCGAAGATCAGCGCCTGAGGATCCCGGTGGGGCGGCGTCGTGGTGGTGGTGGGGAGTCGCCGGCGGCCGGCCGATTTGGTCGTGCTTCCGTCGCGGTGAACTGGGCTTCGCTGCCCGATCTCGCCCTCGTGCGGATCTGGGTATGCTGAGTCCAGCCGGGGCCGGCCGTGGTGTTTGGCTGTGGTCTTGGCCACGCCAATGATCTAGGGTTTGGCACCGGTCTACCCCTCCATTGCTGCCGGTCCTGCTGGGTGAGTTCTCGCGGCATCGGGGCCTGCGAGGCATGAGAATAATGGCGGTGGTCCTAGGGTTCCAAATCGCGAGAAGACGAAGATCTGCTTGACGCCGGTACCTTGATCTGGCAAGAGTGTCGAGTTTCGGAAGGCTCCGCCGGTGATCTTTCATGGGCTAATTCCCAGAGTTTGCTGGATCGGAGGGATTCGGTCGCGCCGGAGGGAGCGGCGTGAAGCTCTACTTCTGTGCCATCATGGGCAAATCCATGGTGTAGTCAGAGGCGGGGAATGTCATGAAAGCTGAGATTAAAGGACTAGCAAATGGCGATTGGAGGCTTGGCGTCGATGAGGAACTTGCTTGGAGTTGCAGGAGGCGGAGCAGCGGTATGGTAGTGGGGGCAACATCACAGGTGAAGTTCAAAGTTCTTCCTTTCAGGGTGAAAATTCAAGGCCTGGCTTTAATTGGTTGTGTCTGGCAATGTTCTTGCTGAAGACATTGTTTTGAGAGCGGGGACTATTATCTTCAGGGTGAAAACCCAAGGTCTGGCCTTAATTGGTTATGCCTGACACTGTTCTTCTTGAAGACGTTGCTTTTGAAGATTTGGACATCAGGTGGTGTCTTGGTGGTAGTTGTGCGGCTGCTGCAATGACTGTAACTCTGTAGCGGGACTTTTCTTTTTATTTCTTCTTCTTATTGTCTTTCGGCTGTGTGCATCCGTAACAGCTTTGGTTGTTGCGTTGTTGCAGAGGCTGGGTGTAATTTGTATCTCCGCGATATTAATATACATTCTTTATCTAAAAAAATTAGGTATAGATTAGGTAGGTATAGATTATATATAGGTATAGATAAATGTGAATATTATTGGATACGAACGGGGAGCGGATGTTACTCGGATACGGATATGGATTTTTTTTTGAATTTTCTAATATATAAACTTAAGAAGAAGAATATTCATTACAATCGCGGTCGATCATGCTCACCAGGCAGGGCGGTGCTGACCCAACCAAAACACCTTCCTCTAAACCCAGACGGAACATCCTAGCATGCTGATGAGCAACAACGTTTTCAGAACGGTTAATCTTGAACACCTTGTATCCTTGCAAAGCACCTAACAGATGTCTAATATCCCTCACAACTCCAAATATCACCGATTTGCTACAACCTTCACTTTTCAGTTCAAAGAGAAGAGCAATCATTTTCTAAATGCACCAAGCCCGCAAAGTTTGGTAAAATTGCCTTGACACTTTGGAGGCACGCCATAGTTTCAGCCATTTCAACATCTGGACAATTTTTTATTATCCCCCACGCTGTCAGTAAAATTTACCAGTGTCATTTCTGAGAACAGCTCCCCAACCTCCTTTGTTTTCATCATGCCAAAAGCTAGCATCCCAGTTAAGCTTTGCCCAGCCCTGTTCTGGTCTTGTCCAAGAAATAGGAGTTTCTTTCTGAAATGAGGTCCCGCAAATAGCATCCGAATAATCGGCCATTTTCCTTTTGGATCTGCTAGTCTGTATTCCGTTTATCATGGTTTGGTGCTAGAATAGACTGCAGACAAAAAGAGGAATGCTCAGTACGACACTTCACATCATCAAAGATCACATTATTTCTCAAATGCCAAGTCCTCCACCACAAGAGAAGAAGTTTAGCCCGCATCTGCTCACTCATTTGACTTAGAAGAATTAGAACCCAATCTTTGCCAGTATATCTTAAAGTAATTTCCTCAGGAAGATCCCATTCTTTTCTCAGACATTGCCGAAGAGCTTTTGCTTTTGTACAATTTATCGTAGCATGATAACTCGTTTCCGGCTCCATACCACATATTTGACACGTAGGGATATGATCCATATATGTTTCTACTGCATCTGTGAGCTCTAATGTGTCAGTAGCCAATTTCCATCCAAACACCCTAACTTTAGGTGGGATCTTTGCTTTCCAGATTAGGCTCCACAAATCTCTTTCACCAGCACTTTTTCTGCTCATACCAGTCTCACAATCTCTGGATTTAATTTCCATGGCTAACTTGTATGCACTCTTAACAGTAAACAGACCCGACTTCTCATAGTGCCACGCTAGAAAATCTTCACCTGCAACGGAAGGTATTTTGATCCGGCTAATATGATCATCGTTAGATGGATAAAATGTTTTTCGGATCAGGTCATCCTTCCATCTTTTTGTTGTTGGATCAATAAGATCAGAGACCCATTTTCATTTGTTTGGCGATTCTTTTCAAATTGTTTTCAAACTACCTCGGGATCCAATTATCCCGCCAAATCTTCACCTGCCAGCCAGAATTAATCCTCCAAATCCACCAGAAGTTCCTGATAATCTGTTCAAATTCCTCACACAAACCCGCCGAGAATTTGAAAATGCTCATAGCATGTATTGGAATTGCCTGGGTTACTGATTTTATTACAACTTCCTTAGCTGGCCCTGCCATATATTTTTCAGACCAGTCTGAACACTTTTTCCGAAGCCTTTCTTTTGAAGGTTGAAATTTATTATCTTTCATTCTCCCCTCTGGAACCGGGAGCCCAAGGTATTTTTCTTCAAAAGAAGTGTTTTGAACATTTAGAATAGCAGCCACAACAGCTCCCACTTCCACAGAAACATATTGTCCCAACATAAGAGAACATTTCGCCGGGCTGAGAAGTTGGCCCGTACTCGCCTCATAAGCTCGAAGAATCTCATTAACTGTTTTTGCTTGTTCTTCATTAGCATTAAAGAAGAGTAAACTGTCATCTGCAAAGAGGAGATGAGAGATACCCCGTCCTCTTCTACAAATTTTCAGATCCTGAATATTTCCCTCGGCTATGTGATGATGTATAAGAGACGTTAGTCCTTCAGCAATAAAGAGGAAGAGGATCGGTGATAGGGGATCCCCTTGTCTCAGCCCCCTAGAGGGCAAGAAACTGTGTAGCAGCTTTCCATTAAAACGAACAGAGAACTTCACAGTTTTGACGTACTCCATGATCTACTTCATAAATTTGTCTGCAAATCCAAACTTTCTCAGGGCAATCTCCAAGAAGTTCCAGTCTACACGGTCATTAGCTTTCATAAGGTCCAATTTATAAGCACAATACTACCCGACATCTCTCGGTCCGTGTTGCAAAGCATGAATGCACTCAAAAGCAATTATTGCATTATCAGATAACAAACGTCCTGGGATGAAGGCACTCTGAGTCGGAGAAATAATATTCTGAAGCAGGGGCCTTAACCGGTTCGCCAAGCACTTGGAGACAATTTTATAAATAACATTACATAAACTGATCGGTCTATAATCCCTCAATGACACATGATTCTTATTCTTCGGTATGAGCACAATGGATGTTTCATTTACCCCTTCCGGCATAGAACCTGAGTGAAAGAATTTTCTGACAGCTCCAATCACAACCTGTTTGAGCAAACTCCAGTTCTGTTGGAAGAAACCAGCCGGAAGCCATCTGAGCTCGGCGCCTTTTCTGGTCCAATCTGGAATAGGGCGAAACTGATCTCCTCATCGGTGAATTCAGCACATAAATCTTCGTTATCTTGTTTATTTACTTTCTTCTCAAGTAAATCAGCAATGACTGCTGGTTGGACACAAGAATCTGCAGTGTACAAATTCTTGAAAAACTCGTTTGTTAAGCTTTCCATTGTATCTATATCCGAGATCACCTCACAGTTACTTGATTCAAGCTTTACAATATTATTTTTCTTCTGCCTCCAGGTTGCTTTACGATGGAAAACTTGGTATTTCTGTCTCCTGAGCGTAGCCACGAGATTCTTGAACATTGTCTCCACCATATTTCCTCCTTTTCCAGAAGTTCATCAAGTTCTGCACTAATTTTTCTAGCCTGCCATCTACTGTTTTGATCAATCCTTGTACTGATGTTCTCAAGTTCTCCTCTTTTCTTCTCAATTTGTTTAGGTATTGAGCCAATCGTCCTCCCACTCCAAGCTTGCAGGGATCCCATTACACCTTTTAAATTATTCGCAATCTCTCCCAGGTCATTTGGACGTTTGTTCATAGTCCATGATGTGTGGATTTCATCAGCCAACGAGTGCTCTATTTCCCAGTATGCTTCATACCTGCGTACAGGAGGAGCACATCTCACAGCAGCAGTATAGTCCAGGATTAATAAAATTGGACAATGATCAGACCTAGAGGAAATTATATGAGTTACCTGAGCTTTGGTAAACACACTAGACCAATTGGGCCAGCCACAGCTCTATCCAAACGTATTTTGACATTCTTCTGTCCAAATTGTTTATTGTTAAAGGTCCAAGGTTTTCCCTTATAACCTAGATCATGCAGGTCACAGTATGAAAGAACTTCTCGAAAAACACGCGTATGTTTCTCTCCTCTTTTCCTTTGTGAATAATGTTCTTGTTGCCATATACATTCATTAAAATCACCTAGCACTAATCAAGTTCCAAGAAGAAGAGGTTTTATACGCCTCAACAGATTCCACATGTTATGCCGTTCATTTGTGCGAGGTTCACCATAAACAAAAGTGCATCTCCATTTATTTTCATACAGGGAGTAAATGGATGGTTACATCAATATGACACTCACTCAGCTTAAAAAGGTCTACTTGAACACTCTCATCCCAAAAGAGAGCTAGACCCCCACCTTTACCTACTCCCTTAAAAGTGATTACATGTTTAAGGCTCAATCTCCATGTAAGCCCTTCCACGTAATTTTTATTCTGTCTTGTTTCAGATAAAAATAAGATCTTAGGCTTATGAGTGTGCACTAGGCGCTATCATAGGCAGGCTGGACCTATCCTCCCCCGTGCGGCGGCGCCGCGCCGCACCGGGGAGCCCCCGTCGGCCGCCTCCCGTCCTCCCCCTCCCACTCGATCTCCTCCCGCCGGCGCCGCCATAGGCGTCGCAGGGCAAAGCCCATGTGGCGCGACGGCGGTGGCGGCGTTCCTCCTCGGCCGGCGGTCTGGTCTGAGCGACGGCGATTCGCTCCAGGCAGGTCAAGGGCAGTGGCGCGAGCCAGCGGTGGCCAAGGAAGTCGTGAAGAACGGCAGAAGGGCAGCGGCGGCGGCGCCCGATCTGGGCCCAGATGGGTTTCAGCGGGCCGAGCCGGTTGCTTCTTCCCCGATGCCGACAATGACACACGGCCTCTGGGCATGGCAAGCAACACGAGGAAGCCAGGGGATCCTGCCCCAGGCGTGGCGGTGGTAGCCTCCTCCTTCGCCGGAGGTGGCCGGCCGGCTGGTTGTTGTGGATCCCTCGATCTCACAGCTAGTCCCGTGGCGAATCGGTGAGGCGTGGCTGCCGGTGAAAATCGAGTTCTGACTACGGTCTAGACAGGCGATGGCGGCTCTGATAATCCCCAAGAGCAAGGAATCACTGTAGCACTATTCGATAAGTATTTGAGTGTCGAATCCACGAGGAGCTGAAGGTAAACTATCTATTCTCTAAAGCCCTATAACCCTCTTATATGGCCTTTTATGCAAAGCAATAAATTTAAATATGAAAAGAACTAACTAATGGAAGCAAGTGATGTGGAATGGGTTTATCTAGTAACAAGTTTCTTAGAGCAAGTTTCTCTCAGCTGTTTTCTCAAGCAAGTTCTCAAAGTAGCAAGTAGCAAAGATCTCAAGTAGCAAATATCTCAAGGGAGCATATGTTCTGGCAATTGTTATTTCATTCGTGTGGTTGTCACAATTAGTGAAGCACACGTTTTAGTCTTAATTGTTTCTTCTAGGAGGGAGCCATAAATAGGTGTTGCCAAGTAAATGAGCAAATTACACAACTCTTATGATGGATCTCATGGCCAAATAAATATGCAGCACAAGAATTATTAAGACATAATTGTCCCACCATAGCCTTAAGTTCTAGGGTCCCCCATACATATCCCCCATAAAGTAACTTCAAGACTCAGACCACGGTTTCTCTCTACTCCGACTGGTCCTACTCAATCAATTACACTACGGTGATCACCTTACATGCATTCCCCAACATATGCGTGCACTCATACATTGTACATCAAGACAATCATAAAAGATAACAAAACTTGTATGCAACCAATCAACGAACTATTTCACTATTGCCATGAACAAATCACTTCTCAAACATAGATGGAGAGACACAATAGATCAAGGGAAAAGTATATTGCATCATACATCATGTTTGCCAAGAGTTTTAAAGTGGGGAGATGGAGATGATCTTGCTGTAGATGTTGATGATGAACACGCCAGAGGGGGGTGTGTAACAGCCCAAAGCTGAGAACCTGAAAATCTGTATAAATTTTTCACTTTTTGCTTCATACCTGCATCATTGCATCGTGACATCCATTTGTTTTACTAAACAACAACACACTAACTTGGTTGGGCAACATTGGAAACAAAATGGCCAACTTGCTCCAACCAAAATCTTCAAACAAAGAAGACACTCAAGTTGCACAACAGAAATACTTGGACCTCCCATAATTGTGAAGGAAGTTCCAAGGGTTGGAAACGATAATTTTGCAATTGCTCTAATTTTCCAAATGGGCAACTTGTTGAGTCAGAAAATATGCCATATTTGAAGCCGTTGAACAAATGTTGCCCAAAACATTTTTGTTGACCACACCAAAATTTGGGGAGCCTCTATATTGTATTGGGAGGCTACTGGATTTTTCTGACATTTTTACAAAATGTTCAAATGCCTCTTCCAATTCAAATAAGTTGCTGTCCAAAATTTAACAGAGAAAAGGGCCTAATTGTATTTTCCCGGAGGACCTGTCCGTGAGGAAAGAAAACCTCTAGGGACCTGTTTGTAAAACCATGCATCCTCTCCTACGTCGCTGTAGCGACCGAGCTCCTCTGGCTCGGGCCGCACCGCGCCATGCTCGCCATGCCGCACGCGCCTGGCCCTCCCCTCTGCCTCACCCCTGCCAGGAACGAGCTCGTCGAGGCCCACTCCATTCCCGCACCCGTTCCCCATCCTCTGCTCCCCTGTTCGTCCCGTGAAGCCGCCATGGCCGCCGCCATTGCCGCGCCCGTCGCCGCCGTTTGAGCGCCTCCCGCCCGAATCGGAGCACACCCGCGGCTCCGCCGCGTCGCTAGCTTCATCCCAGCCCGAGGAATCGACCCGGGGCGTCTTCGTCTCGCCGCGCCGTCGCCGTTTCCCCGCCGCCGGCCGAAACTCCACCGCCGAGCTTCGTCGCTCGATTCCGTCGCCTGCCGTCCACCTCCGTCCCCACCGTTTCGTCGCACGAGCCCAGGGTGAGACGCCGCTTCTTCCCGTGCCCTTCCCCACTTCTTTCCCTCGCCGTAGACGCCGCGCCGCTCGCCGTTCTGCCGCCGTCGCCGTTCCTCTCCACGCACGCACGCTGGCCGGCCTCCCCGTCAGCCCAAGCCGGCCAGGAGAGCAAATGCTCTCTGTAAGGTGGCCCGGCCTCCCCGTCGGCCCAGACCAGCCAGGAGAGATAACACGCTCTGTAAGGTGGCCCGGCCTGCCAGCCGGCCCAGACCGGCCAGGAGGCCGGTGGGCTCTGTAACTGCTGGCCGTTTCTTTTTTTTTTGGTTTTCTGTTTTTCTGTTTGCTCTCCCGTCTGCGCGTGAGTTCCCGCTACTCTCTCACGCAACTCCGGACATCGAACCACGTTGAATCACACGATCCCTCCCTCTCTCCCAAGTTCGAGGAATCGATTCGACAAAATTTAAATAAATTAAAAGCACACAACTAAAAGAGAGAAGTTAATAAAAAATCATAACTCTTTATCGGGGTATCCGAAAATGATGTGTGAGATACCCAAATGTTCAGAAAATCATGAACTACCTAAAACCATCATCATCATGCATAATTGCTCACCTTTCTAATAATGTACTTATAGTAGTATCGGAATCACTAAGTTAAATATGGGGGAATTTCTTTCTTTAGTCGAAGTAATCCTTCCACCCCCATTTAATAATGCTAGATAGCTCATAATAAGTTCCATGCATTTAAATTGTCATACCATCATGTGTTTGCGCATTGCATTTGTGAAGCATGTGTGGTGATTGATTTTGCTTTCCCGTGTGTGCTTCGTTAGATCAAGCAGACGAGGTTCCACCTCAATACCCCGCCGAGCAGTACTACCAGCACTCTGAACAAGGCAAGCGTAATCCCCCCTCTGAGCATATCTTATCCTATTTTCCGCAATTATTTTCTCCACTATAATATTGCATGCGGTTCTAAATATCTTTTGCCTGGATTAGAGTATCCTACTAGTTGCATTAGAATCCTGTTGCTACTACCTGTTTTACCTTCCTATTACCATAGGTTTGTATTGTTGGCCATGGAATACTTACTATGCTATGCAAGTGCTTAGCCATGCTTAGTGAAATGCCTAGTTGTACTAGGGATGGTAAATGCTGGAAACAGGTGTTAACTTGTGACAGTGATGTTGATGGTGGAGAATTGTGGAGATGGATAATAAAATGCTAAGAAGGTGGGGATGAGAGGCCACATGGAATGTGGTGGGTTGTCTCGTTCTTGCCGCCTAGGTGCGAGTTCTGTACCTCCTGAACCAAGACTGAGCGTGCAACCATGCGTGAGGCCTATGCAATTGCAGGAACCCTCATAGACTAAATAACTCGAGCGGGGCTAGCCAGGGTCCTCTAGTTCGGGCTTCCATTTGCGCGTGCGTGAGTTGGTGGCTGAGAATGAGATGAGGATTTGTGGTGTTAGGAAAATAAGTGGCCGTGGGGAGGGGTGTTGTGATCCTGGCAGCCCTACTGCCACTGATGATCCTGGAAAGTCCTTAACGAGGGAGAAGTCGACACCGTTCCCACCCAGCCGGCTTTCCAAGGAAGAGAGCTAATGCGCAGGTAATGGGCCGGACGGTACGCGTGGCAAACATTTGTACACCCCTGCAGGGTTAAATCTTTTCGAAAAGCCGTGTCCACGGTTAAGGACGACTTGGGAACGGATGATGATCATAGAATAACTTAAACAGAATGATTAAAACTTGGGTACTAGAGGTGCCAATTTCACGAATGTAAGGTTGACTTCCTCGAGGGTGATTCGGGGAGGTGCCTTTGATGAACAGGTACAATGGTGATGTTGGTGATGTTTGAGAAAGGTGATCTCAAAGAAAAGAGTTACTTCTTACCCCTTTTCAAAATAATCTGATTAGTCGATACCATTGAGTTATGTTTTCATAAATAAAATCAGCTTTATGCAAAATAGCCTAAAACCTTGAAAGCTAATCATCGAGCATATATTAGCTCTTAATCTTGCGAGTTCGTCGAACTCAACGTCTTTGCTTTTGTTTCAGAGGAGGACTTCACCGACTTCGAAGGTGGGTTCTTTGTGGACGTCGACGAGTAGTCTGGGGTTCCCAGGTGGCAGCTTGGGACATCCTGGAACAGCTGGCGTTGTGATGTGTATCTGTAGGCCTCTTAGGCCATATGTTGGTTCTTGTTGTTTAGAACAACCTATTTCCGCTTCCGCTTGATGTAATGTTGGGTCTGTGACCTCTGGATGTCATTTGCTATCTTTCTCTATTATAAGAGTTGAATTATATGATTTTGTGTCGTAGAGTCTGTGATGTGCCAGTTGTTCCACAAGTCTTGATCTTACTATTATGCTTTGATAGTTGTGCCTGTGTTAAGGCATCAATCGGGGTGTTGCGT
The DNA here is from genome assembly GCA_947311845.1 of Poa pratensis. Taxonomy (NCBI): domain Eukaryota; kingdom Viridiplantae; phylum Streptophyta; class Magnoliopsida; order Poales; family Poaceae; genus Poa; species Poa pratensis. Next base: position 105,371,068 of record CAMZMU010000052.1, read on the forward strand.
TGTCTGGAGTGAGGTGTACCCAGCAACGCCTGCCAAAGGTTTTGGCCGGGGATTGGTAAACCTGTAACCTCCGCTTGTATCGCTTAACCGGTGACACGCAGCATCACTGTATACTAGTCGGGTCGGGGCGCCACAGGGTGGAGCCCTCCGGAGGTGATTCCGGCGGTGTTTCCCCCTCCGATCCGCTCCGGTGGCAGCCTTCTGACTCTCTGTTTCGTGGTTTTCTGTTTCTCCGCCGCCTCCTCTCGAAACTCCTCGCGGGACTATTTTTATAGGCGTTTTTAGGTCACGACTAGGTCGGTGGAGCAAAGATCGACGGCAGTGGAGCTCCGAGGCCCAAAATGGTGGGCCCCACGCGGCTAGGTACAGTGGCCGCGTGGGCCACCCTCTTTTGGCCCTCCGGCCTCTGTTTGCTTGATTCCTTCGCTCCCAAGTCTTCCTCCTTCCAAAATAATGACGCCTGTATTTTTCCAGATTTTTTTGACGTCGTTTAGGTCCCTGAAACATAAAAGGAAGGGTTTTCTGCCTGCGCGGGGTTAATTCCATAAAAATAGGAAACAATTATTTTATTTCTGAAAATCATTAAATAACAGTGGTATAACCCTTATATGATGCAAATATGATTGGAATATAAGTGATATAGTGCAAAGTTCATGTATGCATTTTACATGCATCAGGCTCCTACGCCGTTACCTTGTTGAAGGCATTGTCGATGCAGTTGTTGTCTACCCGCTTCGCGCTGCTCCGGGGGAAACCTTAGATTCCGGGGTTCCCGAATCGGACAATGGCGGCACTATCGGTGTCGTTCTCCTTCTCGAATGCATTGTTTTTGGAGCAGCTGCTGGAGGGAGGATGCAAGAAGTGGAGCGGTTTACATCTACCACGTTGATGACAACGACTCTCGGTGGCGTGGTGCAGCGGGGTCTCATTGTCAAGCTGTTTGGCGTCATGGTGATGTCGATGGCAGGCCTTACAAGGTTATCGTTGATCGCTCCTGAAGTTGGGTTGGCGGAAGATGGTGGTAGCGGCTTCTGTTGTGCGCATGCGGCGTGCACTGAGGATCGGCTGGACCGGTTTGTGCTTCCGGCGCGCTATCGGGCGGCCTGAAGCCTTCGGATTTAGATGATGTGCGTTGGTGCGTGAGGTCAGGGCATCGGCTCTGATTGTTCCACCCCCTTCATTAGGCTTGTAGGTGTAGCGAGTTTTCGCCTTTGACGGTGGTTCTTCTGGTTGATCAATGTATTTCGTTGTAAAGCACATTGCTTACTGTTTTTCCATATTAATAAAACTCAGCTGTGTGCATCCTTTGGATGCAGAGGCTAGGGGTACACCCTCCATTTTGCAAAAAATGAGTGTGCACTAGCCTCTATAGTTCTTGAACAGTTGCAAGTTGGCCAAGCCCACAACTGTTCCAACTAATGATCGTCATGGCTCCTGACAGGCGCGCTCCTCCGAGCCTGTCAGGGTACCAGCGGCCCCAAGACTGGTTGCCTCCTCATCTTCCTTCTCTTGCTCATGATCCACATCTCCCTGAACCACCTGATATGCACCCATGTTTTCGTTTCTTTTGTCCCAATTAGCCACTGCTCGAACAATTTCATCCATCCTCAGCTTCTCCAGATTCTCTTTACCCAAACATAATTCCAGCGACGGCACCTCCATCAAAATCCTATTGGTTGTGGGCTGTAGAAGCAGGTCTTCATATTCAGTATCCGATCTTGCACGTGGAGCCCCCAGGGAGCATCCCTGGGTTGTCAGCGTTTTAGTGTTATCATTCTTGATCTCCTCACCTTTTCGCTGGATCCTTTTCCAGGTTGAAGCCCGGCTGCTCTTGTGCACATAAGTGGATGAAGCAGACCCAATAGCATCCTCGCGAGTCTCTGCCACCATCTAAAGAGTCTCCATAGACGCTAGAGACGTAGAGATACATGCCTGTTCAGGAGCCTGTTGCAGATCATCACCTAGAGAGGGCGCCTTGTCAGAGCTTGTCTTGTTGTCGGTGACGATCTTGGCTGGTGTAGCGCCGGAGATGGCATGTCATTAACCGAGAGCATGCCCACCTTGTTAGCCACATGCTCGACGATGGTGAGTTGATGGGCATCGGTCTTGTTCATGGCAGGTGGGGTAGTGCGCCACAGAAGATCAGGTTTATGTTGTTGAAGAACTTGTCCCGTGACTTCGGGGATGACCCATTTCTTGAGGTCGTCGCTGAGAATAGGCCTCACCTCGAGATCGAATTTGTACCTCTTCCTCCTCGAGCTCCCGGAACGGCTGCACACCACGTCCCTGTGGCCGATGAAGCCACAGAGGAAGCAGAAGGTTGGCAGCCTCTCGTAATAGACGGATACAACCACATCTTCTTTCGTGCTTCCATCCATCAGAGGCACCCACCGATGGACTGCTTGTTTAATAGGGAGGTAGACACGAGCCCTGACAATTTTGTCACGAATATTGATGACGTGAAATCACACGTTTGTTGGGAGACCCCAAGAGGGAGGTATGAAGCAGTGCAGCGGCAAGTTTTCCCTCAGTAAGATACCAAGGTTATCAATCCAGTAGGAGTAAGAAATTACTTCTGAAGGTTGTCAGTGGCGCTGGCGTGGAACCTGCACAAGACATAATTAAACTACTTTGCACCAACGAAACAGTGAGGTTGTCAATCTCACCGGCTTGCTGAAAACAAAGGATTAAACGTATGGTGTGGAAAATAGTGTTTAATTGCAGAGAATAAAAAGGAACAATGATTGCAGCTGGTTGTATTATCAATGTAAAAGAATGGACCGGGGTCCACAGTTCACTAGTGGTGTCTCTCCATAAAAGATAACTAACATGCTGGGTGAACAAATTACAGCTGGGCAATTGATAAATAGAGAGCGCATGACAATGCATATATATGACAAAATGACTACTATGATATTCAATTGGGCATTCCAACAAGATACATAGACCGTTGTCCAAAAACATCCATGACTAATAATCCACCTTCAGGTTGACTTCCGTGTTCCCCGTTGGTATTAAGTTGCAAGCAACAGATTATTGCATTAAGTAAAGTGCATAATTGAAACAATTCAATTATCCTTAGACAAAACATTGTTGTTTTACCCCTAGTGGCAACATCACATCCACAATCTTAGAAGTTGATGTCACTCTCCCAGATTACCGGAGGCATGAACCCACTATATATCATAAATACTCCCTCTTGGAGTTACAAGTATCTACTTGGCCAAAGCATCTACTAGTAACGGAAAGCATGCAAGATCATAAATAACATATAAGATAGATTGATAATCAACTTGACATAGTATTCAATATTTATCGGATCCCAGCAAACACAACATGTAGCATTACAATAAGATGATCTTGATCATGATAGGCAGCTCACAAGATCTAAACATGATAGCACAAAGTGGAGAGACTACCATCTAGCTACTGCTATGGACCCGTAGTCCAAAGATGAACTACTCACGCATCACTCCGGATGCAGGCATGGTGATGTAGAGCCCTCCGGTGATGATTCCCCTCTCCGGCAGGGTGCCGGGAAGAGCTTCAGAACCCTCTCGAACTAGGGTTGACGACGACGGTGGTTACGGAACTTTTCGTGGATGGAGGCTCGAGTATTTAGGGTTTTCAGGACGATGCAATTATATAGGCAAAGGGGTTGCGGCTGTAGGCACCCGAGGTGGGTTCGCCACCCCCCGGCGCGACAGGAGGTGGGGCCGCGCGGGCCCCTGGCGAGCTCGCCTCGTGGCTCGCCTACGTCTCCCCTTTGGACTCCGTATGTGTGTTGGAAAATAGGAGGTTGGCGAGGATATACCAAACGGGTACCCTACCATGAGGGTACCTGGTGCACGTGATGACTAAAGCCCAATTGTCAATAACCCGATGAGGCCCAGGAAAGAAGGCCCAAGACGAAGATTGTTTCCCAAGTTAGGCATAGTCGGTTATAGTTTCCTTACATATATAGTCCTAGTCGGTTACGTACCCGAGACCAAACCCCTTTTAAGGGCTGGGAGGGCGCCCGATAGAGGACACGCAATACCAGAACGTCCAAACCCTAGCGATATCCATCCCTTGCTAGACCCTTGTAACCGCAGCATATTCCACAATCAATATAGACAGGTAGGAAGTACGGGTGTTACCTCAGTCGAGGGCCCTGAACCTGGGTAAATCCCGCTTGTCAGCCAACGATTCTACTAACACTACGCGTTCTCTACCACATAAATCTAACCCTAGGTACTCAACTATGGGTATTGCCGAGGACACCCCTCGTCAATTGGCGCCGTCTGTGGGAAGAGGTAGTGTTGGATCCACGGTTTCGCTGGTTCCTTCGTCAAACGGCAACTCGCCGACCACATCCGCAAACGGCAACTCGCCGGTAAGCTCGACTAACGTTGGTTCCACAGTCGATCACTCGCCAGCTCCAGAGATCGCATCACCAAAAAGAATCAAACCATACTCGCCAGAAGCTCAAGAGGCCTTTGCCAGCCTCGACTCAGGTTTGGATTTAATTGTTGGAAAACACAATTTTTTCGTCGACAAATTTGGTGTGCAGGACTTGACCGACCCAATCGCGACTGAGGCGCTCGAGGCTCCGTCGACAACGATCGCTTCGCCAACAGGCATGGAAGCTGCTTCGTCACAGATCGACTCGATCTCACCGCTAGGGTCTCCGGCCTCATCCATGTCAACACGGGAGTTCAACGAACTCATGGCGCAAGAGATCCTAGATGATGAGGTACAGTCTACCTATCAAGTTGGCACAGTCGAACACACCGATTCACTCGACATGGTCCTTGACTACATGCAATCTGAAGACGCAAACGACAGCATCTGCCTTGCTGATTTCACCGGCCTAGTAATCCAGATGGATCACGAGCTCTTATCCAACAATGAAGACAACCCTGAGCAGTTACTCGAAACACGCGTTGATACCGACGCCCAGATCAGCAAAAGCAGCAACTCTGACATGAGCTTGGACGATGAGTTCGAGTCCATGACTGGCATCGACAGCACGTACACATGTCCTCCGGTCATACCCCGTCAGGTCTACGTCGCGTTCAGCGCAGAAGCCTCGGCAGCAGCAGCCAGTCGAAGGCCCACGGAATTCCTGTGCACGGTAAAATTACCAGATGGTGTATCAACACTGACTATCATAGCCGAGATGGCGTCAAAAGTGGATAAAGTCATCAAGGAGTGTACAATGATGCCAGCAGACGCAACCCCAGAGGAGATGATGGCCTACAACTACTTCAACTGGCAAGAGACGATGCGCCTAAAGCAGTACAGAGCAACACTTGAGGAACGCAGAAAGCAAGCTAGTATCTCGAGTGTGCGAAAAAGGCAGCTATCCCTCGGCTCCACAGGTGGGACAGAGCCCAGGCACAGATCGAGGTTTGCAAACCTCCCAGAAGGAGAAAGATCAGGAATCACTCGCAACCTAGAACACTCGTTCATGACGCTGGACGCAGAGGGAGTGCTAGTACCCAAGACAGCCGAAGGTGCCTTGCACTCAATCGGAGCTTACCTGAAGGCAACAGCACCTCCAGTGGGCAATCCGGCCGCAGAGGCACATCAACAGCAGATAAAGGCGCTCGCACTCGCAGCAAAAGGACTCCAGACAGGGAAAAACAGAGAGCGCAGCAGGAGCCGCTCACGGCACACATCGCGAGATCGTCGCAGTCGCAGCCCTCACAGGAGCAGCGCAAGAAGAGACTCAAGTCGCCGTCGATCACGGAGCAGATCCAGAAGATCTGACAGCAGCGACTCAGATGACAATCGCGACACAGGACCCTGCGGAGCTCGATGCTTCACTCGACGCATCTGCGAGGCCAGGATGCCCAAAAAGTTCGGGCTACCAACAACGCCAAAGTTCAACTGCAGGCAAGAGCCATCAGGCTGGCTCGAGGACTACAAGCTAGCAGTCGTATGTCAAAGAGGAACAACTACAACAGCATTACAATACATACAGCTGATGCTCGAGGGCACAGCTCACGACTGGCTCAAAGCTTTACCCGAAGCATCATACGACACCTGGGAGCACTTCCGGGAGGACTTCATCAAATATTTTGACCCTCTGTGCGAACGGCCTAAAACATTTGAACAGCTAAGGGCTTGCACACAGAGGTCTGACGAGACGCTTAGAGCATACATCCGCAACTCAGTAGGCACAATCTCCGAGGACAGAGCTATGGATGTCTTTACCCAGGGAGTCTTTAGAGAGGCACTCGGTCGCCAAAAACCAAAGACCATGGTCGAGCTCATGAAAATAGCAACCGAGTGGGCAGATGGAGAAGATTCCGTGAAAGCAAAACGCCCAGTCTCCCCGCGCGATCGCGAGGATCGCCGAGATGGTCGAGATTACCGCGATAGCTACAGAGATGATAGACGACGCAAATGCAAAAATCGTTACAACGATGATGATAGAGTAAAATTCATGGCGGCTGGTTTTTCCAACAACAGGATAATCAAGCCAGAGACGACAGACGACCAGATGAGCGTCGTGACAGTCGAAACGAAAATCGCCGCGATGGACGAAGCGATGACCGTCGCGACAGTCGAACCGACGGTCACCGTGACAGCAGAGACCGCGACCAGCGCACTGGCAACTACAGGAGGCAAGAGTGGCGCAGACGCACAGACATGCGGCCAGAAAGGACATTCGAGGAGAAGATGGATGACTATTGCAGATTCCACCTATTCAAGGGAGACGATGGAAGGTTAATCTCCAATCACACCATGAGGAATTGCATGGAATTTTACCAAATGGGATGGACTACATGATGAAAGTCAGAAGGGTTGCACCATAGACTGTTCAGCCAGTGCCTGCCACAGCGCCACCAGCACAGCCAGTCCCGACACTCTCAGCTCCACCACAGCGTAGTTCAGGAAGCCAAGTCGCAGGAGCCATACACCACATACCACAAGTAGCATAAGATCAGTACCCGAAGCCTCAGGGATAGATGTACATGATCCAAAAAGGGCGTCCCTCTATCAGGCAGAAGAACTTACACACTCGACATGTCAATATGGCAGTCATGGCGCCACCAGCCGTGCCAGAATTCCTGAGGGGATCCAAGACTCCAATCACATTCACACGGGAGGACCATCCACCATCAGTCTATCGACCAGGTCACGCAGCCCTGGTACTCGACGCCCAGATTGGTGGATACGCCATGACCAAGGTCTTCATGGACGGAGGCAGCGGCATCAACATCATCTTCGCCGACACGCTACGCCGGATGAACAGGTCAGTCGAAAACTTACCCGAGTCCACAAACACCTTTCATGGTATTGTTCCAGGCAAAGCGGTTCTCCCAAATGGCACAATACAACTCGATGTTAAGTTTGGCGATGCAAGTCACTTCAGAACGGAATCGATCGAGTTCGAAGTCGTCGACTGGAAGTCACAGTACCATGCCATACTCGGATGCCCGACGTTTGCCCGATTCATGGCAGTACCGCATTATGCGTACCTCAAGTTGAAGATGCCAGGACCCAAGGGAGTCATCACAGTCAATGGAAATTTCCAAAGATCCGACGCTTGCGACCGAGATTTTAGCAAGATCTCGGAGATGTTCAGTATGGAGCAAACTTTTGCATAACTCTCTCTCACCAATGATCACACACTCATGCGTGAGCATAAGAAGCAAGCAGGGCGTTCAGCGCCACGGATGACATAAGGAAGCACCAAGTCCACCCGACTGATCCATCAAAGACAGTCAGGGTGTCCACAAGCCTACCTCCCGCATAGGAAAGCGCGCTCATTGAATTTCTCCGTGAGAACTAGGATATATTTGTATGGTGTCCAGCTGACATGCCAGGTATTCCCAGGAAATTCGCCGAGCACTCTCTTCAACTTACTCCAGGCGCTAGGCCAGTTAAGCAAACAACACGTCATGTCTCCGGTCCCAAAAGGGAAGCCATAGAAAAAGAAGTCGACTGGTTACTCAAAGCAAACTTCATTCGAGAAATCATGAAATCAGATTGGGTGGCCAACCCTGTGCTCATCGAGAAGAAGAAAACAACAGCACTTCGAATGTGCATAGACTTCACAGGGCTTAACAAGTGTTGCCCAAAGGATCACTTTCCACTTCCACGAATCGATCAGATCATCGACTCCACCGCAGGATGCGCACGTTTATCCTTTCTGGATGCATACTCGGGGTATCACCAGATACGGATGAAAGTCGAAGACGAAGAAAAAACAGCGTTCACAACTCCACTCGGAGTATATTGCTACACCACAATGCCCTTCAGGCTCAAGAACGCAGGTGCTACGTACCAGCGTATGATGCAAAACTGCCTGAAGAAGCAAATTGGTCATAATGTCGAAGTGTACGTAGATGACATAGTTATCAAGTCAAAGGAGGAAAGCACATTACTCGCAGATCTACGAGAAACCTTCGACAATCTCAAGAGTTACAACATCAAGCTCAATCCAGATAAGTGTACATTCGGTTTTCCAGCCGGAGAACTCTTGGGGTACTTGGTGTCAGCACGCGGAATAGAAGCAAACCCGAAAAAGATACATACTTACCATGCAAAGGCCTACAAAGCTTTATGAGATGCAGCAGTTAGTAGGACGAGTGGCAGCACTCGCTTCATCAGCAAGCTAGGCGAAAAGGCGCTTCCACTCTATAGACTGATAAAGAAGGCGGATAAATTCAAGTGGACAGACGAAGCTGAAGCAGCCTTCGTCGATCTCAAGCGGATCATTACAAATCCTCCAATACTAGCAGCACCCACAGAAAAGGAACCCTTCTACATGCATGTCTCAGCTACCAATCGAGTGGTGAGCACGGTTCTGGTAGTCGAGCGCGTGGAGGAGGGAAAAGCTCAAAGTGTGCAGAGACCAGTCTACTACGTCAGTGAAGTCCTATCCCCGTCCAAACAGCAGTTGTCGCAACAGTGGAACACGGGGTTCCCCTAATGCTGCCAAAATGGGTCCACCGCCTATGGGCCCAACACGAAGATGGACAAGACCAAGACACGAAGCAAAGCTGGCGGGCACCCCGCGAGCCAGCCAAGTATGCTGGGTGCAGAGGACCCCGGGCTCCCTCGTACCCCGGAAGAGCAAGAAGACCCCGAGACCCCGGCAGAGCCGGACTCGCTCTCGGGTACCAGGCTGTACCCGACGAAGTTAGGACTTCTACCGCCCTCTAGAAGATGGTAGAAGAACCCAGAAGACTTGGGAAGCAAGGCGTAGGCAGGGGACACCACCTGCGGTGTGCCAGCCCTTTTCCTACCTCGCTTTCCCCTAAAAGGCGGGGATCTCACTAAACCGGAGGAAGATACTTGGAGGAGGAGAGGCCACGTCTCCACCTCAACCACGGATAGGGGGAACTTCCCGCCAAGACCCCCTCACGCTCCTCGCATGACCTTAGTGGCATCCCCTTGTCTATAAAAGGAGGACCAAGTCATGGCGAGGAGAGGAGGATGAGAAGACAAGTCCAAGGCGAGACCCAAGCAAGAGCAAAGCAATCCGTAGCTTGGGCAGGGAAGAGAAGGGAGGTGATCTCCTCAGGGCTAGGATCTGCCCTGTCTTCTTCCTCTGGCCAAAACCCTTCCCGGGGTACCTCGCCGGAGACTCCTTTGTAGCCACACCATGGTGCTTCCATCTATCCAGACATGCAGGAGTAGGGCTGTTAGCCTTCGGGCGGCCTGAACCTGGGTAGATCGTTGTGTCCTTTGCTTGCTTGCCATCCACGCAGAGAGAGAGAGAGAGAGAGAGACGGGGAGCTCGCCGATGGTACTTCTCCGGGAGACGTCTTCCAGCCTCCTTCGCGCCCCTACCGAATCTACAAAGGGGGTGTCCTTCATCCCCGGTGTTCGTCCTTCGTGACACGACATCTGGCGCGCCAGGTAGGGGGGCGCAAGCGCTAGATCCGTCTACATCTCGCGCCGTGGCGAGTTCATCTTCTTCATCAAGATCTGCTTCAAGTTCTCCTTCGTCGGAGACGCTGTCTACGCCGAGCTCGTCATCCGGTACAAGTACTACTTCGAGCTCTTCGTTCGTCATAAGATCTCCTTCAGGCTTTCCCTTTGCAATTGAGCATGACGCGGAAGAGGAAAGGGAAGGCCGCGATGGAGTTCTTACGGTACCCTGGCCTGGGCTTTGTCCTGGAAGAATCCCCTCGTCCACCAGTAGAAGGCCGAACTTATGGAATCCAGTTCATCCCGCCAGCCGCATACGTCAGCCCGTTGGTCAGCAAGGAAGAGCCCGAGGAAGGTGCCCATGGCGATGAGATCTGCCTGCTTCCATGGACGCATGGAGGCGAGGAGGGACCTCGTCCGGATGAACAGACCTCGGCACCGCTCCCGAAGGAAAGCGACCTCAACCAGAGCAAAGAAGAGGAGCTTCCATCAACAGGTCTGGACGCGTACACGCCACAGGAAGTTAGCATCCCTCCTAGGAAAGATGGTAAACCTGGGGTCTGGTGCGTGTACCATAGGTCGGATAGGCATAGCTTGGAAGATTGCCGGCAATTCAATAACAACATCCAGCTAAGGCAAAAGAATGGAGATTGCTATACTTGCGGGGAACCTGGACATATCTGCCGTGACTGCCCCCTCAACCCGAGGAAGAAAGCTAACTCCGGAGCGCGGTTGCCTCAGAAAGGAGTACCTCAAAGGGGAAGATCTTTTCAGACTTTCTCAAGCGTTTCCACGCAGACTGACGACCTTTTGGATGGTTACCCGTCAGTCCCCCTGCAGCCTACACAAAGCACAGCATCCATCTGGGATCAGGCCTTTGCCCCGGGAGACGCTCTCAATGGATAGTGGGACGGGTCACGTGGTGACCATTCAAGCGGGGCCGTGTGCGCCTCCCCAAAAATACTGGATTTCTAGGTGGGCAGCTGCTAAGGAGCATAAGTCAAGCGACGTTGAAGCCACGGAGCCGGCATCTCCACCGTGTCAGTAGGGAGTCAAAATAGCAATTTTGGGTTTCTTTTCTTAAGTCCTAGCCAGTGAGAACGTGGCAAGTTTATGGATAATCTCGTGGTTTTTCTCTGACGTCTTTCGGGAAGCAATCTAAGTAGGTCTCCGGACCGACTCTAGCCAGCAACGAAGGGTCCCCGGACCGGCTCTAGCCAGCAATGAAGGGTCCCCGGACCGGCTCTAGCCAGCAACGAAGGGTCCCCGGACCGGCTCTGGCTAGCAAGCAAGGGTCTCAGGACCGGCTCGGGCCAGCAACCGAAGGTCTCCGGACCAGCGTCCCCGGTACGCCAGCCAAATGAGTCACCCGGATGTCGGCTTCCGGGTCCCAAAGGAACAAAGCAAGGGTCCCCGGACAGGCTCTGGCCAGCAAAAGTGTGCCTAAGAAAGGCACACCGGGTCAGACCCGAGGTAGGCTATCTCGGTTCAAGACTCTGTTCCTGCAGAAATGAGCAGACAGAATAGATTTGCGCTTGAAATACAGCGTAGAAGACCCGCCGTGACAGCTGCACATCTAAATACCGAGATAGCCAAGGGATTCTGCGAATAAAGCTAAGTGCCTTTACCTGAGCTGCGTTGTTTTTCTTTCTGCTTTGGCTAAAACGAATGCGGGCGTAAACCTGGGGCAGCGCCTTCGCAACCACCGTTGTCCGTTTCCCTCTGGCAGCGGGGTTGTGGGCTGAGGTTCGTGCGGTCAGGAGCGATGGGTCTTTTGGGGGGTCACGCCTTGTTTATGCGCTCTAGAATTTCTAGAGGCACACGGCTGGTTAGCACTCCGGCCAAAGGGTCCTCCCTGATTGCTTCAAGCCTCCATGGGCATAATAAGGACAATGCAACTTAAGGAAAGGATTTGTTACAGTCAAAAGCATACAGTTTTCTAATAAAGCCCATTGGCGGTACAAAAGCGCAGTTCATGGTCCACGACCTTGCCTGTCTATGTGTTTCAGGAGGCACGGCAGCTCACGGGTCGTCCTCGCGGGAGAAGCGCTTCATGATCTCCTCCACCTTGTCAACAACCTCTGGAAGAGGCGCCTCTCTAGGGGTGGCGTTGTCCATATCCTCCACCAAGGAGAGGTTCGGGTGATGACGCTGAAGAGCTGCCACAAGCTGAGTCACCGCCTGTCGCGCCGCCCTTTCTCCTGCCAGATGAGTAGCCTGGCTTGCGTGTGATCGAATCTCGCCAAGGAGCTCCACGATGCTCCTAAGGAACGCCGGATAAACCTTGAAGGTGCTAGAATGGCCGCTTGTGATGACGGGAGGACGAGTCGTTACCAGTCCCCTCAGCTCTTGGACTATCTTCTCCGCCAACGCGCTCATCACTGGAAGAAGGTCCAGGAGGTCACGCTTAAAGTTTGCAGCTTTGACCTGCTCCTCGTTCACCTCCTTCAACTGCTTCGTCAGCTCTTCATTACGGGTCCAGGCAATCTGCGCTTGGGACTGGGAGGTTTCAGCAGTTTCTTTCACCTGCACGAGTTTTGCCCTTGCTTCTGCGAGCTCTTTTGGTGCGCCCCAAAGGGCTCTCACGGTCTGCCACGACCTCTTTCACACGAGCAACCTCATTTGCGAGACCCTCTGCACGAGAAGTTTCCTGGTCCCTCTCTTTCCTGGCCCTATCAAAGACGGCGCGGGCCTGCAGTTGCCTCTGCCTCTCCTCGGAAAAACTCCGCTCCAGTCGAGAGATCTCCCGATTCAGGATGGAGATCCTGTCATTCCTGGCTATGATTTCCCTCCGAGCCCAGTTATCGGCATTCGCCATGCCTTGTTCCAAGCGATCTTTGCTCTGATTCGCTTCCAGGCGATACAGCTCAATGTTCTCCCAGCACTTGGCCTCAGCTTTCTCCAGCTCCGACAGCCGAGCTTCTAGTTCTTCTTCACGCCTAGAGACTCGTCGCTCCCGGGCGTCAAGAAGTTCGTCTTCCACGACAAGCCCTTTTTCCTTGGATTCAAGGGCTTCTGCTTCAGCCGATAGCTTCTGCTCCTAGGAATTCAGGCTGTCCTCACGACGGGATGCGGCGTCCCCCAGTTGACGCAGCTGAGCTTCAGCGAATACCAGAAACTCACTGGCATTGGAGAATTCCTTGAAGAACCTGGGACCAGCCTCGCTGCTCCCGGGGTTGTCCTGGGCCGGCTATTTTCCCGGGTTCCCACTCCGGGGGAGGACCTCAGCAGAGCAAGGACCAGAAGGCTCCCGGGGGTCCACGTCGTGTTTTTCCCCGGGGGCTTTAGGGTTTGGAGTCTCCCCCGCAGGAGCCTCCTGAGGAGTGGCCTGAGGGCTCACTTGTATCTCGCCAAACCCAGGAATTGGGGAAGTTTCCCCAGCACCCTCAGCTGCTTTCAGGCCCCTCCTTGGAGTTGAAGCATGACTCGGGGGCTCAGAAGCGTCTCCAGTCTGGGCTCCCACCTCGACATCCGCATTGGTGTCATCATTACCACGGGCGCGCTTGCTGGTGCACTCAGGCGACTGACTCATGCGCACGACCAGGAAGAAACATTAGAGTAAAGTCACAGATAAACCTGGAGCCCAAGGTCAAGGGTCACGGATGAAAAAGCTTACCGGCTTCTTCTCTTTGAGCCAAGGAAGCCCCATCTCCTGTCCAGCAGGTCCCCGAAGACTCCGGGCAACTGAACAGGCCTCAGCGCACTCTGTTCACAGGACTCCTCGCTGATTTTTGGAGGAGGAATTCTCACTGATTGCGAAGTAGAGCCTTTCCCCGCCAAAGAACCAGAAGAAGCTGACTGCTCCGACACACCAGCACCGACAGAAAGATCCACCCCACGAAGGGGCTGCGCGAACCCCTGCTCCCAGCACGGGCTTCCGGGTGCGAATCCTCGTCTTCCCCGTCAGAGACGCCAGGGTTTTCCAGGGAAAAGTTCCCGCGCGCCAAGTCAGATGCACTCAGGCCCGCCCCGATTGGGCCGCAATCCCTGGGCTGTGGCTGGGCTCTATCTCGGTGGTGCCCTCCAAACCGTACTCGTTGCACCGGGACATGGAGACCACGACCTCGTCAGCATAAGGATCCTCGAATAGAGGCTGAACACCTTCAGGAAGGCCGGTCGCCCCCCAGGGCAGCAGCGCCCCCACTATCTTCGTCCAGTTTTTCTCCGGAAGGTGAAACCTTGACAACGGCGCGCTGCTCCTCGTAAGATTGATCTCTCACACGGGCTGATCCCTGAATTGCAGGGGAGCAATCCCCCGACGAAGAAAATCTGCTGCAATCATAGAGCAGGTTACCCCTCTTTCTCGAAGGAAAGTCAGCCTGTCAACAACAGGAGCTAGATCCCCATCCTGGGGGCTTTTCTCTTTGGAATGCGCCAGGTGCTGAGCCGGGGAGCTCGGGATCGACAGGTGAGCGTTGGTCCCATCCGCTTGGACAAGATACCATCCTCTCCTCCATTCCCCATGGGGATCTGCCACAAACATATCTGGATACTGGTGAGCAGCGTCATCCCGGAGATGGAAAGTAACTCCTCCAGCAATCCACTTGGACCTGCCCAAGCGGGGACGAAGAAGTGACGAAACAGAGCCACTGATGGCCTGACGCCGACAAACGCCTCGCAGGCATAAGCAAAGACGGCAAGGATCAGCACAGCATTGGGGTGCAAGTGCATCGCCGCCAGACCATAGGCCTCCAGGATGGCCATGAAGAACTCCGAAAAGGGCGGGAGAAGGCCCATCTTTGAGAAAACATGAAAGGTAGTTACCCTGTCAGGTCACCCTTCCTCCCTTCCGGGATACACCGCCACTTCAGCTCCACGAAAGCGCGAAGACAACGTGTTGCGAATACGGCTCATGGCCGTCTCGCCGGTGAACCTGCTCGGGCTTTGCAGTGCCCGGAAACCCTTGACGAGGGTTGAACACCGGCGGGAGAAGCCGTCGTCGCCCTTCTTGCAGCCGCGGACTGACTCACCTTCGCCACCGCCCGCCGAATATGCTTGGGTGCCATCGGATTGCAGCAAAAGGGGAGATCTAGGGTTGCGGCGATTGGGGCGAGAAGAAGAGGCGACAGATTCGGGAAGAGGAAGTGGAGGTTGAAGGCAATGCGATTTTGGGGCCGAGTGCGGAGTTCTGGAGGCAATGGCGGCGGAACCGTCAAATCGAGCCAGCAGAATACCCCACGCATCATGTCGCGGCCCCATTACTCCGACGGGCGTGGGGATCGTTGGATGCACAGCCGAGTCCAAGCCTGCACGAATCGCAACGGTCGGGATGATTCGGTCAAAAGGACTCGGGGGCTCGCCTCTACTTCGACCCGGCGGACCCCACTCGGCAGTCCAAGGAGGCCAGGCGCCGGGACCCACTTTGACCTCTTTATGTCATGGCCCCGGTAGCCGCTGAAGCAAAGCCGCTGGGACCATGCCCGGGGCTACTGTCGCATCAGTGGAACACGGGGTTCCCCTAATGCTGCCAAAGTGGGTCCACCGCCTGTGGGCCCAACACGAAGATGGACAAGACCAAGACACAAAGCAAAGCTGGCGGGCACCCCGCGAGCCAGCCAAGTCTACCGGGTGCAGAGGACTCTGGGCTCCCTCGCACCCCGGAAGAGCAAGAAGACCCCGAGAGCCCGAGACCCCGGCAGAGCCGGACTCGCTCTCGGGTACCAGGCTGTACCCGGCGAAGTTAGGACTTCTACCGCCCTCCAGAAGATGGTAGAAGAACCCAGAAGACTTGGGAAGCAAGGCGCAGGCAGGGGACACCACCTGCGGTGTGCCAGCCCTTTTCCCACCTCGCTTTCCCCTAAAAGGCGGGGATCTCACCAAACCGGAGGAAGATACTTGGAGGAGGAGAGGCCACGTCTCCACCTCAACCACGGAGAGGGGGAACTTCCCGCCAAGACCCCCTCACGCTCCTTGCATAACCTCTGTGGCATTCCCTTGTCTATAAAAGGAGGACCAAGTCATGGCGAGGAGAGGAGGATGAGAAGACAAGTCCAAGGCGAGACCCAAGCAAGAGCAAAGCAATCCGTAGCTAGGGCATGGAAGAGAAGGGAGGTGATCTCCTCAGGGCTAGGATCTGCCATGTCTTCTTCCTCTGGCCAAAACTCTTCCCAGGGTACCTCGCTGGAGACTCCTTTGTAGCCACACCCTGGTGCTTCCATCTATCCAGACATGCAGGAGTAGGGCTGTTAGCCTTCGGGCGGCCTGAACCTAGGTAGATCGCTGTGTCCTTTGCTTGCTTGCCATCCACACAGAGAGAGACGGGGAGCTCACCGACGGTACTTCTCCGGGAGACGTCTTCCAGCCTCCTTCGCGTCCCTACCGAATCTACAAAGGGGTGTCCTTCATCCCCGGTGTCTGTCCTTCGTGACACGACATCTGGCGTTCTAGGTAGGGGGGCGCAAGCGCTGGATCCGTCTACATCTCGCGCCATGGCGAGTTCGTCTTCTTCGTCAAGATCTGGAGCGCCAGGAGGAAGCTGCAAAACAGGCCGCTGGCTACGAACGTAGGCCAGGGCAACATTTGCTCCAAGGACAACCCTTTGAGTTATCACATCCCGAATCGCATCTGCATACTGAAAAAGATCCACCAAGGCATGAATCCCCTGTGGCTGCGGCCCAGTGGGAAACAGGTAGTGGTTGATGCGTAGGAACGCCGCCCTGCATCGCTCGAGTAGAATGGCGCCGTGAAATACTCGATCTTTCAGAGTAGCAAGTTTGTAGGCGCGATACCTGTCCAACCAGAAGTGCTGGCGCCTAGTTGTGGTATCCTCAGTCGCGTTATCCAAGCGTTCATTGACACGTTCCTCTTCTTCTTTGAAGCTACGAACAAAAACTGCAAAAGGCAACTCGAGTAATTAAAACAGAGCTGCCACAATTTATGCATCAAGGAAGAAGGATGATCCTTACCATCGAGTTGACTATTCACGATCTCTATTTCGCCAAGTACATAATCTTCTCGTTGGGTGGCAAAAGCGGGCATGCCCTTGAGTATTTTCAATTCAGTTTGGGCGTTTTTCAGGTCTTGTTCCAGTTTTACCACCCGCTTCTTCGCAAAAGCTAGTACCCTGGCGTCATTTCTTACTTGAGCAGGTGATCGAGTATCAATCCAGGGTTGGGAGGACTCGGCCGATTTATGATCAACTGGCTATCAAGATCATAAGCATAAAAATTCAAAAAATGATACAAATCAAAGTGATGCAAAAGTTGGCAGGTAAACAGGAATAGGTACATCATGGCATTCATTTGCATAACAAAGTAAGCAAAAAGTGCTCACATGCTCAGTCCAGGAAGAAGTCTTGGAAGTTGAAGGACCCGCATCTAGAGCAGAAGCAGATGCCGTCCTGCCTGCATCAGTCGCTCCAACCACAAGAGTGGTTTCGGCGGTATCAGGAATGGCCTGGGGCGGAACCACGACGGGTTCTTCTGCGACTGGTGGTGAGCGCAACTGCTCATCACCAGTACTGCGAAAATAATAATAAAGGGCATAAGGGAAGCATTAGCAAACGTAATGCAGATACATAGGGATCATAAAACATACCTGTGCTCGTCTTCATCTGAGTCCGGTTTAGCTCCAATGGGCGGGCCTCCAAAGCTCAGAGGTTTATTCACAGTCGGAGGAGGGCAGGACGCCAAAGGAGAGATGCTCAGAGGAGCGCTCCTAGCGGGTGGGGAGGTGCCGGAGTCCTCATCATCTTTTTGCTCTGCACCTCCCGACTGAGAGCTAGAAGCTTCTGGACGGAGCAGACGACAGTGCTTAGTTGCAGGCTTAGTCGCAGACTCACCATCCTTCTGCACCTGATTCACCTCTTCGGTTTCGGCTTCCTCTGTGGCAGAAGTGTTCGCTGAAGGGGGAGATAAGGTGGCTTTCTTCCCCTCATCTAGCAAAGCTACCTCTTCGGTAGGACCAGACTCAGGGAGAGGAGGAAAGGTGGAAGCAGTCGAATGTCCCTAAACAGAAGAAGAAAACGATACTCAAAAAGGTATAGACACTAAAAGCAGAGGATAGCAAAACTCGAAAATAAAGCAAAGTATTGCGCAATTACCTCAGGAAGAGCATTGTTCAAACCATATGGAGCGTGTGGAAAGTTGAAGTTGATCGTTTCGTCGGCCTTGATGCTGGTGATTCCCTTCACATGAGTGTCCAGCTCATTAGGCGATAACTCCACAGCGCTCATCCTGCTGGCATCGAGTGGGCCTTTGTATCGCCACAAAGGGTTGACTCGGAGATGAAGGGGCCACACTCGCAGCTTGACAAAAGTGTTGATTAACTAAACACCCGTGACGGTGCCGAGTAGCTCACTAACTCTTGTCAAAAGAGGCGCAACCTCCTCTTTCTCCTCAGTCGAGAGGGAGTGCTCCCAAGCCTTCATCTTCAGCAGAGGCTTCCCAATCGAAAATGGGGGGAGCACATCTTGGTCGACGCTGACGTAAAACCACTTGTTCCTCCAGCCTTGTGCTGAGTCGACTGCCCTCAGGTTGAAGTAGTGGCAGTCATTCCGCACCTGGACCCCAAACCCACCGATAGGGCATGGGCGTCCACCTCTGCACATGTGGCGCACTTGGAAGATGGACTTCCACAGTGCCCAGCTAGGGGACACCCCCAAAAAGCACTAGCACAATACCATAAAACAGGCAATGTACAAAATACTATTGGGAGTAAGATCGTGAATCTGCACCCCGTAGGCGTCCAGCAATCCACGCACAAAATCGTGCAGAGGAAGAGAGAAACCGCGCGGAAGGAACTCCGCAAAGCAAACGCGTTCATCAGCGCGGGGTTCAGGAAGTACCTCCCTATTCGCCGGAGCACGGGCCGCGACCTGGTCCGCTGACGGCAGCAATCCTTGCTGGCGATACGACGCCGGTTTCTTCTTGGTGACGGTGAATCTCACCCAACCACTGGAAACCTTCTTCAGAGCGGCGGCGGGATTCGCCGTGGAGGCCGCATCTCCTTTTCCTTTATTCCCCGTATCGGTGCCAGAGGAAGGGGCGGTGGCTGATCAGGTGCAGATTTATAGGGTGGTTTGTGTTATCATCTCCACAGGGATCAACAAGGTTATGATGTTGCTAAGGGTTGGCAGAAGCAAAACCAAATCTTCAGGTTTTTAGGTTTCCCACAAGAAAGTAAAGGTTTTTACTGAAAAGGGTTTAAGAACTAGGGTTCAGAATTTAACTTGCAGGTTCTTGGTTGTCAATCAAGACCACTGCAAGGATCCAAGCAAGGTTTAGACAGGGAACAAGATTTACTCGAACAACTTGCAGAGACTAGTCATGCAAGCTAGGGTTTTTAGCAGGTTTTAAGACAGGAGAAAAATGAATAACACAAAGATCACTGCTTTCTGGGTTGTCAGGCCAGATCACGAGTGAGTTAACAAGCAAAGGGAGGCTAGGGACAGAATTACATCACTCAGTGTGCAGGGACTAGCCTTACACACACAGATCAAGACACACAGCAGGCAAAACATGCAAATATTCAGATAAAGCAAAGAACTGTGTCACTCAATTCACTGCAGTAACGAAATATCACAAGCTCGACTTGCAGATGGATGATCTACTAGTTTCACATAGGAGTATACAAGAAAGTGGAGAGAGAATCTTTGGCTTTAGCTCACATAAGACTAGTCGAGGCAGAGGAAATAGAGGGGTGGAAGAAGAGTTGCAGATCATGAGCTTCTGATCACCAAGGTCTTGTACTTCTTCTCCTGATCTCCTCGTTCATCATGTTCTTCTTGTTCTTGCTCTGGTTCTTGGAGTTCTTGGTGTTCTTGGTCTCGAGTTGGTGGTGAAAAGGTGTAGTGGAGGCTGAGGGAAAAGGTGGAGTGGAGTGGATGGTGG
Organism: Poa pratensis; assembly: GCA_947311845.1. NCBI lineage: Eukaryota > Viridiplantae > Streptophyta > Magnoliopsida > Poales > Poaceae > Poa > Poa pratensis. The sequence continues at coordinate 105,390,771 of CAMZMU010000052.1, forward strand.
ATTAGCGAGTGAATGGGCGAGTGTGTGTCGAGCGAATGGGCGAGAGAGAGACTCTGTGGTGGTGGTGGTGGTGGCTTTATATACCTTTTTTCCATTTGCGGTGGAGGTGTGGTACGAGTTGATGGAGAGGGAAGCTTCCTCCTTGGCCACAGCTCACAGTGCACGTGGCATGTTCCTCCTTTTTCACCTTTTTGCCTTTTGCGGTTTCCTTGATCTCCAAGTTGATATTCTTTTCCTCTTTCTGATTCAAACTCATTTGAATTCCATCTTATCTTCTTGTCTTGGGTGTTGCTTCGAATGGTGATGAAGAACTCGAGTTAACTAACAGAAATCTCTGTCAGTTACTGTTCACTATCTGGCATGGAGATGTTCTTCAGTTTCTGGCTTGGATTGCTCTTGTTGACCATGTCCAACTTCTCTGCTGCATTGGAATGAGTTGAATGTTGCTTCTTGCCTCACTTTTACATTGGATCTTCTGAGATTATGTGCATTTGCGCACTGAACTGCAAAATGAGTGAAAAGCAATATCAAATGCAGATATTTGCAGTTCTGGATATAGAAGTAGTGAAGTTTTGAGGTTTTAGGTCTGTAAATTATACATATAAATGATGGTGATCAAACCCCCAGACTTAAACCTTTGCTTGTCCTCAAGTAAAGAAAATTAAATGCAAATGACAACCAGCAGGATATGAATATTGCAAGGTTCTGAAAACTTAGCAGTTCATTCTAATTGGATTCAATGCAGTTCTGTTTACTATTAGAGCAAGTGCTAGTTTGGAAACAAGTTTCAAATAGCAGAATTTAACCATTTCTAAGTTCAAATGCTTGGGATTAGTATGATAAGACAATTTGCATAGAAATGGAAAGTAAATGATCCAGAAAATAGCCAAGATGCAAGGATGCATGCTTAGTCAGTGCTTCACCTACTACAGTTCCAGGGAACATAATAGGCTAATGCTGCAGGAATGCATGAGTTAGTTAGTTAGTGTTAGGAAGACACTTGTTTATTAGTTAGTGCGTCACAAGCTACCATCCCAGGATCATAGCTGCTAATGCCAAAATTTTGCTTGAAGATTCAGTCCACTTTTTCTAGTTAGTTGTGTCACATACCACAATCCCGAGATTGTGGTTGCTAATGCAAAAAATTATTTCCTGTTAACACATTCTCAGTTAGTGTTAGTATTAGTGCTTCACAAATCACTATCCAGAGATATTGATTGCTAATGCCAAAAACGCAAATGTGCAGAGATGGAGTTAGTAAATGGCTCTAAAATGGATCATATAGTTCAGTTTCATAGCAAATTGCATTATCAAGTATTCCACAAGCTTTGAATAGAGAAATAAGCTAATTCTGCTTTGAGAAATGGGTCTGAACATAGCCTTTGCAAGAATAATAAGTAGATACAAAACATGATTCACAACAGAATGCAATGCTATTTGATCAGAACAGAGCAAAACCATAAAACTTTTTCTGTAACAGCCAAAAAATTGCCAAATTGATCATAAATCTGAAACATGGCATACCAATATTATTGCTGTGAATGAGATATAAAAGATTGGAATGTTTCCACCTGGTGATTGCTTCTGCCTCTTGCTTCATGATATCATAACAAAACTTTCTCGACTCCCTTTTATTCAAAATCCGAAAAAAACAAAAAGAAAAACACAAACAAAACATAGCAAGTAAAAGGAAATAACAAGTACATAATATACAAAGGTACCAGGCTGCCTCCTGATGAGCGCTTGTTTATAGTCATGAGCCTGACTGTAGCTCCTTCACTGGTTCTCAGCTGCAGAGGATGCATTGGGATCATCCTCAGCTTCATCATCATTTGTTTCTTCACTTTCTTCAGTGTTCAACTGCTCTCCTGCTCTGTAGTGCTTCAGTCTCTGTCATTCACCTTGAAAGTACCATATGTTGCACTCTGTACTTCAAAAGCACCATGTCCTAGGTCTCTCTTGATGACACAAGGGCCAAACCATCTTGACTTGAATTTTCCAGAGAACAAATGCAGTTTGGAGTCATAAACCAACACTGTCTGTCCAATACTGAATTCCTTTCTGAGAATGTGCTTGTCATGCCATTTCTTGGTCTTGTCCTTATAGATCTTTGAGCTTTCATAAGCATCATTTCTCAGTTCCTCTAACACACACATCTGAAGCTTTCTTGCAGTTCCAGCTTTGCCTAAATCCATGTTCAGCTTCCTCATTGCCCACTGTGCTCTGTGTTCTAGCTCAACAGGTAAATGACATGCTTTTCCATAGACAAGCCTGAATGGTGACATACCAATAGGTGTCTTATATCCTGTCCTATATGCCCACAGTCTATCTGGCAATTTTGTTCACCAATCCCCCTGGACTTAGAAACAACTTTCTCCAGAATTTGTTTCACTTCTCTATTTGACAGCTCAACTTGTCCATTGGCTTGAGGATGGTAAGGTGTAGTTACTCTGTGGTTTCTCACACCATACTTGTTTAGGAGCTTCTCTAACTATTCATTGTTGAAATGAGCTCCACCATCACTGATCACTACTCTTGGTACTCCAAATCTTGGGAAAATGACAGTTTTGAAGAATTTGCAGACAGCTTTCGAATCAGCACTGACAGTGGGTATTGCTTCAACCCATTTGGACACATAATCCACTGCAACTAGTATATGCTTGTATCCATTTGATGATGGTAAAGGACCAACAAAATCCACTCTCCATACATCAAATAATTCTACCTCCAGAATTCCCTTCTGTGGCATTTCATTTCTTCTTGATATTTTTCCAGTTCTCTGACAGGGATCACATTGCTTGATATAATCATGCACATCCTTGAACAGGTTAGGCCAGTAGAATCCAGCTCGCGGGATTTTTGCTTGGGTCTTCATAACTCCAGCATGGCCTCCATACATGCCTGCATGGCATTGGTACATAATATCACCGATTTCTTCAACTGGCACACATCTTCTCACAATTCCATCTGCACAATGCTTATACAGGAATAGCTCATCCCAGTAATAGCTTTTTGCATCATGCATGAACTTCTTTTTCTGCTGGTAAGACATATCTGCTGGCATAATTTCACAAACCAGATAATTCACAATATCTGCATACCAAGGAAAACTAGCACTTACTGCCATTAGCTGCTCACCAGGCATTCTATCTTGTATCTCTCTGCCTTCTGGGCAACTGATTCTTGACAGGTGATCTGCTACTGAATTTTCAGACCCCTTTTTATCCTTGATTTCAATATTAAATTCTTGCAGCAAGAGAATCCATCTGATCAGCCTAGGCTTAGCATCCCTTTTGCTCACCAAGTATTTTATTGATGCATGATCTGTGTAAACAACACACTTGTGCCCAACAAGATAGGGTCTGAATTTATCAAATGCAAACACTACTGCTAGCAATTCCTTCTCAGTGGTTGTGTAGTTGATCTGAGCATCATCTAGTGTTCTGCTGGCATAGTAAATCACATGAACAACTTTTTCTTTTTTCTGGCCAAGCACTGCTCCTACTGCAAAATCACTTGCATCACACATCAGCTCAAATGGCACTGTCCAGTCAGGTGGTTGCACAATTGGAGCTGTGACCAGAGCTTCTTTTAGTTTGTTGAAAGCTTGCATACATGCTTCTATTGGGTTGCGGGGAAAACTTTAAAATTTATCCGTAACCTTACCGCCAAGATCTATTCTATGAAGGTACGTTGCACCCCACAATGCGATGATCCAGAATACTTACAAACACGCTTGCGGAAGATCTTGTGTTTGTCGAAGTAGATGTCGGTGAAGCCTGATGAAGAATCTCACGTCCACGCCGGGAGGTGAGATTGTTGTCGTACGTCGTCGTTGATGTAGACCTTGATGAAGTTGTTCCGTTGTCCAAGGAACTTACTTGCGCAAATCCCGCTCTAGCGGTATCCACACATACACCGTGTCAACCCACCCCGTGCGTTCACCGCCTAGCTACTAGCACGTGGTGAAGAGAGTCAGCCTTGCGGCGTAGTTTAGGTGGTAGATCTAATCAACTAGATTAGATCTATATGAGAAGATTAGAGACGTCTAATTCTCAACACATGAGATCTACAAGAGAGAGAGAGAACTTGCAATTGCTTGTCAAACCCTAGGGGCTTGGGGTTGCTTATAAAGGAGGCCAAGGGGTGGAGGTGCTTGGGGAAGGGGCCAAGCCCTTCCCCTTGGGCCGGCCGGCCAAGGAAGGGAGAGAGGAGTCCCTCCCCTTCCCCAACTCGGATTGGGGGGAGGAGTTGGACTCCTCCCTCCAAACCTGCCTTTCACAAACAAGGAAGGGGGGGAGGAAACCCTCCTCCACTCCAACTCGGGTTGGAGGGAGGAGTAGGACTCCTCCCCACCCGCCTCTTGCCATGTGGGGCCCACCCTGGGCCACCGCCCTTGCCACCGGGGAGGGGGAGTCCCCCCAACTCGGACTCGGCCCTCCCACACATACCATGTGGGTGTGGCTGCCTTGTGGGCCCCATGGGCCCACTTGGCAGCCCCCTTTTATTGGGCTCCAAAATAAATCCTTTATTTATATTTTTCCAATATATTAATTAAATAAATAATTAATTGTTTTGTCTAATTAATTCCTAAATGAATATTTCCTTTTACAGAAAATTCCTGGAATTAATTACTTATCATATAAGTCATATTTATATGAACCGGGATACCTAGTATCCGCCAACAAAAACATCGGAACAATATTTACTTCTTCATAAGCACTCGGATTGAATCCGCTGATGATAGAAACTATTCCTATCATCCCGGGACATTAGATGCCCGCATTCTCTCTAACTTATAATTCACCGGAACAAGTCCAGTGATATCGGAGCTACTCCGACACAATCTCATTTCCCACTAAAACTACATCTTTACTCTCGATCAAAGATTGACCTCCAGCTTAAGCGTGTGACCCGAAAGGTTCAGCAATCACAAAGTATTGTTTGGGAGCTTACCAAACAATAATCAGCAGTGGGTTAGGCATTCGTACTGGCACCTTTGTGTTGTGAATGAACAACAGAACCTGTGCGTTAACCATTACGCTTAATCCCCTTACGTACACGATACCAATGATATCTCGAGATTGAGACAATGTGCTCTAGTGTGATCAAACCCTTTGATCATAACACATATTATTCTCGTACCAATATCATTCTCTTTTCTCATTCCGTATTTATGTTGTCCCATGATAAATCACGCTTGTGTCTGGCCAGACGATTGGGTGACAACAACAATACTTGAGATGGCCTAGAGGATGTATCTCTCCATCGTCTGGAGGAGTAAGTGCCATTCTTCAACAATCTCTGTTCCAATACATATTCTAGTTCAAGCCCAAAAGCCACCTATCATAGTCCCATGTTACTGCAAGCCGTTTGATGGAAATCAAAGCTCGAATGTCAAATAAGCGGTCACAAGATATTCTCATAGCATAGGGATCTAGCCAATGATAACTAAATAGATGATCAATCGCTATTTCATCGTTGACGATTTGTCTCATAGCAAGATCATATGGTGGGTCGGTTCAGTGTGATTATCATTCCGATAATCCACTCCTATAGTTGAATGACTTATACAAAGTCCATGATCAGGAAAACACGATCATCGAGCAACAAGATAGGCTAGTCTTAGAGACAAGACTAGGAACTCTTTTTCCGTTCGTATCTCTACACGTGTATCGGAGGTTTTCCTCTTGCATACGTTGTATTTGCTATACAAGTACCCAATACAGTTGTAGCATAAAGATACAAACATTAATAATAAACATGGAGATAAATAATAAACTTAATTATTATTGTCTCTAGGGCATATCTCCAACAGCTTCATCAAACACAAACTCTACATTATGATTCAGCAAGTGTGTAAGTGGTTTTGCAATGTGAGAGAAATCCTTGATGAATCTTCTGTAGAAACCAACATGTCCCAAGAAACTGTATTCCCTTCACATTTTCAGGAGGAGGTAGTTTAGTAATTACATCTACTTTTGCTTTGTCCACTTCTATTCCTCTGGCAGACACTAAATGACCAAGCACTATGCCTTCAGTTACCAAGAAGTGACACTTCTCCCAGTTTAAGATCAAATTTTGTTCAGAGCATCTGTGCAATACTGTTGTTAGATTTTTCAGGCAAGAGATGAAATCTTTTCCATATACTGTAAAATCATCCATGAATACTTCCATGATCTTCTCAATTTGATTAGAAAATATAGACATCATACACCTCTAAAATGTGCCAGGTGCATTACACAAACCAAATGGTAATCTTTTGTAAGCAAATGTTCCATATGGACAAGTGAATGTTGTCTTGTCCTGGTCAGATGGATGAATGAGTATTTGCAGAAACCCAGAATATCCATCTAGATAGCAATAGAATTTCTGACCAGCAAGCCTTTCCAGCATCTGGTCCATAAATGGCAAAGGAAAATGATTTTTCCTAGTTGCCTTATTTAACTTTCTGAAGTCATTGACCATTCTCCATCCAGTAACTGGTCTTGTGGTTATTAATCTTCCTTCATCATTTTCTACCACTGTATAACCTCCTTTCTTAGGCACAATGTGTATAGGGCTTACCCACTCACTGTCAAAAATGGGGTAAATCATTCCTGCCTTTAGCAGTTTCAGGACTTCTTTTTTCACCACTTCTTGCATTGCTGGATTCAGTCTTCTCTGCCCTTCTCTGGTTGGTTTACTGCCATCTTCTAAGTGTATTCGGTGAGAAGATCTTCTCATCAATTCCTCTGATATCATCAATAGAGTACCCAATAACATTCTTGTACAGCCTCAATACTGACAACAAGCTTTCTTATTGTTCATTGTTCAAAGCAGAACTAATTATCACTGGGTGTATCTTTTCCTTCTCAAGGAATATGTATTTCAGATGAGATGGTAATTCTTTCAGCTCAGCTATAGAATTGTGAACTGGTTTACTAGCTTCAATTCCTACAACATCTGCATCTTTTTCACACAGAGATATTCCACACAGCTCCTGGTGATTGGGACTATGTGCTGTCACAAACACTTGTGCTTCAGGCTCTTATGTCTGCATTTCTTGTAGTGTGTCCCACACACTTTGGTCTATTACATCAATGGACTGGCATTGCTCCAGTATGTTTGGCAGGTGAGAGGCATGCTTCATGCTGAACTCAGCTTGTTCAGAACCAAACTGAAGTTTCAGAGTTCCACCTTTTACATCTATAATTGCTCCAGTTGTTGCCAAGAAAGGTCTGCCTAGTATCATGCATTCAGAATTGTCTTCCATCTCTAGTACCACGAAATCAACTGGATAAGCAAAATTTCCAACTTGTACTGGCACATCTTCTAGAATTCCAGCTGGTTTCGTCAGTGTTCTGTCAGCTAACTGCAGAGTCATCGATGTAGGCTTCAGAACTCCTAACTGCAATATCTGACTGACAGCCAGAGGTAAAACACTAACTGATGAACCCAAATCACACAATGTTGTGAATGTTCTCTTTCCAACAACACAGGGGATGCTAAAACTCCCTGGATCACCCAGCTTCTTTGGCATATAATTCAGTATGACAGCACTGCAGTCCTCTGTCAGAGCAACAATTTCTGGGTCCTCCAGGCTTCTCTTCTTAGTTATCAGGTCTTTGAATTTTTTTGCATACAAGGGAATGTGTAATACTGCATCCAGAATGGGAATTGTTATCTGAACTTCCTTCATGGTTTCCAGGAACTTAGCATACTGCTTTTCATCCTTAGATTTCTCCAATCTTCCAGGAAATGGGATTTTCTGCAACACAGGCTTTCTGATGCAGGTTTTGTTGCAGTGTTAGCTGTTTTTTCAGATTCAGTAGCAGGCTGCACTACAATTTCTGGCTCTGCCACCTTCTCTTATGGGATAATTTCTTGCCTAATTGTTTGCTGATTATGGACTCTTCTCTGTGGTGCTACATAAGTGACAGCTGGGGGTGTTTTGAGCACTGGTTCAGTGTTTATTCCACTCCTAGTTGTTATAGCATCTACAACTACAGTAGTGGATATGGCACCACACTGTTTTGGATTCTTTTCTGCTTGTGCTGGCAACTTGTTCTCAGGTTGATTACCTTGAGTATTAGAGATTCCAGCTGTTAGTTGCTGCATTGTTTTATAAAAAAGCTTAGACTGCATCTTCATTGTTTCCTGCATACCACTAAACATTTCTTTCTGCAGCCTCATCATTTCATTTATTTCAGACTTGCTGTTGCTTGTAGAAGCATTCTGCTGATTAGCTTGATTTTTTTGTGGCTGTTGTTGTTGTTGTTGTTGTTGTTGTTGTTGTTGTTGTTGTTGTTGTACTGCATATTGCCTTGAGGTCTGAAATTTTGCTGTGATGTTTGAGCATACTGTGGCTGAGCTGCTTGATGGTAATTCTGTTGATTTGCTTGAGGGTAACTCTGGTGAGCTGCATTCTTGTATGATAAGTTGGGATGGTTTCTCCAAGCAGGGTTGTAGCTCTGAGAAAAAGGGTCTTGATTCTGAGTATAATTCACTTCTGCCAGTTGGTTATTTGTGGGTACAAACAGAGTACACTCTTGAGGTGAATGCCCTTCATTACCACAAATGAGACAAGTGGCAGAAACTTGATTCACAGGCACTATTGCCTTACTGTTCTTCTCTTGCATGAGCTGAGATATCTGAGTTGTCAAACTATCAAGCTTTGCTTCCAGAGCACCCTGACCATTTGGATGAACCGTCCTTTCATTGGTCCAAGAGAAATTATGAGAAGCCATACTCTAAATTAATTCAGTAGCTTCATCTAGTGTCTTGTTCATAATTCCTCCACCAGCAGCTGATTCAACAAAAGTTTTGGTCTGTTCTGTCAGGACCTTATAGAATGTCTGCAGAATTAACCACTGTTCCTAGCCATGATTACGACACATTCTGATGAGTCCCTGATATCTCTGCCATGTATCATACAAACTCTCACCATTGTACTGCACAAATCTGGTGATTTTGTCTCTGCACTCAGCTGCTTTGGTGGATGGAAAATATCTCTCAAAGAAGGCTTGCACCAAATGTTCCCAGGTGTCTCTGCAATGAACTGGTAGAGCATGATACCATATCTTTGATGTGCCTGACAGAGAAAAGGGAAACAGTTGCATCCTTATTGCTTCAGGAGGTACACCATTGTGCTTGAGTGTATTGCAATACTCCAGGAAATTCCTGATATGCTCATGTAGACTTTCCAGAGCACTGCCTTTGAATGGATTATGCTGCACCATGTTGATCAAGGCAGGCTTGATCTCCCAGTTATTTGCCTGAATGGTAGGCATAATAACATCTGCATTCGATATCTGATCCTTGGGGATCCACAAATCTCTCAGTTTCTTGTCACCCATGTTGATTATTGCCTGTCTTTCCTATGTTTCCTCAACCGAAGACACTGAAGCTGCTCTTCTTCTTGCAAGAAAAGTTCTTTCAGGCTCTGGATCAAATGGAGCTAGAGGTGAATCTTTAGACGACTGCATCAATAGAATCCAAATACTGCATAAAGGAGATCATTTTTCCTCTACACACAGTCACAGACAAGAACTTTTATCAAGGGTTAGTGAATTAAAATCCCTAATAACAATTCTAGTTCTCAGATTACAGCACTAAAAGCATCACAAGCATCAAAATCATGCGAATTTGCTAACAGTTTTACTGAAATCACACAGTCTAGTCTACTGCTCTTTCAAAGAAACAATCATAAGTCAATCCCCGGCAACGGCGCCAATTTTGATCGGGTGCAGATTTATAGGGGGGGTTTGTGTTATCGTCTCCACAGGGATCAACAAGGTTATGATGTTGCTAAGGGTTGGCAGAAGCTAAACCAAATCTTCAGGTTTTTAGGTTTCCAACAAGAAAGTAAAGGTTTTTACTGAAAAGGGTTTAAGAACTAGGGTTCGGAATTTAACTTGCAGGTTCTAGGTTGTCATCCAAGCAAGGTTTAGACAGGGAACAAGATTTACTCGAACAGCTTGCAGAGACTAGTCATGCAAGCTAGGGTTTTTAGCAGGTTTTAAGACAGGAGAAAAATGCATAACACAAAGATCACTGCTTTCTGGGTTGTCAGGCCAGATCACGAGTGAGTTAACAAGCAAAGGGAGGCTAGGGACAGAATTACAACACTCAGTGTGCAGGGACTAGCCTTACACACACAGATCAAGACACACAGCAGGCAAAACATGCAAATCTTCAGATAAAGCAGAGAGACACACAACAGCCTTACACTGAACTGCAAAATGAGTGAAAAGCAATATCAAATGCAGATATTTGCAGTTCTGGATATAGAAGTAGGGAAGTTTTTGAGGTTTTAGGTCTGTAAATTATACATATAAATGATGGTGATCAGTGGCGCTCTGTCTCTTCTTCAGAGCCATGGCAGAAGGAGGAGTAGCAAGAAGCTGGGCAGCAGCAACAATGGAGGAAGCGCGCAAGGAAGAAGGAAAGATGGAAGCAGAGGAGGCAAATGGCAGGGTAAAGAAAATTTCGCCGGAGAGGAGATCTATACTTACCGCAGCACGCAGAAGAATCTCAGCCGTTCGTGCGGGATCTGTGTTACATGTGGCAAGCAAAGAGACCAACCGTCGTGGGCCACGCCGCCCACTACACACGTAAAACGAGGAAGTTATGATCACGCAGCGAAAGTTTCGCCGCGCCCGGTCAAATCAGAACTGAAGCGGCGTCTTCTGCGGTCAAACAGTGGCCCCACGATGATGTGTCTTGTCAAAATTCGGTGTGCACGCCAAAGGCGTCAGGCATGATGTCATCCATCGGGCAAAGCCGTGAGGCACAAATAAAGGTAGTCGAGTAATCATTCGACTGGTCTAAAATCACAAAGTTTTCAAGGTCTATCGACTAGGTTAAAAGCATACACTCGACATGCTGTCTTGTGATAGTGTACTCCCATCGGGAGCGTGTAACTTTTTTTTCTTCGACTAACATATGCAGGAAAATACGAATTTGAGATTATCCTCCATTACAAGTAATAAAGCACAATCTCGGGGGTTACTTCCATCGGGAGCGATGTCGCGCACCCGATAGATTCAAAGGCAAAAACGGCAGTCGATTAGCAACTCGACTCAGTCAAAAGCAAAAAGGTAAAAAGTCAAAAGAATTTCCGAGCTACGTCAGTCGAGCAGGTCTGAGGACCACTCCGGCAGTGTTAAGTCCTTAAAGTTTTCCGTGTCAGCAGACATGATGAAAATCCTGGCGGACGCGCTAGGTAGCAAAATTTAAACTGCAGAACGATTCAGTAAGACCTCAACGGCCTGAGTCGAGTCTCTCCAGTACGTTCCAGATTCGAGTCCGGAGACTCGAATTTGATTGAAGGCTAGTAAGGTTTTGCCCAAAAGTGCAGTTAACTGGTCTCGATCCTTCGAGTAAAACCAGGCCTACTATGTCATGATCCCTAGGCATATCATAAAGCATGGTCGAAAATCAATAAGATCATCGCGTATTTTTCACACAAATCCTCATGCTGATAAGTGCAGGAACAAAAGTATGACGTGCACTGTTGAATGAGTCCTTGCCTGATTCTTCGAGTCAGCCATGCACTCGGGGGCTAATGACGAGGATATACCAAACGGGTACCCAACCATGAGGGTACCTGGTGCACGTGATGACTAAATCCCAATTGTCAATAACCCGATGAGGCCCAGGAAAGAAGGCCCAAGACGAAGATTGTTTCCCAAGTTAGGCATAGTCGGTTATAGTTTCCTTACATGTAAAGTCCTAGTCGGTTACGTACCCGAGACCCAGCCCCTTTATAAGGGCTGGGAGGGCGCCCGATAGAGGACACGCAATACCAGAACCTCCAAACCCTAGCGAGATCCATCCCTTGCTAGACCCTTGTAACCGCAGCATATTCCACAGTCAATACAGACAGGCAGGAAGTAGGGGTGTTGCCTCAGTCGAGGGCCCTGAACCTGGGTAAATCCCGCTTGTCAGCCGACGATTCTACTAGCACTACGCGTTCTCTACCACATAAATCTAACCCTAGGTACTCAACTATGGGTATTGCCGAGGACACCCCTCGTCAGAGATTCTGTCCAAGTTTCGTCCAATTCCGAGAATATTTTCAGAATAACTTTTCTAGAATACAAAAACAGCTGAAAACAGGGGTTGGTACTGTGGCATATTGTTTATAGGTTAGTCCCAGAAAATGCATAAAAATGTTATGAAGTGTATGTGAAAGATATAATAATTGGTATAATATCAACATGGAACATCAGAAATTATAGATACGTTTGATACTTATCAAATATCTCAACGAGCATGGTTATCAATACATAGAAGTTCACCAATTTTGCTACCCAAATCACTAGCGAGTTGTCTGGACAGGAGGTAATAAGGAGCATCTTTGAATTGAGTCCAAATAGGAACAGAGGTGAAACAAACCGTCTCAGGATCATCGCCATCCTTCATCTCCATCACAAGAACCGCATCATCCTTAAACCTCCAAGGACCGCCCTTGGTGACGTGGGTAAAGTCCCCTTCCTCAGAGAATTCAAGCACGAATCTTCTGTCAGGTAGTTGGTTGGATTCAAGGTGGCCTCGTATCCTCCAAACCTTCCTCATGGAGTCGATGAGATTCTTGGAGGTGATCACCATGACAGAGAGAAAGACATCGACAGCTAGGAATCTGCCTCGTGCCGCCCTCCGCGCACTTGTCTTATTGATCACGAGTGTTTTTTTCTCCTCTTCAGTGCCCAGCTCTTGGACAAGCTCCTTCCCGCTTCGTTGGCCTGGGTAGGCCGACGCAGCCACAGCTCCCCTGTCACTGGAGCTGCCAGCTCTCCTTCCCTACGGATACGGATATTGATCTGATTCGGAACGGGTACAAATACAACAATAGACGTGTCTTATAACGAGTCAACTATCGCATGGTATTGTGATAAATCTAACTTATTATAAAGAAAAACCTCACTACGTGAAATTAATATTTTCTATCTCCAGATACAAGTTGTGCACATCACTTACTTTTGAGCCAATCACTTTTCCATGTCCCACCAACATTGATTAACTATTTTCTATCTCTACGTCCAAGCATCCACATCATCTTTTTTAGACATCCAATTTTCCACATCATTTTTTTGTTCGAGTGATAAGAGCACACATCATCTCGCTATGTAGTTACACAAGTAAAACATGTGCAACTAGAACACGGGAATTACTTTCACCCGTGAACTTTGTTAATTATTTTCAATGATATGAAAATCATATAATTGTTATACGAAATTATGTGCTTTTCTCTATGTATTCACTAAAAAAACTAGAATATTATGTTGAAATGTGCATGTCATCTACTTGCAAGCACTCCACAATATCCATTTTTTCAAACAATATCAATCAGATACACCTCTAGATCGTACCGATCTTTCAATTATAAACCACACGTGCATTCAATTTCTAAATTATTTTGTATAAAGTTCAGTCACTAGAAAAACCACTTTCGTACTCTTTTAGGTTGGTTAATTGACATATCATTTTAGAATTAGAAAATTGGCTAACAAAGTTTTATTCATATACGGATATGTCCATATCCAAATTTTCTTAATTATAAAAATTGGCTAAAGTTCTTCATCCTTTTTTTTAAATAAATGAAACAAAGATGATACTGAGAAGTGAAGACTGAAAAAGGAGACTCATGAAGAACATAAAAGAAATGAAGATTGGGTAAAAGAAAAAGGACTGAAGAGACATGACTGAACTGAAATCCGGTGACATGAATGTGAGAGACAGGGAATAAATTTGAAGAACTGGATACTAGGACATATCAAAGGTAAAACCACAAAATTCCAGTGGGCACCTGGATTGCGCCCTTCAATTTGTTAGCAAAGAAAGTGATATGAGGCACTCATGACAGCTAAACTTGGACAAGATAAAATCCTTAGAGCTTCAAAGTCAGATATCATTTCAGTTTCTATCGATTAGCAAAACACAAGATATGCTGAACGTAGACTCTATATATAAGAACAGTTTTACTACCAACTGTCAGACATGGAATCATCACAACCAGCAACCCACATGGTGAAGTCTAATGGAACTTCACAATTCGTGAGCATTAGAAGACATCCGGAAACCAAAACTGTCAATCGCATTCCTTTTATGCTGGGTCAAAAAAAAAGTAATGTTTGATCCGGATACCAAAACTATCAATCACATTCCTTTGATCCAGAAACCAAACCAAAACTATCAAATGCCATATTCCTACAATATTCTATTCGGAAAATACAAACTAAGAACTTTACTGATCGACTTGTTACATCTAAGTAACTAAGGTTCCTACAAAATTCAGCTGAAGCACAGGAAAAGCATAAATCACAAGGAAATATGCACAAACCAAACCAAATTAATGATGATAAATCCCAAGCCTAAAGTTGGTCACGTACAAAATCAGTAAAATTCTTATTCAGTGATTTCTGCAGGTCCAGTATGCAACGATGAGCTAAAACCTTTTAATCAGTAACCACCCAAATAATAAATTAAGCCAATACATATAGAAGTGACAAAATAGAAAAATACTACATCTTTCTTATTCCTTGAGAAACCAAATAGTGCATCTTCAAGCACCTCGTTTCTCCTTAAGAGAAAGTGGTTCTGTGTATCTGTTTCATACATATATATGCAATGAGAGCATCTCCCATGCGAGTGGTGTACAATGTCGTTTAAAATTTTGAACTCAAAGTCTCAAACATCACCGGGATACCATCCCTAGAAAAGACTGCATGTATGAGAATGGACCAGATCTTAATTACTACTATGGTCCCAAAAAAATTGGGAAACCTGACCACCTCAAGCTATCTAGTACCAGGTCAACGTTCATGACTGCATGTGAGCATGTCCACGTTCTAGCAGCGGCAGCGCGATTGACTTAAATCGATGCAAAAGGTACAGTGCTCGCTCTACAGACAAGCAGATCAGCTGTCCAGAAGGAGCCACACACACATACTAACACCCAAAACACAACTCACACATCGGGAATTATCAAGCAGAATGCTTGTTCCAAACCCAAAACAAATTACTAACAATCGGAGGAGGAAATCTGATGAGACAAATATGCAAACAGTAGCTGAAGATCTCCTGACGACTTGCAGCTTAAACTCGCAGATCCAAAGTCCCCAACACTGAAACCTCGTACAGAACAAAAATCACAGATCTAGTCTCCCGTGCACAAAGGAAGGACGCAAGTAAAGATGACCTCCGAATGAAAATGTAACATAGGAAATCAGTACGCGAAGATTAACATAGCTTTGCCTTTCAGCTGCAGGCGCATACAGATGGGAAAGCAGGCATGGAAGGCAATACCCACAAAACCCAACAAGACAGATCAGTTGACATCAAGATGCGCACAAGCTTGAGTGATCTGACAGCTTAAAATGTGACTGCTGACGAACTGGAAAACATATCTGTAGATTAGCAAAAGTGTAACTTTAACAAGTCGAGAGAAAAATAAGGTAGAGCATCTCAACAAATTCTGTTAACAGAGAAATACTCCATCTTCTAGTGTAACCTAAGCTTAATTTTGGGCTCCAAACTCCTCCTTGCTCATGAATATCGCAACCGGCTCACCAGGGGAAGGTGGATTCTTGTCCAGCACAGGAGCGTGCCTTCCAGCTTTGGCACGAGCAGCTCCATCAAATGCCGACAGGACCACGACATGCTCAAGCCCCAGCTGCCTTCTGATCAGCTCCAGGTTCTCCTCAAGAACATCTATCTCACCAAAAGGAAGCTTCAAATTAAGAGCCTGGTGACCAATGTTCCTTGCTTCATCTTTCTTGAACTTGATGAAAGGCATGCAGAGCTTCTGGACTTGTTTGAAGTTTGTTTCCCTGTCGATGAAGCAGTTCCTCAGCGCTTCATTAATCTCCTCGTCAGGGGCAAAGGTTCGTGCTTGGCTGTCAAAATTTGACTGAAGCACCCTCAAACATTGCTCTTTCCATCCATCATAGTCCTCGTTGACGTAGATCAGACCAACAGTGAGCTTGCTTTCTGCTGGAGGAGGTGCAGCTCCCTTATTGGGTTTCTTGGAACCAGACTCTTGCTTCTGAAGCAGCTTCCTCATTAAAACAATGGAGTTCTGTAAATACTTGTTCGCTCTTCTTAGAGTAGGATCCGGGGTGCCTACAACTGGCCAGCCAGCTTTTATTGCGAAACCTTCCTTCTTCAGATCTTTTGCCACACATGCTCAGCATAGTGTGGACAATCGGGGTGATAAGCTTCGTTTGGATTTCCATAAACCGCCGCAGCAACTCACAGTTCATGCCCGCCGATCCACAAGAAAGCCTGTACTCGTCTCTAGCCAGCTGTAGGTCATAGAACCCAGACTTCAGGGCATCTCTAAACATGAAGGCGTTGTAGCTCTTCTCAGTTTGTTTTACAGCAATGTTGATCTCATTGCCAAACACATGATCAGCATAAGTAGAGGGAGGACCTCCTCTCAGAGAAGATTCAGCAGCTATAACTTCTTCCATCCATGCAATTTCCTTTGTAAGCCTCAAAATAGCAGATTTTGCAGTTTCAAAAACAAAGTTTGCATCATCCATACCATCGCCAGCATCAGCAAGGGCAAATCTAGTGGCATCCGAAGAAAAATCCTTAATAGCCTGCCGAAGAGTTCGGAAGTTCCCCGTGGACTTAGACATCTTCTCAGAGTTAAGCATTAGATGCCCATTGCAACGAAAGCCACGAGGCCAGTGATGCTCTGGAACAAGTGCTGTATGATTGTAAATGCTGAATGTCAGATGATTCTGGATAAGGTCCTTACCAGATACCCGGATATCAAAGGGGTACCAGTACTCAAATTCTCGCTTCATTCTACTCAAGAGGGCAGGAGAGATGTCGCTCTTCGGCGCTGGACCATCACAGAACACATACTCCCATACTTCATCTGTCATTTCTTCTGGCTTGACAAAAGATATTTCTTGTCCATACATGTTACCATTTTGTAGAAGATGTGCAATAGTGTAATAAGCCATGTACATGGTTGAATCGGAAAGAGATTCTACCAGGAACTGCTCATCCCATGGAATGCGAGTACCAAGACCAAAAGAACGTGAACATGCCCACTGGTTCAGCCAGCCCAACGTGTGTTCAAACCGTTACGGGTTTCAGCTGAGAATGTTTTCATATTTTCCAAACACTTGACTGCCTTCTGCTTCCATGCAGTTTCACCATAAGTTATGTACCACTGATCGGTAAGAGCTACGACACACTCATCGCCGGATCTCGACATGACTTTCTTCTCAGGCTCACTATACAATACAGCAGAGCCTTCTCCCAGAAGCTTGTTCTTTATCAGAGGCTTCACTTCTTGAACCTTTCTGCCATAATACTCCCCTACAATCATCACTCCATCTGAAAATCCTTTTTGATATGTCCTGTTTTTGGCTTCAGCTAGATTGTCCTTGTCATTCTGGCTCTTAATCTTAAGATCAAGGCACGCCTTCTCAGCTGACTTATCCCCAAATTCAGGAATGTTGATTATTGGTATGATATTAAATGGAAGAACCCACTCATCTTTGACACCAAACTTCGTTCTCAAAACCGGTTTTGTGATTAAATCTTGCAGTGCCATGTAATCATCTGGCGAATCACTTGGCACACTAGTCACAATGCCAGTACCTTTATTTGTCAAGATAGTGAGCATGGGAAGCACATATATGATTTCATTGAAGGAAAGAGGAGACCTTAATGGCAGACCAATCAAATCATTGCCAGCAAGCTCGGCCAAGCAGGTAGGCTTTTCCGGGACCCTGGACAGATGTTGATATGCAAGATTAAGAGCAGACCTTTCTGTCAGAATGAAGATATCAGTTTCATTGATCTCAAAAGCCCCATACTTGCCATCAGGCAATACCCAGCAGTTTGTTTGCCCATACATCGTCTCAGGTCTCAATGTAGCAGCTGCCAGATAAACATTCTTTCCTTCCAAGGCCTTCAACTTGGGAGGAAAAGGTGGGATCACCTCCATTTTAATCAACACATACTCTTGTGGCTGCACACCTTCACTTGTTGCCCTATCATGATCAGCACAGGGTTGGCGATCGAATGGAGAGTAGATAGTGTACCTCATATCCTTAACAACTTTGCCCATTTTCTTCAGCTTCCTCATCTGCCAGCGAACAAAAGCATCATAGAAAGGATTCATATCAGTGGTTATGAACGAGCGCCTCCAATCACAACCCAGGCCAAAAGCCTTAAGATCTTCCTTTGCTAACGGAGGGAAGTGGGTCAACCAGTGAGAAGGATCCTGAAATTTGGCAATTTCTTCATCTTCTAGGCCAAAGCCCTTCATGATCTCCCACTGGAACTTCTGCATGCCAGTCTTTGCAGCAGCCTTAGATTTCTTACTCTTAAATTTATCCGGGGCAACAGCAGCAGCCTGGTCAGCCGGGCTATCATCTGCCACTTCAGCACTTGAATCATCCTCTGCTGCAGAAAACACAGGAGGGTTTCCGTACTGTTGAATCTCCCTAGCAAGCTTGTCAGCTGAGGCCTTAATGGGCATACCAGTACAGTGAAAACCAAACGGCAAAAGGACATTTGAGCCACGGAGTCTGTGGTATGCAGCACCAAACTCAAGCTTGGACAATGAGAAGGCATGACCCAAGTGTAGTAAGCCATTCATGTAAGGGCATGGAAAGTTGCCGAAGAATTTTTCACCAGGGCCTGGAAGTTTATTGCCAGGTTCAGCCTGAAAAACCTTGTTCTCCTCCCAGCATGTTTGAGCATCCGATTGGATCTTGAGCAAAAGGTCTCTACGTACACGACTCTCGCCTCCTTCAGTATTTGATGACATTTTCCTGATCAACCAACAAAAAACAGGTATCAAGGGGCAAGCCTCTGCATTTAATGTAACTCAATTCAGGACTAAATCATACATTTGCATATCTTGGATAGAAACATAAAAAAATTGAACAAATTATAGTGGTGCAATCTTCTGTGAACATCTTGTTCCAAACAAAGCTAATGCATTCATGGACAGAACGTTAATCGGAAGAAGTTAATCATGTGACAGAACAATAATACCAGAACTATAAGCAAACATCATCAAGACGTCTAACAAAACTAGCCTTTGAAATCTAATATATTTAACTAACTAGAAGATAAAAGTTACATTCACAGCAATCTTGCATGTCTTTACTTAAAGTTAAAATCCAGAATACAGAAGCAAGCATTATTAAATGCAAGAGTGAGTCTGATCTGCATATTACAAATTACAACCAAAATACTAAATGCACACTATATATATATACATGGCGCCACAATAAGACAACAACAGAAACAAGAAATCCATGTGTGGGACATCAATCAAAATGAAAAAAGTAGAAGGTGGAAACCCACAACCATCTACAATCTTTCCCACGGGCCAACAACTAATAACTTGATGGAGAGCCTAACAGAGGTAGCCAGAACAATCAATGTATAAAACTGCTAACAGAACCTGAAAACCACACAGAATCGCATACACCTTGCAGCACACATTCGTAATAGCTACATTCATCTCTAGATACGCACTTAGTTGTTTAAATTCCCCACCGTAACCTGGAATTTTTCAGAAAATCGAAGTCCTTCTAAACTAGTACAAAAGCAAGTAGATCCTGCAGCAGGCACAGGGACAGAAGCTACGCAGCACTTCGGGCCAAATACGGCATACTAAAAAAACGTAAGAATCAACATCGATCTGTCTGCCCCCAAAACTACATCATCCGACAGGTAAAATCATAGTTCCGCATGTACTCAACTAGTAGTACGAAATTCGTCATCAGATCACTGACCCTCGACGCCGCTTTGCCTACACAATCTATACGCTGACCTCAGGACAAAAATCGGGAATCTATATCGGCGGCGGCACCAATCAATCGCATGGATGGACATGAAACGGGGTAGGACGAGTACCTGACGACGGCGCGCAAGCCAGGGAGCCTCACTGCGGGCGGCAAACCGGGAGCCAGCAGAATGCGGCGGCGACGGGGGAGGGGGGCTAGGGTTTATCCTGGCACACGGTCACGCGGGCATTGATCGGCGACTTGGCGTGCACGAATTCTAGGAACTTCAGGCGACGGGCTCGAACGGGTCGGAGCAAAGGAGAAAAACCTACCAAAACAATTTTCGTAATTCGAGTTCTGCTCGTAATTCTGTTGTACGAACGAGTCGAAGGGAAACCATATGTTTGGATTCCCCATCCGGTCTGTACTGTATACTTTGTTTGTGATTTGGAGGACGAGCAAAGGGAGTTTTTTTTTTTAAATCAAATACGATATTCTTTAAGTTTCTAAAAAGATTTAAAACAATTTTAGATGTCGACAGTGATTATTCTACCAGTGTGCAAAATTTCAGTGCAAAATATTTGGCTATGTAAAAATGACAAATCTCTAAATTTAAGACGTGAAGAGTTTGTCATTTTTGTTTAGGCCGGAATACAAACAATTTCGAGTTAAAAATTTACGTAACCGTATGATACATCATTGTAAACATCTAGGATTTTTTGCCGAATATTATGAAACAATAAGTGTCGACTGAATTCTGCAAAGGGCACCATGAAGCTCGTGCTCCAAATGGACCTTTCAACTTTGTTTGCCTCCTCTCCTGCAGAAAGCTAGCTCAATCCACATAGGTCATTCAAAAAACAAACTGCACTTTTGTGTATGAAAATCGAAACAAAAATTCTAAGTGGAGATATCGTTGAGATCCACCACCGCGCAAACATTCCAACGAACAATTTGTTGTATTTGGCTTGGATAGAAATAACAAATCTTGGAAGATTTCCAAATTTTGAAACTCGACACTGTTCACCGATCCAGATCTAGCCATCCAAGGCCCTGCTCGCGCTTTCACAAAAACTAGTAATAGTTGTTTCCACCATTTTTCCTGACTTCGTGGAAACTCAGTTTTCTTATCCGCATTTTAGTCGTTCCAGTCAACCATGTTTTTTTTTTGTTACACGGTTATGCTAGACTTGGAAAAAATGGTTTAGTCAGAACCCTTTATTCAAACAAGGCCTAAGGTCCAAGATAGTTTCACCGAAAACACCCAAGTATTTGTCCCACATGTGAAAACCAGTTCCAGAACTTTGCAATATGTGAAACCTTGTGTTGCGGATTATGGCGGTCTAGAGTGGTTGTGGAGGCGACACGTGTTACGGCACGCCGACAAGTGATACAATCCTCAGCTTGAATATTTGTTGAAAACCCATGTACTTACTTAAATAGCTTGTCCACGTTTTGTTATGTTGAGTGTGGTGCGATTGGGCATGTTGAACTTTTATGTTGATGGTGTGATTATGCATGTTAACTTTTTTATGTTGGTTTGCATGTTGAAATCCGATTGTGTGTTATTGGAGACACATTACTTATGATTCTTATGGGACCTTAATGTAACATATGCATGTAAATATTGATCATGTCTCGTTTGAGTTAAGAAAAATTTGTATTGTTTTTTTCGCGCCAACTCGACTGTTGCACGGAGGAGCGGGTTTTTTTGAATTTTTATATATTAACTAAGAGATAATAGAGTCTTTACAATCATTCAGAACCAAAGCAGCCACACAAAGTGGAACAGACGCTAGCATAACTCCACGACACAACTCTCTACGTCCAATCTGTGCAAAATTGTGAGCAACACTATTAACATTTCTGCTAGCAAACTTGATCTCCAAAGATCTCTCATCAGGCTTCAAGGTGTAGAACTCCTTAGCAATGAGTCCCACCGTCGATTTATCCGCCGAACCTGGGTCAAAAACTTTCAGTAAAGAGTTACAATCAGTTTCAAATAGCAAATTTCCAGAAGTGAAGTTAATTGCAAGTTTTAGGCTTTCTAAAACAGCAATGGCTTCACCCATTTCAGCAGAAGCGCAATGTGGTATAGTGTCCCAGGCTGAGAAGACAACAAAACCCTCATGGTCACGAGCAACTGCTCCCCAAGCCCCAGTAGCATGTTCTTGAAGGAACGCAGCATTAACATTAATTTTTGTCCATCTCACTTCAGGCCGGCACCATATGCTTCTTCAGTAGCGCTGCTATTGGCAGTCAGCTCGAGGGATCTTTGAGTAGAGGTTTTTCCTTTCCTACCTGTAAAAACCTCGCCATCTGCCGCTTTCTGCAGGGAGTTTCAGTAATTGTCAATAAAACGAATAGAGTGAGAAATGCTAGCATCACCTTTATCGAAGATGATATTGTTTCTATGATGCCACGCTCTCCACCAGACAAACATGATCTTGGCTCTTGTTTCATTATCCTACTTGTTAAGCAGTATTATCCAACTTGCACAGAGGAGCGGGCTTTGGTTCGATTGGGTAGACGAGACCTGTCGCGGGTCCACGACAGATTGTTTAAACCGTCGTGCAATCCATCTATGACGCGATATACACCACAACCGAAAAATCAGAGGGAATGAGTGTCAGTCACGAAATCTTTTTTACTTTCTACCATTGACTCAATAGTTATGTATCAAGAAACATTGTAGTGTATCTTATATAAGAGAAGATTTTAATGGCCTTTAAAAGTTAATCCGTGATGAAAACCCATATGCTTTTTATATTCTTTGCTTTGCCCACCAGTTGTAGTTAGTAACAGTTGTAGTTAGTAGTTATTGTTCTATTGAGTTGTAGCAAATGCCTTCAAGGATTGTATTAAACAACGCGTCCATGATTTATAATCTAAGCAGTTCATTTTCCCGGACGAAGGATATATTTCTTTATAGGCACAATGCGAAGATGTGAACGAGCTCAATACCAACGTATGTTTTTAACCCTTTTCAATGAGATCGGGTCAAAATGGTCATTCACATTACTCCGTTTTCTAAGTGAGGATAGCATTAGTAACGGAATTTTATTTTCCATCTAGACCCTGCACGTTGTTCATTTCTAGACAACGTAGAAACTAATTGAGTTAGCTAGTATAATGTAGTGGAAATGTATTTTGGAAAACTATATATTCCCGACGGTTATGTAATGACAATTGTATGGATATAAAATTCGATTTGAATTATAGATGCATATTCTATTTATTACGCGTGAAGAAGCAACAATACGACTTTTTATGAATGTAAGGGTGCTTCAGACAATTCAACAGTTTACAATCAGACAGTCAACTGGTTTGCCAAAGACCTCCACTTAGAAAAGCGGCTTCTCTGGACAACACCCTTTCTGCACAGCACCCACAGCCAGGCACAGCCAGCCACAACCAACCTAAACAAAAGGGCCCTTATTTTCTCCACAGACCGGTCCAAAGTTTTGGGGATGTTTCGTAAGTCCCCATGGACAAAATTTATAGAAATTTATAAATGCAATTCCATTCTAGTGATTCCTAAAAAAGGATGAATTTGTGTTTTCCATTGTCTCAACCTCCAGACATAATACTCTATCCGTTCCAAAATAATGTTTTACATTTGACTAAAAGTTGGCATATGCATCTTGGGGACGGAGGGAGTAATGAAAAGCTTACGGCATGTTTGATTTGTAGGATAGGAAATACGTAAGAATAGAAAAGGAATAGGATTGCCATGTCATGCATAGTTCAATCCTATAGGATGGAACTTGTTTGATTCCACCGAAGAAGTTTTAAAAAGTGGTTGGAGTGGATGTTAGTATTTCTATAGGAAGTAGTACAAATAAACCCTTAGAAAAAATTCGTATAAGATCCAATCCTATAAATCAAACAAATAAGAAACGAAATATTCCCTATATGATTCCTACACGGTACGGCCCACTAGCCAGCCACTCGTTCATTGCCTTGCCCTCATTCGCTCATTTCCTCCTCCCCGCGGATACCCCCACCTCGCCACCGTCCCTCCTCCCTCCCTCCGCCTCGCGCCGGCTCGGAAACCCTAGACCAACCGACCTGCCCTCCGTCCGTACGTCGAAACAGAGCCGGAGATGTACGCAGACCAGATCTCCACCGGCCGCAAGCGCTCCGTCCACGAGCGCCTCGACGCCGACCTCCCCTCCGGCCGCGGCGGCGCCGACCCTGCCCTCCGTGCCCGTCACGCGGCGTTCAAGAGGTCCGCCCCCCTCTCCCCCGTCCGCATCGTTGCTACGTTCCCCTCTACCGTGTTGAACGGGGCTCCGCGTCCTCCCGATTCCAATCTGAAGTAGGCTCCTCGCGCGTGCTGGTGATGTTCACTTGTGCTCTGGTTGTACGCGTGCAATTTGAACCTAGAGATAAGCTCTGCACTCCTTTGTGCTTAGGATGGTGCAAATTAGGGCGTAGTTTTAGGTTGCTCGGATGGAGAGTTGTGCCACTAGATTCCATGCTTGAGGTGCTAGGGAGCAGGGATGAGCTTTGTGGCATGTGACCTGTGTTGTGGTTGTCGTTTGAGTATGAACATTGTGGATGTGATGGAAATTGTGGAGCCCGATCCATGATTAGGCATGGGTGATATCATGAATTGATCTGCGATGACCCTGTGTCAGCATAACATGCGAATTGTAGCTTAGGTTTCTGGATATACCTTTTTTTTGTCTTCGAAGATACTTTGGAAAATCGATTGCTTCACAATTTTATCTCGTTTCGTAAGTCGGGATATCATGATATGGAGTCTGCAGCTAGTTACAATCGATGCTTTGCTGTTTATTTGTTAAGAGATTGGTTTATTATTTCTGAACAAAGGAGCCCTACATTTTAGTCTGGAAGTGTCAAGGACGAATAACATGTTAGTTCTCATGTGAACTAAATACTATGTAAAGTGTCCTGACCAGCCTGCTTGCTAGGGAAAGGGCAATGCTTATTGTAACTTATTAGGATATCTTTCTTGTGGACCACAGAATATTCTGGTGTGTCATTGCGTCGTTTATGTTTCCCTACTCAACTAGACTAGCTAATTTCAAGAATTCTGATATTCTTGTCTGATGCTATCTGTAGGCAACGGCAAACTGATGACAAATGGAAGCATGATCTTTACCGGGAAGATAGTGAATCAGCTTCAAGTAATACATCTGTTGATCTACCTTAAATGAATTCAGGCATGCTACCTTTAATTCTGGACCATTTAACTTTATCTGTCTGCACTTAAGGATCAGTGGACCCACGGATTTGCGATTCAAGCTTGAGAGGAAAAGCTCCCAGCAAGGGTTTGCTGTCCAAAAGGGTGATCTACGTGAGAAGCTATCTGGAACAATGCATCCACAACCCTCAAACACTGACCCACAAAAGAGGAAACCTGTATCAGAGGTCGTGAAAGTCACAAGGCGTGAAAATGCCGATGAAAGGCCAATACGCCAAAGTAAGAAAGTATCAAAACCGACATCATCCAAGAAGACTTCTCAGCCAAAGGTATTGATTCTATTGGTAATATATGTTTCCCATTTCTCTGCTGACTGCATGTGCCAGAACTTCATTTGCCCATACGCTTTAGTTGCTTGTTGCTGAGTAGCTTGAAGCGTCCATTACTGGAATTGACCTTTTTTATTGGTGTGCAACATGGATTTGTTTAGCCCTTTTGGACAACGTTGTGTTATGATGGTATTTCCGCTTAAATCACTATGCTTGTTCTATTCCATACAGTGCATTATTAACACCTGATATTGGTGATGTGTTTGTCTACATATGTTTGAGCTTTTTTTATTGAGTTCTTTTGTGTTATTTTTAACTTTTTAAGCTCTTTCATTAGCAGTTCGTTTCCAAATACATTTTCCTAGTAAGATTACAATGATAATAATGCTGTGTATTTCCCTCAGATCCTTTATGCTGACCTCATTTGAGAGATCCCTTAGCCACTGCCATGCATGTATATGTACTTATAGCTGGACCTTGTGGAAGTTTTGTTACCTCCTGAAAAGCAAAGATTTGCTTTAGGCGGATGTGTACCTGAAGTTCTGAACTTATACACGTAGTCTGGCCAACAGTTTTAGAGCTAGCCTAATCACCATAACATAAGCTTGAAGGAAGGAATAAGGATGTTTTACACTTTATTGTGTGTCCAAGAAAGCAGCAGTTGCGTAACCTCTATAATCTGTCAAATGGTCATGCTACATTTCAGTATGAAGAATTCGTGACGAGAGGCTTTGCAATTGTCTTGTTAACCAACAATAGGTACCTGAATGTTGCATGTTGACTACATAGTAGCTATCTTGTAAAGTTGCAATACAGGGTTATATCTTCAAGCTGTCCCATTCGGCTACTTAAATTTAATTTAATCAACGCTGGCTAAATGTGTAGAGTTAACTATTCTCATGCCTTTATATGTTCTACAAATTTTGGTGTTGTTGTATGTAGGTTAAGACTACAGTGTCAGATGTGGAACACATTATAAAATTCTTGAATGTACAAGATGTAGCTTGCTACTGAACTTAGTTCATTTGGAGAATGTGCGATTTTTTTTTGTAACTGGCTTGTTTTGCGTCCTTAT
Source organism: Poa pratensis (assembly GCA_947311845.1). Taxonomy (NCBI): domain Eukaryota; kingdom Viridiplantae; phylum Streptophyta; class Magnoliopsida; order Poales; family Poaceae; genus Poa; species Poa pratensis. The sequence goes on from CAMZMU010000052.1 coordinate 105,417,102, forward strand.
CCAACATCTTTTTATGGGAACACTTTTAGGCTGAAAGTCCACTCGACAGTTTTCTGAAGTCACTTGGACTCCAGAAGTATTCTGTTGCCTTCCAGGAAGAGGAGGTTTGGCTATTTCCTTAAATTTCTAGATTGTCTCTTTTCCCCTATTTGGTTGACAATTGTTGTTTTGCAGGTTGACATGGCGGCCCTACGTCATATGACTGAAAGTGATCTTAAGGCGCTGGGCATCCCGATGGTAAGTGCATCTCATACAAAAACATCCATTTTTGGCTTGTCATCTAAAGAGTTATTTCAAATGCCATATAGGTTGCATAAACTGTAGACAACTGTTAAACAAGTACACAGATATAGTTAGAATTCATGAGCTGGGATAATTTTGCTGAGGAATTGTACCAGCTTAAAAAAAATCTGCATCCACTTGCATTATTTTGTCTGAGGAAATGGTACACAGTTAATGCCGAACTCAGTATAAAGTAATTGGTAATCTGCATTCTTTCTTGTCCATATGTATACTTTGATTTGAGGTAAAAAGGTAAAGCTTAAGGTGTCTGTTCTTTCAGGGTCCTAGGAAGAAGATTACCCTTGCATTGGAACCCAGAGCTTAGGCAATGACCATGGGGGTGCAATGTAGAAAAGCGATGTGGTATCTTTTGCTCATCTGCAAGTCCGGCATATCTTGGAAAGGGTACAAGTACAACAATATGAGGTCTCTTGTAATGTGGCATGTTTCTGTCCTGATAAGCATGCATCAACCAGGTTTAGGTTCCTTAGAACACAAGGTGTGGTGGTCAAGAAGGATGATGTTGTAAGTTTATCGGTGTGCTGTTATTTATGTGGTCTGCATGCTTTGCTTGCCAGACCAGCTAATTAACTGATGCGCTAAAATATTCTCATCACTGTATACTATTGTTAACAT